>JAJTUV010000476.1:0-600000 GCA_021653895.1 Mastomys natalensis | reverse complement strand
TGATGCAGAGGCCGTGAAGGGTTGTTACTTACTGGCTTGATTCCCCTGGCTTGCTCAGCTTGCTTTTTTGTAGAACCCAAGACTACCAGCCCAGGGATGACACCACCCACAATGGGCCCTCCTCCCCTTGATCACTAATTGAGAAAATGCCTTACAGCTGGATCTCATGGAGGCATTTCCTCAACTGAAGCTCCTTTCTCTGTGATAACTCCAGCTTTCGTCAAGTTGACACACAAAACCAGACAGTACAAAGAATGTATCTGGAAAATTTAGTGAATATTATATGTAGAAAATTGAAATCACTATTTACTCTTACAAGCATAGCCAATAGGCAGGTAATTTATCAAATATGTGCTAAAGTAAAGGTGTTGTATGCATTTATGTCTTTTTATTACCCCAAGAAGAAGAGAACAGAAAACTTGTCACCGTGGGGAGATGCTGAGCCTTATCCTTATTGGCTGTACTCCTCCAAATCAGCCTTGTTCTTGACAACTTTGCTAAGACATGAGGCAGCATGCATAGAAATACTATTTGAAGCCAAGTTCAAACAAGTTCTTTAAATACAACAAGCACGCACAGAACGTGAATTTATCTAAGTCGCTACTTCAGCTGTTGAAGTTCTGTGGATGCCTGGTGTAATAGCAGAGATAAGTTAGGGACATGGAAAAGTATGCTATGCGGTATAATGTGATTATGGAAGTTGAGATGGGTTCATATTCTGGCAACAAGTAGCTATGGTACACCTAAGAAACACGAAGGAAAAAGACTATGGTATCAGGATTCCCTTTACTTGAAAACTGAAGCTATAACACAACTGCCTATATAACATCTCATGGCCTTGGAGATTGGGTGGAAATAGGTGACTGGAATTTGATGAACTTGGTTACTTGAAAAGGGCTTCTCTACCTGGAATATTGGGTGAGAAGACACCCATATGGTGAGAAAGGATGGAGAATTTCAGAAAGTGGTGAGCTGATGGTATTTCTTATGATGGTTGCTCACTGGTGATAAAAGTTTAAAAAATGGGAGAGACTTTGAAAGACAGTATAGAATATTAATTGGCATAATTTCCTTCTTCCTTCTTTCCTTCTTTCCTTCTTTCCTTCTTTCCTTCCTTCCTTCCTTCCTTCCTTCCTTCCTTCCTTCCTTCCTTCCTTCTTCAATCTCCCCTTTTGAGAAATGTAATTATTTTGGAAGTCATGAGAGTTGGAGGGCATTTTATTTAGATAATGGTAGGGAGTCTTGGAAATCTTCCTAGAGGAAGTAAGTTTTAGATATTGGAGAAGGACTTCCAAGTGGAGGGAAAGATAAATACTGTTCCAATAAAGACCATCGGACCCATTATAGAACAGATAACATATGAATACTGGGATGAATGATTGTGTGGAAAATAGAGTTGGGGGAGTCAGGGAGAGTGGGCGAGCTGGGAAGCCACCATGGTAGAAAGGTACTCAGGACTGAGAGTCTGACCTATTAATAGAAATAGCCCAGTGGTGGACTGGTGGCCTTATGGGAGAGGGACACCTCAGATCTTGACTTCATGCTGGAAATGGGGTAATATGAGAATTTCAGAGGAAAAAAGGCACAAAAATGTTAAAACGAATTATCACTGAAATTCTGGGATGGCAGCAAAATGCTTTTGGGAGGGATGTATCTCTCAGGAGAAACTGACTCAAGGGAAATGCCCTGGATTTCATGGTGAGTAACAATGGTGCAACAGACATAAACAGATCATACCAGAAAATCATTCCATGAATGAAATTTCTTAGTTATGGTATCAGGATTCCCCTCTCTTTACTTGAAAACTGAAGCTATAACACAACTGCCCATATAACATCTCAAGATCCCTTTGAAGTATTGATGGCTAAATGGTCCTCTTTGGGACAAGCTAAGGAGGCCATGTATGCTCACTACAAAGTGTAAAGACCAGACACTCTTAACTGTTCCCAGCCTCTTCCTTGGCTTGGCTCATGGCTCTTCTAAGTAATACATTTGAGATTATTTATGATAACAGGCCTGACACGCTGCCTGGAATGTATGCATGCCCCTTGAAGCAAGCTGCTTCCTTGGAAAGAGACCAAGGGAGGCAAGATTTCACCAAAACAGCTAATTTTCATTTCTTTCTCCTTTCTTTTGGTTCTTGGGTAAAATTGGTGATTACCGGACCGCATCTATATTTTTAATGACCCCACATGCTCCAGAGATGAATCATGGAAGCTTCATTCCCTGCCTCTGTATTACTTCATTTCTAACTCCATTTCTGTCTCCACTGTAATTGCAGCATTGGGTGAGACACTGCTTGAGGAGGAATTAGCTGAACTGTGGTGGTTTGGCAACAGGAGGGTAGAGAGGAAGCAACAGGGAACAGAAGGTCTGTGTGAAATGTGTAGTGTGTGGCTTTCTGCCCAACAAAGGCCACTTCCCCTACCATTTCCAGCTCTCCCGAGGCTTTTAAAGCATCAAACATAGGATGGAGGTAAGTTCATATGCAGTACTTACACAGTCTTAATTACCAGGCTATGAAGGAAGAACCTTAAATGTACACATATAAACACCCAGCACCTCTTACTGTAAGTTCCCAGGGGAATTTCAAAACCACATACATATTAAAAAAAAAAAACAATATATCAGAGAGAGGGGTGAGGGTGGGAAGGGATATACAAGGTCTAATAGGTAAGTGTCAGAATAACCACACATGGTAAGAATGAAGGAATATAAAGTATAATATAAATATAAAGCACTACTGAATTTGAAGTCATATTCTAGATGATGAATGTATTTTTCATTAATGACTCAAATCTCTACAAAAACATATTCCTCATTAGAATTTTGTAGTGGGCATACATTTGTCCAGCGCAGGACACAGGAGGATACATGGAGGTTTGAGATCGTTAAGTTGGAGACACCAATTCATCAATTAGCAAGGTTTATTGGAAAACATATATAGTCAGCTTCAAGGCACAGCACCTGCAGAAACAAATGAGGAGCAGGACTGGGAGGAGCAGTCCATAGATGGAGTGCACGTCACAGCTTTTTTTTTTTTTTTTTTTTTAAGTCCTTTGTTCTAGCTGACATGCTCACAACGGAACCTTCACTATCTCCTCAGGCACTCTGGTCCATAACTTATGAACTCTAGTCCTTACAAGTTTTCAGGTTGCAGGGATGAACCTGAGGGTATAGTGCCCACTCTGTAACTACACTTTGAAAGGCTGATGAGTTGGCCTTTCACAGTTTCCTTCCTCTTGTCCTTTCATCATGCTGCTCCCTAGAATGAGAGGGTGGTCCTGAAGCTGGAGCCCCATTGCCAGCTTCAGTCATCCAACAATTAGTGTTCTCAGGAAGATTGTCCATAGGATGAAATAAGATTCAATGAACCAAACCAGAAATCTGGGTGTATTGGAGGTCAAGGATGTTCTAGCCCGGAGGTCAGTAAAATTTACTCCCAAAGGAGATGATACTAAACATATTAGACATTATGGACCATGCACTATCTGTTGCATGGGCACTAAAGTCTGTTGTACAAAAGCAACTATAAACAAGATGTCAATCAATTAAGGCATCTATGTCCCAGTAAAGTTTTATTTAAAATAGACAATAAGCTAATCTTAGCCTGTGGGCCCGACTCTATCATCTTCTCCTTGAGTGAGTGGACAGTTGACATAGTGGAGGGAACTTCTCTAGAAAGCCCTTATCCTGTTCAAAACCCTACATAGGCATGAGACAGCTTGTGGTAGAGATAGCAGTCAGTACATCTTGATATTTCAGGAAGCGAGAGTGATTAATAATATACCTTATGACACAGTTATGATGCAGAAAGAGGCAGGCATGGCCTGAAGGTTCATCGTTGCTTTTGGTGTTAGGTAGATTTGCTTTCAATTGTAGCTCTATTTAGAAGGAATCTTACAAACTTGTGCAAAGTATTTGACTTCCCTCTCCTTACCCTTCCCAAGCCTTGAACTTGTGATCCTCCTGCCTCAGCCTCCTAAATCTCGAAATTACAGGTATGCATCATCTTCTCTGGCTCGAGTAGCTTTTCTATATCTATCAAGACAGCCATAATTTTATCTGTTGTTGGATCACTCCAAGGACTGACTTCTATGAACCGCCAAACATAGTGTCTTTCACACAGACTTTATAGATTATAGAAAGCTTTATTGATTAGCAAGCAAAACCAAGTGAGTTCTGCCTCCAGGAAGTGAAGTGGCTTGGTGGGGGAGTGTTACAAACTGACTCATCAGAGAGGTAAAACCGCTGCTTCTCACCCAGTTTGTGTCTGTCAGGAGGTTTATACCAACCTCTAGGCTGCAAATGTAAGTGCAGAACGATGATTTCCTGACAGGAACCTATGGACAATCATAGAGGGGAGGGAATGAATGAAAGGGCAGCCAGGACTTGGTACTTCAGAGGGGCAGAAGGGAGAATGGAAGAAGACACTAAGTAAGGCATTAGAATTTTCTGGTAGATTGAAGGTCTGTTCCCAGAAGAACCATAAGTAGATCTGTCCCCAGTCCCCAGAAGCTTGGTGAGGTTGCCTTTTTCAGATATAAAAAGCTAGTCATAGTCCTAGACCGTCTTTTTCACTACCCAGGGATTTCTGGCAACATACACCTCTCACAAGTACCATATAGGACACTTGCAGTGCTGGGCTGGGTTCTATTTGGAATTCGGTCGTTCTTTTGCAAGGGAAAATGCTTTTAAAAATGAGTGTCACAAATGAGAGAAAACTCAATTCATATATCCCACCTCGATTGTAATAAATGAAGAGCTTCTCTTTCTTTATTTGTGCCTCCTACCTATGTTTTCCATCTCTTCATGTCTAATCTCAAGTTTAAATCAAGCACAGAACACCTTTTGCTTGGTCTTGCATGGGCTAAAGAAAAGGCATGCTTCTAACTAAAGCTAACTGGAGAACCATGTGGCTTTTTGGATCTCCCTCAGAAGAAGCTGAAGATGGCAGGGGTGTCAGGATTGCTGTAAAGAAGGAGTCTTACAGTGAATGGATTTTTTGTTTGTTTGTTTTTTAATTGACTTAAGCAGCAGCAGATCAGCATCTCTGAGTTTTGGAGCCAGCAACAGGAACATGATGCTCGCTATCTGTATCCTAGGGAGACAACACTGATAAATGAGGCAGTGTGAGCTACAGAGAGTGTTTGTTGCCTCTCTAGGCCCCACTTCCATCCTCCCTCTATTTAACTAAAATCACCTTCATCATGGATCTTCTTTTCCCTGAAAAATTGTGTTTCAAGAGAGATGCTTATCCCTAGAAATCAGTGATGCCTAGGAATCAGGGGTGCTCCGTTCCCTCCCTGTTCAGTTACTGTCACAGGCTTAAGGTGTCAATTCAGCCCTACAGCGGTACTATAATAGGACTTGATACAAACCAGATGCATTAAATACATTAACATGGGCAGCATCATGAGGTTGTTGTTAATTTTAAATTTGTCTTACAAATGAGGAAACTGGTGAACAGAGAGGTTGTTAGTCTAAAACAAACAAACCAGTAAGCAAACAACAGCAAGGACAACGAACCACACACAGCTAATTATTGATAGAGTCAGGTTCAATCTCAAGAGTCTAGGCTGGTGCCAAATCTATGTTGCTAGTCAGTATGCAATATTACTTCTCACCTAAGTGAAAGACTGCTAGTTAAAGAGACATTTTATTTACTGTTTTCTCTTAATGGGAAGATAGTTTACATTATTGCCTTCGCGTGAGAAACCTGATACAATTTCATGGGTAGTGCTATCGTGACAATAAACATGAATAGAATGTAGAGAGGACAAAACAGGAAAAGAGCTTAGCTTAAATCAAGACTTAGCTGTTGGGCCAACAAGCCCACAGGCTGTATTTGTATTTTGTTTTGTGTGTGTGTGTGTGTGTGTGTGTGTGTGTGTGTGTGTGTGTGTATGTGTAAGAGAGAGACAGAGAGACAGAGAGACAGAGACATAGATAGACAGAGACATTGGGATTTTGATATCTTAATTATATGGTATAATTTTCCAAATATAAAATCAAGAAGTAATTTTTATTTTTCACCTTTTTAAGTTTCTGAATGCAAGCCATGCCCCTTTTAGCCTGACTTTCAGTGCTGTTTGTTTGCAGGACAACTGCATTCTGTCCCCAGTGACTGTTCTTTCTTAGTCTGAGTCATTTTCCAGCTTCAAATTCTGCTAGCTTTACTGTTTCTCCTTCCATCCCAGGGCCAAACTATTACCCAGGGAAGACACCCACAATTTTTAAATGGGTGCAAACACGGGCTCGGTGAGCCTTCTAACTCAGGGAAATGTCAACAGACATCAAAATGCTGTCCAAACACATGAAGCAGGAAGCGTGGAATTTTCAATGTCAGCCAGTGGATTGGGTGTGTTATTTTGGTGGTGGGTCATCCGGGCGCTAGTGAGGTCATATCTGGTGGGCGTTTGCTCGTCCTTTCAGCAAGCTAGGCCATTGTTGGCTCTTGCTTCCATACTCTTTTCAAATACTGGATCTGCCTGGACATGCAGCTAAGAAATCAGAGGAGTAGGGGAGAGGGCACTATGGGCAAGGTCGGACATCTTTTGTTTGCTCGTTCTCTTCCATTCCCCCACCCCCTTTTTCTTTCTGGTCTGCTTTCTCCCTAGTTTCTCTCTCCCCCCTTCTTTCCTCCAGTTTTCCCTTTTTTGGCCTCTCCCAACTTCTATTTCCCTATCTTTGAGAGCTTCCTCAATGAGGTGATATTTTCTGGCTTCTCTACAGAATCGCCTAGAGCACTTGACGGCCCACTTTTCCCACCTCTCTGTTTTGGTTCCTCTGAGTAGGTGCACACAGCTACCTTCTCTTTTTTGAGTAAAACCACAATCTGCACAGCGAATCACTGCTTTTGGTTTTGTTGGCTAGAGGGGTAAAGAGCAGAGAGGAAGAGAGGGATGTGTGGTGGGGCATGGGACGATAATGACAGACTTGCTGATAATTAATATTTTCTGTCTCTGAATAGTGAAAGTCCTGTCCAAGTCCCCCAGCCAAACTCAAGTTAAACTCTTGGTGTGTGGGTTTAAGTACTCTGGAGCCTGGCATGCTGGGGCTGGCTCAGAAGGAATGATGCTGTGCGTGTGGAATTTGTGGTTCTCTTTTATTGTTATTACAGAGTAAACCGTGCATATCTAAAAAGGAAACTTTAAATCAACCCACTCTCAAGGTAAATTTGTGTAGTGGGTCTTAGTGACCTAGGCCATAATTTAAATTACCAGAAAGTTTATATATTAATTATTAAAGGATTTGGGATTCTTTGGCTGTACTTTTTCATTTTGACAAAATGCTCTGCATTTGTGTTTTCTGTTTCTGCCAGTTTTCTAA
Organism: Mastomys natalensis; assembly: GCA_021653895.1. Lineage (NCBI taxonomy): Eukaryota > Metazoa > Chordata > Mammalia > Rodentia > Muridae > Mastomys > Mastomys natalensis. The sequence goes on along the minus strand of JAJTUV010000476.1, from coordinate 592,668 downwards.
TGCAACGGGGTGGTTCAGAACTGAGTGACTGGTAACAGTTTCCAGATCCATTTGGACTGCTTTCAGCTTTGCCAGAGTTTAGGATGCAAATGCCTCCCACATGACGCTCGGTTCTAGTTAGTTATTTTCTTTCCAAAAAGCCAACACACTGTTTCTTATCAGTAATACTAATTAACAAATAAAGCAAGACTTTTCTACAATATGACTTGGCGGGGCGGGGGGATGTTTGATACTGTAAAATTAGAGTGCTTTACTTTTTAATGACTGCTTTAATGGGGAGTAGCTGAATACAGCTACAGTGTACTTACTATGAAGCAGATGTTTTCAACAGTTCTCTTGTAAACAAGAGTGGATGGGACCTGTGGGCTTCCAAAAGCCAAGAGAGAAGACTGAGGTGAGGTGGCTCATTTTGTGTAGTTATGAACACCAAGGGTGACCAGACATCATTACCTCAGGGTTTTATTTAGTCCTTACCGTAACTCTAAGACAGAAAATTATTATCTCGTTTTTAAAAGGAAAAAGTCAGACATGAGTGCTTAAATTCTTTGTTTAGGTCAGAGAACTGTCAGGTTGAAGTAGGGTTAAAACCTGAATCTTGGGTCAAATCCGGGAAGACGACACTGTAGGGTCAGCACCCCACATCTCTCCATAGTTACTTTCATGGTAAGCAGAAAGCAAGGAGTTTGGAGGCGGCTTCTCCAGTGACTGCATCGTACCCAAGCTAGAGGCAGGTCAAAGGCATTGAATTAAGCCATGTGCTATGAGATTTGACTGTAGCGTGGCTCTGCCCAGTTCCTGGAGCTTCTGCTAATGTTTCTCCACTGATGTTGGAAAAATTTGCCTGCCTGTTCCCCCTGCTCCCACATCATTTCTTTTCCTTTGATATGTCTCTCTTGCTCTTAAACTTTATTAGTTTCCTCCAATACTAGTTTCGCATTGTCAGGAGACAAAGGATGTTCCATGCAGTTTTGGGAAGTGTGGGTGGGCTCTGGCTCAGAGGAATGATCTCACTTATCTCACGGGGTCTAGAAGACCAGGACGTATAACCAATGGGCCCATGTTATGTAGCATTCCATTCTAGCGACACCATGCAGCCTCTCTGCATGTCAGAGGTGGAAAGGCCCTTTGAGGACATCTGTCTTGATGAGCTCCACATACTCGTGCATACAAGAAGGCTTCCAGTTGATGAGGCAGGATCACACTGCACAAGATTTAACAGGCCTCTTGCCGATGTGCTATTTTCAGATTATTAGGCTGGTGTGTACTATGATGATCTAAAACAGAGATGCTTCCTGAAATTTTACAGCACGGAATTCTTTCTTTGGAACCTGTCTTGAATAGCTATTAGAAGCATTTATACAACAGCAAATCCGTATTATTCTTGTAACAATTCTTTAAGGCAGGCATTAATTCCATTTTACCTCCAAATCAGAGGTCAATTCTGATTTTGCCCCAGGTCCTACATTTCTAATAGTGTATTTACAGTCTGTTTGGAATTCCAGTTCATGCCTGTCTGGCTGTGACAATGACATGTTCTTAGGTAATTTGACTGGGGACATTCTCCATCAATGCTTCTGTGACATTCCATGTGCGGCCATTGTCCCATGGTTCCTGCCTTGTGCTATAGGGGCTTAGCAGATACTGTCTGCCATGTTTGTCTTCCCTGAGTGTGGCTTCTGGCACTTCTTTTGATTCCGTGTTAGTTACTTCTTTGCTTGCTCTGTCGTGGGAATATTGGCTTTTGGCATTGCGCATCAAGCAGCACAGCTAATGTTTGGATCATTGTCTTTGCTATCTCCTCTGCTTACAATACTGTTTCACAGGATTATGCTCTCTTTCTTTAGATTTCTGCTGAATAGCATCTTACCAGAACTTTGATCATCCTCTACAAATAGTTGTTTCTTCTGTTACAGGAATCCTTTTGGTTGATTTACGATGCTATATTTCTTTATTCAATTTTCCATTTGATTTAAACATTTCTCATATTTTCATTTATTCATTTCTCTCTCTCTCTCTCTCTCTCTCTCTCTCCTCCCTCTCTCTCTCTCTCTCTCTCTCTCTCTCTCTCTCTCTCTTGTGTGTGTGTGTGTGAATGTGTATTGTATGTGGGTGTGTGGTGCCACAATGCCCTGTATATGTCATAGGAGAACTTGTGGGAATCAGGTATTTTTAAAAAATATTTATTTTATGTACATGAGTGCTCTGTCTTCACACACATTAGAAGAGGGTATCAAATCCTATTGCAGATGGTTTCTGAGTCACCATGTTGGTGCTGGGAATTGTACTCAGGACCTCTGGAAGAGCAGTCAGTGCTCTTAACCATTAAGCCATCTCTCCAGTTCTATAGGAGTCTATTCTTTACGTCTACTGTGTTGGTCCTGGAAATGAAACTCAGGTCCACAGTCTTGGCAGCAGGTGCTTTTATCCAGTGCCATCTTACTTGACCTCTACTGCATTTTATATTTGTTTTTTCTTATTCTCCCCAAGAACCATAAGATAAGAACTAGGTCTTGGTTTGCTTTCCAACTTTCTTGCCAGTGTTTTGAACATAGCCACCCCAGAAGGGGCCTCAGGAAATACATATTGAAAGGATTTGTATGAATGCATCTAGTGCCTGGGGTAAGTAACACTTAGAGACACTGTATGAGAATTGAGACCTAGGGGAATAAAGCTGAGTAAAAGACATCAGCTCAGGTGTGAGAGAGACCTGTGTATAACTGGAAGCAGAGGTGTGTTGTGATCTCTAGTCAAAAACAGAATAATTCTTTTGCTGCAGAGTGAGTGTGCAGAGTTCAGCCACTGGAGACTATGTGGCTGGGATGGAGAGAGGGGTGATCGCTGCCTGGTTGGTGGTGTTTACTCTTCTGTGTTATTACCTATTAAGAAAGCAGGCTTTGTCTTTTTCATGGATATTGGAAGGATCCCTGCAAGCATATGATGGCCGTCCTTTTCACTTAGGCCAGCTTGAATAGTTGAGCTTTGAGGATTGTATGTAGCTGTGAAAACTAACAGTGGCTTAATTTGTTGGTAAGAAGTGAGGGCTGACTGATCACCAGGGGCCATCAGGGTCTTCTCAGCTTTCCTTCATCTTTCCACTCTGCTGCCTTCTATGCAAAGCCCAGGGCATCCATACTATGTCTCCCAGTTGTAAGATGGCATTGCGTCTACATGGCCTCATGTTGAGTTTGTGGCATCCTGCAAAAAAAAAAAAAAAAAAAAAAAAAGGAGAAGGAGAAAGAAAACCAAAGAATTTTTAAGATAGAGGCTGTTCTCTTTTATCATGGAGCATTATCCTTGCGAAGTCCCCCTGCCTCTTGCTGTTTAGACAGTGTCCTGGGGCAGCCTCCTCACAGCAATCATAGCTGGCTCTTTTTGGTTTCCTATGAAGGTGGGTGAGAAGGAGGAGAATGTAAAAATGGTACCTGTTGTTTTTGTTGAAGATCCTGAGATAATATGGTCTGCAAGAACACCAGCCCATTCATAATGAGTGACTGAAAATTCAGGATGGAGCAGCACCTAGGATCTTGAACACACTAGCCAGGGGTCCCACTCCTGTGCTAAATTCTACAGTGTAAACTCACAAAGCAGAATTCAAATGTCTTTCTCTTTTAATGTCTTGCCCTAGATATACGATGTGATTTGTCAAGAAAATAATTTTAGATGGAAATGTGTGTGGAGGGTACCAATAACTGAAAAACTGAGTCCATGGTGCCTATATATGAAGTTAGCACCAAGGAAGTTTGTGGTTTTGTTCTTAAGCAGTATTTTGAAAGGTATCAGAAACAGTGACTTGTATGTACGTGTGTGTGTGTGTGTGTGTGTGTGTGTGTGTGTGCTTGAAAGACTATATGTCAGAATGTGTGTGAGTATATAACATCATGTGTTTGTGTATGGGAGATATGTGTTTGAGTACATATACACCCAGACTTCAGCTAAATAGTAAAAGTAGTTTTTGCAGTTTTCAGATTTGGATCAATAGTGTGGATTCTTTGAGTTTTCAAGTGGGTAACATATTGCATGTAAGATGCAGATGTTATCTGTTATAGACTAAGAGCAATGCCTATACATTCTGACGAGTTATTTCTGGAATGTGGAGTGAAACTTCTGCAAGGAGCAAGGGTGACTCCAAAGGTCAGTACACATCTCCAGGAAGGGGAGGTCCGGAAGCACGTGGGGGTGAGCTAGTTAAGTCTTGTGTTTAAGTTTGTTCAAACCGATCAGTCTTATGATCAAGAATCCTGAGTAATTAAAGCAGATACTAGTGATGGTAGAGCTTTGGTTACTCTATGTTCCACTGTCTCCTTCTGTCTTTTCTGTTCCCACCATGGGTGGGCAGGTGGGATGGGGGTTTCTTAGGCTCAGTCCTAGGGAAAAAAAAAAACAAAAACCAAAAACAAAACCAAAACAAAAAACAAAAATGTATCATATTGGACTTTCTAATCCTGCAGAAGCAAATTGCCCCAAGGAATTACTCAGTGGTTATCAGATCTATTCACAAGCCACAGATTTGTGCCTAATACTATGAATTTTGAAGAAAAAAAATGATCTAAGATGGTTTTGAAAGAGATTTACTTCAGCTTGTCATATGGTAGCTAGGTTTGAAGGTGGCTGTATGTGAATCTGAGCACACTCGGACATTTTTTTAAAAAGCAATTAGGGAAAATTCTTCCTGGATCATTCAGTAGAATGCTACATCTCACCAGCTGAGTCTGTGTGCTGACAAACTCTTATTGGACGTTTAGCAAGTCTGGGGGCCCAAGTGATGGGAAACACACTCTGCCTGCGTTTCTTCCCCTTGGCTGTCTCCACCTGTTTGCCCCACAGGCATCTCAAACTCAGTATGTCACCTTTCCTCAGCTTCTGCTTCCCCAGCAACCTGCCCCTCTTCTGGAGATCTTTATTTATGACGATGGCCTCATTATCGTCCCAATTACGCAGGCCTGAACAATCAGTCATCTCTGAAGTGCTCCGCTTCTTCCTTTCAACCTAATCAGGTTGCCAAATTATGTCAAGTCTCTCTTTGCCCCACTTCTAAAACTAACCCCTTCCATTCCTCCTGCTGGCCAGGCTCCCAGTAGATACCTTCATCAAGGCTGGCTTCAGTGGTTTGTCAAGGTTTCAAGTTTTGTGCTTCTACTGGACGGTCAGAGTTTGACACTGGCTGTAAGGTACTGGCTTACTTTCAGTCTTTTACCAATTAGTACTGAGACACTCCTTTGCATTGTCTTCCCCCTTGCTTCTTTTTATCTGAGAGGAAGACTGGGGTCGTTTGTGCTCCATAGGATTGGGAGGATGGGGGCTTTAATGTGATGTATGCATCTACACCCTAAAGTAAGTATGAAGTACCATGAAATTTGAAGAACATCCTGACTCTAAGTCTCTACTGGCTTCACATCCATTCAATTTAACACAATCAGATTATCTTCTTAAAATACCACCCGATCGTCTCATCTCTGTGCTCAGAAGTTTTTAGTGATGGCTCATTATCGACTTAGAGTCTACAAACTGGATTACAGACTATCTCAGGTAACAGAATCGCCACAGCAGCTGTGAGAAACGGCAGGGTAAGAACAGTGTATGCACCCAGAGCCTACATTTTGATTATGTTAACATTTTGGAAGGTTCTTTTTGTTTTTAGATCCTCTAGTTTAAGTACAGTTGAATTTAAAAAACACAATCTTAGTGACAAAATTAGAGATTGCAATTGACTCTTGTGTCTACGTCAAGTAACACAGGTCCTATAGCAGTGGGAATATTCCAGTATCCGAAGTGTGAGAAACACTAATGTGCAACTTTATAGCTTGATGTACAAGACTTTTGCAATATGGATCCAACCTACTTTTCTAGTTTTTCCATTCCTGGATTCCAGTTACATAATTTATAACCTTATTAAATCAGACATGCTGATGTTCCCATATGCGTCTCATCTTTCCTCTGTCAGAGTGGAATTATAGTCCCTCCCTTTCTACCGCTTATGAATCACTTAATCATGTCCCCATTGCATATTCATCCATGTCGTGCAATCCAAGGGTTGCTGAGGGACTGACAGAGGGTGACAAAGAGAAGAAAGATAACTTGAAGACATCTTCCCTTGAAGACCTTAATGTAGAAAATATTTTCTTAAGCTTTGTTAGGAATAAAGAGACAAACAGACATATTTGCTATTAATGAAACCAGCAATTAAATGAATATTTATCTATAAACTGCTAGTTTCCTACAGAAGGAATAACACCTTATAAATAAAAAATATCCCCACATAATTCCGGGGCAGATACAGTCATGTTTATGGTGAGCTTTTGTAAGTTCAAAATGAGTCTTGGGAAATAGGCGGAGACTAAGTCAGAATACCCTCTTTTACAATTGTGAGGATGAGGCCTGATGTTGGAGTACTTAGCAATTCCCTACAGTGGTAAATTTTTTGGCATCTTGTGAATGAATACCAGGACAGTTGAGTTGGAATACCTTAGGAGGACAATTATTAACCATTTACTAACTTCTACAAGTCTGCACTACACTTACAACAGCCAACAATGCAGAAATAATAATGGCAATATGAGAACCAAACACGGTGATTTAGTTACTTCTGTACATGCCTTATGTATCACAGTGGTTTCCTTACCTGTGAGATGGGAATAGTCATGTGTCTCTTCTCTAGGCTGCTATGTGAAAATTCAGTGGGGAATCCACGCAGCGTATTTACAAGGTCTCATAAACATGCTAGCCAAGTGGTATGTAGCCAAGTGGTATGACCATCTTTCTTTCATGATCACTACTGCTGGGCTTGCTCTGCATCAGTAAAAAGATAGGACATGGTTGTAGTAGCAAGAGTAGCATTTTGCTGTTGTTTGAGACTAATTTGTGATGTAGTAACAGCATCTTTGCAACTTCTTAGAAAATTCCTTTTCCTAGGGGCTGGCCTGTTATTATGAAAACAGAATCTTAGAACTATTGTTTATTTTTGCAATGCTTTGTTTACTTCAAATAGCTTTTACAAGTGTTTAGTGCATTAACTCCTGAAAGGGACCATGAATGTTCAGTAGGCACAAGTCATGACTGCCAGTTGGAATGGAGCTGGAGAAGCTGCGGCACTGCTTTTTGGTCATAGTCACAGAATGCACCTGATGATTGTGGAAGACTCCCCTTAGAAGAGACCTTGAAGAGTTCTGGTCTACTCTTCATATCCCCCTTCAGCTGATTGTTACAAAGATTGGTCACAAGGCCACACATGTGGCCTATTTCTAGTCCTGTCCTTGATAAGAAGCATGCAAGCAGGGGTGGGACTTGAATTCACTTTGTAGAGATGCAAGAATTTCCTTCATGTTCTGCCTCAATGATTCTGAGTTTGAGAGAAAAGATGCAACCTGCTTAAAACTTTCTAGTCAGGCATTGTGGTCCATGCCTTTAATCCCAGTGCTTGGGAGGCAGAGACAGGCAAATCTCTGTGAGTTTGAGGCCAACAGTTAAAACTTAAGCGATTGCAGGATTTAAACAAACAGTAATACTGACTATCTCTGTGGGATGGGATTAAATGTAACTTTCTTTTTGGCTTTCTTTGTATACCTACTTGAGCTTAATCCCTAGTCTCCCCACTCAACTACCCATTAAGCTTCATATATTAGGTTAACAAACATTCTGCACTACAATTTGACTTTGTATCTGTGTTTCCACTTACTTTGGCAGTTTTGGAAATGTCCTTTTGCCTCCCTGATTTGTCTTGATTTGGAAGTGATAACGAAGCTGCAGAGATGGTTCAGTGGTTAGAGAATTTGTTGCTCTCACAGAGGACCTTGGCTCAGTTTCCACCACCTACATGGTGGCTCACAACTCTAATCCCAGGGGACCTATCACCTCCATGGGCACAAGACTCATGTCTAGTTATATACATGTGGGCAAAGCACTCATACACATACACCAGAAATAAACCTTGAAAAGGAAATAACAAGAGTTTACAGCTCTTTGGCCTGTGAAGAATTTATAAAGAATTAATGCAATTTAAGGACTGGGCTGTGGCCCGTAACAGATCTTAAAGGAGTGGCTCTAATTTCAACAGTCAGAGCAAGAGAAGTTTATGGACTGCCTCTAGATTCTATATGGAATAAGCCATACAAATTTGCAAAAGCATTTAAGCAAAGCCTTAAAGGTGACATATTATCCCTAGTTCTCAGTTCTTTCCCAGGTATCCTTTGATGAGTGGCTTTCACATACTTTCTAATAAAACACTGCATGTCAACCAGCAGACACTTGTTTTGATTATCCTAGGAAAAATTGTGCAAAGAACCGTTTCCAGGGGTTGATGGCAGAAGTCAGGGGACAAAGAAGAGGGTCTCTGCATTGTGACAATGCATTCCAAGACAGGTTGTGATGCAAGAATTTTAAGATTCCCCATCTGTTCATCTTGGCCTTGCTAAGATCACTCCACCTAGTAGGAGCTGAAGCCTCTATTTTAGAGTTGGGCTCAATCTAGTTCCTCTTTAATTGGTTTATGTCACTCACCAGGAATTCCTTTACTTTAGAGTTGCCAGATTATGGGGAGAGATTGTGTTCCACCCATATCTGCTTTGTTGCTCCCCAGGTTATAAGTGAGGTGATGGGCTGGCTGCTCTGGCAGGGTGCTTAGCTTTGCTGCCAAACTCGGCAAGTTGCAGGCTGGGTCCGTTGGGAAGGGAGGTCCTCAGCTCCTACCTCCACCTCCACAACCTGATGGCAACATTCCCCAAGGGGCAAGCCACTGTCTTCCTTTATGCTGAACTTCAAATTGAAGGCTTCCTGACCTGGACCTTGGATAACTAAAGTGCTCTCTCACTTTGGAGGTGTTTCACAGAGAAAGATGGGGAGGGAGAGACAAGAGAGGAAGATCAGGCATCATGAATGCGCTTGCAATACCACAGAATCCTCTAGTTTAGCAGGTGCAGGAGTAGATTCCTCTCCTCACCCAAATGCTCGGCAGCGACTGCTCTGGTTAGGGACCAGTCCTCTTTTTCTTACTGTCAGAGAGCAGCTGCCTCATGGGGCAGCCAGAAGAGTCTATGATGTGGTTTTTCAAGGCTAGTCCCAGCTGATAATGAAAAGCCTGTTGTCTTTGACTCTGAAGTCTGTCCCTCGTGTTACTGTCACCTTCCCAATCCAGGCCCCCACACTCCATGCAGAGGCTGCTGCTTGGTCTTCCTTGTTTACACTCTGAAATCTACCCTGCCTGTTGAATTCTGCCATTTAATCTTCAGAATTCAAAATCCTGGTCAAGTTCATCTTTCTTTCCTCAGTAAAACTCTTTCCTTGTCCCCTTTTGTTTGTAGAATAATGTTACAAGGCAAGATAACTTGCTTAAAATGAGCTTTAACTCCTTCTGTTTCCTGACTGCAACCTTTTGGTTGCTTTACTCTATAAGTCTAAGCCATGCTGGGACATTCAGTAGCTTCTGTACAAAGCTCTACAATGTTTTCGGATTATACTATGTGGGGTGTGAAGAGGAAAGAAAGAGGAGGCAGGAAACTGGAGAACCCACCAGTTTACCTTTCTCAGCAGATGATGTCCATGGAGCACAGGCATTTCAGGTGATATTTATGTTCTGAGAACAATGATGAAGACAATTAGTAACCACATACATCTGCAGTAATAAATCTACGGAGCTGGGTAAGAAAAGAAAGATCTGCATGCGATAACCACACTGGTGGCATAATGTCTCTACATGACACATGAAATAGCTATATTCATCCATGGGGCTTCCTTTATTCCTCATGTGGAAGAAAATGATTGAAGAATTGATGGACCTGGAATGATAAACTGAAACCATTGAATCATTCTGCATTCTACAAGATCCTGTAGGAGGTTTGGTTTGGAAATACAGCTACAATTACCACACCCTACTACTAGCAACCAACTCCTTATCCCTCCAGACAGATGATAAATTATATTTCCTAAGGGGGAAATATAAGCCTTGGGGTCCAGCAGACCAAAGACAATAAATACTTCAGCAATTTAAAGTAGATTCTGTGAACTTTAATCTCTTTGTTAAATATAGAAAACAATGTCTGATACATAAATTGCTGTGAGATATATGGACAGTGATTATAAAGCACCTGGTTAATAAATAGGCACTATGTCTTCTCATTCCAGGCCGTCACTCACCACAGGATCGCTGCTGTCTGTAAATACAATGCATCCAGGCAGGAAGTGAATGCTTACTCTCCTCGACCATTCCATTTTCTATACTACTCCAGTTGCGTGGGGCAGGGTGGTGATGGGTGGTTGGATGGTGCTGGTTATTAAATATTTCTAGCTTAAAAAGAAAGCTCATCTTTCTTTCCAGGTAGGAAACTTCAATACTAGGTCTCATGTATCCCTCCTATTAGCTGTAGCATTCTCTTAATTCTTGAATGGCCACTTCATATCCTTTAGCATTTAAATTAATTGCGAATTTTTTTTTTCAGGGTGGATTGATCAAGACCAGCTGTATAACCATCCCTTCCTTGGCATTTGCTTCTCCTCTTGTGGCTTTTCTCCTTCTGTCTTTCTTAGAACATTCCTTCTAATAGATGCTGAGCAACCTGAACATAGAGGAATTTCCTTGTTCACCCATGGTTCATGCCGCCTAGACTAGGATTTTGTGCATGGTCCCATTCAGAACACTTTGTTGAATAATTTTGTCCTTTGCATGGTTTTCTTTATTATATTCAACACATTCTTGACCTGAACTCCTGTGTATACCTCAGTTAAAAACAGAGACACAACAGGCCTCAGTGCCTTTGACCAATACTGTCTTACCAAGAATCTGCTTTGATATCCTAAACTCATTATTATTAGTCTCTACTTTTTGTACAAATACATGAGATATGGTGTGAAAAAGACTTATTTGCATCCAAAGTATGTTCTGGGAACTTCAAATCTAAATGATCAAGTCTTCTCAAAGGTCCATTTTAGGCATGATGCAGGATTAATTGACAGCCATTCACTTACAATACACATAGGTTAATTTGCCAGGTATTGAATTGTTCAGCCACTTCCTGATGATGATGTAAAAAGTTGGCTTATTTATCTTCATTTTTAGTGATAGCATCATTTGGTCTTTGAACATGGAAGCCATTTCTTAACCATTCACCAAGGTATATACTTGTGAACCCAATTGAGATCACACTTCTCAGTTCAGCGACGTTTCTAAAATGCTGGTACACTTCATGATGTTAACTGAGAACCTGTCTTCCCAAGACTTTACAACATTCGGTGCTTTTGCTTTTGCCTTGAGCACTTAGCCTAAATAAGTCATCAGGACGGTTTGTTTGTTCTGCCTTAAAGTTTCTCATCAAAAGCTTCCTATGAAAGATCAGCTGCCAAATGTGGAATTAAGCTATGAGGTACATTTTCCATGCCTAATGCCTCCCAAAGTCAATTATAAAAATCAACTTTTCACAATGGACTTTGCAGCAGCAGGTGGGACAGAGACTCAGAAATCCCCCCTGATGCTGGCACACTTACTTTTGCTGTAAGAAATCCCATCTGGGAGTAGGAAGAACAGAAGTTAGAAACTGTTATTTGAGGGTGAACTCCAGGTGAGCCTCAGTGTGGCAAGTCACCAACACAATAATTGTTGATGTTGGCTAAGGGGTAGGTACTCTGCCTACAGAAGGGGGAAGTTACCATGGCATAGTCCCAGTGATGGGCTCACTGTCACAGTATTGTTTTCCTTTCTTGATCACGTATCTTAATAAGGACATTGGGGAACTAAACCACATACAGACAAGAAGAGCCTGGCTGGCCAGGGAATTTTTCCTTCTTAAATGAGGAGTTGAAATGATGAAGTGATTGTTGTGACTGGTATCTTCTAAAATAAGTAAATGACACACACACACACACACACACACACACACACACACACACCACAGTCCCCCTCCACAGACACACATACCCATACACACATACACAAGCACATACATATTCACATACATACACATGTACACACATATAGACATACATACACATGCACATATACATATATACTCCCACACATAAACACACATGCATACACTCTTATACATACACACACACACCTGAATGTAGAATCTATCATAAATAATTATTTCAGTTTAACCTTTAAGGGATTTTCAAGCACAGAACTACCTTGTTTTATAAATAAAATATTAATTTGAGGAGAGATTAAGTTCAATACATCCACTCTATAGTAGGATGTTTATTTCGATTGTGGTTTTAGACTAACGTTAACCTTGGATCATTGCTAGAACCTTCTTCTGAGACTCCTGTCCTCCAATCAGATAAAACCCCTGGTCACTTTCACTGTTCAATGAAGACCTATGCCCTGGGCTTACATTTCCACAGCACTGCTTTGCGCTGTGTCAATCCACACAAAGAGCTCTTAGGGAAAGGGGGATTGGCTAATCCTAATCCCAAATTTTTCCAGCCAGCTATTTGTTCTTAGGTCTAGTAGCAACAGGATACCTAGGAGCTTAGATGTGCAGAGCCATGAACTTTGGGCTCCACTTCGGATCTGTATAAGAAGCTACAGGTTAACAGGTCTTGCATGATCTTAATGCATATTGAGGTTAGTCAAGCATTGCTCTAGGTTAGCAGTTCTCAACCTGCAAGTCACATTTCCCCCTAGAGTCTTAGGAACCCTCAGCCATGAATTTGTTTGTGTTGCTACTTCATAACTGTAATTTTGCTATGGAGTGGTGATGCTACTTACCATGTAACATATGGGTTTTCCACTAGTTTCTGCCCACATGTTGAGAACCACTGCTCTAGATTATGTTCATTCTGCCTTGAGACTCCAAAGTGCCCTGCCCCAAAGACCCCACATTAACTTTCCTGGCCTGTGTGAGCTCTTTGATAGTTCTCTCCAACTGAGAGAATATTTTGATGTCATTGGATGTATACTTGGGCCTGAGGGATGACTATGAGGTGCTCTTTTGAAGAGTAACCCAGTGATGGAGCATAGAAGCATACATTGTTAGTTCTATCTATTCCACGAAGGCAACCCTGCCCTACTGAGGAACAGACACTAGGACTGGAAAAAACGACTTGAGAGGATCCATCTTTCTTTCCATTCTGTTACTTTGGATCTGGGGAGAAATGCAAAGCTCAATTGGTCAAGAGACATTAAGGTCTCAAGCTCATATACACAAGGCAATGCTGTTGTATCACAATGGTACATCAAAAGTCCCAGGAAACTTTAGCTCACTTCCCCAAAGCAAAGACATGCTATGGAATGTGGGTGAATCATTTCTATTTCAGGAAATGTCTAGAATTTCTTGACTTGTTATTGGACATAGCTTAGTATTTTGTTTTTTCTTTTTTGGCTCACTTTCTTCCTCCTTTCTACCCTATGCATTTCTGAATTGGTATGAAAATATGGAGTTCTCAGTTACTTCATGTTTATATTTTATTTCTACTAATGGGTAGCTCCAAACCTCCAATGAATGGTAGCCAGCATTCTATATAGAGGCTTATGGGTGGATCAGCTAAACAGATAGATGTGCAAATGGAATGTAATTCCATAGTGGCTTTTCCAAGGTCAAATAGTCATGTGTATTGTAGTAATGTATAATGTAATGTAATCTGCTATTCCTTGAACCATAGCTTTTTTCCCCCTCATTATATCAGATTACCACATGAAAAGTAGAGAGTATTTGCTAAATGAATCTCATCTGTATATGGTAGAGTGACATTTCTTTGGTAGGAAGGGAACAGGCTGTGAGCCATGCCATTGCAGGGCAACTAGAACGACTGTTGTTGACCATGACCAACCAAGGGAAAATGTTGAGTGTAGACTACATCTGTATTAGACATTAGAGATGGCAGGGTGGAGACAGGATTCAGTGCTGAAGAGTACTTGCTATTCTTGCAGAGGAGATGGATTCGGTTTTCAATACTCACATGGCAGCTCACAAGCACCCTGAGCTCTAGGTCCAAGGAATCTGACGCCCTCTTCTAACTTCTTCAGGCACCAGGCGTAGACATGATGCCCATACCATAGATGAAACACTCATGCTAATAAAATAAAACAAATCTTTTAAAAAAATAGTTAGAGATGTACAGTTTTGCTCTTCCCACATTATGGGCATGGAATATCACACACAAATTGAAAGAGGAAAATATCCATCTCATATGTACTCATTAAAGCTTATTGCATTCGAATTCCCCCAAAGTAGGAAAAGTAAATGTGGTTTTGGCTGTGGGAACATTATCCACAGGAAGTACATGGAGAGATTGGGCTTCTGGTCTATAGGCTGAGCATTAAAGTCCACACTCTCCTTGGCTTCCCGAGCTCCCCAAAGGGTGTGTAGCCTGAGGCCAGACAACTCTGATCCCTGTTCTTCTGACTGCCCCTGTGTGGATTCCACAACAGTTACTTTCAGTTTCTCTCGAAAGGAAATGGAAATATTAGATTTGGAATAACATTTTTTTTTCAGAAGTTATGACCCACTTTTAACCTAGATAGTATATACATGTTGAAGCTTACATATTTAGTGTACTCCAAAGTAAGTTCATTTTCAGATGGAAGATGAAAACTAACCTGAATCCTGGACCCCTGTGATTCACCTAATGTTCCAACCAATTCATAATGAAGACAGTTGTCATAACATGTTTCCTTAATTGTATGGCTTTTTTCCTGGTAGCCTGGCATAGAGCTATTGCTCTTCTTTCTCTCTTTGGCAACCCTTTGGTATAGAACTGGCCAGTGTCTATGTGAGCAACTATAGCAAACTACACTCAAATCTTCTCAACCAGTGTACATGCAGGATTCACCTGGGCATTTCTCTAAAACTCCAACTTTTTGTAAACCTCAAATTTGACATAGGGTTTCTCTTGTTCGTCTTAATAGTCATAAAATATCTATGAAATTCACAATGATGCGTTAATAAAAGATTAAAAACAAGAGCAACCAGATCCCTCTAGTCTGACGAATGAACCTTTTCAATTAAATGTAAATATTACTTTAGAGAGTAAGGACTATAGATGCACTATGTTTTTAAAGCATTTGGTTATGTATTATTGGAACCATAGGAGCAGTGGAAATGACTTAGACATAGAAGCTGTTTCTGAACAGTCCAGAGTTCCTTTGGTCACCTGATAATTGTATGGTACGTTAGTGAAATGTTATTGAAATGCACATAAATAGTATAAGACCACCTCAGCAAGCTGAAGCATTTGGTTGCAGCTCTGAGGAGCTGTGTATGGCAGAACTGCACTCCAAATGTCTTGAACTTTAGGCCAAAAAGGTCATTTTGAAAGTTTATAGGCAACCGAATGGCTCTTTGCCCGTTTCTGATTTTGTCTGGATTAATCTCAGTTGGTGATTAGTCTTTCCCTCATGGTGATGTTTATCCCTTAAACACACACTTATTATTTTTATACTAGAACAATATAGGCCCTGTGGAGTAAGAGTGAATGAAGAAAGATAATGTCCTAGGGAGTTTTAACATTTGGTGGTAAAAACAAACAAATAAGTAACAAACAAAACCCTAATACATTTTAAAAGGCAGAGGCTCGGTTGGGTTCAGGAAAAGAGTGGCTACCAATAAGACTGGGCACTCTCAGACTACTAATTTTTATCTGCTTGGGTGTGGGGATGAACTTCTTGTTAGGATGGGTGGTTCCAATCTTCATTGTCTTATTTGGCCATGGGAGACCATAGAATTATTAGGAGCTATAAAATCTAATCCTGGCATCAGTTCCTGAACTTGCTGCTGGAAGGCTTTGGACCTGTTCCATTGTATGTAGAAGAGAGGATGAAAACCTACCCTGTGAGCTTTCTGTGAAATTTAAAGATGGTGTTATCCTCTTGCCTGAGAGTCTTTGCCTTATGATACCTGTTTCTTAAACATGCATGCTATTGTCTCCACACTAAAACAATGTAAATCCTTTGGAGAACTTTTTGAATGAAGAAAAATAATGCCCTAGTTATATCAAGAGTGATAACTTTCTAGTGTTTTTTTAAAAATTATTTTCTGTGCTTCAGGTCCAATGCCAGGGCAGTGGTCTAGCAAGAAGATGCTATGACCAGGCAAGCTTGCTTTCCAGTTTGAAAGTAGAAAGACTAGAACTGACCATATTGGCTATGGATCCCTGCAAGTGGCCTTGCTTTTCCACCACTTCAGATATAGTCCAGCTCCAGACATTGCTAGGAATAGATAACCTCAGCTGGCTAGCACTCGAACTGTTCAGACTCAGCTCAGATCTGTGGACTGAAAAATGAAGTGACTGTCACCTCAGCTTAGAAAAATCAGGCATTAATTCCAGTGGCTGCGTCTTATGTGTTTCATATGATCTCTTTGAAATAGTGGCAACTTTACAAGGGACAGTGGGATTAAGCATGTAAAAGTGTTTTGTGTTCTCCAGAACACAGTCTAACTAGCAAATATTGAATGTCCTGCAGCAAATGTAGCTCAAAACCTCTTATTTAAATTCATACAGAGTATCTTAGAGAAAAGTTATCAACTATCCTTATTTACAATAGAAAGCCTGCTACTTAGCTTGTTATGTATCTTTTAGTGGCTAGTCTTTTCATTTCTTGCTGTCTCCATCACCACTACTACCACACAAACTTTGATGTAATGCTCTGTCTCCTTCCCCTTTATCTTCCTGATGACATGCAGCAGGAGGCTGACAGATGGAGAAGTTCAGCCCCACTCATGGCTGAGGACCAAGGAGGACATCTGGCTTGGTAGTGTTTCCCACTCACCTCTGTGAACACAATGCCTCTTCATTCTACAGTTTTGAGTTTGGCAGCCAGAGACAAGTTTCCTCCGTTAATTAAACCACTCCCCACTGAGACTTCCATGTTAGCAATAGGCTTCATTAGACAATTCACTGTCTTGCTCAACACCACCCCTAACTTCCCATCACAACTTCTTCAAGCTTCTAGAGTTCTTCTAGCCTGCTTCCCTCCATCAGTTTGTTCAAAAATACCCCAACTAGAAATAAATATTGTCACATAAAGGCCCAAATCACAGCTTATAGTGCATTTTTTTTTCTATATAGCTTTCCTGGGTTCCTTTATCTTCAATTAACTTCATGTTATATATTTGAAAACTCACTTTCTCAGTTTTTCTGTCTTTCAGTCAACCACCAGATAAGAGGTCACCTCTTTTATAAATCCTAGTATGGGTTTCTTGGGAGATATTCAGCTTTCAAAGTACTTGCCTAGGAGTTGGTATGAATTTGCCCTCTGTAAACAGGTAGTGAACGACTGGGGACCTCTTTCACACACTGCACTGTCAGAGCTTGCTCCTTCCTCTGAATTCACATCACAGTGTGATACAGAAAAATCTCTCTTGTTCTTATGAAAATAGGTTAGCAAATATGAGTTTCTACTTGAGGTAATAGTTACATATTATGGGAATAACATTTGAAGACCTTAAGGGATGCCGAGCTTGTTGTCCAGAGAAGGACAATGTCAGGGTTTGCCAGAGAATGACTCTAAAAGTGACAAAATTTCATGCCAGTCCCATTAGTAGAAAGATGTGTGTGTGTGTGTGTGTGTGTGTGTGTGTGTGTGTCTGTCTGTCTGTCTGTCTGTCTGTGTGTATGCCTGAGATGTGTTTATGGATGGTGCATGTGTTACTCAAACATGTGAACGACAGAGATTGATGTCAGTTGTCTTCCTTTCTCACATTGTACCCTACTTTTTGGGACAGTCTTCCAATGATCCTGGAGCTCACTGATATGGGAAGAGTAGATGGCCAAAAAGCTCCAGAGGTCCTCCTGTCTCTGTGCCCATGGCTCTATGATTATAGGATCATGTGGCCACACTCAGCTTTTTGATAGGTTCTGGGGAATCCAAAGCCAGGGCTTCATGGTTTCAGCTCGAAGCACTTCACCTTCTTAGCTATCTCTAATGCCAGGCATCATTTTTAATGCTGGCACGACAGATACAGACTCCAAATAGGCTGTGTAAATGCTCAACTCTAAAAGAATTGTAAGTTTTGTCGTTTAACATCAGTGTCAGCTGGATTAGCTCTCCAGTTAAATGGCACCAGAAAAACTTGGCTTTTCCCTGTGAAACATAACATTTCCATTAGAGAAAATAGTCTGAGAAGACGGGTATTTTTATTTAACCATTTGCCTGTGACAAATAGTAATAGTAACTAAGTTTCCTGTTAATAGTTTTTAAAAAGTAAAGGTAGAAGAAGAGAAATGACAGTCAGGAGTAACGTGTTGATAACGACAGGAAACGGCAGTGGGATGGTGTGAGGACACACAACCAATAAACTTAGCAGTTGAGCATCGCTTAAACTCTGGACAAATCATCTCTCCTGGTAGCTGGCAGCTACTTTCATAGAGAGAAGTGCTAGAGAGCATGGAGATCCTGTGAGCTTTCAGTATAATCAGGAGAGACTTACAGAGTCCAGTTTCTGTTTCTATAGCATTAAGGAGTCAAGGGGAATGGGACATAAGTGATGAACAGTAAATTCTTTCTTGGCTAAGACATGGGGGACTGGGACAACTTTTATTAAGTCATTGAAGAATTAGTTATTTTTAGCATAATCTAAGACAATAGTGGATGATTTTTAGAATAACTTTCTTCTAAAAACATCTATCCTCATAAGTTCTGAATTAAAAAACAAGTAATACTTCCATGCCATTTAAACAGAATGCAAAAGTAAGAAACCCTTTGCCTCTGGTGGGTCAGAAGTGCTGGACATTAGAACTCCCCCAGAAATGATCTAAAGTAGAGTTACCATTATCTTATAAGAAGAGTAATAGTGACTCAGAAGAATACCCAAGTCCAAGCCACAAAGACAATTATTGTAAGATTGAACCTCAGTTTAGCTGATTGCCAGTCTAGGAAGCTTATTTTCCTAAAATGTAATATTGCATGCAATATGGTTGTGATTTAGCAGTCTCATTCATATGCACATTTAACACTATGAATCATAAAAACTTGGGGTCCCCCTTGGTGGGGGACTTAGTCTTCTTCCCCTCAGGCATGGACTTCACTGGTCAGAAACAGTTCTTCTGAGGTAGATAGACAATCTTTGTAAGGACCTTCAGGACCATCAGTGTGGGATACATACAACCCCCTTGGTGAATCTTTGTAACAATTCACTCTCAGTTTATTTGGTTTATGCCTTGGATGTATTACCTTGACGTCTGTATGCCTACAGTTAAGGACCACCTTCAGGTCAGGTCTCAGCAACTGCCTGAGGCAATTTTTAGCTCATTAAGTGTCCATTTTGTTTGACATTTCGTTTAGCAGATGCAATACAAAATTTGGACTTTCTGCACCTGTCCTTTTTTAGAAGGGAAACAGAAAACAAAACCCTGAGAGAAAATCTATCATCATCTCTGTGGTTTTAAAGATGGACAACTGGAGAGAAGTTACCTGTTCAAGTCATCAAGTAAGATAGCCATCTGTAAGGGTACGAGGGTTCTGGGAGGTTCTCCATGGAATCACAAAGTCTCCAAGACTCTGCTTATGAAAGCTGCAGCGCTTCTGACTTTGTCATTAACTTTTCCCTCCTTTAACATAACCTACAAAGTTTCTTGGTTGCCCATGCCAGCAAATGGTTAATCTTACAGAGCCTAAGGCCCTGGAAACTTCTGGGAGGGAGCCAGGTGAGCAAAGAGAGTAAGTAGATAAAGGCAGCACCTGCCTATGGGCTTGGAACAGCCTAGGGACACGAGAGAATGTAAACACATTCTGCAGATCTCATTGTCTGACTCCGTGCCAGCGTCTTTTGGGTTCTTGTCATGGAAAATATTTCATCTGAGGTCATTCAATGAACAAGGAGACTTGAATACCCACCACGATGCCAACTCGGCCCCTGCTTTTGTCCAGATTAAATAAGCAAGGGAGTAACATTTCAGTGGGTCTAGAAGACCGGCCTTTCAACAATTGAAAGCTGTGAGGTAGGAGAAAAGAGACAGGAAGAAAATAAGCCCTGCTGTTCTGAGCTGCTCTGTCCTGCCCCCACCCCTCCTGTGGCCTCCTGGTGTTTGCTCACCAGTACTTACAAGCACACGCCCTGCGTTTAGAGTAAGAGTTAATATCTGTGCTTCCTCATAAATCTCCCTTCAGTGCCTCAAGCTATGTTTTTAATTCTGTGGTGCAGCTTTGAGATTTGAGATGAGTGGAAAGGAGGGGCAGCTGACGAGGTAATAATGGAAGCTGCTAGTTCTCATTCTGGGGCGCAGTCTTCGGCTCATGCTTAGCAGAGAGACTCTTGGGAGGCCTAGAGGACTGGGGTGTGGGGGTGGGGGGGAAGAAGTCAGGAAGCTGGCCCGCAAGGAAAACAAATTCAGGGAATAAATAAATTTTAACTCAGAGAAGGTACTGACTGAGCATATTTTCTAGTTCAGGAAGGGAGAGGAGGCCTTCCTAAAAAGACTCTATCTTGTCTTATAAAGCTTGTAATTAAAAGGATGCATTTTTCCATTCAACTTGGAGTTACTTTGTGTGCTTAAAACATACTTCTTTCTGTACATAGTCCTCTGGCCTTGTATGAGTAATTCCTTCGTTATAAACTCACTCCTTCAGCATACCCTTGCTTTGTCGCTATAGAAGGTAAACCCAGTGTGCTGTGGTGATTGAAAATAGTAATTGCCTCAGCTTTCTACACTGCCAATAACTGTATTTTAGAATTGTGAGTCACCGAGTAAAACAGATAATTAACATGGTCTAAAAAGAACTGAGGCCTTTTGAAAATTCTAGTTCTCTCTCTCTCTCTCTCTCTCTCTCTCTCTCTCTCTCTGGGTGTGTGTATGTGTATATTGAGAGAGAGAGAGAGAGAGAGAGAGAGGAGAGAGAGAAGAGAGAGAAGGGGAAGAGAGGAAAAAGAGAAGGAGAGAGGGAGAGAGAAGAGGAGAGAGAGAGGGGGAAGAGGAGGGAGGGGGGAGGAAAAAGAGAGGGAAAGAGGAAGAGGGGAGAGGGAGAGGGAAAGGCACAGGGACAGGGACAGGGACAGGGAGGATATGGAAAAACATCTTAGAAAGTTCCTTCTATCATACAAAGTCTAGTGTCCTAAAATTGACTGTCACGTCACACACTTTCCACCAAGCTCTCTCCTGGAGAGACTTGCTTTCTCCTGAAGCTGTTGCTCTATTTTGGCCTCTTACCAGTAGCAAAGGCCACATCACCTTTCTTGCTTCCAGAAGTATGGGAATGCAGTCCAAATGCAGCAGATAGAACACAGAAATAAAGGAAGTGACAAGGAGCGTCTTTCACTTCTGCAAGTTTTCTATGTGTGTGTGTTTGTGTTTGTCTGTAAAAATCAAATGCTGACCAAGCAGGCTCAGAGATCATCTGATTTGCTTCTGCAACATGGAGTCTGTGTCCTTCATTGGCTACAACTGCACGAACAGGGTCTGTAAGTAAGTGGTGGCACTGAAGACAGGGCATGTAGGAACGGTTAGGTGACCAGTTCTGAGCAGATTGAAGAGATTCGCTTAACCCATTAGAAAAGCTAGTTCAGGAGCTGCATTTATTTCATCTGAAAAAAAAAGCAGAATTGAAAACTGGCTTAAGCTTTCCACTCAGACGTCAGTTCAAAGAACTTAGAAGTTCAGGGAGTCATAGACATCAAGCCAGTGGTTCTCAACCAATGGGTTCTGACACCTTCGGGGGTTGAAGGACTATTATATAGGGGTCCTGTATCAGATATCCTCCATATCAGATATTTACATTATGATTCATAACAGTAAGCAAAATTATAATTATGATGTAGCATTGAGAAAATAATTTTATGGTGGGGGAGTCATCAAACCATGAAGAACTGTACTAAAGGGTTGCAGCATTGGGAAGGCTGAGAACCACTGGACTAGACAAGGACTTGGAAAGCAGCCAGAGCACATAGGAAGTATTCTGGGAGGATCAATGGCTTTGACACACATCAAACTTTCTGAGACTTAACTGTGTACTGAAGCTTTCTTCTTTCTGTTTGTTCCAGTTCGCTAGCAGTTCCTGACTTGATGACCTGATTAAGTCTGTTCTTTGTTTCCTATAATTACATTTATGTCTCTCGAGTTTGCTCAAAACATACTACTGTCTAGATTAAATAAAATAAAAAGTATAAAATATGTATCAAGCTTTGAATATGTGTTAATTGGGTAATGTCATACAGCATGGAAATCTTTTCTCATGTATCCTTTTTTTTTAAAGATGTTATTATTTATGTATGTATGTATCTGTGTGCATATAAATGTGCGTGTGGACTGGGGAACAGGGTGATGGAGGAGGGTGTCAGAGACCTCGGAGCTGCAGTTTCAGCTGCTTAGGAGCTGATGTGTGTGTGTCATGATCAGGCATTCACATTTCTCCTAGTTACTGACATAACTAAATGTCACAAACCCTAAAAAAATAAGAAGGGTAGTAGAGGTCATATAATATTTTATCATATGTACAAACATATTCAGAAAGTTCAGAAGGAGAAATAAATCAGCTTCCAATTGACAAAAAGATTCAGAAAGGGAAATAAGGGTTCTTAACCCTACTGTAGCCGGGCGGTGGTGGAGCATGCCTTTAATCCCAGCACTTGGGAGGCAGAGGCAGGTGGATTTCGGAGTTCGAGGCCAGCCTGGTCTACAGAGTGAGTTCCAGGACAGCAAGGGCTACGCAGAGAAACCCTGTCTCGAAAAACCAAAAAAAAAAAAAAAAAAAACAAACAAAAACAAAAACAAAAAAAACCCAAAAACAAAACAAACAAACAAAAAAAAAACCAAACAAACAAACAAACAAAACAAAACAAAAACAAAAATCCTACTGTATTGAGTCGAAATCCTCACTGACAGAAGACTACTGCTGTCTTCTTGTGCTTCATTCTCTATTTTATTAACTTGCATTTTTCTTTTATGAACATAAGTTACTGTTGCATTAAACATTTCTGGTCATAAAGGTGTGTATAGTCACCATAATTGTCTCAAAGATGTTTAACAGAAGCAAAGGAGACCACAGACATTTTTCTCTCAACATAATATTTTTATTGATTATTTGGGAATCTCATACAATGTATCTCAATCACAGTCCTTTCCCAATCCTCCCAGATCTGGGGCTGGCAATTCTCACTTTAAATGCTACTGTTGGAGGGATACATAATTTTATATTTTCTTCCCAGTTTCTTAACAGATTCTAGTGTTCTGGGAAAGGTCATGACCACCGTCAAAATGATCAGATATTTAATTTATTATCCCTCTTAAATTTTAGGCTTGACTTTCATTTAAGACTTCCTTGAATAAAAGACAAAGTGGACTCATTAAGGAAGCTATCTTGATAGAATTTATTCATCTTTTTTTGGATAAACAAAGTTGTACTTGGTGCCTAAATTGACATATGAAACAGTAAATAATTCTATTGTGCAAATTGTTTTAATTGGCTCAAGCCAGAATGCTCCATAAACCAGCAAGCATGTATTCATAAAGCTTGAGATTTATTGCCTAGGCAGGAAAAAAAATCAGAAAAACACAAGGGTTTGACCAGAGTCATATAGCATCTGAGAAGGTGGGTCTGAAAGGGAAGTTCGGAGGCTTGCTTCCAACTCTTTCTTTCTTTCCTTTCCTTTCCTTTTCCTTTCCTTTCCTTTCCTTTCCTTTCCTTCCTTTCCTTTCCTTTCCTTTCCTTTCTTCCTTTCCTTTCCTTTCCTTTCCTTTTTTTTTCTCTTATACATTTTTGAGCAAAGGATTAAGTACAGAAAAGATGTTGAATTTCAGCTTTCAAATACAATTATCAAATACCTGAGAACAGGGCAGTAGGTTGTGCCAGGTTCCTTCCTTCCTTCCTTTCTTTCCTTTTGTAAGGCACAGCTTGAGATCAGTCATTGAGAGTGTGGAACTGAGTGAGACTGTTTGCACTCACCTCTGTAGGGATAAACATTCAGAAAACACTTGATATTCCTGAAGGAATCTTTCCTTAATACAGGAAGTGACGGCTTTGTGAAGGCACCACAATTAAGCTCTGGTTTTTCAATCTCAAAATCCCAGGATTGAATTTCTAGAAGAAATGAACCGAACGGGATGGTTCATGGAGCTGCTTAGAATTACAGCCAACTTGGTTCTAAAGCTTGTTGAACTGAACGCTTGGCTTAACTAACCTCTAGGCACCTCTCTGAATCCTGAGCCAGCTGCAACTGCAAACTTTAAATTCTGATGGGCGCATCAAGAAGAAGATGCTACGGACATGAGCATTCTTTTCAGTATATCCATACTCTTCCTCTGCCATGACTTACTGCCTCCTATTCCTGTTTGAATTTCGCTTGCTTTGCATTTGGAGACAATGGCTTTCTTCCACACCTGAGGACTGAGGTTAGGGATAGAAGCAGGCAGATTCTATTGGTGTGACCTTTGCTGCAGCTTCATCAGGTAGACATGTGCAGGAAGCAGAGGACCAGGAGATACAGGAGAGGGAGGAGTCACTGACTTAGGAAAGTGAGCATTTTGAATTGTCCTCTTCTCTCCCAAAGGCCATAGAAGGTCATAGATGTCCTACCATTTATTTGGCAGATTGTATGTTTTTTCTCAGTCAGTTCTTCCTTCTGCTTCCTCCTCTGTTTAAATGATTGCTTCTGGAGCCTGGGAGATGGCCCAGTGTTTAGAGCACTGGCTACTCTTCCAGAAGACCTGGGTTCAGTTCTCAGCACTCACAGGGTAGCTCACCACTGTCTGTCAAAGAACCAACACCCTCACACATACAAAAAGACAAAACACCAATGCACATACAATTTAAAAATAATAATCATGTTTTAAAAAATTAAATGATGGCTTCTCCTCATGTCATCTCCTCTCTCACTGAGACTCTCCCATCTTTGTGTCCATGTCCTTTGTTTGACATTTCCTCCTTACTTCCTGTCATTAGACATCAGCTCGAGGCCAGCATCTATATTTCCAGCTATGACCCCTGACCCGAGAGTGAGGGTCACATTTTCATGTGGATTCTCACAGCCTTTTGTACCTACCCAGTTTGAAAGCAAGTCTATCCTTTTACCTCCAACATTCGTTACTAGTTTGGTTTGAGGTAAACCACTTACCTCAGGAGAAATAGGTTAAGTGGAGGGTCATAGTCCATTGTCACATTCCTCTTGCTGATTTATCTAAGGAGAAATCTTCAATATAATAAAAATCTCCTCCTTTTAGGAGACCAGGAGAAGGCCTAAGGATTTGCTGGGGGACCCCTGAGGGTGGTCACTGTTGTCTCGTTGGAACCCGTGGTCCACTGAAGTTCCCTATGCCACCTTCACGGAACATCCTATGAAGCACACCAGTGAGAAGTTCATTGAGATCTGCAAGGTAGGTGGTGCCTTGTCACATGTTAGCTCTGTTGGCAAAGCTGTGTTCTTCTAGACTATACTATGTCTTACAAACTGTTCAGACACAACCTAAAGGTTAGATAAATGTTTAATGCCTCGTTAGACATGTAAAGAGTATAGCTATCTCATAGAAACCATTTATACATTATATTTATGTGTCCATAATGTGCCCTTTCCTGCTTGGTGCCTTCTTTTAATAGAATATTATAAAAAATTACAGTACTTATGTTTGGCTTACTGTATTTATTGCAAGAGGGTACAAGTGATTTTTCTCTATACAGGTACATTATAATTGGCATATTCTGGGAAGAAATATGGAATAGTGTGAAGTGTGTTTTGTTATATTGGCTCTGTGGTCATACCATACAGAGCTATTTCTTTCCATGGGATGGTCTTGCTGGTCTCATGTCTAGAGTGAATGTGGAAGAGTCTAACCCTTCCTGCTGATCTCACTGGACTCTTACCCACTCAAACGAATAGCATGCTTACATGCTCCACAGAACTCAGAGAAGCTGGGGTTCTTGCTATGTCTACAGTCATCATCCTCTCAGATTCTAAGGTCTTCAGTGTCAGGGACAGTCCCTTGGATTATTCTCTCATTGTTTCCAGATGACTTAAGTTCAGGGACATTCTACACAGTTAGAAAGTAAAGCAACTGGAATTGAAGGTTCACTGAAAAATCAAGCCATTTTCATAAAACATATAGATGGAGAATTTTCATCTTTTCTGTCCCTTTATAATGCTTACCTTGATGTCTGTCTTTTACTTTAAAATATTATAACCCGTTTAATTTAATTGAAAACTTGGTTCTTGGTAAGTCTTATTGATAACACATTAGAATTCTTGCATTAATGTACACATTTGTGTAAGTCAGTTTGTGAGGTGTAAATAAATAAACTGGTAAGTATCTTACTATAATGAGCCTTTGAGGCACCATGTCTGTGATTAGAAGCAAGATGGGATCTTAATTTCTGCTAATACAGAGAGAAATTGGCTTCGATCCTTTCTGCTCCCAGGGAAAATTAGCGGTCCTCTTGGGACTCATGCAGGTGTCCTCAGAGGTTCATGGTTTCAGGGCTGACCCTGGCTCCAACTACTGCCCACACTGAATTAGTTCAGGGATCATGTTGCTGCACTTCATGTGATATCTGTTTCGCAATCCCACAGGCAAAGCATCAACAGCAGCTCCCAGGTTGACTCTTTACCACTTATAGCCAAGAAAACAAAACAAAGTGAAAACCAAGACCAGCACCATAAAGCTCCCACCCTGGCTGCTCTAAGAGCAGACTTGCTGAAGGAGGAGGAGAAAGAGTTTCGTTCAAAAGTGCCCAACTTCAGGGTACCAGGTCACCCTTTGTTCAGAAGTCCTTTTGAGAAACACACATGCTCCCATTGTATCCTCTGTCCTCTCCAGTTTACACCCTCCCCAAACTCCTGGTTTTCATAGTTATTATGAGTAGTGTTGGACATTTATTAAGATGCTTGTTAATCTAGACTAAAACACATAATAATGAATTTTCTGAAGGGAATGTCCTTTTATTTTAAAGAAACTCCTTTTAAAATCATTACAATGGTATACTTTTTGCATTAATAGCTGAATTTTCTTACTAGCCAATATAAATACTAAGTGATTTAGTTTTAAAATGTGTCACTCCCTGGGACAAGCCCTCTCTTATTCCATGGGCTTGATGCAGTAGGTACTTAATTCCGAATGTCCTTTGCTGGAAGAAGTTTACAGTGAATGATTAAGGAGTAGTTCTATGAGCTACAGAGAAATGCTATGCCCTGATGATACTTTGTTTGAGTCTGCTACACACAGATGAAATCAAATAATTTTTTTCAAAGAACATAAAAGGTAAAGTATTGAAGGGATTTGAATCATTGCCTAAGCGTTCAAGAATGGAGTTAGGAGGCTAGAGCCTTGTGTAAGTACTAGAGCGCTCGCTCTCTCTCTCTTTCTCTCTCTCTCTCTTCTCTCTCTCTCTCTCTCTTCTCTCTCTCTCTCTCTCTCTCTGTGTGTGTGTGTGTGTGTATGTGTACATATGTATGTGTATGCATGCATGCACATGTTTGTGTGTGTGTATGTGTATATATGAAGCATATGCATGGCTATATAAACATTATGAATATTAGTTATATGGTTGGTTTTTAGACAATCATATTACTACATGGCTCTGATAAAGTGTTGATTTTAAGGTTCCCTTTTCTTTAAGTTAGTGTATAGATGATAGGCAGAATTCTTTACAAAGCAGAGTTAGAGGTTTCTTCAAGGAATGAAAGTGGACAATGACCATTGGGGATATTGCATAGCATACAGTCTGGAGGAACAAGTTTAGATGATAGTCAGGGATATCATTGCAAAATCATTTCTTTTTAAAGTAAGTCCATGTCCTCCGACATCTATTTTTTTTCCTGGCATCAGCCTGGAACTTTTATTTGCCAAAGCCAATTCTTATTCAAAGATCCTTCCAAATGAAGCCCTCTGGGAAAGCAAATGATCTCTATATGGGATGTGAGATGGTAAGTCTTTAATCTAGGTCTCTGAGTCTCAGCTTCTTTTTGTTGGTGGTTTGTATGTCATAACATTATATGTAATCATGACTTTTTCTAGCATTGAGTTTGAGTAAGGCTTTGTTAAACTAATGTAGAAGAGGAGATCTGAAGAGGGCTTCTTGAATCTTGAATAGTACTTACATGAATATTTTCATGTAACATGAGAGTTTTTAAAGGATTAAGATTTTTTCAATTTCTCTTATTAATAAAATAGGAAGAAGAGAAAAATGGGAGAAATGCTAAAGCAAACTCAGGAAGCAATTCACCTCAGTTTCACAAACTCTGTCTCACATGTAGCAATGAGAAACTGTGAAGTTGACTTACACGTCATCAAAAATGCTCAAATCACTTGCAAGCTAATGATACAACGTGTTACTAAAGTTATATTCAAACTCATCCTTTCCCAGAGCGCTTCACTTAGAATCCCTTTGTTCACTGAACATTTTCTGGCATTTGCAGAATACAGGTAGAATTGTTGCTAAGGATACAAACATAAATGTGATAATATTCAAACCATGTGAATTTAAGTATTTAACAGAAGAGGCAGGTACATAGGCAGCGGTTTAAATGCGGAAATCAATGGACTGAAACAGAAGTTTGGTTCCAGTGAAAAAGACTAGAGGTTGATAAAGGTATATATAATATCCACAGAGAAAGAAGAGTTCAGCTGGTGTGTAATCCTCAGATTCCCCTGATATGAATATATAATGACTTAGATAATAGAAATAAGAGCCCGATAAAGTTAGGAGTAATAATATGGAGTGAGAAAATTGTGAATGACTCAGCAGGGAGTTAATAAAAAGCACATGACTGATATGATATAGGAAGTGGTAGAGAAGTTATGATGCGGTAGTTACTGGGTAGTTATACAATTGTTACACTAACTCTGAATGGAGAAAATCATGAGTGGAAGGGGTTAGTTTAGCTTATAAAGTTGTTATGCTCAAAATATCTGAAAAATAGGCAGGTAGACTTTAGGTCTGAACTGCTATACAGCATGTTGAACCAGAGGGAATAATTCAGCTCAGTGACATGACATCAGGGTTGAGTTACTGGGTAGTTGCTTAGGAAAGTACTTGACAGGGAAGGTTAATACAGATAGGTATCAAATTAAAGTTATTGCCCCCTAATTTTGTTTCTAAAATGAGATGCAATTTCCCTGTTACCATCACAGCAAATGGAGGCTACTTCCAGATCTAGAAAACACTTGGCTCAAATGGTTACTGTCCAGAAGTTCTTCTACCTGCTCACCTTAAAAATCTGCACACGTGCTATGCTCTCTACTGCTTATAGTACACAACTGTGAAAATGTAAGATACTAGATTACTTTGCCTTTAAGATACTTGCAAAGTACACAGAAAGAATCTCAGGTTATTTTATCAGTTTACTTTATCTTTTTTGCTTACAGTGTGTATTGTCATGTAAATCAACTAACAAAAACTACTATAAAATAGGGATCAATATCTTCACTTTAAAAATCAAGGCACAGGGATTAAGTGAGTGAACTAAAACCGTACATTAAGAGATATTCATGTATACCTACTGTTACTAATATTCATGGAACTTGGTATAAACCTACAGTACTTCTTTGTGTGTATACATGAGATGATGTGTGTGTGTGTGTGTGTGTGAGAGGAGAGGGGTGGGGAGAGGGAGAGAGAGAGAAAGGAGAGAGAGAAAGAGAGAGAGAGAAAGAGAGAGAGAGAGAGAGAGAGAGAGAGAGAGAGAGAGAGACAGAAACACAGAAAGACATAGAGACAGAGAGAAGGAGACAGACAGACAGACAGACAGACAGAGGAGATGAAGGGATTTAGCCAAGCTG
Source organism: Mastomys natalensis (assembly GCA_021653895.1). Lineage (NCBI taxonomy): Eukaryota > Metazoa > Chordata > Mammalia > Rodentia > Muridae > Mastomys > Mastomys natalensis. Next base: position 563,046 of record JAJTUV010000476.1, on the reverse strand, counting down.
GGAAACTGAAATCAAGGAAGAGAAGATTTGTGCGCACCAACACACGATGTAGACTTGTACATCTCCATCTTGCCCCTCAGGCTCAATCCTTTTGGCCCACTTTGTATTAGAAGGCACTGCCTTGCCTTTGTTCTTTAACCCTTGCTTTGCTGAGTTGCCTGACTTTGTAGCATACCCCACTGGAGAAGCACTAGTGACCCAGACTGAAGCTCACGTACACCTTGAATGGATGGCAGATCATCCTCAAAAATTCGCAGCAATCCATTGAACAGTCACCTTTTGTCTTTCCTGGACTGTTTACCTATCCTTTCTAGGGAATATTGAAATAGAGTCCATCCTTTTTGTAACCACGTCTAACATTAGCTACTTGTTTTCCTCTCACATGAGTTGAGCAAATTCTTATTGGCTGTCTTCCTGATGTTGAGCCCAACAAAGTGACTGCGTGCTAGGAACCTGGAATCCTAAGGACTATTCAATAGAGTTCAACCTGGAGACACTTTTGGTGAGAAGGGGGGTGGCTTTCGGAAAAGGTTATTCACAAATTTTTATGTAGTTTTCATCAGATGGTTAATAGAGGGAATTGCAGAGTATTATGGGATCTCAGAGGGGGGACAGTTATGTCTAAAAAGTGGCAAAGTGATAACATTTTATGCAAAACGAGGTAAGAGTGTTTTAAGCATCACATTAGGTGAGCTAAGACATTTTAAGTAAAGGAACCATGACCAAAAGCTACAAATTAAAAAGCCATGTTCTTGGATGATAGCTAAACCATTTTATATGAAACTTAGAGTGTTGTTGTGTGTTGTGGTGTGTGTGTGTGTGTGTGTGTGTATGAGTGTGTAGTCTTCAGAGCAGAAAGCCGGGATGGATAGGGTGTCAGTCAGAATGTATGGAAACTTGTGTAGAAAAGAAATTTGTGCCATCCTCTTAGTTTTCGCTATACACCTAGTTACACACAGTTCCAGGGTCCATACAAAGCAATTGATAATTCCAGGTAAAATGTGCTCACACGACATGCATGGAACCTGCCAAGTAGTTTCACGTCTTCAGTACTGCATGATTTGCTCTTCATCCCAGGGTACCTCCTTCTCTACAGAGAGAAGTTGAAAACCTGTGGCCTGAAGGCTTGGAAAACCTGCTGAGTTCAGGAATGTGGGCCTGCAAGGCATGAAACCTGGTCTCTTTGCCCAGTATAAACAGGAAGTAAGTGATGGTCGTAATAAAGAAAACTGAGATTCAAGGTGATTGCTGCTGGCAGACAACACCTGAAGCAACCAGGGGCCCAGGCACTCAGCTGGTAAATAATTGCTGTAAAGTCAAGAATACTGTACCTCCTCCTCCTCCTCCTCCTCCTCCTCCTCCTCCTCCTCCTCCTCCTCCTCCTCCTCCTCCTCCTCCCGTGAACACTGACGTGCTTCACCCCAGCCCTCATACAGCCCCTGTGTAACTGGAGTTGTTAAAACTTGACCCTCTGTTTTCGAGACAGAAATAAAAGCGGGAGACAAAGGTGGGTGTATAAAAGCTTTTAGACAAAAGTATGTGGCTGGTGGCATTCATATCAGATGACACAGCGTTCCTGTCACAGAGATTGAGCTCAGGTGCTTGAAATGCTCAAGAGCCAGCTTGGGGACGTGGCCTTTTGTCTGCCACTCCTTTAAGGAGCAACTTGTCTCTGTAAGCATGCCTACCTCCTTTGAGAGTGTTCCAGACACGGCTGGGAATGAAGTGTATCTAATGAAATGCAGTGTGTTGAGTATGAAATAGTGTCAATATTTTCTTTCCCGCACTTAGATTCTGAGACCACAGGGGATCCACAAGAGATGAGGCTTAATGTGAGAGCCAAGGAAGTGTTCAGTAAGCTAGTTTGACAAACACTGATCTGTAAGAAGGCATTGCCATCAGACATGTGGTCTTGGCAAATGGAAATGTTGAGAAGCATTATTTTATCTTTTAGGAGACTGTGGATTTTAGATGGTGATAGTGATGATGATGGTGATAAAAGAGATAATAAGTACTGTTTGTGAGAAACAAACTTCTTAATGGTTTTTGCAATGATTCTGAATCCCAGCCTTATCCCATTGCACTCTTCTGCCCTACTAGCACATAGATTCTCTCTCTCTCTCTCTCTCTCCTCTCTCTCTCTCTCTCTCTCCTCTCCTCTGTCTCATTATATCTAAGAAATTGATATCAGTATCCTTATTTTTAAGGGAAGAGAATATGAAACTCAGAAAAGTTTAATAATTTACCCAAGGGCTCACAGCTTCTGGGTACCTTGTTTACAAGTTAAGATCTTTCTAATCCCTATACTTAATGCTATATATATTGTGAAGCTATATGTTCTGTAGTTCAGAGAGTCATTTTTAATGAGATAGGGTCTTGTCACATAGCCCAGGCTAGCCTTGAACTCGTCATCCTCTTGTCCTTAGTATTGGGATTGCAGACATTGCTACACTATATCTTAAAGGAAGGTAATTTTCATCACTTAGGGATATTTGCTCAAATCTTTACCACTAAAGGATATTTGATGATATAATGAATTTATTTTGATTGTTCCAAAATTCTAGAGATTAGGCACGATAATGCATTTTTAAACAAAGGAAATGGCCAAAAGCTACAAATCACAAAGCTATATGAAAAATTCTTAGATAATGATTAAGCCATTTATATGGAATTTAAAGTATATGTGTGTGTGTGTGTGTGTGTGTGTTGTGTATGTGTGTGTGTGTGTGTGTGTGTGTGTGTGTGTGTGTGTTTCAGGAAAGGGCTGGAGGTGTTTGGATGACTGGATGGCTCCATAGGATGGGAATGGAAGTTCGAATAAGTAGAGACTTCTTGTGTACCTAGCGATGCTCCAAGTGACTGAGGGACAGGCATTACAGAGTATGCTGTATACTTAAACTGTAAAAATGATTCTACCTAATAGTAAAAATATATTTTATTTTAAAATTGTTATAGTCTCACAGTAGCTTACTATGTAGAGCCCACAATTGCAGCTATGCTTGGTAATCTGGTTAATAATAAATGGAGATAGCAATGAAATGCAAGAAAAGAAAAAATGCTATGATAATCATTATTCATTATTATCTTAGTTCATGTGTGTTAGTTATTTACCTACATCTCTGCATATCACGATGCTATTGGATACCAGAAGATGGTGTCAGATTCTATGCAGCTGGAGTTACAGATGGTTGTGAGCCACCATGTGGCTCTGAACCCAGGTACTCTACGAAGAGCAGCAAATGCTCCAAACTGTTGGGCTATCTCTTCAGTCCCAAAAGAAAAATAATGTTTTAAATCGGGCATGCAAGGAAGCATTATGGAAGTAGGAGGCTTGGACCTAGATTTCAAACATGGAAGGAAAATGGAAAGTACAAAATGTTGTAGATTGAATTATGGACTGTGCAAGTTAGATAACAGTTCAATGTTTTTAATTAATAATTCTCTTTTTAAAGTATAAAATGACTCTAAAACTAAGCATAATGAAAAGAATAAAAATATCACCTTGGTTTGAATGAAGAGATTGAAGCAGGTTACCTGCTTGGCTTGCTTTTCTTTCTTTTTTGTTTTTAATAACTCTTGTCTCCAGTGTGAAGTTACCTATTACACTAACATTATTAATAATAGTGCCTTTATGATTTTCAAAAGAATTATTTCTAACTGTATTGTAAGTACCAATTCTTTTAGCCGCAATAAATGTAGTTCTCATCTCTCATCAAAAAAAAAGTTTCTTTTCGGATCAGATGCGGACTTTTACAGAGATTCACAACTGATCAAAATGAAATGAATAAGTGTCCCTTGGATGCCCAACCCCAGTTTATATTATCTGGAACACAACCATACAACTAGGGTTCATTGAGCATTGAGAAAGGGGGAAGAGACACAGAAAGATTATAAGAGCCAGCAGACCAGAATGTCTGCTTCTAGGTAGTATCTTTTTGACATGATAAGAAATATAAATGTCTGAATTTTCAAGAGAAAGGTACCCATAACAAGATGTGCATAATGAAATCAACTGACATGGATAGGAAGAAATTCCAAAGGTCCTGTCCTTCCTGGCTCTAGTGGTCAATGGTTGCAGAGAGAGGGAAGAATCGTTTCCTCAAGGAACAAGCTCCCATATAGGTTGTCCAAGGGCAGATGGTAAGCCCAGAATACTAGACACATACACCACTAAATGGACTCTCTCTCCCCTGTGTCTACAGTGCCAGATGGTCTCTGGGTGACCTTCACCTTCAGTCTCTATTCTATTTTTTTGTCCCTGTCTTTCCATTGGACAGGAACATTTCTGGGTTAACAATTTTGAGATGGGTAGGCGGCCCCATCTTTCAACTGGGGGTTGTGCCTATCTACTGGGGGTGGTCTCTATAGGTTCTGCTTCCCCTTTGTTGCAGTATTTTGGCTAAAGTCATCCCTGTTGGGTCCTGGGAACCCCTCACTTAAGGGTCTCCTTTTGAGACATCATTCTTCATATCCTCTAATTGTGCATGATGTTTCCTCTTTTGTGTTCACAGGCATTTTCTGTCTCTTTTGCTGCTTACTATAATGACCTTTGCATTACTACAGTGGGTACATTTCGTAGACTACTTCATAGTCAATTGACGTGGAGGGTAGCAGTTGTTAATATTTGGCCTTTCACATTCAGCAATGCCCAACAAGTGTCTAATTCATAATAGACTACTGGCAAATATTAAGCTGACTCTTTAATGTTGTACAAGTTATGAATAATGAAAAATAACGAAGGCAGATAATTTTACTATGTGCATGCTTTATTGACTGAGATTATATTAAATGCCAAGCAAGAGCAATGCTAACTTTTCTGAGAAGCCATTCATGGGTACAAACGAAGACTTGATGACCCCAGCCAGGCCATCACCCAACTGGGAACTGACTAAGGAGGGGATGTTCCTGACCTGCCCTGGAGTCACTAACCTTATGCTTCTCCTTTTGTTTTTCAGTTATCTGGGTTCACAGCTAAACTTGTTCCAGCTATTGAGAATGCCCACAAGAATTCTGCCGCAATCTGGAAATGGAAAGGAACTGATGGTGTTAAACCAACCCATCCTGATTGAGACCTACACAGGGCTCATGTCATTCATTGGAAACCGCAACAAACTTGGCTATTCCCTCGCTCGAGGGAGTATTGGCTTTTGAGACTCTGCTATAAAGTACATTATCTATAGATAAACAATGTGCTTAAATTTACTACATTTTTAGATTATAGTAATTATTTTCAGATAATATTTAAAGGACTGACTTAGTAGTGTCTCAGGAAATCTAAAAGCTTGATTAAACTGGCAGACAATGTAGGTCTCATAAGAGAAAAATTGAATTTCCATCTGTGATGCAATTTAAATTTAAATTTGCTAAAATGTAAACTTTTTCTCACGTCCACACATACTTTCCTCATCTTCATTTTCATTCCTTGGACCCTGTTTTATTCTCTTTAGGCTCCCACTGGGTTTGCTGTGTTGGCTACTGTTTATGAGGGCACTCCAATCTATAGTCCCTTCTCTGATATTTATCGAAGATTCAGGCTCTTCCTTATATCTGCCAGTCATCCCTACATCAGTGTTTCTAACATCCCCTTGTACTCAGCATTTTCCAAATCCAAATTTCTCTGTAGTGTATTCTATAATTCATCCCTGAAACCTACCAGTTTCGATTGGTTTGAACTCTATGTCAAAGGCATCCCGTTATACTAATACATGGATATGTGACATAGTATTATTGTATCCAAGGTTAAAATATATTCTCCTAAGGCTAGAAGTATAACTCAATAGCATACAGTTTGCTCAACTTGCACAAAATCTTGAATTTGATCCTTTGCACTGAAGAGAAAAAGAAATATAATTACCCCAACTTTCTGAATTCCATCCTTCACTCAGAGTGTTGGATCAAATCTTCCATTGTTATCATGGTCTCTTAATTAGGATACCCACGCCAAGGTTTTTTCAATTAGTCATGTACCTCACTGTCAGTTCCTAAAGCACAATTTGATCATAACATTCTACAGTTGGTCAGTATCATCCAATAGCACATTCACTTTTGCAGCTTTGTTTCTCAAGTATTTTTCAATGACATACCCTCTTCTAATGAAATCTTTTGTGGAATGTCAGTCTGGGAAACAGAAAAATCAAGAGCACTGTGGTGGCCATGGCGATGGGCTGGCTCCCTCTCTTGTAGAGTTCATGATTTCAGAGGGTTTGGACAGAGAGCATAACTTCAAAACATTGTCTTCGTTCATTTCATACCCATCTTTTTCCTTTCCTTTCTTCTGTCCTCTTGACTTAGCTGTAACCTTGAACAATCTAGGGCAGTATGCCATTTCTTTTAGTTTCTTTAAAAATTTTAAATCTTATATTTCTTTATCACAGAAGCTCTGAATGGATCACTATAAGCTTTACTAGAGGAATTTTGTTTGTTTTATTTTTTGTTGTTGTTGTTGTTTGTTTTGTCTTGTCTTGGTTTTTCTCACTTCTCTTGAGACTCAAAGTTAACATGCTTACCTTCATGTTAAGGTTGAAAGTTACAGATAATTCATTCTTTGGCTCCTCCTCTTTTACAGTGTTTCTCTTTTTAGAAATCTAGCTTCCTCAGAATCAAAGACTCAGGTACAGTCAGTTATCAGTTTGGTACATACATTCAAAACCGGAACTTGAACTGCCCTTTACTTCCATTACTATTTTGTTCCTTCCTTTGTGCCTCTTTGTCACACCTACTTCTTTACCCTATGATGGTAAACACTGTTCAAGACCCTAAGGCAAGGAACTTCTATTGAGACCTTGAGAGGAAATGTTGAAATCCTTAGCTGTCCTGTCAACAGTAGTGGAATGAAAAGTCATTCAATAGCTCTGGCAGCACTTCTGAAGAAGGCGTTATTGGCCAATTATTTTAATATTGTTGCCTGAAAAACCCCCCATATGCCTCTAAGTGGCATTTTCTGGCAGAAGCCTCTGAAATGTCTGGCTTGTTCTCTTGAGTTTACTGTTTAAGGCTCTCCTTGATGACTGACTTCCTTGTGTATGTTTGTCCCTCTTGCAAAGCTCAGTCAGACATCCCTATATGACTTTCTATAGGACACAGTGTAGCATCCTCAGGGAAAGCTACTCAAAATGAAGAAGAAGAAGGAAGAAGGAGAAGGAGAAGGAGAAGGAGAAGGAGAAGGAGAAGGAGAAGGAGAAGGAGAAGGAGAAGGAGAAGGAGAAGAAGAAGAGAGGCTACTTAATCCCAAGATCTGGTGTTTGTTTCATATGTTGAAGAGTGAGCACAAAGCTTCCATGCAAGCTTTCCCTGGGTTATCCATGAGAGAGCAGTTTCAGGAATTTGAGAGATGTTTCTAGATAAGCACTAACATCTTTTTGCTGTCAAATAACCAAAGATTGAAGGACTACTTCTTGAAGTCTGGACCCTCAACTCACGTGATACAAAGGTGATTAGATAGTGTGTACACTGTGAACAGTATTGGTGTAGTACAATATCTGAAAGGTCAATATAAAAATTCTCTAAACAGTTATTACTAAACACTCAGATAATTAGGTACCTGTTTTGGAAAGAACTTAAGCAATCTTGTGATTTTCTATAAAATTACTTTAACTTTCCTATTGGTTAATTTTTTAAATATCGAAACCGGTGGGCCATTTATGCTTATTTCTCAGATGTGGAGCCTCAGTGAAATGGTATCAAATCAACTCATTGACACAGAAATCCTTAAGTCCCTGCCTATATAACAGGACTCTGCTAAAGACCAATGGTGGGGGGGGGATCCAGAATAACTTAGTTCAGTTCCCAAGAGGAATTATTTCTTTGTCACATGAAGCTATTACTATTTGATGCTTTGCGTTCTTGCTAGGCTCTCTGTTCTTGTGCTCAGCCGACAGCCACAAACCTGGGGAGCCGAGTGTGCACCTGGATTTCCCCTCTGTCATCAGAAATGTTCCACTAATGCCTTCCAAATGGAAATTATCCACCTATTTTGAAACTAGACTGGATATAAGAACCTTAAAACTAAAAACACATCCCCATAAACCTGGTCTTTCTTATCTGTTCTTTGTTTCATTCAGTTTTTCTCAATACAAAGTTCTGATGAGGCTTCCTTCAGCATCTGCTTGAATTCCCATAGCAGAAACCATCCCAGGCTTCTGAGCCATCTCACATAACTCTCCTTCTGTTGACTCAGAACAAGTGGTGTCTCTCTGCCAGCTCTTTCATTTAAAAACATGCTGACTGGTGTAGTATAGTTTAACTTTGCATGCCAGGGTGTGAGGGCATTTGGAAACTGAAGTAAGGTTGCCACATTTCTTGGTTTATGAGGAACGGCTGGTAATGGTCGACATGCCTGACTTCCCTGTGGTTGGTTGGACTGTTTTGGTCTCCAGACTTCTGCCCATCCTTTAGAATAGAAAATAGAAGTTAACTTATGTCTTGGCTGCTTCCAGATCCTTTGCCTTGAGACCCAGTTTCATTGTCCCTTTGTTGAAACACTATTAAAGGTGCCAATTTACAGAGCCCCGGGGCTAAGGAAGGATAGAAAGCTTCCAAACCAATGCTTTCATTTTGCAGAACAAGAAACACAGGCTTAGAAACTTTTTAAAAAGCAAAAAAAAAAAAAAAAAAAAAAAAAAAAAAAAATAGAAAGAAAGAAGAAAGATAATAAATTCTTGATAATGTTGGAATTACTCTACATTTTCCAGTTCCTATTTTATCCATTGCTCTGTTCAATAGAGCACCTTCATTCCTAGGGAAAAGTATTCATTTTGATCCTTGGATCACAAGGCTGGGTTAATTCTAGAATGAGAAAACAATAGGCCATAGTTGTTTAGGGGGGATTTCCAGAAATTACTTTTATTTTCTTAAAGGCTAAGGTCACTCATGGAACACTCTCTGACTTCCTATCTGATCAAAACGACCAAACAAAGCTACGGAAGCCACCAGAGCCAGCAGATGTTTTGTAAGGTGGCTTTACCTCTATCTGGCATTTCATAGGGCAACAGGGAGAGGGCAAAAGTATTAAATTTAGTCTTAAAGCTCCTTAGAAATTCTTTGCACACAAGAGACCGTGCTGGAGAAAAGAAGATGACTTATGCCAAGGGGAAGAAGAAGGGAGGCTAATGCCTGTGGTTTTCAAAGGTTAAGAACAACAACAAAAAACCCAGCAGCCCAAGTATTTGCACAGGGATGAAATACTCCCTGGCTTTTGGCCAACAATTATACAAGGGTTTGTGCCCACATCCTGTAGCTGTGGTTTAGGGACGCTGCTCATGAGTGACTTCTTATGCTCAGTGACAGGAAACTTTAGTCACCGATGTGTAAACTCACCTTCGGTCTGCACCTCCCACAATGAGCTCCAAACGCATTTTGGGGCCAAGCTTCCAGGTTTCCTTGCTTATGCCATTCCCTGGAAGCTAAGGAAGAACTCCATTTGGATGGTGCTGCTGCTGGATCAATAGTTACTCTGTCTGGTTATCACAACCGGGTAAGCCACAAAGCAGAAGTATGATATTGTCTGCTAGACCCTTTTAAGCCCCCAGGTCCAAGACACAAAGTAAGCCACATTCCATTTCAGGGATGCAACTAGGTGAAATGTCAGGCCTTAAGCCCAGAGGCCCTTTCCCCTCCTTTAGAATCCTCGTCTGCTCTTACATTCAAATCAAAGATTTCTTATCAAATATTTCAGAAGTCTTCATTACATGACACTTGGTGGAATGTGAAAGTTTGGATTAATTTATTTGAATGCATACAAGAGGCATCTTCATGTTGTATTATCTGCAGAGAAATGTGTTGGAATTGGATTCTCAACAAGGTCACATTGTTGTGTGTCTTTTTCACAATGCTATCTTGGACAACTCAGAACTTTCCCTTTCGCACTCTCTTCCCCTTCTCGGAACACAGGGAACTGTTTTGAAAGGGACCTTATGGATTATCTTGTTAGCCTGCTGCTTGGTTCAAGGAAGCAATCAAGCTTTCGCACTAATGTTCCTATGCATAGAATTCTCTATACCCCTCATTTCACTTCTCTTTTCTGTTTTCTTTTTCTTCCTCTTCCTCTTCTTTTACTTCATCTTTAATTTCTTCCTCCCCCTCTTCTCCCTCCTCCTCCTCTTCTTCCTCCTCCTCCTCCTCTTCTTCTTCTCTTTGTACTTAGAACTGAACCCAGGTCTCCAAGCAGGGCCAGTGACCACTCCACCGCTGAATAATTTAGCCCACCCTCTTTTCTAAAGCAATTAATTCTACCAGTAATAACCTATATCAAAATGATTTCTCTGACTGTTAAACTGAAATCTTTTTCTTTGGAAATGTATTGAGACAGCATCAATCACTCTGTAGCTTCGGCTGACCGGGAGCTTATGGCAATCCTCCAGCCTCAGTGCCCCGAGTGATGAAATTATAGTCGTGAGCTGCCTTACCTGGTCTAATACTGTCAGTCAGAGCTTTCTTTTTCTATTTTCAGTCTAGAAGACAAAGCAGGAATCATAAATCCATCCCAGTGCTTCCAGCATAGGCAGACAGCTTCATCAAGTCCTAATTCGTCTCTATGAGCAGTCGATTGAGGTGTAGCTGAAATTCCAATGAGCTATTCCATCAGAATCTTCCTCCCTGAACCTGAAGATACAGTTCACTGACAGCAATTCCTGCTGTGGTCTTGTTTATAGAGAATAGCCACTGTGGAGCTGTTCAAGAACGTTGGTATTCACCCTCAGAAATGTGCTTCACATAGACTTGAGGGAGAACTCTCTGGATCCCTTTAGAGGATCTAGAGCATCAGTTTTCTACCTGTGGGTCATGAGTCCTTTGAGGGTCAAATGTCTCTTTCATGGGTGTGGTGTGTGTGTGTGTGTGTGTGTGTGTGTATGTGTGTGTGTGATCTAAAACCATTAGAAAACACAGATATTTACATTATGGTTCATAACAGTAGCAAAATTACACTTATGAAGTAGCAATAAAAACAATTTCACGGTTTATGGTTGTATCAAGTTGGCAAAAAAAAATCCCAAACCAATCAACCAACGAACCAACCAACCAACCAACCAACCACCAAACCAACAAACAAACAAACAAAGATAGGGGAGCAAGTGAGTTAGAGCAAGAGAGCAAGAACAAAAGCATCACATCAGTAACTACACCAGGCACTAGGAAATGCATGAATGCAGCCAAGCAGCAAACACACACCCCACGATCAACAGATGCAGTCACAGCTAACCTAACATGTAGTTTCACATTCTTATGCTGCAACATTTCCAGACTTACACCACAAATCAACTCCTCAAATATCCCCATACACTTCCCTCAGTTTTCTATTGAAATTAATTGGCAAAACTTTGTAGTTATTTGAGGATCTTTTATATTGTATGAATTATATTTTAACTTATGTTTTTAGGACTTGATGTGTGGTATAAGTTTAAAGATGAGGCAGAACTACATGTTAGACTAGCTATGACTGTGCTGATCTCGGGGTGTGTTTGCAGCTTGGCTGGATTCATGCATTTCCTAGTACCTGGTGTAGTTACTGATATGACACTTTCTTCTTCACTTGCTACTTTTTGTTTTGAACTTGACACAATTCAAAGTCACCTGGGAAGAGGGTGCCTCAGTTAAGGAATTACTTCCTTCAAATAGCCTGTAGGCAAATCTGTGGGGGTGTTTTCTTGATTAATGACTGACGTGGGCATACCTAGCCCACTGTGGGTAGAGGCACCTTGGGCTGGCCATCCTGGACTAAGAAAACAAGTTGACAAGCTGAACAAACCATGAGAAGCAAGCCAGTAAGCAGCATTCCTCCATGGTCTCTGTTTTGGTTCCTGCCTCCAGTTTCATGCCTTGTATTCTCTCAGTGATGAACTACTATGTGTAAGCTGAAATAAATCCTTCCCTCTGTCTAGTTGCACTTGGTCAGAGTGTTTTATCACAGCAGCAGAAAAGCAAACTAGAGCACACACATATACTCACAAACACATATACATGCATACAAATATATATACATGAAACATATATATATATATATATATATATATATATATATATATATATACACACACATACATACATACAAATATGCATACACAAAATACATATATAAGCTACATACATACACTCACACAGATTTATACATGTGCACACATACATATACACAAACATACACATGCATACACATACTCAAATACACACACATATATACATGCATATTCATACACACTCACACATACACTCACACATGTACTCCATCTCCTTATTACTAATATTATTAAAAGCAGTTGGCTTCTAGATTTTAGCAGAACTAATAGTGTATTCTACTTTCCTATATTCTAGGCAGTGAAGAACTTGATTACTTCTCTTCAAAAAGGCATTACAATGGCTCATTTATTGCGGCTGTTATGTTAATAGAAGCAGCTGAGCACAAAGCAGCAACTGTTCCACCACTTCAGTTTCCTATAAGACACAGATATAAAGAAGTATCAAAAAGTAACACAATGAGACCAGTGATCTGGGCCATAGCGATATATATCTTCTAAGACTATGACAGGTTGCTGCATTGTGTTGCTAAGAGAGAGCCACTATAACTATAGTTTCTTTTAGATTTTGGATATAGGTTCCTTATTTGGGTCTACTGCTTGAATCCTACTAACCAAGTTAAAAAGACTGTCACATTTGCATTGAGCCTGGATCAGGAGAAGGATCTGTATGGACCAGGAGTGAGCACTAGCATGTATCATGCTTTACCTGTATAGCTTTGTCTGTGTAGCTCAGTAGATTCAATGGTACTTGAGGTATCAGTGGCAAATAAAGATGCTGCATAGAGCCTTGGGACCCTTCCTCTGTGTGAATCCCTGGATAGACCTGAGGATTTTATACAGCTATATTCCATATAGCAAGATAACTATTTTCCTTAGAGTAACAAGTTTTGGCTTGTTGTTAGACTCTGATAGAGAGTGAGCATTGAGCATCATGCGGCCTAAGGTGCTATGTTATACTAGACACTACCTGACCCCTTTAACTATAAAGCAGGGCAAATGCAGCAGCATTCATCACCAGGTAGAGGAGACATGTACAAGATCATGATTGGAGATGCAATGAGCACAAAACAACAACAACAACAACAACAACAAAACAAAACAAAAAAAACCCAAAAGAACCCTGCACTAGCAAGTATCTGGAGTGCTGCTGTCTGCATTCCTACTTCATGGTTTTCTCTCTTACAATCTAAAGCATGATCCTACAGAGAGATTCCAATGACCAAAATTCTGAGTAGAAAAGCCATAAATATGCTTCTGTAGCCTCGTCCAAAAATGGACATGGTGGCAATTATTTCTGCGAACCTTAAGAAATGGGACAAAGGAAATTTCTAGTGGACAAATAAGTGGAATGTCCTTTCCATAATCTGCCTCAGGACCACTTTCTGTCTTATGAATGATGCAATGTGAGTGTTAGAATAGTGATTTGACTCCATACAGGCATGCATGCCCCAGAAAACCACCACAGTGTGATAGTTTTAGGCATCACTATTAATTCTTCCATTCTGCCTATATCAGATTGTTACATAACACAAATCATTTCATTTGAAACATTATTTGTTGTTGTTTTCTTTATTTATCGAGAAAATATCTCACATGTAAGCATAGACTGGTCTTCAGCTCACTGTGTAGCCCATGCTGGACTGGAATACATGACAATGCTCCTACTCAACCTCCCATAAACTGTGATCACAGGCATGCAATACCACATCAGTGTAAGGAGGTGTATTTTAAAAGATGTAAAAACACTAAGACCTTCATCAGACAAGTAGGGGGCAATGCTCTAAGCTGGGATTACAGATGTAACTGCCCAAGCAACGATGCAAAATTGGCCCTTCACCAAAGTATTAGCTGTCTCTTCCATTGGCAGGAAGTTAGTAATCAAGAAGCTTTCATCCCAAGAGAAGGCAGCAAGTTCACATCACCTAATATGGTGGAGAGTGCCTCTGTTACAATGCTTCTCTTGAGCTAAGCCACGCCTGCCACAGTTAAATAAATCCCACTTTGTGTGGGTTCTGTTTCCTTCCTCAGACGTTCTCCTGGAGCAAGACCTGGAGAGGACATTTCCATTCTTCCTCTCCATAGTAGTTACAATGCTTTATGGAGTGTTTACATCTGGCAACGCATTAGAATCTTTACATTGTGTGTGCCAATGAATTCTCAATTAACCTTCTTAAATGTATAATGTGAAGGCTGTCTCTGTGACCTGGAGATGAGAGAGTAAAGCTCCAAAACCAAAATAAAAGGCAACAAACTGATAAAAACATGACAACGAAGGCATGGGACTCGAAAGAAGAGATTTTTTAAAATTAGAACATAATTAGATACAGCATGTAGCTATAAGTAATCTGAGAGTTATAAAGTCAAACTTTTTAATTTTTGAATGAGGGGGAAAAAACACTAAAGCAAAGTAAGACCCATTGGTTGAAATGGCAGTTCTAGAGAAACTACAACCTGACTTAATGCTAATGATAACTCTTAAACTATTTTTTGCCCCATAAACTGTGTATGCCTACATTTGCTCACATCAAATATCCAGTAAATGTACTTTATGATGCTGATTTGTAGATATTTTGTTAGCAAGGTCTTTCCGCAGCCCATGTTTAATGTTTTATGAAACCACCGGATTTTATGGTGTGGATTTGCGAAACAGTGGCTTAACCCGAGCCTCCTCCTTGATTTGAGAAAGCATAACATTTTGTTTTCACAAAAGCTGATTTTTAGAGACTTTGTTGGAGCTACAGCATAGGTACATAGTAACATTGGCACATGCCATAGCTTCAGACAGTGATAAACTAATCGGCATGGCCATGTGGGTAACATTTAGAGATCATGCTAGCAGGAGCTTGGAAGTTTTAAAACAGAGTCTAGTTAGCAGAAACCTAAGTCCCACAAACCGTAAGCAGAATTTGGTGACCTGAAAGATATTCTGCACAGAAAAGCTATCCAGATGAGAAGAGAAGCTGAGACACTTCTAGTCAACTACTTAGTAGGAGTGAGCCACACGCCATAGAGACCAGCTGTCTGACTGAGTGATTTCCTAGATGGATTACTAGAAGTAAGCCATAAAAGATGAAGGAGAATTTCAATGTTAAATGTATTGTGTTCATGGTTTTATGTTAAATACATGCCCCCTTCCCCCATGCTCTTATGTTTAAATGCACTATCTCTAGTGGTTAGGAGTTCGAGGGTTCTGACTAATAAAAGTGAAGTCACTGGGGGAGGGACCTCCAGCGATAGATTATCTCTGCATACTTTCTGTTTTCTGATTTGCTTCCTTATCCACTAATATTTTCATGTTGCCAGTTGAAGTTGTTGGGAAAGAGGAACCCTCATTCACTGTTGTGGATTTGGTTTAATGCTTGAAAGATGTTACCAAAATTGCAGGAGAATCCTAATGTAAGATGCTGCAAGTCCCTGCCCTAGTTGGTTTCGATTGGTAAATAAAGTTGCCAGTGACCAATGGCTGGGGAGGGAGACATAGGAAGGACTTTAGGATTCACAGGCAAGGGAATGGAAAGAGAAGGAGTTAGAACCGCCATGATGGGAAAGGCGAAGGACCAGGCCTGAGAAGTGCAGGACAGGGAGAGAACCAACATGTAAGAGTTGGGGATCATGGTCCAAGAAGGATGCAGGCCTGGTCAGGGGCAGCCAGGATGGAATATATGTTTTAGTAAGTAGTAATTCAGGAATATCAGAGAGGAGAGTGTAGAAGTTTGGAAGTGGTTCAACCGTTGAACTGATTAATGCATATTAAAAATAAAGCTGCATGTATGTGTCTTTTATTCGGGAATCCAGAATATTGGGGTGGGAGGGTAGTGAGGAACTCACACCACCACCACTCGGCGATATGAGAGGTATTAATTGCCTACTGCAACAATTGTTAGTGAGAATCACAAATTGGTATGGCCACTGGAAATCACTATGAAAAAACTTCAAACCCACCCCCACTCCACCAAACCAAAAACCCTAAAAGAAAATCTACCCTGTCACCACTCCAGCTATACCACATTTTGACATTTGCACAAAGGACTTGGCACCTTCCTCCACAGATGCTTGCAAAACAATGTCCATAGCTGCTATATTCACCACAGCCAGGAAATCTAAACCACCTAAGTCAGCAGATGAAAGGACAATGAAAATGTGGTTTGTCTTTCTGACTCCTGGTCTAGCCATTTATCTGAAATTTTCATTTTCCTTACAGCTGAATAGTGTTCTGTGGTTCTAGAGAAGCTACAGAGGGAAGGAGGCAATTAAACAGTTTTAGCCAGCTGCATCACTCAGGAATCATGACAATGATCAACCCAGCGAGATATGGATAAAAGTGTGAAATAGTGGCACCCAATGTCAGTTGTAATCAAGAGCTGTCTAGTGAGACCTAGTCAACACCGGGGAAATCAGGCTTGGTACTAGAAAACAAGCCAGCTTCCCAGGGCCAGTAAGTCACAGACTTAGAAAAGAATCTACAACCTCCATTTTTTAAAAGCAGCATGATTGCTTCCTACATTCTAAATCTGATTCTTGTACTCAGAGTTAGGCATTGCTACCACCCCTCATCAAAGAGGACTCTCTTTACAAATGCAAATAAAGACTGCCAAGACAAGTACAAGTAGAGTATGCAAAGATACACAGTTTGAGGGGGCTAGCCTCAGTGGATGCATCTGTATCACAGCTTCTGAGGATATAGTTCAGGAAGCAGGGCGGAAGAGGTGACATTAAAATTGAGCCAGAATCCCAGGATATAAATTAGTCTTTCTTAGAAATGGCTGCATGACTAGACTAGAAGAGTATAAATACAAAAGACATGGTTACATGGAAGGGAAAAGGGTTATGGGTTTCCACTCCTAGACAAAGAACTACAGGCAACTAATGACTATTGGAAGGAGAATTAGTCTCTCCTGGGAATGAACCTTTTATTGGTAATCCAATGTAGAGTGGTCAGCCTTGCAACTACATACACAGAAATAACAAAAACAGCCTCAGCAGATTTTATTTAATATATTTGTGTGTGTGTGTGTGTGTGTGGAGAGAGAGAGAGAGAGAGAGAGAGAGAGAGAGAGAGAGAGAGAGAGAGAGAGGAGAGAGAGAGAGAGAGAGAGAGAGAGAGAGAGAGAGAGAGAGAGAGAGAGAAAGTATAATACTTAAAAAAAATATTAGGCTATCAACTTGAGATTAGGGGAAAGGGAGGTTTTGTCTTATATTGTCCATTGTAATGATAAGTGTGGATTTTCAAGACCTAGAGTCTGCACCGGAAGCTCCTGGGAACTTGCTTGCAAGTTAATTCTGATTGGTGAATAAAGGTTCAGCCAGCCAATAGCTGGTTTGGTTTGGGGTTCTGCTGGCTTGGAGAGAGAGAACTATGAGGAGGGAGGAGGTGAAAGACAATATGGAAAAGGAAGAAGAAGGAGAAGGAGGAGGAGGAGGAGGAGAGTCTCCATGAGTTAGCTGAGCCATAAAAATGTGGGCATGTGGGCTGGCCAATTGAAGTTAAGAGCAGCCCAGATGGAACACAGTAAATAGTAAGTAATAATTTGGGTTTATTGATATAAAAGTAGATTCTAACAGTGTGGAGCATAGGCAGCTGTCCAACTATTGCTCTGCCTAGGGCATATTAAAAATATAAAGACTGTGTGTTTCTTGCATCCGGGAACATAAATGGTCTAAGGTGGGGAAGAAGCCCCAGACTAGGATTTTTAATATTTTATTACTACAAGGAGAATGCTCTAATTCTACCTAAAGTAAAAATAAAATTTAAAATGTATGGGGTTAGAAAGTTGGTTAGCTTTGGGAAGGGCTAACTAACAGACCCCTCAATATGGGGCATAAAGAATATTAGTAGGATTGCTTATAGGTCTTAAAACGGAATGCGAGATAAAGGTGGCAGAAGGCGTGTAATCAAGGTTCAATGATAGTGGTTGTGTTTCTCCAGGTAGGCCTGTTCAGGGACCCGGGTGAAAAGGGAAATGGATGATACTGGTCTCCATGTGGATTGCCTCCAATATACTTCTGGGACATCCTCATTAGGGAAGCATGCTGAGAGTGCTGTTATCTTGTAGCCAGTAACCATTTCAACTTTAAGGCCAATGTGTTCTTACATCTAGTCAACTTTAAGGACAAAATGGACTCAAATTTAGAAAAGCATACACTTTGAAGAAGATCGTCTTTTTCCTGGAAGTGCACACTGAGGGATGACAGAGGACTGAGGCTACATGAAGAGCATTGCTTCTAAACCCATGGGTCGCATCCCCTTGGGGTGAATGTCCCTTTCACAAGGGGTTGTCTACGACGATCTGCATATAGCATATTTATATTACAATTCATAGTTTTGAAGTAGCAACAAAAATAATGTTATGATTGGGAGTCACCACAACATGAGAAACTGTATTAAAGGGTGGCAGCATCAGGAAGGTTGAGAAGCACTGCTGTAGACGAATATAAGCTTCACATTGGCCATGGTTGGGACAATTGTTGCTCATCTCAGCCCATGTGTTTTATAAAAAGTGTCTTCTTGTTCTTTGCTTGCGCTACTCAAACTAAATGCTTGGGTGTTTATTCCACTACCATGTCCCACTTAATTGTTTTTCTTTCTTTCAGAACCCTAAGAGCCAAGAGTTTTACTGCAGTCAAGGCCTCTCATATACCAGTGAGCATATCTTTCTAGACCTGTTGTCACTGAAGCTCACAGGGTTCACAGTTGGGTAAAACAGGTCATGATTTTTCTCCTCCAGTTGTGTGCATAGCACCTTCCAGCACTTATGAAAGCTAGCCATAGGTATGATGCTTCCCAATGAACATCATCTTGATTTTTCCATTTTCTATGACTCAAGTATATGATATTTTCAGCAATATGATCTTTCTATCAAGTTATGAAGACAATAACTTCAAAAGCATTAATAATAGTTGAACTTTGGAGGCTTATGGGGACTTCACTGACCAACAACTCCTAATGAGGTGACCCATTCCTGACACTGGGCCTTTTGATTTATAGATAATGGTGTCTAGGGGGGCATTGTGCCCTAGTTATAGGGTACTTCATTTAAACTCTTTTTATATATGTGTATACATAGATATTATAGGCAGCGTCTAATGCAGTAGTTTCCATATGACTTTTTCAAAGGTCTTTAGTGTTTGTCATCCTTCTCCATGCTCTCTTCTCTTCCAAGTTCTGCCTTGACGAGGCTGCATTACTTACCAGTCCCACTTTATGACATACTGTAATCTATCTTTTCTCTTTTTTCTCATGGTTCCCTAATAACTTTCTACTATGATCAAGTGGTCTTCATCCAAAAGATGCAGAGATGGCTTAATATGAGTATATCAATAAATGTAACCCACCACATAAAGAGGCACAAGAATAGAAAATATGACGTCACTCATAGATGGAAAAAGAGCTTTTGATAGAATTCAAGATCTTTCCATGATAAAAGTCCCAGAGAATGAAGAGGTAGAGAGGGAAGTATTTGCACCAAAATCAGGAATAAGACAATGATGTCTACTCTCTTCATTTTTATTCAATACACTGCTTGAAATCTTAGGTAGAGAAATAAAATTAAAGGCCACTAACAGATGGGGAGAAGCGAAAATATTTTTATTGGTAGATATTCTGATTTGTGGCATGAAACATCCAAAAGACTCCTCCAGAAAACTCCCGCAGCTGATGAAACACATTCAGTAAAATAGCAGGGTACAAGTTTAACAGAAATATGCAGTAGTCTTCCTCAGATACCAACAAAAATTCACACCAAAAATGAAATAAAAAAAAAAAACCAATCCATTTATATCACTTCCCCCAAATTACCTTGAAATAAAGGAAGTGAAATCTGCATTTCAAATAAAGGAAGTGAATGACTTTCACTGGTGCAGTGAAACGTATAAGACACGATGAAGATGCCAGAAGAAGAAGAGATCACCTACATCATGGATTGGTAGGATTAATATTGTGAAAATGATCATCATTTCCAAAAGCAATCTATAAATTCAATGCAATTTCCAATAAAATTCCAATCATTATTTCCACAGGAATTGAAAATTATCTTAAATTTTATATGGAAGTACAAAACACCTTAGAGAGCAAAAACAATAACAAATGAAAAATAATGCTGGAGGTATTACTGTTCCTGATTTCAAGTAGTACTACAGAGCTACATCAATACAAACTGTGTGGTACAGGCATCAAAACAGAAACAATGATCAATGGAATAGATCTGAGGACTCATATGTAAGCACGAATACCTACAGCCACTTGATGTTTGATAAAGAGACCAGAAGGATACTTTGGAGAAATGGTAGCATTTCATTTTTAATTGGATATTTTATTTACATTTTAGATGTTATCGCCTTTCCCCATTTCCCCCCTACCCAGAAACCCCCATCCCATACCCCCTCTTCCAGCTTCTAGAGGATGTGCCCCCAACCACCCACCCCGCCTCAAATTCTGCCACACTGCAGCATCCAGCTTTCACAGAACCAAGGACCTTCTCTCCACCTATGCCCGACAAGGCTGTCCTCCACTACATATACAGCTGGAACCATGGGTCCCTCCCTGTGTGCTCCCAGGCTGGTGGTTTAGACCCTGGGAGCTCTGGTAGGTTGGTATTGTTGCTCTCCCCATGGGGCCCACAAAGCATTTTAGCTCCTTCAACTCCACTGGGAACCCCATGATCAGTTTAATGTTTAGTTGTGAGCATCTGCCTCTGTATATGTCAGGCTCTGGCAGACCTCTAAGGAGACAGCTATATCAGACTCCTGTCAGCATGTACTTCCTGACATCCACATCAGCGTCTGTCTTTGATGACTGCACATGGGGTGGATACCCAGGGGGAACAGTCTTCAGATGACCCCTCCTTCAGTTTCTGACCCACACTTTCTCTCCATATTTGCTCCCATGAGTATTTTGTTACTTCTTCTAAGAAGGACTGAAGCACTCACACTTTGATCTTCCTTCCTCATGAGCTTCATGTGGTCTGTGAGTTGTATCGTGGGTATTGCGAGCATTTGGGCTAATATCCACTTATCAGTTGAGTGCATACCATGTGTGTTCTTTTGTAACTGGGTTACCTCAGGATGATATTTTCTAGATCCATCCCTTTGCCTAAGAATTTCTTGAATTCATTGTTTTTAATAGCTGAGTAATACTTTATTATGTAAATGTGTCACATTTTCTGTATCCATTCCTCTGTTGAAGGACATCTGGGTTCTTTCCAGCTTCTGACTATTATAAATAAGGCTGCTATTTCAATAAATACTTCTGTTCAAACTAGAACACTACCTTTAGAAGAGTTCAACTAGATTTTTATCTCTCACCCCAAATAAAACTTAACTTTAAAAGATCAAGGAAGAACCTCAAAATAAGACCAGATATCCTGAATCTGATAGAGAAGAAGGTGGGAAATATATTTCAATTTACAGATACAGGAAAGGACTTTCTGAACCTTGCCCTGGTATTCATTAAGACCACCAATTGTTAAATGGACCTCATGAAATTTACAAATTCCTGTAAAGCAAGGAGCAATATCATTAGATTTAAGAGATAACTCTCTGAATGGGAAAACTCTTTACCAGCTCTATATCTAACAGCGGGTTAGTGTCTACAATACACAAAGAACTAACACAACTAAACATCCAGAAAACAACAACCAACCAACCGAGTTAAAAATCAAGGCATCAACTAATCAGGGATCTCAAAGAATGAAACATAATTGTTAAGAATATTAAAAAAAAAATTCAACAACTTTAGACACATCAGGTAAGTGTGAATTAAAACTACATTGAGATTGAGATTTTCTGTTAACCCAGTGAGACAGACTAACATAAAACAAAACAAGTAACAGATTCTGGCATGGATGTAGTGAAAAAGGATCACTTATTTCCTTTGGTGGAAGTGCAAACTGATGCTACCTCTAGGAGGATCAGTGTGGAATTTTTTGGAAAAGCTAGAGGTAGATCTACCATGTGATGCAGTGGTGGTCCTCTTGGGCATATACCCAGAAGACTCTATGCTTGGACAGAGATACTCATCCTTGTTCATTGCTGCTCTATTCCTAATAGGCAAGGAATGGAAACAACCTAGATGTCCACCAAGGAATGAATGGATAAGGAGAATGTACTGTGTTTACACAACACAATATTATTCAGCTGTTAAAAACTGAAATTATGACATTTGCAAGCTAGTAGATGGACCTGAAAATGAGAAATCTGAAAGAGGCAAACCAGACCCAGAAAATCAAACATAGTATGCTCCTTCTCAAATATGGATGAGAATTTAAAATTTTTAGATATGTGACAATAATTTGCAATAGAAGTTCTTGAGGTACTAGAAGTGTCTAAAGTTCCTCACTCTGTGTTGACCGACACAGTGATTAGTAGTCATCAAATACAGCAGGTTTAGACTTAGGAATTAAAATTATTATGTTGTAATTAATTTAAATTGATAAAACATCTTATGTCGAGAGGTCATCCTAATGAGCAGAATAGATATGAAGAAAAGAGGCAATAATGAGATCCTGAATGACAACAATACACAGGAAATACATCTCTGATCCTTTCAAAGAATGTTTAAGAAAATACAGGCATTTCTGAATTGTGTGTTTTTGCTGTATTTCATCACATATTTTAGAAAACCAAATGCTAAGAATAATTTGTGTTCAAAACCCACAACTTTTCATCCCAAATCTGGCTTTCAACTCAATATGTCATTTTTAAAGTTATTTTTCTTATCATTTTTATTACGTTAATAGCTGAAGTACAATACTATTTCTATGCATACATTCGTTCATACCAGACATCATTTATTGATTTCCTCCCTAGGAGAATGACTTAGTTTGTCTACATCTTATTCTTCCATCCCTTTCTTTTTTTTTTATTTTCAGGTTTGTTTGTATTCATTATAATGATATAATATGCTCTTATTTCTATTTTTTATCAACTTTATTTGCTATCATTTCCTTCACTATGGAGATACATACCAGGGAGATTAAGCTAGATTCTCTCCTGTAGTTATTAATTTTTGCCTTTTCCTTAAACATGCATTTACTCTTATATTATCCAGACTGTAATGTGCTCCCTTGGGTTTTGAAGTTACAGTGTTTTCAGCTTGCTATAGTGTCTCTAAGTTTACACCTGCCTGTGAAAAGAGGCAGGTGAGCCTAGAATCATCTGCTCACGTGATTTTGGTTTTTTATTATAGTATTACTATTATTATTATTATTATTATTATTATTATTATTATTATTTTGGTACAAGTATAACGATATTGCCTATGAGAAATTTGCTGTGTCTCCACAATTTAGAACATATTTTGTCGTACTGTCAGTCTCCCAAAGGTCCATATGTTACCACTACTTCTTTCTTTTTTCAGCTGAAGGAAGCAGGATACTGAGGGATAGGATAGAGTGACCAAGGTCATATAAGGGAGGCTTTGGAAAGTTGAGTCACTTCTATGTTATGATGACAAATTCCACAGATATGGTTTCAGTACAATTTTCTTAACCATTCAGCTTTGCAAAAAATGCCATGGGTTAGGTTTCTTGTTTCATATTTACAACCCACACTGTGTGTTGCGGCAAAGAAATTTGAAGCTTGTGTGCTGTGACCACAGCTTCTTTCAAGGAACTCTAAAAATGCCTCCAAGGCATTAGGGTGCTTCATGAACTGAAGCTGACAAATGCTTTGCTACGGGTAAGGAACTATGTGACATTAAGCTAACATTTACCAAGCACTTATGTGCTGGCATCTGAGCTAGAATATTTCCTTTGCATTATCTTGTTTTTATCTTCCCAAGAGCTCTCTAAATATAATTAAATAGCTCAAGTTGCAATAATTCATCACTATTATTGTGCTATATCTTTCTCTAAAATAAGGGAGAATAATTTGAACATCAAATACAACCTAAGATAAATTGAATTTGGTAAAAAGTAAAATGAGATTATGTAGGTAGCTTGGGTTTTGTGGATCTAGGTGGTATACAAACGTAGCTTGGGAAGCAATAGCCACGTGTTTAGGCTGTGTTCCTGAAACCAGCAGTTAAATTCAACCAGGTGGATTGGTGTTAAGGAATGTTGCTCCTGTATAGATATGAAAAGATTCCCAATGCTTTATAAAATCACCAATGTCCAAGGAAGACAGTTAGAGCAGCTAAGTGTGGGCTCCAAATACATACAGCTCACCCGGAGGCTTCCTGCCATTCCCAGACATCAATGTTTGAGGACAAGACACTAGATGTCCCTATGATCAGTATGAATCCATCACAATGGCATTTTGGGAAAAGGAAAGTCTAAATTCCAGGGAGCCTAGCCCTTACATAATGTAGAGAGGGGCATTTTTATGAAAAAATATTTTGAATTAAAACTAAAGCACAAAAGTAAATAGTTTCAAATGACAAAATTAGTCTCACCAATTGCACATAATATAAGCCTGATAAAAACATGAAATTAAAAACAAAACATCAGAATTCCAGGAAAAAATAACACAAATCCTTAATTATTTAACATAGCACCAATGCTTCAAACATACCCTCTTTTGACTTTGGAATCAATGATCATGTGTACATATGATGATATTTTTAGAATAAAATTATCTTTCAAAAGTAAGGTTTTTTTTTCTAGTTTTAAAAGGAAGATTTATTTAACAAGTTTCACTTAGTACAATACATCTAAATGGAATTCACAATACAAGGTAAGATTTAAATCAAAGCCTCAGAATTCCATAAAAAACAACATGACCAAACTCAAATATTGGTGTTACATCTCAAAATTGTCCCGGATCTTAAAAAAAAAAAAAAAAAAAAAAAAAAAAAAAAAGAAAGAGTATAGTCACGTAACTTACAAGATATTAAAGCAAAAAGCTAGAATTAACAAATATGCCAAGTGTCATCACTTTGAATCATAGACATAGCTCCTATATTTGACTTTTACAGAAAAAGTATGTGTCTTAACATGCATCTCAAATTTTCAGTGTATTATGGTATAAGAGCAAAATTTAATGTAAATGAAACTGCTTTAAACCAAAATATGCTTACTGCTTAAGTACATGCCTACAACATAAGTCTCTTGAGGAAAGCTGAAAGTAGAGTTGACAATACTGAACTTGTTACTATGTTCTAGATGAATATTTTCAGGGTTCAAAATTGCTGAGCTTAAAGTTTGTAAACAATTGTAACTTTGGCTTTACAGTAAGCAAGAATCTCAAGCTTGTAATGCAAAACTGTCAAACTTAAATGTTGTTCTTTGTTAAAAAAAAAAAAAAAAAAGAGTGAGAGAGAGAGAGAAAGAAGAAAGAAAGAAGCTGACCAGTAGTGATCTGAAGCAATTGGATTTCTCAATTGTCATCATACTGGGTATGCTGGACATGCTTCCTACTGTATCCAGTTCTTATAAATGCAGCTTTAATTCTTGTAGATACTGTTTGATGCTTCCTCTCTTCCTAAGTAAGGTTTGATTGATAGTCACTGGCATTTTCCTGAAGAACTTGGTCATATCTCCTTATCTTGCTCTGACCACCATAACCATCCCCATAGGCACCACTCAGCTGCTGGCTGACCAGACCTTCATAACTACACTGGCTGGGTAAACCCATCCCTCCCATCATCTGGCTACCATAAACACCATCACTTGCCCCTTCTGTAGAATTGAAAAAGAGCTCTACATAGCTATGATCATAATCTCCTCCACATGTCGCTGCGTTAGAATTCAAGAAGAGCTCCACATACCTGTGCTGCATATTTGCTTTATCTTTTTGCCATAACTGCCACAGCATCTTTATGAGTAGCAAACTCAACATCTACCTCACCAATAACTCTACCACCAGGTTTCAATGTGTAATTCTTGGGATTAAGAGGTGAGAAAAGAATAGTAAATATCATTCTCAGTGGCTCTGTATGGCAACCTGGTCATGTGTACACAGTACCCTGTGGTACTCTGAAAATTTGGACCCACCATCTCCATATCTATGATCAGACATTCCTGAGAAACAGTAGCTTAGGTCTCTTCCAAATCTATCAGACTCAAAATCATACCTGTCATTATAACCTCCGTAGTCATCATATCCACCATAGGCACCCACCTCATTCTTTCAAACCCAGGTCCTCTGACGACGCTATTATTCCTTCAAACAGCCCCTGGCCTAACATAAGGACCTGGGCATTGCATAGTCATGAGCTTTCAAGGAGATCATAGTGAGTTCAGCTCTGCTACTCTTGAAGATGTCAGTGCACCTGTGACCTATTCTTTTCTTGAGTTCCTTTATGGCCTTTTTGACTATCTCCTCTGAAGCAAACTGCACAAAAGCCTCTCTTATGCTCCATCCTGAAAGACCACAGGCAGTATCACCCCATTTGACACTATTTCCAACCCCAAAAAGAACTGAACAAGTTCTTTTTTTTGTTATTGCCAAATGGGAGTCCTCTGAGTTATACAAACCTATTGTTAGCGTATCAGGACTATTTGGATCTGTATGCTTTAACACCCAAATTATTCCAACACTGTTGGATTTACATACTTCAACATATCTGTGTCCCATGATTTCTCTGTCTTTCCTTAAAGCCAGTTTCACTTCAAGTTGGACAAATTCTTCACCACTCAGTCTGCCTTCTCTGGTGTAGACAAAAAAACCATCTGATGTGTCATTTTGGATTTTGCCATCAGAGGAGAAGCACATCATTTCTAAGGTTGAGCAGAACCAGGGTAAACTCCCGACCTTTACCACAAACCCCTCCCTGCCTTCTGTGCTCAGTATAATGGTGACTGATAGGTTCCTGGGGACAATCTTGGCTCAATACAATTTTAATGTGGCCTTTGACCCTGGTAGAGTTTCTTCCAGGAATCTGGTCAACAGATGCTTTTACAAATACTTAAAAAATGTTTGCTGCAGTACTACAATGAGACTGGGGTAAGGTGTTCTTCCTTCTTCCCTTAAACAGCTATAGAGAGACAATGGACGACTACCAGAACTACTTCTCAAGTAAGTTTATTTTTCTTGTGTGGAGAGAGCACCATGGCTCCCGTGTGGAGGCCAGAGGACAATTTCGTGGAGTTAATTCTCTCCTTCTACCTTAATGTGGAATCTGAGATTGAGCTCAGGTCTTTAGCTTTGAGGTAAAAGCCTTTACTCACTAAACCATCTCTGTTGCCCTACAATACCATTTTCTATGAAGTTAAAATAATGTTTTCTTAGTTAACTGAAATGCATTTTTCTAGAATTTTTATTAATATTTTATGGTTCATTCAGTTTATTAATGGCAATATTTTTGGTACATTTACAAAACCCCCTTTGAATTTGAAGAAAACATAAAATTTCTTTGACATACACTATTTACATTTTGAAAGAATTTTCACAGGACACCGCCGGATTTTATGTATTTTCAGTCTTGCGTTTCTCCCACTCCCTTCTCTCAACAACATGCCTTGGGCACATTTCTTTCTCTATAATGTGTGAGCTTTGGTCCTGCCCTGCCTTTGATATTCAGTGCTAGTTGATGGTAGAAATATTTTTGGAGATGGTCTTTGTTTGGTTTCAGACCCCTGGACAAGGGACTGAGATACATATTTCACATACCAAAGCAGACTTGGCCTCCAGATTCTCCCAGCATCCTTCAGTCCCTACCTGGCATACTGTGCCCCCAACCCTGAACTTTCCAGCCAAGGGCCTGTGCTGCTCTTCCCCTCAGAGGATCTTCCCTATATAATTCAGATATTTTGTTCTCTCCCTTTCTCCTCATCTCTTCTCTCTCTGTGGTGTGCCCCCTCCTCTCTTTCTCTCTCTCTCCCCTACCATCCCTTTCCCCATGGTGATTTCCCTGACCTTAGTTGGTCCTTGGGGCCAATGAACTTGCTTACCCTAGAGCAGTTTTCCAGTAAGCCTGCCTTTAATATAATCTAATCTGACTTGAATTGACTCATTTCACCTGCGGTGGAGAAATAACCTGTTAGTCTTAAGTCGGGGAAATCAATTGGTTTACTCTTCACCAAAGTGACTGATATTCATGTTATTTTTCTCTACCTTACTCTGAACAAATGAGAACCCGCCAAATTGTCCTGAACCATTCTCACACGTTATTCTCAGCTAAAGGAAAGATTAAGGCAGAGGAGGTGGACTGGGAAAGAACCACAGTTTTAACCAATAGCTATTAAAATATCTTACTGTTTAAAATTTAATTAAAGGGATAGCACCAGTGTGAATAGATTGTGACATTCTCCATGAGGGTCCCAGAAGGAACCTTGAGGGGACATTTTCTGGAACTTTTATTATTATTCCAGTAAAATCCACTGAGTACAGAAAGGACTAATAAATTAAGAGTGGAAGACAGTAATTCTAGGGCAGACTTTTCCTCTAACTTGTTATGTGAGCCTTGGGCAAGTTAGTTACCTTCTGACCCTTGGTTATTATTTTTAAAAATGTTTTGAAAAGATAACCCCAAAGGGCTTCTACTTCTGACACTGAGTTCTATTACAGTACTGGCCACAATTACAAACTCTCCCCCAGAACAGG
Source organism: Mastomys natalensis (assembly GCA_021653895.1). NCBI lineage: Eukaryota > Metazoa > Chordata > Mammalia > Rodentia > Muridae > Mastomys > Mastomys natalensis. The sequence continues at coordinate 534,559 of JAJTUV010000476.1, read as the reverse complement.
GCCTCCCCTTTGCACCAGCTTGCCACACAGCTATTTACATTCAGTTTGGGAGTAGCCCTTTAAGAGTGTAGTCAAATAGCAAATTTAATGGAATTTTGTCCCTTTGGCATCCTAATGACCTCCTGGGTGTCTCTAAATGATTGATGAGGAACTTAACATCCACGGTGATCACGCCAGTGGTACCCAGCAGCTGGAGAGCTTAACCCAAACCTGACACAGCTTCCTATGTTGGGCTGGGCATCCACTTAACCAAGGCATTCAAGAACAAGACTTGACAGCTATGCACTTTGAGTCCTGGAAAAGATTCCAGAATAGAGAGGATAGGAGCCTGATGAAAATACTCATCTTGACTCTTTTTTTTCCCCATGAGTTGAGGTCTCAAGAATTATGTCCATGAAGAAATGTCACAGTGAAGGAGTCACAGGGATCTTGAACACTAGATGAAATATTTCTCAGTGGGCAGCGCTACCCACTTTTAATTGCCAGTGCTACCTACTGTAGACTTCCTATAGACATCTCATGTCTTGCCTTGCCCACTGGGCTAAGCTTGCTGTATTTTTGACACTTTCACAGACATTCCTTAGAAAGCCATCACCTTTGTCTGTTCCTGACTTTGCTCATCTACATTCCTCTTTTGCAGGTCTGTCTGTCTGACCAAGATCCCTTTGCTTGAATGGAGTGCCATAACTAAGAGTTTATTGACATTCACAGCTGTGTGGCTGGATTCAGGCATAGAGTACATTCTAAAATAGAATTCAGCCACAGAGGGCATGGAAACCTGCCCTGCTTGTTGTTGCCAGAGAATGCAGCATTGAAGCTTGGGTTTTTCACGCCTCAAACTCATTAAACTCCCAGCCTGAACTTCACAGATCACATCCTTCCAGAGTCTTTGGCTTCCTTCCTTCAAACACAATGCCCCTCTTTTTCTTTGGTGGCTCGATCAGTCCTTTACCAATTTGTTATTGACATTACTGTTCATCCAGATTTCTCCAAGTGCCAAGGTTAGGGTAGTGGGGAGCAGTATGTCTTTATGGAAGGATGAGTGCTCTATTAGAGTTACTGGGTTGTCAATATATGGAGCTCAGGGAAATCGTGTAGTCTATTAGTGTAGGCCTACAATGTAGGTTAAAAAAAGAGCCACAGTTTACACAGTAGTCTGGATCATAGGCAGGAAATTGGAAACTGACTCCGTACCTTATATTCATTTCTTTGAAGTAATGATTCTTAGCACCAAATAATTTGTACCAGTAATTAGATGCTGTAGGAACGGATACCCAACATAACCATTTAGTCATTTGCCTCTGTCTTTTGATTGACTTTTAGAGTAGCTCTTGGTCTAAATGATAAATGGTTCTCAAACTTAATAGTTTTGGTTATTATCCAGATTTCTATGAACAAACATCAGAGTTCATAACTAGATACATAGATGCACGAACACGTGAGCAGATGGTATCCCTGGTAGAGTTGGAGAATGAGAGAAGAAACAGGAAAATACTTGGCTTAGGTGGCATTCCAGTACAGCAAGAGATAGAGCAACTCTCCTTCCACTGTTTCTATGCAGTGATCCCAGAATAAGGTAGACTAGGATTCTTATTTTTAAAGTATGGTGCTGTAGATGGAAGGCAGAGGAACAGTGGCTAGTTTAAGATTGGGTAGTCCATATAAGTGTTTAAGCAAGGGAGCAATCAATTGTTTCTAAAGAATGGGAAAGAGTTTTCCATGCACAGAATGGGTATTACCCATTCGAACAGAAAAAGCAGAGTATACCTAGCTAGCATGGAAGAAAAGGGCACCGACAGTGTTGGCTGTTCACTGGTACTACACTGCTCAGCTAGTGACCGAGAACAATGCAAAACTCTTATCAGAGAGATGGGAGTCTCAGCCTGTGACTACATTTCCTACTGTGAATTTCCCTATCTGGAGAAAATGCAAATAGGGGTCTCAGATTTGGGGATGTCTGCTCTTTCTTCATTTCACCATAAAGAGGTCTCAAGATCTTTTTACTGTCTGACACTTGCTTCCAGGCTTTGTCCATTGCTAACACACACATACTCCTCTTCTCTTTCTTCTCCTCTCTCTTCTCGTCTCTCTCCGTCTCGTCTCGTCTCGTCTCCTCCCCTCCCCTCCCCTCCCCTCCCTTCCCCTCCTCTCCTCTCCTCTTCTCTTCTCTCCTCCTCCCTCCTCCTGATCCTCCTTCTCCTCCTTCCCCCCGCTCTCTCTCAGACTCTGAGCCTCCATTTATTTATATGCCTCATCCAAGGTGCATAGGAAGTTACAATGACATAATGCCTAGACAGGTCTTAGTTTTACTGGATGCCCTTTGAGGAGCCAAGAAGAAAGTGTCAGATACCCTGGAACTAGAGTTACAGATGGTTGTGAACTACTATATGAGTGGTTGGAAACAAATCCAAGTCATCTGGAAAAAAACAGCCAATGAGCCATCTCCCCCTACCCTAGGTAGCAGGAACTTGAAGATGGTCATAGCAGCTGATTGAAGATGGTCATAGCAGCTGACTAGCTAGGTTATATATGTAGTTTGTGCTTCCATATTGACCAAGTCATTTCATCACATGAAGAGGAATCAATTTTTCTGTTTGGTGGAGGTCATAGGACATGGAACTTAAAACTATAACAGTCCTAGCTGAACCAAGACAGCTTGTCATCCTTTTTATGTGGTCCCAGTAGAGATTCTGCAAGCAGCACCTCGAGAATTAAATCTTACTTTTGCTATTACTGTGTATATAACCTTGAACAAGTTACTCTAAATTTGTTTCTGTATTTGTATTTTAAAGATGGTCATAACTGTAGTAGTTGTAATTGTGTTCTAAATGTTTATGAATATTAAATAAGTTATTGTAGCTAGTATTAACTATTACTAGTAGTAGAATACATTAAACTTTCCTTATCTTCGTGTATTTAACTACAACTTCTGTAGTCAATCACCTATACAATGTTTTGTTAGAAAGGACTATGATTATTTTCTACTTATGTGCTTACATAATATCTTCACAGAATTTAAGATGAAATAGGACTGTCTTTCTTCCACTTGGTACCCAATGCTTGTCCTGACCTTACATTTTTAAAAATTATTATTATTTTGCATTGTTTGAAAAATTGTGCCTTTGAGAAAGCACAAAGTTTGTATTGATTCTTATCAACATTATTATTATTATTAATCAACTTGATATGAGTTAGAGGTACATGGGAAAAGGAGATTCCAGGTTGTGCTATAGACAAATCTGGGGGGATGGAGGGGGTGTACATCTTCTTGATTAATGAATGACGTGGGAGGCCCAGCTCATTCTGGGAGGTGCCAACATTAGCAGGTAGTCGTGTGTTGTGTATAAAACAAAAAAACAAAAACAACCAAAATGTGACAGTAACAAAAGCAACCTTAGCAAGACAAAATCATCATTCTGTCTCTGCTTAAGTTCCTGCTTCTACATTCCTGCTTTAGCTTCCTGCCCTGCCTTCCTGCAATGATTGACTACAAAGCAAAAGTTTAAGATGAAATAAACCCTTTCTTTCCCACGTTGTTTTGGTCATGGTATGTTATCTCCGTGGCACAGAAGCAAGATAAGGCAGTCTTGGTCCTCAGGTCCCTCTTACCTCTCCTGTACAGGGCAGTATATAAAGTAAACTCTGGGTTCTGTCCCAGGCACACCCCTGCAAAATGCTCAAAGCCTTTCCTCTCTTGCTTTTGATTTCTAATCCTTTAAATGAAGAGGGTGGGAAACAAAGTCCCTAAGGCCTTTTGTATGAGTGGCAGCTCATCGATGACTGCAAGCATTTTATTCTTTCGTTTTTTTCTCTCTCTCTCTCCAGCTCAGGAAATAGAGACGAGGGGCTGAAGCAGCTCCTCATGTATCTAATTCTCTGCCACACTAAAGCTCAAAGTTCTGAAGTTTCACACAAAGGGTAGTTTAGGCTATGCCTTCTCTAATTATGGCCCATTAAGGCCCCAGATCCCTCCTGTCTGCTGAATGCTATTTAAAATTCTCCCTGGCAGTGCCTTAGCCAAGGATGCAAGCTACTGCACTCTGTTCTGTTGATGTTTATGTTGAGAAAGCAGATAATCCTCCCCGCAGTGACATGCTGATTGAAGCAAGTAAAAACCGAATAGGGTTTTAGAATTCTAATTGCTGACAGATTCATAATGGTGTGTGAGGCCTGGTGTCTGCTTGGCTGGCCTGTTGCTCAGAGCAAAGTGTGAAGTCAAAGAGTATATTGTTCCTGGTATGAAATTTCTCAGTTCCAGAGTGATTCTTTTCTGAATGAAGGGAGGGAGGATGGAGGGAGGGAGGGAGGGAGGGAGAGTGGATGGGTGAAAGCATCCACAGCACTTAAAAGTAGGAGGAACAGGACAGTCAAGAAATGGGAAGAAAATCTAGAGGAGGAGACCTGAGATATTACCAGATTGGGTTGGTCTATGTTATAGGGGACCCCATACTCAACCTCTCTGACTCATCTGTTAGTAGGTATAAAGACTAATATTGTTTATAATTTTGTGTTTCTCTGGTTTTCTGCATCTTTTTGGGAAGCATAATATACTCTCCTACAAAACCAGAGGACTTTTGAGCCAGCAACACATGGGCAGCAAGCATGAGCATATCTATGGAGTGATAAAAACCGTTCATGAGAATTCATAAACACAAGTACAATACTAGCTCTTGATGGCTCACTAAAGATGAGTGTGAGCCTAAAACATGGACAAGCTATTCCCAATGAGCTGCATAATTTTATTTTTTATGCAATTTTCAAAGTAGCTATGATAAGCTAGGAACAGTTTTAAATTCCAGATGGTGGCAAACTGGCTTTACGATAATCACCCTTTGCACTTCTATTTTTCAAAATTTAAAAGCGAAGTAGACTGTTATTGCCCCCTTCCCCAAACCCTAGGATTTTTGTGGCTTTGTTCTTTTCATTCATAAAAAGTGAATTCAGGTGATATTGACGTTTCTTTAATGCTCTGGTCTATTTCTGGTAAAATAATAACAGCGATAGTTAGATGGTAGATCAGGCAGAATTTATATCAATTCAGTAAGTCACAAGCAAAAAACCTTCAAACCAAATGTAGTACTTAGGCTCATTTCAATGCTAACGTTTCCCCACAGATACCCATTCTTAGATATACACCTTAAAAATCTAATGTTTGAGAATCACCTCCAGCATTTTTTTTTTTGACTTGATAAATACACCTATCTTTTTTGATTAAAAAGAAAGTAATAGTTACTTGGGAAAAAATTAATATGGGCGTGAAGTATAATTTGGGGACTGGATGATCTAATTTTGCTCTGTCTACTACATCTTACTTCCTACCTGGGTCACTTTGACCCATTGGTCAAAAATCTCCAGGGCCCTAATTTACTTCTCCTTAAAATGACTGGATGAGACTAGGTGAATCTTTAGAACTTATTTGGAAAGCAACAACAACAACAAAGCAAAACAAAACAAAACAAATTAGTCACTTTGCAGGAGAGTTGGTCTAGGAGAGTGACTGAGATAGTGAAGGCCTAGGGATGAACCTGTGGGGATTACAGGGATAATAGTGACTAGGTAGGAGGTGGCTAGTCCTCAGGAGACCCAGTAGACAAAGTCCACAGCATGATTTCATATCCTTTCTTTGAGTTCCTCTACGTTCTCTTTAGCCTGACCCATATCTACTGTCCTGGATTATCTGTCCACACTTCTAAACTATCCTAACTAGTATAGAAACTAACTAGTATTCTGAATACTAGTCTTCTGACACTCTGGTTATTCCAGTAACTAACTTGTTGGTATTTTATGCAGTATTCTACACTGAGTTTCCGCTCCAGCTTTTATTGGTATAGTTATTGTTGTCAAAAGCACCTCAGAAAGAAGTTTCCAAAACCCATTGGTGTTGAAAATCCTCTGCAACGTGTAACTTCAGGTATTTTATAAAATAATCCTTTAGCTAATCCCTTTAGGGTTAGAGTTCCGGTTAGGGTTTCTCACTCACTCCTTGTTATTATAGACAGTACTCACAGAGCCTTTCTCCACTTGAGGTACAACATGGAACGTGTCATTTGGTGAAGAAACTTTCATTCCGAATTCTAATTAAGTTGTGGCCCTACATTACCCTCCCCTCAGACAACTAGACTTTTTTAGAATTCTCTTCTAAGTTTATTCTAGTTGTCTCACAAGAAGATGGAGAGGAGCTTCAGGCACATTATGAGCTAATAAATTGACAGTTTCTAGATTAAAGCAAATACAGAGACAATGATTAAAGAGTCTCCACTCTAGTAAAGTGAATAATAAGCACTCAGAGATTGTCTTTGGATAAAGATACCTGGAGGCGTCTTTCAAAGTCCAGTGAGTGGCCGGGCTGGAGCTCTTCGTGAAGAACATACCAGCAATCATTTGTTCTCCATATTTTTGAAGGAGACAAAAGATTGAAGCCATTATTCAGGCTTGCCAAGACTTTAAACCCATGGTTCCAAGAAGTCTAAGAAATCTGAAGCTGAGACCACTGGCTTGTGTTTCCAGAAAGAAAAACCAGCCGAAATGTTGACACTGCCCCAGTAACCCCAGGACAGTAAGACCGGTTGGTTTTCTCCCCACCTGTGGCTGAGCGTTGGCAATTCTGACTTTCCTTCTGTAACAAAGCTGTCTGAAAGTCAACAAAGGGAACTCATTGGCCACTTCCAACCCAGCAAATACATTTTAGCCACATTTTCACAGGTCCTGATGCCAGCTTTTAACACCTACGTGACTGTAGCTGTTGATTTTTCTTTAATGCAATGCCTCACCCTGATCAGCTTGAAGTGTAATTGACAAAGAAAACAGCTTGGATTATTGTCTCTGTTGATGGGCCATAAAGAAGACAAGGCTGATGACAGTGACATGTGCTTTCTTCTGCAGTGACAGTGGCTGTTCATGGAAGCCGCTGGAACTTGGGAAACAGGACTGGAGAGGGAAAAGTAGAAGAGAAAGATTTACAAATACACCTTCCACAACCATATTCTCTTCCAGTTGGTTGTATTTAAATCTGGTCCTTGCCTTTCATGATAGAAGAGCTAGGTGACTAGGCTGAAGTATCTTGATTTTAAAGCTAATAAAGGGAATTATGTATCCCTCCTCATCTAAAGGCAAGGAAACTTGGAAGTGGTGGGAAGGCAGGGTGATGCAGTCACAAGGACCGCTGTTGGAAGTTGAATTTGATTTTTTTTTTCCCTTTTCACTGTCTGGACCATGCTCAGTTTCAGCTCTAGACTCAAACTCTCAAAGTGCTTTGGATTGAAGTTCTAACTCCTCTCTTTAACACTTAACGTTTGCTGGGCTTGGTGGCTCATGCCTTTAGTCTCAACACTCAGGAGGTAGAGGTAGTAGAGGTAGGAGGCGCTTCCAGAGTGGGAGGTAAGCCTGCTTTACATAGTCAGACCCAGTTCTAAAGAAACAAAAGAAAGTCCCATGCATACCCTCATTTATCCTACTCATTTCCATCTCCTCATCTCCAGAGAAAAGAAAACTACTTTATAGGATGGGCTTAAGGATTAAGTGAAATCACACAGGTAAGGAACTTGTGCCAGGGATGAGTGTATACTAGTACAAGGCTGTTAGCTATTGCTATAGTGGTCATAGTTATGTCAGCTGCTAACTTATGACACAGCCAGTTAAAATATTGTGGTCCCCGGGTAATAAAGAGTTATTCTGTGGTAATAAGAAAGAGGCAAAGTTGTTTCTATCACTCAGAGTCATGATTAAGGAAAGACCTTCAAGGACTATATTGCTTTTAGAGTACAACTGCATTCTTTCCGCTTGAACACCACTGAAAAGATATTACTGATAGATGCCCACAGTCCTTCCCAGCCCCTTCTTCAGCTTCTCTCCCTCGATTCTACCTGCTTTGCTATGACTTTATTTACACTTCCATGGCTCATGTTCTTTCTTGTGGCAAATGCCTCCTCTAACTCCATTTCAGTTAATTCTACACACACACACACACACACACACACACACACACACACACACACACACGTGTATGTGTGTGTTCAACTGAATTAAGAAAATTCCAGGTAGCCCCAGGACAACCTGTGTTTAATTTTTTCCTGTTTAGTTAGTCCTCAGTTTGCATTTCCTTTCTCCTTCCAATGTTTGAAATTTTTTGACACAGGCTTTATGGTCAGGAACTCTCTATTGTCTCACAGTTTGATTCAGTTTCCTAAAGAATGCCTGCCAACTGGGGCTTTCAATAGACAGCTGTCTAAGTAGATGGATGATTTCTCCCTAATTGAAGAAAATGAAAACTTGTATTCTGTCTGCATCAGAAAGTTAGTGTCCCCCACAAAAAAAAAATAAAAATTGATCAGGGAGGCAATGTTCAAGAGACCCTTCAAACTTCTGATGTCCCAGGACCAGGGCTTAGGAAAGGTGCCTGTCCTAGGGGAGGCCTGGAACATCTGTGATTAGGGTAAGAGAATGAGCCTGGTGATTAGGTCTTTGCACTGAGCAAGGGGTGGAAAGCAGTCTGACTCCTGTCTCTCTGGGTAATCCTCCCTTCCATTTTCTCGTGATTGCCTACACCAGGATCTCTTAATCGCTCAGTGGGCTTAGAGTCTGATCCCTTGAATGTGTAATTATCTCCATTATTCCAAACAAAGGGAGACGCGTGCCAGCCAGGAAAAAATAAAAAATAAAAATGTAGCCTGCAGCAGAAAACTAACCCCAACTCTTTCCCCTGTCCACAGTCTCTTTCTAAGGCTTCCCTAGCGTCCACATCACACGAAATATCCCCAAGTCACATTATAGTGCCAAGATGACAATACATGCAAGTAGCACGGTACTCCAAGCAAAAGGCCCACTGTTCAGTTCAGAGGAACACAGAGGGCACACCACATCTCCCTGTCACATAGTAGGGTGTATGCTTGGATGAAGTGAATTGGCCACAGTCAGAGGTTGTGTCTCCTGTCCTTAGGGAATATATTGATTGATCATTTGTTTTCCTGGAAACCTTTGAATAGAGACCATAGTTCTCATAGCATAGTCACTGGCTGATACCTTGTAATCCCTGGGGCTTTCAGGTTATATAGTAATGAGACAAAATCCTAAGTGGTATTAAGGTGGCTGGATTCTAGAATTGTTTCTGTCGTATGGCAGCTGTGAGAGTTTATTATGAAATATCATCCTGGATTTAAACTTGCTTATCTTTAAAAGAAGGCATAGGTGTCCACTATAGGTCATCAACAGTCTCCTCTACAGGAAGGCAGAAAGTGGGTCCTTCAGGCTTTCAGGGCTGTATGGTTTCTGCTGGGCTTAGCCTTTTCTGTTGCTGGACAGTCCAGTGGTTCTCAACCTGTGCTTCCTAATTCCTTGGAGTTGAACAACTCTTTCACAGGGGCCTTCTAAGACCAGCAGAAAACAGGTATTTGCATTACAATTCATATCAGGTAGCAAAATTCCAGTTATGAAATCCATGTTTGTCTATTTCTTTATCATATACATATATGCATGTAAATGTGTGCATATGTGCACATATGAGTGTGAATATGTACAAATGTAAAAGCAGAGGTTTGCAGAGCCTTGGGCTCTGCAGAATTTGGTGATGGAACATATGTTATCAATGGTCTAGCCCCTGGTTTTCAACGGAGGGTCTCTGAAGGACAATGAGGAAGTAGAATAACCACATGGCACTTTCCTGTTGGTCTGATTTCCCTTTTGTAACCATTTTAACCTTGAATTTCACATGATGTGTGTGAAAGGAAGAGGAAGAGTGAGAGGGAAAGGGAGAGGTGAGGGAGCCCTTTTGAAAAGAAGCTTTGTCTGGGTTTTTTCCTTGCTTATATTATCATTTCTGATTTTGGTTTTACATTTTTTCTGTGTGTTTAAGTGCCTGTGTCTCAGTGTCTGCCCACATTTCTTGTGCTTTTTCTTTAACTCTTTTTTTTCTGTTTGTTTTGTCATATGTTAATTTGTCTGTTTTGCTTTTAATTTATTTTATTTACTACTACTAATATTACTAATACTACTGTTATATTATCATTATCATTATTTTGGATGCCTGTTTTTATTTTAATGAGAGAGTATTAAAGGTATGGATTTGGATGAGTAGAGAAGGGGGGAAATTTTGGGAGGAGATGGAGGAGTAAAAACCATAATTATAATATGTTGTATGCAAAAAATCTAATTTTAATTAGAAATGATTAAGTAAAGTATTTGATTTTAGTTACCACAAAGATCTTTGGCTTTACCCCTTGTGACCCTGAGAAGTGGTGTAGCTGACTCTTGGCTCCTAGGTTACCTGTGGACCAATGAGGGCTGACGATTGTTCATTACCTTTACTTATTCATGCCCGTATCTGGGACCCAGGGCATGAATAATACAAAGTAAGAGATAAACAGAGTTTATGTGGCATTTGGCTTCTAAACGTGTCATGAATAATTTTTCCCTGGAAGATTTACCTTCCTAATCCCCTTTGCTGATATGAAAATGAGTTTGCATTACCTCAGCTCACAGTGGATTATAGCAAAACTGGGGTGTGGGGGAGAGATGTGCTGGGGATGTAATAAATGACTGTCATTCCAGTTTACATCCTTCTCCATGCCTCTCAACACGTTCTGAAAGATTTTTCCTTACCACCGTTCTTTCCTGTCCCATGATACGATGGTTTCTCCCCAATTCTGGCTGTGCTTTTCTCACTGACCCTTTTTCCTGGTGCTGTTCTGATATCTCCCAAGTGACAAGGAAACATTTTCAAAGGTCCTGGGCCGACAAAGTGGTTTTGTTGTTGTTGTTGTGTTGTTGTTGACCTTTGTTTTAAACACACAATTATTTCAACACACCTGGACAGGAGATGACTCATCTGGAAGTACTGAGTCATGGGATTTTCACTCCACAGGATATTAATAATATAAAACAAATAACGCATTCATTTAAATGAGAGCTACTCTCATATATCTGTTGAAGTCTGCCTCCGTAGCATAGCTGTACCCATTTTGTTCCATGCCTGCCAGCCATTTCATATTGTTGCTGAAATATGCCTGCCAGTCACTGACATAGAAAAATAACTGGATTCAGAGCAAGGTCATGCTGACCACATACTCTGTTGTGTTATGTATGTAATAAAGTTTGTTAATCTTAAGAAATTCCACTATCAGCTTCACATAGGACCCATCAAGTTAAAGGTCAGTATGAACTGTTATGTCTAAAATGGTTTGAGTCAGGGCTGACTCAAGCAGTTCTAGCATCTGTGAATGAGCTCGGTGTGGTTTTTGTAGTTTTAGACTTTGTAAGCTGGCCCTGAGGAATGTCTAGCATGCATCTTTGAGCTGTTAAACTAAGATCTATGTTTGTGTCATTTATGGGGTGACTCCTAGACTCCAACAATATCCCTCGAGGTAAAGGCTGAGTTAAAGACTGGGCATACAGGATCCTAGACTAAATAATATTTGGAGTTCTTTGTACCCTTGAATTTTATTATTTTTGCCATCAGAACTGGGGCTAAAATAAGTATTACATAGTATTAAAGTATGGATCTTTATTTATTTTAGTTTTATTTAGTTGTATCATGTGTGCTGTATTTTATTTTATTTTTATCTTTTGAAATTAAAATATAAATATAATATTTTCCACCCCTACTCGGTTTCTCCTCCATCCCTCCAATGTGTTCCTCTTGCTGACTTTCAAATTTATATCCTTTATTTCTTTATTTGTTCACACACCAACAACCCCCACGTGTGTGTGTGTGTGTGCATGCACACACACATGCGAGTGTGTGCATGAACATAGACGAATTCCTAAGTATATAAATACATCTTGCTTAGTCTGTAAAATGCCACTCATATGTCTATGATTTCAGGGCTGACAGCTTGGTAGGCTCTTCCCTGAGGAAAACTATTTCTTTTGCTCTGAGAATTTCTTAGTTTCTTGTAGCTCTTTGTCTAGTGTTGAAGCTCCTTGAGATTTTTCTTTCAACCTTAGCATGCCTATTGAGACATCTTCAGCAACAGGGACTTCCCCTTGGAACAACAATGGTCTAAAATGTTTGGGGAATTTTTGAGACAACCTGGATCAACAAATCAAAGAACTTCCTATTTCTGGTATTTTTTTTTATTAGTCTATGGTTCCTAGAACGTACATTTTACTTAAACTATATGGATCTATACAGTCTTATATGTATTACATGTAATTTTAGGTAAATAAACATTAATGATGTCTTATGATTTCAGGTATTCCTATTGTGGTTTTGCCCTCCTCTTCACTTCTGCATTTATCTCTCTCCCCTGTTTTGTTTTCCCCTTAAATCACTTGTACCCATTCACTTGCCCTTTGCATTGCTCCCTAACCCATAGTCCATTTCCTTTTCTAGCTCCTGTAGTTGTTTCAGGTTGTATACTCACATCTAAAGATCTGGATCCAGGAACTGAATGATAAAGACAAAATGCTGTGCTTGTCTTTTAAAGTCTACCTGGCCCCATTGAATAAGGTATTACCCAGTTTTGTCTATTTACCTGCAAATTTTATGATTTCCCTTTCTTGCAGCTGACTAATATTCCATGATGTATACATTCCATGATGTATATGTCCCATATCTTTGTTCACCAAACCCAGTTCTGAACAGACTGTTTAGATGGGGGTGGGGGGGATAACATGATGAACATGCAAAGATACTGAAAGTGTAAGCTGAAAGGCATATTTAAAAACAGAATGAAATGTGTGTGTGTGTGTGTGTGTGTGTGTGTGTGAGAGAGAGAGAGAGAGAGAGAGAGAGTGTGTGTGTGTTGTGTGTGTGTGTATGTGTGTGAGAGAGAGAGAGAGAGAGAGAGAGAGAGAGAGAGAGAGAGAGTTTAGACTAACATGGAAGTCACAGGGAACCATTTAGGCAAGGTAAAATAGCCAGTGTTGTTCAATAACGGGCATAAGCCTCCTCTAACTGGCAGAGAGCTCTATTGAGGAGGTTTCATAGCAAGCCATGACCATTTGGCAGGGACCTACAGGAAAGATCCTGCATCAGGCCCCTTCCAACCCTGACCTTATACTGACCAGTAGAGGCAATGGAGATGGTGAACGGAAATGGAGATGGAGATGTCTATGAAGGATCATCAAGGAATGGGAAGGAAGAAAAATAAAAACAAAAACCAAAAGTAATTTCCTTCTAACCTGCGTCTTCAAAGAATAATGACTATATAGTCTAGCGTAGACTTCCAGTGCCTGACTTGACCAGATTTGGTTTTATTTTAAGTACAGGGACTTAAATATTGCCTATATAAGAAAGGGTAGTTTGCCAGGTAGAAGTCTCAGAAGAGGATTATTGGTCTCACTCATAAACACACAGAAAAAGAGAAGTATTTCTAAGGGAGGGTTTTAAGAGATCAGAAACTGGGGTTGAAGAAAAGATGGTAAAGTTGAATTTTACTGTAGGGTGTCATTTTTTCAAATGTCTCCTAATTACGTTTCAGAGCCTTTTCGGAAAGGGCTGAAGTATTAGTGTGCTTAGCATCAAGGCAGTTATGTGGTTATTGTCTCATGCAGATGCATCTTGGTTTTAGCTCACATCAACACTGCAAATGTATAGTCCCTGTCTTTGGGTTGACCTCAACACTTCTGCAACACAAAGTCTGGTTGGTTATGCTAAGGCACACATGAAATTCAGACTGGGGAATCTTGCTGTGTACCACCCTTCTTTGAGTTTTAGAAGTTAACTGATAGGGAGTCCTCTAACCCAGAAATTTAATTTTTCATACTCATTCACTCAGCAAACACTTTTGTAGTACTTATTATCCAGTGTTAGTCACTGTGAAAGGACCCCACAAAGGGGAGGGAGTCCCTTACTCTGGTCCAGGAATAAGCACTCACCCAAGGACACATGAGACCGTCTTGATGAAATCAGCAAAAGGCAGTTTAATAACGAGGACCCTCGGGTCGAAACGTGTCCCATGCAGGAGACAGAGGAATCGAAAGCCCCAGAAAAGCTTGGAACTATTATAGGTAGAGGGTGGGAAGAACAGGAAGATTTGGCATGGTTGCACATGATTGGATATTTTAAACATCAGCAATTTGCGTAGACTAGTTATTTTTGACCATGAAACCTCGGACCTGGATCTCCCAGGGTGGGAGGAAGTGGGAGAAAAACACCAGATGGCCCATTACTCATTTGGGCTTGTTTAGACTTGTATGTCCTTGCATGTCCTTGTTTCCTTTTTCGTTTTTGGTCACTCTGCCCCTGAAGGGGCTCGAAATTATTATTATTATGGCTAATTTTATCAAGTTGGTGGTGGTCTTTGCTGACAATGAAGTTTGTTCTATGTCTCAAGATGTTTTTAATTTTTATTCTCACAACTGTGGGAAAATAAGTTAGTTGGATATTGTTCTGTCATCAAGGAGCTCTTACAGAAGGGACCATTCAACAGCCAACAATAAGTATATTTTGTCTATGATGTGCTACAAGAGAACCATGTTGGAGCCAGATGGTGGTGGCCCACGCCTTTAATCCCAGCACTTGGGAAGCAGAGGCAGGCGGATTTCTGAGTTCAAGTCCAGCCTGGTCTACAGAGTGAGTTCCGGGCCCAGGCTACACAGAAAAATCCTGTCTTGAAAAAACAAACAAACAAAAAAAAACAAAAACAAGACAAAAAAAAAAAAACAAAGAGAACCATGTTGGGGAGCTGACATTTGTAGAGTTCCCATGGTTGATAAAGACCAAGTATTAAGAGAGACTAGGGTGCTACACTCAGGGGAAGAAGGGGATTGGGGATTGTGTCTGGCAGAGAAAAGTGCATTTCAAGGTCTGAGTGTGAAGTAGCAATCAAAATTGCTGTCTCTGCCTGTGGGAAAAAAGAGGTGAATGATGGAAGAGAGTGAGGGTGGGAATTTTAGCCAGTTTCATGGTCTTTAAAGAATTTCAGAAAGAATCAGAGATCTCAAAGGATCTTATGTCCTAACACGAAGATTTAGAGTTTTATTCTCAGGGTCATCCAAGATACCTACAGATTTTTAACCATGTAGTGTCAAGTTTGAGTACAGCATTTATAGAAATGAGAAAAGAAAATCAAACCATACAGTCTTGTAAATGAGAAGCAATTCCACTAAGGTGTAAGGCCCGAGGTCACGTGAACCATGTTATACCCTTAAGCTCACCACCTCTCTTTCTAGTCTTACTTTCTCTGCAGGAGGCTTCATGGAGATACAGTTACAGCCGTGGAAGTTCATGCAGCCCTGTATCCACCATGCCCAACAAGACACAGAACACTGTCTTCCTCTGAATTTTCTTATGCGTCCTGAATTTTCTTATGCATGTTGTAGAGGATCTGCCATGCTGAGCTCCAGATTCCTGTCCCTATAAAAATTTTATCTCTTCTAAAATGGCATATAAATTGATCCACATAGTATACATTGTAGAGATTGGTTTCTTTCAGAGAGCATCTATTTTAATTTTTCTACTGTATTGTCAATGGCAAAATTTATTAAATTTGCTAATGTAAGGTCGAATCTTTCCATTTTTCTTATTACTTAAAAAAATCCAAAAGACAATGTGATCCGGGTGTCCGGAGCAGGCCCCTCATATAAGAGCAGGAAGTATAATGTGCTTCAATGGTTTTAAAAACAGCTATGAGTTTTTATAGAGAAGTATCTTTTTAGGGTCTATCATATACAAATGACCAATATTTTGTAAGGTATAATATTTTCAGTAAAAGGTAATTTAAAAGTAGCTTTTAATATTTATTCATTTTATTTTATATGTATGAGAGTTTTGTCTACATGCATATCTGTGAGCTATATGCATGCCTAGCGCCCAGTGAGAACAGAAGATGGTGGTGGGTCCCTTGGAACTGGAGTTACAGAGGTTGTGACCCACTGTGTGGCTGAAGGGAATTGAACCCAGGTCTTCTACAAGAGCAAAGAGTGTTCTCACTCACTAAGCTGTCTTTCCAGGTCCTGCAGTAACAACAACAAAAAAGGTCTCCATATTTGTCCCGCCAAATTTTTCCCCATTCTGTTCCAGGCAGAATGCCTTCTGCGTCCTTGCCTGTTACACTCCTCTGCTGCCAAATATTTTTAGCTGGCCAGTCAGAAACCATAGGAAGGGTGCACGTGTTCATGTACACACAGTCTCATCCAAAAAAAAGAGTGAGTTATCAATTTTGTGTTTGACCTTGCTATATAATTATCTGAAAGTTTTGAATAGCACTTAGCTGACAACATTGGCCTTTTTCATTAATAATTTTGAATTTGGAGAGGGTATTAAAAAAGATCACACAGCAGCTTCCTTAAATGCCAGTTTCTTATACTTATTTCTGGATTCAGTACCACCTCATTATCCAGTTACATTTTAATCAATCACCCTTTCAAGGAGGTTTTTTTTGTTTTGTTTTGTTTTTTTTTTGAGTCATCTATCCACCCTAGTAACTGGTCATTGTAATTATTTTTCCATTTTTCAGTTGATAGAATTTAGTCACAGGCCAAGCAGAGGTCTTCCAGAGAGGAAGGCAACAGCAGTACTTCAAAATGCTCTCCTGCATCTTGGCATCTGCACTGTCCAGTTGTCTAAGCGTGTTCCCATCACCATAGAGGGAATGCCTGCTGCTGTTATGAACTATGAGCGCTTTATAAGGGGATGTGCTGCTTGACGACAGGATTCAATGTCAAATATGCTAAGAGAAAGTTTTAGATAGGACATTGGCTGTTCTCCTTATTATTGATGCAGTCATTCATCCAGTCAAGTATTTTTGAAAGATTTCAGAAAAGTCACTTTTAGGTTTTGGGCTAGTTTGGATAACATAGGGGCATTTAGTTCTACGACTTTTCTTGATCTAGTAAGAAAGAAAACAAGTAAGTCATAATAATAGTACCCCTTGTTAGCTGCAGCAGGCCCTATGTCAGATGTTCTGCAAGATTTAAAAACTCCCATAATGGGCAGTTTAATTATCTTCCTATGATAGGAGAGGAGCTTGAAGGCTTAAAAGTCAGAAAACTTGTTCAAAGTAGATTGACCAATGGCAGAATTAAGGCCCAAACTCATGTAATTGGACACATATGCTGTGCTTTGAAACAGGTCAGTGTGCTGCTTAAGAAACGCCATAGGTGCAACAGGCATGTGAGGATGGAGTCCACTAGGAAAGGATGAGGTCAGCCACCATGTTGACAACCAAGAGCTGCCATGTCCTAATGGTATTTTAGGTTTTGTCACGTGACCTGCTCTTGCCATGGCTTCTACTGTCTTTGTGACTCCTCTTTGTACTGCTGTCAAATCTTCAGACCCAGGTCACGTGCTCCTGATTTCTTTCCAGTCTTTCTGAAACCTGTTAGACAGCATCCATTTGCTTTTTTCCTGTTACTCAGGCGTGATTTTATTCAGCCTCATGTCAGAGTCTATCGTTTGGTTCTATGTTCCCTATGCTTCTTTGGGCTCCTCTAGTGTGAAAACGGTGGATGGTGTTCATTTGTATATTACACATGGGACATGTTTGCAATTTGGTGGCTAAAAGAACGGCCTCATTTCTCAATTTGTCCAGAAGCAAGCATATTGAGACTTGCCACTGTAGGAGGAGTTAGGTGTTTCTGAGAAAGAGCTGGAGATGAAATTATTTCTCTCTTCTTAGATATTCATGGTCTTTCTTTATGGGAACAGGTTTTCTATTCTGGAATGTGCTAAGAAACAAACAAAGAAAGAAACAAACCCATTTCTTTCTTCGTTCCAGTGTTTTTCCTTTCTCCACAGTCAGGTCAACTTGAAGTAGGTTGTGTGAAAGCCGCTGAGGTGGCTGGATTTGTTCATAAATATGACAGGACAGCATTTTCCTCATAGAGCCCTTGCAGAGTCTAAGCACATCTGCATTGTCTAGTGTTTCTTCAACAATATCCTATTTGCAGCACATTAGAGATCCTGTGCTCTTTTCCATGGGGACTCGGATGCTTCCAGAGGATGGGCTACTTGCTCCTTTACACCTCAAATGCAGGCTCCTGTTATTTCTTTGAACATTTGTACCCAAGAGTGTAACCAAAGAGTCTAAGCCCATGGAGCTCTAGTTAGCCTGTTTAAAACTTCTCTTCTCCGAATCAATTGAGACTCAAGTTACCAGGCTTTCCCTATACCTTTAGAGTTGAATTCATAACACTTTCTCTTTTTATATAAGAGATCAGGAAGGAAACAAAAATCCGAATTAAAAACAGGGATGCTATCCAAGAAAGGATAGTTCATAAGTTCCACAGAGATAAGATAGTGAGAAGGCATACTTTCTGTTTCCTCATCACCTTTAGAGCCACAGGGTCAGGACACTTCCATCTCAGCTGGAGTATTATGTTCTCAAATACTCCAAAAGCTTTGTCTATTCCATGTTCTCAGCTCTGGCTGCCTCTCCAGCACCGTAACTAACAGTGTGGGGAGGTAGCAGGGTTCAGCAGTGTTGGTGGGGGATGGAAGGTAGCAGAGAAGTGGGGGTTATTTCAGGTCTTGCTTCTCTAAGCCTTCAACGTCTGAGCTTCGAGTCAGACCTTCCTGTTGTGAAACATTGGAGCAGTTGTTGCGATCTGAAGATAAACAACATTCCAGCAGTTCCCCCACGGGCTCCTGGAGGCCTGTACTTTTCAACAGCTCCCTGGCCTTCAGGAATCCAGGAACCCAGCTTCAGTGTGGTACCTGTAAGAGCACACACAAGCAATAGCTTTGTGGTGCTGGTGCTCTTAAAATGGATTATGGTAATGGGTCCAGGATGAGTCCTGGGTACCTCTGCCTGGTCATTAAGTGTAGGAAACACTAACATCCTTTGTGTAGCTTTGGAAGCCCAAGCCGTTCTGACTGGAGGTTGATGAAGAACAAGGGTTTCTTGGCCTGATGTGCAAGGTTTGCATCTTCATTAAAGACTGGAGCTGCATTAGGGCTCTCTGGGGTTATATAAGGGCAGGTTTGGAAACTAGATGCAAGCTGTTAACAAATTCAACCTGGCTGTATCATGAAAGGGTTGGACCGGAGGTTAGTATATCCAATAGACAAAGTGTCTCATATGAGTTTCCAGTAAGTTTGTGCTTCTTATATAGGTAGGTGTGGTTTTTAAAGAACATAAAACCACAACAAATCAAAGAATAGCTCAGACTTGCCTTTTGCTTTATGACTGAGGTTGGTTTGAGTAATGATTCATGGACTAAGAATGCCAGCTCTAGTCCCTGGCTGAGGCCTACCTGCAGTACCACCAGGGACGACCATTTCGGCAGAACACATTCTCTCTCCCTACATCACTTTCTGCAGTTCATCATTTCCACTCACACCCTCCAATGTTAGAATTGCTTTCCAGATTAATGTATAAGGTCGACAAAGGACATTTAACAAACTTCATTTTAGTAATAGAATACTAAGGTTTAGGAGATATGAAATAATTTTTCCACAGTCTAAGAGCTGCCACCATTGCATAAATAAAACAGCTGAATTTTTAATGGCATTAGGTAGTATAATACCTTTCAAATACACACACACACATACAAACAAACGAACAATTGCTTTATGATTGGACAAGGGGTATTGCATTCAGGCAGATGTTAAGATGAGTCCTCATTAGTAATACCTGCTTCCTTACACACACACACACAGAGAGAGAGAGAGAGAGAGAGAGAGAGAGAGAGAGAGAGAGAGAGAGAGGAGAGAAAGAGAGAGGGAGAGAGGGAGAGAGGGAGAGAGGGAGAGAGGGAGAGAGGGGGAGAGGGGAGAGGGGAGAGAGGGGGAGAGGGGGAGAGGGGGAGAGGGGGAGAGGGGAGAGGGAGAGTGGGAGAGGGAGAGGGAGAGGGAGAGGGAGAGGGAGAGGGAGAGGGAGAGGGAGAGGGGAGAGGGAGAGGGAGAGGGAGAGGGAGAGCTACCTCATACTTACCTATCTTTAGCACTACAACATCTTTACTATTAGTAGATTTTGCCAACATTTTTATGCAGTATCTACAGATCTGCATTTGTGATCCCCACAATCTGAAGGTGTAAGTTCTTTTTGGTGGATCCCCTGTTAGAACAATTGCCTCTGTTCTTTGAGTTTTACTCCTTGAGTTGTCATTATCTGCAAGGTTTAAGGGCAGTTACTTTTGAACTGGGTAGTAGTAATGAAAAATGCCAGACAGGCATTTTCCTTTTAGATGCTTTGCCTCTAGGTATTTAAAAGAGGATGGGCCAATTGTGGTAGCACATGCAGGTAGGAATTGCTGAAGGAGACAGAGGCAGGAGGATCACGAGTTTAAGGCCAGCCTGGGCTACACATATTTTGCAGGATAGTGGTGGTGCACACCTTTAATCCCAGTACTTGGGAGACAGAGGCAGGTGGATTTCTGAATTTGAGGCCAGCCTGGTCTACAGTGTGAGTTCCAGGACATCCAGGGCTACACAGAGAAACCCTGTCTTGAAAAACAAAACAAAACAAAACAATAATAAATAAATAAATAAATAAATAAATAAGGACAGAAAGGAGACAAAATGGAAGTTCCTTTGGGAATTCAGGCCTCCCACTGGCAAAATGAGAAAAGTAGATAATGAAACATCTGTATCTGAGCACAGTGAAATGGTCCTTCATGTGTAAGGCACCTATTACAGGTCTCCATGGAATCAGTACTACATTGATAAATATTTCTTCCTCCCTTAACACCAGTGTTCCTAAAAAGGGAAGCAGTTACATTATGTAATTTTAGTACTGTGTCTCTTGGCAACTGGGAGTCTTCTTGGATGTGTTGAAGAAATAACATGTGGCAGTACCTCATATGAAATCAAAATACAGGTTTCTGGACTTACAAACTGTCTTCTACTCTTCCTTTGAAGTAGGTTCTTTGTTAATAATTTTGTCACTTTCTTCCAGTTGGAGCTGCAATACTATTGGGTATAGAGGACAGAGTACCTAACTGTCTTCCCCAAAGGGAAGATTGATCTGTCTGTGCCAACATACAGACTGAATCACCAGAAATATCTGGAAACTAATGAGCATATCCATAAAAAGATAGTGGAGCTAGCCGTACATGCCACACAGAGATTTCAACTTAGTACTCTTATGTGAGTAATTGATCTAGTTGACTCAACTTGCCAACCAACTTCATGTCAAAGACATCATTGATAGAGCTTGAAAACCAAAACCAAAACCATGTGGCCTCTCGGTGTCAGAGAGCAGTTACTCACCATGGGTCAGAGATCTATAGAAAAATTAGAATTAGTGACTATATCTCTGGATGCCAAGTCTTTGTATCATTGGTGCCTAAAAAATGATGTCAAGGAATAAAGAATACAATTTTATTCATGAGCTACCTTTAGGCCCAAATTTCCACAGCTTCTCTGGACACCTGTGTGGAGCTTAATGGTTTGGAAATATTTTCCATTCCTTAAATGGAATATAGTGCAGGGAACTATTTAAATGGCCTTAGGGCTGAGGTCACTATAGTCATGCACCACCGATGCATGGCTGGGTGTGTTTAGACACCATGAATCTGAATGTACAAGTTTTGAGGTTAGTCCATGTAGATTTAGCTGTCTTAGTCCCTAAGTCATGGGTGATACAAATAATATATTTTTCTGCCACAGCAGCTCTGTTTGGAGACTTGGGCTTCCTAATAACAAATCACGGGTCCTGCAGGATCCTGGTGGATCAAGGTGTGACATTTGAACCAGGGTGACCGATGTATGCAGAACTCTGCAGAAGCTGAGGTGCATCCTGCATGCAGCTGAGGCGCTCAGATGTTTTCTTATCCATAGGATCTGATGGGGCTAGGAAATATGTATTTCTCTTTTTGTGACAGCGATGCCAGTGCTCAGAGGTCACAGTTAGTCACTGGCATCAGCACATTATCTTGATGCACATGGTGACATCCAGTTATTTGAATGGAATATCAAGAATTCTGGGAGCTTTTTCTGGGATTGTTTTGAGGGTGAGGACTTTGGCTTTCCCCTTTGGGTCAACTTGGGTCTGTAAAAATCTGGCCAGGACTTAGGAAGGCATCTGATAGTCTCGTTTTAATGTAAACACTTCCCACCTGTCGCAAGCATGCATGTCCTTTTCCAAGGGCTCCTCCAGCATTTCTAACATTGGCGGGAGCCTAATCTTCTGACTCCTCCCTCCTCTCCCCCTCTCTCCTGGCCTGCAACTGTTCTTTTCACAGCTGTGGTTGTTTCGGTTCTGTCTGCCTCTCTCTTTCTCATCATACTCAACCCTCTCACCCTGCTGCCATTAAGATCAAAATACTCTGTTTTTATTTATTTACACCACAGCTGTCGGTGTTGTGTCTGGGTCACTGTAGGGCAAGTTGCAGAGAAATGCGATCCATGAGGAGTCCTTAAAACTCCAGATGCTTGTAGTAATCAGTGTAACACACACACACACACACACACACACCAACTAATAATGCTCACCTTCCTCTTCGCCTGAAGAGGTCTGAGGATGGATGGATCATGGCTGTGTGTCAGGGTGACCCCAGGAGGAATGAAGATTAATGGTCCTTGGAATTTACACCAGGCCATTTAAAGATATTGGACAATCCTGAGTATTTAAAACCTTGTCCCCAGAAAGAGACAATTGTTCGATGGAAAGGGCTCTATATTAGGAGTCACAAGATTGAAGTTCTAATTTTGGTTGTGCCACTAACAAGATGAATGACCTTGAACACCAACCCCACCCTTTTCGCTCTCGTGCATCTTTGGTTGAAGATTATGGCATTTGTCTTCAGTGTATAAAGTCATAGTGTTTTCAAGACTCCACTGAGTGTTTGAGACCCATGGTCCCACATAACAATCTAGAATTGGTTATAGGGAGTTTCTGAGCTTCTTGATGGAATTTTAAAACTAGAAAGTTTAAGAAAAAGATTAGGGGCAGATACATGAGGGAAACTCAGAACACAGAAGAAATCACATGAAACAGAAGGAAAAGAAGTAGACTCTGCATCCTTCAGATGTATCTTCTGAGTGCAACCAACATTAACAAGAGTTAGCATAGTCATGTAAAATTCAGTCATGGAAGGCACACAGCATGTGAACTCGATGAGCTTAGTGCAGAACTTTGGTTAAATCACACAGTCTCTTCACATTGTTGGATTGCCCTGCTGAAGGGACGTACACACATGAAAACTGCATTAGTTTGCTTTTTCTGGAGAGTCTAGTTATGCAGTGGTTTTTATTAATTTTTGCATAGTATTTTTGTTTACAAATTTTAACCCAAAATGTATATATTTACTTTTCTAGAACATCAGGACACACCTCAGAAATATCAATTAGAATACAGTCATCCATAGAATAAGTCAATATGTCCAGATAACACCTAATGAAAAAAAACTCTAAACATCCTATGATGAAAAATATTTCAGTAAAAATGTGTGCAACATTTCTACAGCAAATCTTTACTGATCAAAAATTGCTAGGCTGGGAAAACAATTGGAACTCTCAAAGGGAGTAAGAGTGATTTAATTAAAGTGTTTCATTTTATAGAAGTAATTGACATAATTTAGCTAACAGTTCAAAGTAGGAGATTATACTAATACTAAAATATCTCATCAAGTGCTATGCCAAGACCTGCTGACACAGCTTAGTAACAATAACAAACATTTACATGAGTGTTTTGAAGAACACCTATAAGCAACAGTTTTTACCTACAGTGCATGAAGTACCTTAGCTGGTGTCCAAGCAAAATCCTATTAATACCTATCTGACAGACTACAATGTCTCTAAAATTCTTGCTATCATTTGTTAAATTATGAAGCCTTAAAAAGGCTTCATTAAAAAGGAAAAATTGCTTCCCCACATTCAGATTCCATAATTCTAACTTGAATATTATGTAAATATTCAGAGTAATATTGATAAAATGGATCTCATTATCACCAAGGTAATTATCTGTCATATAAATTTTGATTGGTCTCATTGCTCATTGATTGATGTATTTTACATGCAATTTTTGTGGTTTTTAATCTTCAAATGTGCATATATATTCTCATCAATACGCAGTGGTTTTAGATTTTCATTTACAGAAAGCTTCCATGTAGGAAAAAAAACTCTGATTCGTGGTAAGTCAAGGCACCTAAATGTATGCAAAGACTTTTAAGTACCTTTATGCTTTTGTTTATAAAACTGAAACAATTTTTGCTTTGGGTGAATTTGGCTCAGTAGATAGTGACAGGAATTTGGTGGCCCCAAAACACCCTTGGAGAGCAGACTAAAATTTCTTCCTAAGTACCTTCAAGCTGGAATGGATTGCTTAGTGAATTCTTTCCGTCTCTAATTCTCATGATTCTGCAATACCTACTTCCTGAACACAAAAATAGGCAGCCAGTGCGACAGTGGAATGGTGGCTGTCTTCCACTCAGGGAGAAAAGTTCTCTTCAGTGTGAGCAGTCCATGGGGTTGGGAACATCCAACTCTCAGGGAGATTCTCCTCTCCCTCAAGGGAGAAGTCTCTTGGCGTTCTTTTAAGTTGCTTTCCTTCTGAGGGGTTGATATGACCAAGAATGCTGAGGTACTCTAGACGTATTCTCGGAAGTGAAAGGTGCTCTAAAAATATGGATCCCCTTGATCTGGCATCAACAGGCTCTTACTTTATCCTTCTCTTCTCCCTACCCCACCCCTGTATCTATCTTCAGTAAGAGTGGTATCCAAATATAAAGTCGATGGGTCGAATCCCATTCCACAGGATCTTGACATTTCTGTACTTAGAAGAGGATAACGAAACAGTGTGCTTTAAGCGGCCTAAACAAGGGCCTCAGAACAGCTGCTCTCATATCCAGCTGGATCCCTCAGGCCTCAGGAAAACCGGCAGACCAGGGTCACCTTGACAAATCCTCCTTTCCCAAGCATTTGGAGATCAGATGTACACAGTGCTTAAGGCGGAAACTCGGACAGAGTAAACCAAAACAAAAACAAGGTGTCAAAACAGTAACAAAAGGCTTTCCTACACAATCCTCCACCCCCACTAAAAGGAAATGATTCCTTTAAAAAAGGAAAAAAAAAAAGTATCACTGCACACGGTTCAATGGGTTCTATTCATAACTGTACATTTCTATCTTTTTATAACTCATTTAAGTCAGCTGTTTCTGAGCTTATCAGTTTTTTAATGTTTGGAATGGGTGCAGTTATTAAAAATGGTTCATATAGATTCTAGTGACAGTATTAAAAATTAAGATATGAGCGTAGACGCTCCGTTTACAGTATCAGCTTAAAGTAATAATGGTTGCCTTAGCCATTTAAAGCAACAACAACAGAAACAACAATAACCACTCCTCCCAAATTAAACAAAACTCTATCATTTTCTTATTTTATACCTATTCACTAAAATTTTACCTTGTAGCAACGACTATTATCAAATATGCTTGTTTTTTTTTTTCCTTAAGGCCTTTCTAAACCTCTACAAGATAAGTCCTTATTAATATCTCTATATAAACATTGGGAGCAATGCTTAGACAGAAGTTATAGTAACCAAGTTTACCCAAGTAGTTTGTAGTAGATCAGAGGCTATATTCAATTTTACTATGAGCTTATTATTTAAGGTATATCTCAGTGGGACTGGAGAGATGGCTGAGCAGTTGAGAGCAATTGGTGTTCGTTCAGAAGACCCAGGCTCCGTTTCCAGCACCGACATCAGGAAGCTTATAACCACCTGGAACTCCACTTCCCGAGGATTTAATGTTCCTTTCTAACCTCCCTGGACATCAGGGATGCATGTGGACCACATATGTATGTACACATAAAACATTCACACTCATAAACATTAAACAAATCACAAATCAATTGACCTGCATAGTTAGAAAGAAAGAAAGAGAGAGAGAGAGAGAGAGAGAGAGAGAGAGAGAGAGAAAGAAAGAAAGAAAGAAAATAATAGCTGGTATTTTTTCCCACAGTTGTTAGCACCATGTTTGACGCAATTACATTGTCCAGCTGATAATTGTATTTTTAAGGAAAATGGAGTGAGGCTGGCAGTTAGCTCAGTCAGAGAAGTAATGGCCTTGTAAGTCTCCTTGTAAGGAGTCTGGAGTTTGATCCCAGAGCCAACCTAACAAAACCTCCAGTAGTGGCTTCAATTTGGAATCCCAGCACAGAGGAGGTAGACAGAGACGGAATGATACTTTAAACTCATCATCCACCCAGTCAAGCATACTGTGGGAGGCTTAAGCCAGTATAAAACTTCAACTATTATATGGGTCCTGGGAAATGACATCCGCAGTGTTCACTGGCCTGCAATACACATTAATCAACATATATGTACATACATACATACATACGTATGTACATACATACACAAAGTAAATGGATAGCCGAAGAGAATGATTTTAAAGACTATTCTTTTGAACTTTAAAAGTACGCTCATTAGAGTGAGTCAGAGATGAGGCGATTTGGCAGCCCGGTTCCCCCCAGCAGGCACGAAGCTTATCATACTGTTCCCTCTGATGTTGCACATTATTGTAGAACATAATGTTCTATATAAAGTGTGTATGCAATATGTGAGTAGAAGATGTAGGCTTCAGACCCAAGTCTGGGATGCCAAAAACCAACCCCACCCATAACATAATCCACACTCCTTTGCTCTCCCTGTTGGCTGCCTGAAATGAGAGAACCTACCCAACTGACTGAAGAGGCATGTCTTCAAAGTGAGAGTGCTTCTAGATCCCCATGTCGTCCTTTATAGAAAATCTTCAGATAGCCAATAACGTCTATGGTAAACTGTGTTGAAAAGAAATGTGTTCTTGTTTGGTTAAGCAAGGCCAATTTGAAGTGTATGTGTCCTGTGCTAATATGGGGGCATGCTCTTATAAAATATCCTCAGTTCAGATAAAGGATGCCATAAAAAAAAAAAACAAATTTCACATTCAATTTTTCCAAAGGTCAAAAAGGACCTGGTTGTTTCAGGGAAACATTTGGGGAGATGAAGTGTGAAAGTTTAGGAAGATCCTGCCTACATATGAGGACCTTTTAATCAATAGCAATAAGCAATGGCTGGTTGTATAGAAGCTCAGATTGTTTGAAAAGTATTTACTAGACAATCGCATTTTTATGAAACATGTGAATGTTAAGTAAGTACCTGATGATTTCTAGGAATGGTTGACTTTCAATGATAACCATATTGTTTTCATAGCCTTTTCAAATAACTCTACACTACTCCGGAGAATCCTATAACACACACTGCACACCTATACCTATTCCCACTCTTCCCTCAACAACAAGGAACTGGACCCAGACTCAATGAGAATATAACTGAGACCCAAAGCAAGGAGTATACAAATATCACAAGACTCTGAAGGTGGTACTCTGCCACTTTGTTATAACCTTAAACTTTAAGGGATTGATGGTGGTGTGAATTCTTATATAAAATAATGGGATTAGACAGCTGAGAGATCTCTGTGCTATTTCCCAAGAAACCTTCTAGGGGAAGCAAACTTGCAGTGTGGAAACACCTGCTTGGCTGTTGATGAAATAGAAGCTTAGCCTTTCAGGTTTGTGTGATTCAATACCATCCAGGAGCCCCAGAGGTGCAGTGGAGATCTTACAGGTCAAGGGGGTGAAGGCTGACTAAGTGATGGCCTGTGATGAGAAAGCAGAGAAATCAAATCAACGAGTGGATGAGTATATGGTAGCATGTAGCACATCCACAAGTGACAATATTGTAGGCAGGATCCTCTCTATGTCTTCAAGGAGATAGATGAAATTGAAACTGGCTTCACTGGAACCCCAGGCTTAAAGTTTGAATTTAACTACGGTCCAGAGTGTGAGTGGGAAGGTGCTGGCTTCGGGCCAGGACTCAGACATACCGTGGTAGTGAAAGTCAAAGTTGTTTAAATAGTTTCAAAGAAGCCATTTGCCCATGGGTACTTTAGGGCTGGGTGAGGACCTGAAATATTCACATGTTTGCATTTCCGCAGTGACAGGAGCAGCTGACATTGTCAACTGTAACTTTTCTCCCAAAGGCTTATTTTAATGCTGTCTCCCACTGTACGTGACATTGAAGTTCTCGTTATGAAAACAAAAAAATAACATGTAAAATCATAATAGGCTCACTTCAGCTTAGGGTTTTGACAACTCTCGTCTATGCAGCCTTTGTCTTTGTGTCTGGGTAGAATTCACAGAGAACTAGTTAATAAGCTAATAATTCATACTGAGGGCATAGGAATACACATTTAATCTGTATGCCTCTCTCTGAGAGAAGTTGATCTTCTAAACATTTTCTACTGTGCTTAGTTAATTGGTATAAAGTATAAATCTTTAAGATCTGGAATCTAATACCCAGGTTTAAGTTCTATTTCTACTATTTTCTTTGTCTGAGACCTTGACAATCCTTTAAATTATCTGCATCTTAGTTCTCTTATCCATAATGGAGATATAATGATAGTAGCTATCCTGCTGAGACATTTTGAGTCCTAATTCCCTCTTAATTCTCCTAAGAATTAGAATAGGGGGAGAGCTTTGGGGAGACAGCTCAGTGGGCTAGCACTATTAATTACAGTTTCAATAACTGAGAAGATTTATAGTATGGCATTGTTAGCATACTTCAAGTCTTTGCACCCAAAGTGTTTGATTTGTTTATTCTCAAACACAAATTTGTGTTATAATTCCCTATGTGTACCACAAACATTACACCATTAATCCAATCTGGCATTGCAGAAATCACCCCAGTTAATTGTTCATGGATTTTGGATTCATAAAGATCATAATTCCCTTTCTTAGGAACCATGGAACGCATAAAAAATGAGTAGTGCTATATCAATAAGTTGTAAACAGCATATGATATCATTTTGTAGATACTTACTATATAATAAAATGTAAATCATAACTTATTTAGTTTTATGGAATTAAGAAAAACAAACATAATTTTAATGGAAAGTATAATTATGATTTCACAGTTACAATTTCTGATCCATATTCCTTCAAAATGTTTACATCACAAGTGGATTGCACAAATTCATAATCATGGTGGCAGTTTCTAAACATTCACATATCATAAACTGACCTATTAGCAATGTATCACTAAATACTTGAAGATAAAGTTAACAAGGGGGAGGGTTATGAAATGAAATAAACAACTGGACACAAATGAAGTTGTAAAAAGCCACTGCCATCTAGATCACATTTTGGGCAATCCTGAATTTTTGAAATTATAAGCAAATTAGAATTATAAACCAGAGGAGTATTAGATTAAAAATCACATGCACAAGTAACTTTACTCCCCCATATACTACAGTACATGGTAAAAATGGAAGGAACAGATTTTAAATTGTGAGTTCATGAGCAAATCATACACAAGCAAATCATACATGAAGAAAAGAAGAAAAATAAAGAAAAGTAAAAAGAAAGAGAAGGAAGGAAGGAAGGAAGGAAGGAAGGAAGGAAGGAAGGAAGGAAAGAAGGAAGGAAGACAAGATCATGTAAAAGCAAAGATAGCCTGAAAGGAATGGGATAAAAATTATAAAAGCCAAACACAGAAGCAGAAAACTAAATGAGAAAATCATGGTCACTCTTTTTTTTGTTTTGTTTTTTGGTTTTTCGAGACAGGGTTTCTCTGTGTAGCCTGGGCTGTCCTGGAACTCACTCTGTAGACCAGGCTGGCCTCGAACTCAGAAATCCACCTGCCTCTGCCTCCCAAGTGCTGGGATTAAAGGCGTGCGCCACCACCGCCCGGCAATCATAGTCACTCTTACACAATTAGAGTAGACGTGTCTGCCAAATATACTCAGAACAAGGAAGACAATGAACAAATACAGGCATATTAAGTGTTAAATGTTTAATAAACAGTAACAAACTCTCAATAGGTAGTAGGAATAAAAACTACTGATAGATTTTTTTTTTTTTTTTTTTTAGAAAATAATTATAAATTGTCACAGGAAGTAAGTTGTAATTAAAAGAATAATGGTCATGAAAATTCAACTGATCATCAGAGTCCCTCCACAATATGCAATGCCTATCTTGTAGGTTTACTGATATTGAACATTTAAGATTTATATCATAAAGCAAATTAATCACGTACTCAGCTCATTTTGTGAGGTAAATTTCACCATCTTTGAAGAAATAATTAAGTTATTTTGCTATGCATCGGATGGATGCCATTTTAAGAGGAAATATGAACCCCATGGCCACGGGGCTGTTGCAAGATAGAGAAATCTAAGGCTTTCCCAGGTCCACTACGATGAGAAAATGTATGATGGAGAGATGGGAAAGAGGGAACACGTGTTATAGAGATAGGAGAGAAAATGAAGCTGAGTATTCTGTGCCCTGTGGAGAGAGGTGGAACTAGAGATTCAATGGTGATGGGAACAGGAAGATCTGAGGAGCCTGCATGACTACCTGGAGTCATGGTGATGTCTGGGCCTGGGCTGCTTGCAAAGTCCATGTCTGGGTCCATGGCATTACCACAGTACATGTCTGTGCTGATGGCTATGACCTGTGTTGCCACTGAAGGCCATCTAGGTATCAGTGTCTGACTTGCTGCCTGAGACCATGATGATGTCTGGGGGCATGCAGACGCAAGGGACCAAATTGATCTGCTGGCCTGCACTGCCATTTGAGGCCATGGTGACATCTGGGCACATGCTGCTGCTAGGGCCATGTCTGGGTCCATGGTCCTATTGGAGCTGGATCTGTGTTGACCTTCAAGGCCCTTGTGACCACCAAAGACATTGTGAATGTCCTTGGTCTGTGCAGTCACTTGAGGCCATGTTGATGTCCGTGCCCTGTGTTGAGGGGGCCTTGCCCCTCCTTTGCAACAAGTTGACTCCACCCATCTCTGGCTGCTGCAGTTAGGAGAGTGGTCCCAGACCTCCACGGGAGGAGGGAGAGGGTGCGCTAGCTCTGAATTTGTGAGCATGGGCGAGCCAGTTCTGTACCTCATTTGCCCTGCAGTGGCCTGAGTGTAGAAGGAACGCCTGTCCCCTCCCCTTGCCGCCTGTGTCAGGCACCTAGCCTGGGCCACACAGTACAACTGATTCTGGTGGCCTGGATGAAGGTGAGGCAGCTCTAAGATCTGAGAGCAGGGAGTTGGCCTTGCCCCCTTGCCACATGTGGCATTGGTTGAGTTAGCTAGGGAAGTACTGGAGAGCTTGCCTTTGTAATGTGAGTGTGGGAGAGCTGGTGGCCTGACCAACTCAGCTACCACCCAGGCCCAAATCCAGGGCTGAGAGTTGGCCCGTCTATGAACTGTTGGAGTTTGTGAAGGGACTGGTCCTATAGACCCAAAGCTGCAGGATCTCCATGACACAGGGAAACAACAGGATACCCAGAGGAGTCCTGGCAAGGATTCAGTATAACTATCATAGAAGAAGACAGATAGGACTCAAACCATACCAACGACTCACTGCAGTCAACATTTGGAAGTAAAGATATGTGGGCAAAAGGGTATCCTGTGAGGCTACGTTTTTCTATGATGAGATTTAGTATTATTTATTTATTTATTAGTTTTATTTTTTATTTTCTTTTGGTGGGGAAGATTACACAGGCAGAGAAAGGATACAAACAAAGGGCCCAGGAAATGAGTGGGTTTGGTGTGAATGATGTGAAATACACGAAGAATCATTTAAAATTAATTTTTTTTGTTGTTTAATATATTTCACTAAGTATCACTGCTGAAATTCAAAATTTAACCAGAAACATGTTTGGGAGCAGTATATTATGAATACATTTGGAACAGCAATTTTGAAGCAGTATGATTTAAAGCAAATACTTTTATTTCCAAGATACTCTGAACTATCCAGGGCATTATTTTCCGGGTACAAACAGACATCAACCATGGGAGTATTACTTGGAGTAGTGACTGACACAATGTGACTCTCCCTAGAGAAAGAAAATGTATAGAAATAAGTATGGCAGAAGCAGTGTTGCCTGGATTAAAATCACACAGAGGTACAAACTTATTTCATGGCTTATTATTAGCTTGGAGGTTTCTGACCTTCATTTTCTTATCTCCCAAGAGGCTGGGATAATAATAAGAGCAATGGGAACATGCAAAAGCTCAAACCAATGGATTTCAGTCTGAATGTTTCTTTTTAATAAAGTAATTACCAAAATTTGTATGATTAAAATCAGAATTTCTAGTGGTTTTATCCCAGATTACTAGGAATACAAAGCAAGCATCATGAAAGCACAGTTCAACATATGCAGTGGAGGGTAGACCCCTCTGTCTTCTACAAACAGGAGATACATGCTAATGTAGGGGTCTAAGGGACAACCTATCCAGGTTTGTGTGCTGGGCTTTGTAGAATATTACCCGTTTAAGAGGGGAAGCACATGGATCCGTTAACATTGGTTCTGAGAAATGTTCTGTTTATGGATTTGACTAGGGGACTTTCGCTTTTACTATGTACTATTACCAAAGGAGACAATATCTGCAGGGCTCACTTATTTATAAGTTTTTAGCTTATTCCGAGAGTCAACTATTTCTTGGGGGAAATCTCACAGATCCATCTTTACAGAATCATTTATAAGCCATGGAATTGGAATCTAAAGAGCCCAGCCTTTGTTTGCAAATGTTAAACTTGAACTACTCTGATTGTGAAGAAAATCAGAGCATTATTTTTTTTTTTTTTTTTAAACTTTGGAGATGAAAGAAGGCTGTATATGGAGTGAGCCTCAGACACCTCAGATACCACATCTGTGAAATGAAAAGGCTGGATTAGATAACTTTAGAGATTTCTCCCTAGTATTTATACAAACCTATTATTCATATTTAAACACCAATACCTTAAAATTTTAATTGTTTAAACAGTTTTTGGAAATGTCACAGAACAAGATAAATATGTTTCATAGTTGTTAGAGTAGGAGGATAAAATCAGTGAAAAGGGAGTAATATCTGGGTGTGCTGTGATTTTTTTTGTTTTGTCTCTGCTCTCTTCCAGTTTTGTTCCTAAGCTCTCCACAATCAGCGTCTGAAGACACCTTGGGCAAAAGATGCTGAGAGGTACCTTCCTACTGAGACTCCACCCAGCTTTTGTTGAGACTTCATTGCTTGTTTTAGGAAGGTCCAGGTAAGATGAAACTAAACCTACTGAATGCTTTTGTACTCCACAAGCTTAGCCCTCCCCAAGAGCCTCAGCCAACGTATTCCTTCCTTGGCTTCCTTGAAATGAAGGTGGATCTAAGTTCACTCTTTTGACTTGCAAAAAACGGTTACATGAAGAAAGCATAAGGGGCATTGGAGGTTTTTTATTTCATTCCTGCGCTTTTGTAGTGTCTAAAGTTCTGGTGTTTTAGGAGGAAGGGAAAGGTTTCTGAGCCTGTAGAGAGATCAATATGGCACATGGCAGCACACCTCAGAATCCTCTGACCAGGGGTCCTTCAGAGCAGGTGAGGAGAGTGCTGTGCTTGGAGCAGTTGTTCTAACAAAGATGCTTTGACCCACCCCTCCGAGATCTCCAGAGCTCTGCACCCACATACTTCCTCCCTAGGTTTCCTACCTGACCCCAAAAGCCACCCAGCTGGGAACTTCAAGGTTTCATCTCTAACTTCAGAGAAACCAAGCTAGATTTCCCAAGCAAAAATTTCCAAATTGAGGCTCATTTCTCTAGACAAACTGGTTTATTATTTCAGTCAGTTCTGTCTTTATTTGGCCACAGAGTTGTTAGCACTAACTAGCTTTGTGTGGTATAAACCTGAGTTGGACCCAGCACATACATCATGATTTCCGACCTGATACTACAGGTTGGAATTTCAGTTCTAACTTTCTGCCCTGCCTTTGGGGTAGGATGTGGCCGGAGGATAGCTTCTTCAAAAGTGCCCTACAGATCCTTGGGTTAAAGATACATACAAGCTGCAGACTATGGCTTATTGCTTAATATCTCTACAGTCTTGGAAGAATGATATTCTATTTTCTCAGTATTAAGGTGAATTTGGACCTTTCTATTAGTAGACAGTGACAAGGACACGCATGTCACACACATACAACATGCATTCCCTCTGAATTTTTCTAATCCAGCTTACCTCTGTTACAACATTGTATAAAATGGCTCCTTTCTTGCAATCCTTGCACATTTTACTACAATCGTTCCAAGAACAGGAGCCATCTTACTTGCCTTTGTAGACACATGCATTTGTACAATAAACATGTATGCATAATGAACATACACATGAATGATAAAACATTTTCCTGATTGAACAAAGCTCTTTTCACTATTTCTACACTTAGGAGTCCCCCTTAGTTTACTACTGTCTACCTGAGCCAAATATATCCAGAGGAGACTGACTAACCAAAACTACCTCAAGTCCCAGGACACATGAGCAGACACCCTCCAGGGAGAAGCCATGTCCTTTCTCCTTCCTCACCTAGTCATGCTGACAAAATGTAGGTGCTTCAGTGAAGCACCCAGAGCCCACACCCTTCCTTAGACTGTTCTTGGCCCCTTAGGCACAAACTGTTCCAAAGTCTGAGTCAGCCCTCCCTACCCATTTACATGCTTGGCGCCTCTCCAAGACTATGATAAGAAACCACCCAGGTGCTCTGCCTCAGAAAGCCAGTAACATGGTGGTCTTGGCCAGCTGCACCCGAATTCACCCAGCATACAGTGAAGGATGCAAGACCCCTCTGGGAGTCAGAATCGTCAGCCTAGTGTCTGCAGAGAAGGGCTGTGTAACATTTGGCAAATCACTCCTCTTCTCTGCCTCTCCTCTCATCATCCTGAAAGTGAGGGGTTTAGCCAAATGACCTTGGAGTCCTCTCTAATTCTCCAGAGCCAGGATGCAAAATGAAGGGCAGCCTAAGTGTTTCATGCACCTTATAGAGTAATGTTATTTACTTGCCTGTAATAACCACATCCCTAGAAAAGAAAAGGATAGCTGAAGCTCACTACTAGTAAGGCCTGAAATGCACAGGAACCATTGCCTTGGTTCTCATGCCCACCCCGGCCTAGTTAGCTTCACCATCTCAACAAAGTCAATTCTTTGGGGCAAGGAAGAGTCATGACCTGTGCCATACCTATTACTCAAATGAGCAGCAGATGCTGTGTCCTGAATAGAATACATAGTTGCACTGTTCCTCTGTCATCTGCCTGAAGAGTACTCAATGGCCATGGTTTCTATGCTGTAGACTAAGCCCAAAACAGACAGTAGTTACTGTGGAATAGATCATGAAGAATAAAAATTAATCATACAGCAAGAATACTACCACCTAATAGTCAATGTGCACTGCTTCAAATAAAGATGGGTCTTTAAAATTCATTTTATACTCATAACTACTCGGTTAAAGCATTATCTCCATCCTTATATTAAGAAAACAACAGTGGAGCAACATTATAACATCATTCAGACAGAATTTGTGAACAGGGTAAGTAAAAGAGGACAGTCATAATCTGTCACCTTTGTGCAGGATTTTCAACACATGAAGAATCTTGCAACCTCATTCTATGTGGTTTTCTTTATGATGTGGCAGTTGAGTAATAACTTTCTTGAAGTTCCCGCTTCAAGGAATGAAATGAGTCCTCGTACATCAGATCACTTGATCTTCAGCTCTGGGCCTTTCTGAACAAGCTAACATCGTGCACTGGATTTGTCACGGTTCAACTGTAGCTTAATTCATGACTACTCCAGAAAACTAATCTGTGCAGTGAATCACAGGGTGTGAATATGAATGGGTGTCGACTGCAAGTGGAATAGGGCATAGTGCAGCATTTGAACAAATGGTAACAGAGGTGGACAAGTGAGTAGTCATCATGGTGATCAAGATGTGAAGGATTGTGGGTTAGTCTTGCTCACCATGCAGAGTCTCGTCAGCGCTTAGCTCATTTCAGAAGTGGTGGAAGAGGCTACCTGGGGTGGGGACCCCTCAGGGACTTTTGTGCTCAGTCATTCAGTCAGTCAGTCTGAAACTTCGAAGATCTGGGTTCCACCTCAAGCTCTGCCCTTCTCTTAATATTAATGTCAAATCTTTACACAGAATAAATCATTCTCAAAGTTTACAAAGGAGTTACACATGTGAGTCTTAAGGAGAAAAAAAAAATCAAAACACAAAACCCACTAAAATAACCCAAAAGCCTGACACCTCAGACTCTGAGTAAAGCTGTGATTATTGAAAGGGACAGTAGTCATTTTGTCATTAACCAAGACCTGTCTTAGTCAAGACTTGGAAAACTCAAGCTTGATGCTAAACATCAACTCACAAAGGTTGTGTGTGTGTGTGTGTGTGTGTGTGTGTGTGTGCACAAACCAGCCCACGAAGGAAGTAGAACTCAACTTTTGCTCTTGCCTGCAGTTTAATTCTGGATGCCAGTAATGATCGAGTTAGTTGTTTCTTATCCAGGGCTGTGCCCAGCCAGCTACCTCTGCCAGTGTCAAAGTGAGTGTACTCTCTATCAATCTTTGAGCATTTGTTAATCTCTGATTCAGCCTCCTACATCTCTCAAAATCAATTCGTGTTTCAGCTTTACTTCTATGCCCCAAGTCCTCTTTTCTACCAATGATTGCAGTAGATTTTTTTTTTTTAATCATTCTACTCCAACATAAACTGGGCTAGTGAAGCATTACAAATTATAAAACAATTATCAAACATGTAAAAGCTTCCATGCTTCTGTAACTGCAAAACCATTCTCCAAACACTTCCTTTTCTTCTTCTAGATCCTTGCTGCTACCAGTCTGTCATGTGCTTCTTTGGCCATGCTGAATCTCATGAAACCCACTGAATCTGGGATGTTCTTGGAACGCACAATAGTTTTGATGATAGTGATTGTGTTAGTCATGTCTCATGGCTATGGGGAGTAGTTTAAAGGAGGAAAGATTGGTTTGGAACTTTTTGATTTGAATTGAGAGGGTTGACTCTACTTGCACCAAATTCATTGCTGTGGGCCTGTGTGAGATAGAACACTGCAACAGAGGAGCAATGTGTCACCATGTGACATTCAGGAAATAGAATGAGACAGAGAGGAGAGTGTGCAGGACACAATATAGGCCCTGATCAACCCACTTCTTTCAGCTAGGTGACTATCCCCTTAGGGGGTAGTCCAGATTCAAGCCAGAGAGTGACCTTGTCAGATGAGCAGTCATAATTCACCTTGCTTCTGTTGACAATGGCCATTTCCATTTTTAATAGAAATAATGAAGAAGGGGAAAAATTATAACTGTGGTTGTCTATAAAGGCCTCACAGAAAAGAAACTTTGAAAAACCAATATCTAAGTCACTGGGTGCATTTTCTCTCCTCAGAGGAATACATATTTTAGTTTTTAATTTTTATTATGTCATTGAAATTGCATATAATCATTATTATTCAATCAATTCAGGGACATTCATAGGATAAATTTAAAAAAGAATTGCTACAAGTCAGAAACAACCATTATTTTGAAATTGTTTACGTGTCATTTTAGATCTCAAAAGACAGGTAGATAATCAAAACAAAATTACATGTAGGTGGACAGAATAATTGAAGTAATTTTAAATGTTATATTCACAGCTTCATAGAGTACTAAATATAATGTATTTGCAGAGAATGCGACTTAAGATATTTAGTACGTACCTCAAATGAAATCTAAGGACTTGTTGATATGTTTTTGAATCCCAAGCATTAGTAGTATACATGTTCACAAGATAGCATCTAAAAAATATTTGCAGACATCATTAAGTTTACCTAGTCAATGTTAATATGCTCAGCCTTTCCATCAAGTCAATATCTATACTAGGTATCCCTTACACTTCTTCAGATCCATTTACCATCGTTATCTGTCTTCTGCTGGGACCTACAGGGATGATTGCTG
Organism: Mastomys natalensis; assembly: GCA_021653895.1. Classification (NCBI taxonomy): domain Eukaryota; kingdom Metazoa; phylum Chordata; class Mammalia; order Rodentia; family Muridae; genus Mastomys; species Mastomys natalensis. The sequence goes on along the minus strand of JAJTUV010000476.1, from coordinate 496,968 downwards.
AGTGGCTTGGTCGTCAGGAAAACAGAAGACAGGAATGTTTTCTTGTGCAACCTTCTGTTCTACCCTAGTTCGAAATGGTTCTCACTTGGGCCGCAGCAACTGAGCAACAGACCCCAGTAAGTACTGTCCCCTATACAAACAGGTCTCCAGGTACAGTAACTGCCTCTTCCCTTTAGCAGGATTTGATGCTTCAACACCCCACATTGTTTAACCTCAATCTTGTTCTCAACGTTACAACTTGTTTTCTATTGAGTGCTCTTCAGCAGCAGTGTGCCATCTGTTTTCTGCTTAGACTCTGGCTGACATGGAACCTAATGACTCCTTTGAAATGAAACTTACACACTTCCTCTCAACATTGAACCTGAGCTATGTAGAGTGTGACTTTTCTTCCTGCCCTGCTAGTTAGGCTGGCAATTGTAAACACCGACTTCCATTTATTCATGTATACACTTGTGATATGTCTTGACTTCCCAATAGGGAAGATGAATAACTTAGCACCCCTACAGTTCCTATGAGACAGTGCTTGTCAATCAGACAAAGGGAGCCATGCTGGCAATTATTAATAGAAAATCATCAGTTTGAAGCTGATTTTGACCTTGGCTTTTCATCAAAGACTCTCCATTGTGGTTGAGATTTTATCTTGATTACATGTAAATATCTATAGCATTAAAATGTTATTTTGTGTATAATTTCTAGTACATATTCAAAAGTGTCTTTTCCTCCCATGCAAACACAAAATGTGCTAGATACAAAAAAGTTCTGTGGAATGCTATTACTATGAACTAGGATCCCTTTAGAGAGTTATACCTTTGATAACTGTAGCGGTCACGACGTTAGGAAACTTATTTGGGGCAAAGAACTAGAAAAGATTTCTTCTTCACATTGAAATATCTACAACAGCCACATATAGAATTATATTGCTATGGTACCCACCAAATCACAGTCCATGTGCCAGACCTGAGTTAAAATTCGACTGTACAGAACTGTGACTTTTTTTTTAATTCTTAGGGTTTTGCTGGAGCACTGTGGCAGCAAGCTCTGTTGCTGCTGCTCCCTCTTAGGCCTCTCCAACTGCATCCCCATAGCAAGCCCCTTCAAGTTATTCTTATATTACTTAAAATGTTACTTATTTATTTTAGAATTGCATACAGGATTACTGTACTCACATACCCTTTCCACCTCTCCTCCCCATTTCATGGCCTCTTCTTTTAAAATTATTAGGGGTTAAATACACACACAAACACACAAAAATACTTGCACACAGCTCCCACGCCTGCCACACTGTTCCCAGCTCTCCTTCCCCTTCATACATGCTATTTTTTTTTTCTGTGAATGAAGTTATGGGGTTTAATTCTCAGATTCAGCTGAAATATTCTGTCCCTGGAGATACTGTGCAGGTCCCACCCAGCAATAAAGTATGAAGTCCCCCCTACACAAACAATATGTACACACCTACAACCAAATACAAATTGCTGAGTTCCTTTGGTGTTGCTTGTATGCATATGTGTTTAGGACTGACCATTTGGGATTGGGTAACTTATCAGACAGCTTGGTCCCTGTAGGAGTCTGAATCTCCTATTCCTGACATCCGACATCCTTTTTCACCTCTACATCCTGTCCTTTAAGAGATTCTATTTGTGTCTTCGACCTCCTCCCTCTCTCCATCTGTCTCTGTTCTCTGTCTCTGTTCTGTCTCTGTCTCTCTTCTCTCTCTCTCTCTCTCTCTCTTCTCTCTCTCTCTTCTTGTGTTCTTTTCTTGCAGATGAAATGTGATCTCATGCTTCTTGACTCTTAGACCAACTCACACTCCTGCTGCTATACTTTCGTTATCATGACAGTCCATCCCTCTGAAACTGAAAGCTTGCTTAAGGAAGATACTCCTCATTTTCAAAGTTTGCCAGCCTCATGGGGAGGACAGAGGTGCTCTGGTGTCTGCAGAGCACTTGCCAGAATGGTCCATGAGGTATGAATGGTTCACCTTTGCTGGTGACTAAAGGAGTCATATTTTATTGCTGGGTGGGACCTGCACAATATCTCCAGGGTCAGAACATTTGAGCTGGATCTGGAGAGTTAAACCTTATCACTTCATTTGCAGAAAAAAAAAAAAAAAAAGCATGTATGAAGAGGAGAGAGAGCTGGGAACAGTGTGGCAGGCATGGGAAGCTGTGAACAGAGGTAGTGGAAGTCCCACAGTGGGCATGGAGACAAGCTTATGAATTTGTATGTTAGTCTAAAGATTGCAAACTCTTGAGTATACAGGCAGATTTGTGTTCAAATCCCAGTTCTTACCATTGACAAGCTGTGTAAATGTGGGAAGGTTATTCTATGACTAATTATCTCACTTGTAATCATAATAATACTCAAAGGATTATTACAAAATTAAATAAGTACAATGAAAAGAAATGCCATTTGCTCTTTGTTGTTTATGTCATACAACAGGACAGTAGATATTTTTAATGATTTTATAATGTCAATAATTGTGGGACTGCGTAAGGATATCCTGGTTCTTGGCTGGGCATGGGCCTAGAACCCCGAGACTCCAAGGGAGAAAAGGCAGGAGTTCGGCCATCCCCCAGAACTCAGGGTCCTGAAAAGCAGTCCAGTCTCCATGGACCTACATTGTTTAGTCACATAGATCATACAGCCCCTCCCAAAGTGCACAGGTAGAGGGTGTAACTACAGGCCTCAGGCCTAGGGGTTTACATACTAATGAAGGTCAGAGGGCGGAGCCAATTAAGCATTCCTCCCAGACCCTTCCTACTTCTCCCTCCCTATTTAACTCAGGCCTGCCCTGAGTTTGGGGGGGGGGTACATCCAGATCCATCCACCATCCGCCATGACAATAAAGCCTTTTGGAACCAAGGACTTCCTCGTGTCATTGGGGCCTGCCGAGCCTGATGCCGCCGCCAAGCCTCCAGCATGGAACCTGGGACCTTCCTCCAGTAATGAGACAGGCTGCCTGGAGGGCCTCCAGGCAGCCTCTACTCGCAGGTCCTGGGCGTGCTGCCACGTGGGCCTGGGGCCGCGTTCTGCGGCCGCCAGTTTTTTCCAACAAATAATAGATTCAAACTGTTAAGTATAAAAAAAAAAAAAAAAAAAAAAAAAAAAAAAAAAAAAACACATTCATAACACCACAAGATAGTCAGGAAAATTAGATATAAACAGGAAAATACTTCCTCACAAAGATAACATTTTTCAGTAACACCATACTAAAAGCACTTGTGGTTCTATGGGCAGACCATCTGTGGCTTTTGAACTCTCAGCACCACAAGTAGGAAAGGGAAAGATTTAAAGAATTTCATATTGCTTAAACCATTTTCAAGACAATAAACATTATTTCCATATTTATAAAGCAATTAAAAATCTCCCTTTCCCGGTACAGCACACATCTCTTGTGGACTGCAGTCCTGAGTCTGTCGTGTCTGAATCTGTGAACTTAGTTCTTGGTGTTCATGCTTGTTATTTTGCTGCATTTACAGAATTCTGATCTGAGTGTCTCTACTTTATCCATAAGTTTGTTGTAATGGATTTTAAGTCAGCTAGGCTTCATGAAAGAGTCTTCACAAACTGCCGCATAGCATTGTCTTCACTTGTTATTGTTAGGTTGAGCATGACAGGGAAGTATTTTGGTATTTCCTTGTCTGTGTCACAGGTAGCTTACTCTTGTCCATGTTGTTCTTCATGTTTGTCTGAATTTCTGTGTCTTTATGATGGAGATGCTTTGGAGAAAGTCCTTTTGTTAAGCCTGAGTCATTCCTATATCTGCTTATCGTTATTTTTCATGTATTTAAATAAAAAAAAAACAAGTAAAAACTTGTTCACCTTTATTTTACAAAAAGTTATACACCTTTATAAAACTATCAGCAGGCTTTTACTCTTAATTTGAAGATATGGACAATTAAAAATGGGCAAATTCCAGAAGGAAAGGATTTGTTAGAAAATTCAGTAAGTCAACAAATGACTTTCAAAGATTAAAAACAGTATCTAGCAGCTGTACAAGTTTAGAAGTTACTGGAAGAAAGAAAAGGGAGCTCAGGAAGATAAGGGAGACAGAAACAAAAATACTGGGTGCTCAAACCTGTCCTTTGTAATCTCTTTCCGTTGGTGTCAACATGGACTACACAGTTACAGTAGGCAACTTACCATGTTCACAATGGACAGCTGCATGATAGTTTGTCAAGGTGGAGAAAGAGTTTGGACAAGGCTGAGGTGGATATCTCCTGACCCTCAAGTTCCTAGTAGGATGGAGATGGTCATGTGACCCACTCTAGACACCTAATATTGGAAATCTAAACATTGGTATACAAGGAAATGGTTTTGCCACCTGTAGGAGGAGCTAAGGTGGAAGGAGTAGGAGAGGAAGAGGAGAGAGGAATGAGAGAGAGGGGACCATGGAGGCAGATGTTCACGTGTCTGTAGCAGTCAAAGGTAGCTGGTATATCTAGGTTGTGTATTGGGTTACACTTCTGATTGTATGGGCATCTTGTTACTGATCATTACCAAATATATAAGCTTTTGGATAATTTAAGCATTAGAGTCTCATTTTCCTACTGGGTCCGTGTGGATGGTGGGATGGTCTGGGCAATGCCCAACCTTGCAGAGACAGCGTGGAAGACTGGCAGAACCATCTCCCATGCTGGCGTCTCGTGGGTGGCAGGGCTGGTGTTTCTGGCTGGCCATTTCTAGGTGCAGTGTGCACGTGGTCTCTGGCCAAAAAACATGGAGGCTGAGCTAGGCAGAGCCTCCGAAGCTTAGACAGTCGGTTTGACCAGTGGCTGATATTAAATAGTACCAGGAACAAAGGCCACCTTGAAAGTGTACTCTTACCCCCACCAAGGGTTCATTTGTTGTTGTTGTTGTCATTATTGTTGTTTGGTTAAAAATATATTAGAAATCTACCTATATGTACTACATTCTATTCTTTTTCTACTGACATGTATCCTGACAGCCTGACCTGTCCCAATTACAACTGTGTTTTTAGATGCTTCATTACTACTAACATGATTTTTCTCTGGAAGTGAATAATGAAAGTTGAAAAGCTCTTTAGTTTAGCCATTCCTCCTAAGGGATATTCTGGCCTTTAACATAACGTGGCACTAACTACTCTTATAGTTGAACATCTAAATAGTATTTTTTATTAACAAGTTTAGATGGCATTTATAACTATGTGTAGAACTTTGATTACAGTAGACCATCATATCACAGGCCATCCCTGTGGGCTACAGAACACATTAATTATAACAAGCTTTGAAATGGAGTGTTATTTTCACTTACAGCTAGCAAGTGGGATGCCTTTGGGTTGCCTACAGTCAAATGACCTAATAAATGCAAGAAATGTTTGCTTTAAATTTTAGTTGTTGGATTTTTTTTTAAATTTTAGGAATAAATTCAAATAAGGGATTTTTATTAATATTACTAGTGAAATTGCTTAGAGAAAAAAGACATTTGCTGCCAAACCTGGTTACTTGAGTTTGATCCCTAGGCCCACATGGTAGAACAAACTCCTGAACATTGTCCTATGACTATCATATGTGCAGTGTGACAGATGTGTGCTCTCTCTCTTTCTCTCTCTCTCTCTTTCTCTCTCTCTCTCTCTCTCTCTCTCTCCACACACACACACACACACACACACACACACCATTACAAGCAACAAATTAGATTAAAAACTAATTTATTTACTCTAAACCAAATTAAAAAGTTGCTGTAGAGTCCCATTATCTTCCAAAAATTCATGCTATCACATTGAATGGGACATTTTCCCCATCTGGATGAAGGTGCTTCTCTTTAAGGGTGAAGGAATCAAATCAATTGATCGCTATTTGTTCTTAAAGTCCTAAAGTAACAAAGTACTAATATACTTTGAGCTTGTATCCTTTTTTTTGTCTCTCCAAGGCATTTAGAAGTTATCCTAAGATAACATTTTGGTAACATTGATTCTGCAATTTTTTACTTCAGATGTTTCCTGTTAGAATCCTCTTCCATTCAGCTTGGTAAGCATCCTTCATGTGTTCCCAAAGAAGAAATGATGACATAGCAGGAATAAAGTGTAAAATAGCACTGGCCCTTTGCTTTTGAGGATTGAAAGCCCTTCTGGGGTTGTATGGGATTCATGAGCTCAAAAGTCACAGATTTGTATAAATGGGAAGGGAGGGGATGGAGACATCGCCATATTGGAGACTTGAAAGGAGACTTGTGCTGTGAAGAAAAAAACAACATTGATATGCATAGGGAAGGGGATGGGAAGGTAAAAAGGTAGGAACTGCTGTTCAGGGATGCAATGCACAACATCAGCAGCTGAAGATCCTAGCTGCATTTCTGCCTCCATTCAAGTTCAGAGCATTCCTAGCTGGGGCCAGGTATCAAAATAATGTGTTTTTTACACCAACAAACTTCCCTGTATTGTCCTGTCCTGACTCTCTGGACTTTGCTTGACTAGTCTCAAATATTCATATTAATTTTAATATTTCAGTATATTGATAAGTAGCTTAAATGGAGGGCTTTATCAGGATAGGCAGAGGGGCAGAACCAGTATGGAAACAAGCTCCCTCATCTTATTTCACTCTTACTTATCAGGGAAAGATTTAACATAACCAGCTCTTGATCCTTTGTTAAAATAAACAAATGTGTTTTAATGGGATGTATAGTAAGAATCTCAAACAAGGGTAATGTTCCAAGAATATTTTCTACAGAAAAATAATGTTATGTAGCCAGACAACTCTCAGAACACTGTTCGCTATCCATGTTCATTACCCTCAAGTGTATGGCATGGTTTTAGACTTTTATTATGCTATAACACCAAAAAGTTTTAATGATTACTTTCAAGACTAACTTTCAATCTTAAAATAATAAACCCTTTTATTCCTTTAGTTTTGTGTCTGTGCATGAGGGGTAGGTGGGGGTACTTGTACATGTGTCATGTGAATAAGGAAATCAGACAATAACCTCTAGGACTTTTTCTCTTCTATCTTGTGGAACCGAGGGATTGCCCTCTGGTCTGCAGGCTTGGTGGCAGGAACGGCTACCCATTGAAATAATTTTTCCGTCCCTTCCTTACAATTTTGCACTGGATAATTTACCAAAAATAGAGATTTTTAATACTTATTCCCAGAGAATAGGGAATCAGATAGAAATGTAAGCCTATGTTTTACTTTGTATACCTAATATGCAGAAAAAAAGATATTTGAAAGTATTTTGAGCTTACCTAATTTTAATAAAATATTTGAATCAAAAGAAAAAGCTTAACAAACAGAACAAAAGAACAAGAAAGACATAATAATCTTGGGTAGCCTGGTCTCATTGCTTTTGCCAAAGAACATTCATTAACTTGCCCTTGGTGACTTAAATATATTTTCTTTTTGTTCCAGAATAGGCTTAAGACCTATAGTGCTTTGTTCCCAAGTGGCATGTGTTAATAACCTGATTTCTAGGCAAGTGTAAACATAAGACTTCTAAGCATGCAGCATGAAAAATACCAAGTAGTAGAAATTCACTGTGTGAACATGTAGAATTCCTTTAGTCACAAGGTCATAGGTGAAAACAGTCTATCTCTATTTCTCTGCTTTATGAAATGAACTGAGAAACAAAGCTTAGAAACCACAGGGACTTCTCGTAGAGCTGGTGAAAATCCCGTCTTCCCCAAAGTCCAGCTACTAATTTCCATTCTAGCTATAATAGTTGTAATGCAAAAAAAGGCGTGTGTAATGAATAACTGGTTTGTCACTTTAAATATTTCTACTAAGGTCTAGGACACCCAAAAACCTGTCCTGGAGTTGTATCTGGTATGAAAATGTTAGAAAGGCTATGTTCTCTACAATCACTACACAAGCTCAAATTAGACCAAATTCCAGCATGGATTGGGGAGATGAACGTGAGAATGAAGACACACCCCTAGCTGAGAATCTATTGGCATTTGACTGTATATTACTCGATTAAACTATTTGCTCCATATGTTTTTGTTATCATAAACATATTCACAATTCATGAAATCAAATCTAATGTATGGAATTCTTATCTGAAAGAGTATGAGATTTTGGTGTCTCTTTGCACAGAAGATGGCCCTGTTTCAATTAAGACTGTTGAAAATAATAGTTGCAGTGTGCCATGTGTCTGGGTCAGACTTCCAACACACTCTGTGAGATTAGAACTCTGGGCAGAAGAATAATGAAGTGCAAAATACACGTGGCAGTAAGACACATGACGAACTTTCCTTCTCTCCCTGAGCAAGGGCAACAGATATTCCTTGAACCATTAAAGGAAAAGCGATTTATCTTTAAAGGCATATTTTCAAGCCAAATACTTTTGCTCATGGGCAATGGGAACATCTTACTCAAGAGAGAGAGGTAAGTCACAAACTCTCTTAGCATGTTGGCATCCACAGGGCAGGTGGGAAAGGAACTGGGACTGAACTGACATGATCCCACATCCTGACAGAGGATGTGGCAAGATCATCAATCTTTCTCCCTGCACAAGCGACTTACCAGAAAACAGCTCAATTGTCCAAATCTGTAAGAACATTCCTACCAAAAATTATCAGTTTGGGGTTAGTAATTTCTATTTGTATTTAAGTCAACAACTATTAGTGTTAAACACCATAGATTGTTGGAAGAAAAAACTATACTTACCAGGATTGTGAAATAGAAATAACTTAGAGAATATTCATGAGCTCTAAGAAAATACATGTCTTTGGAAAATTATGGCAAGAATTCCAGAAGAGAAAGAAAGTATCCTGGTCTTCTAATCTCCTCTTCTCAATTTTCAGAAATAAAAGACAGAGTATTACAAGAAATTTGCCAATAGCAACTTGAAGAGCTAGTATATACTCTGCATTCTGCCTCACATCACTACCTTTCTTCTTGTATTTCTTGAGCCTTACTGTCTGCTAGGGTGAAATTGTAGAATTGCTTAGAAAACATGTCTCTCAAACCTGGTTTAGTAGAAGAAGCAGACTGAGGATAATGATAGGAAGGCTGGAGGAAGGACAATACAGAAAGAGGTGTATAAATAACACTGGTTGCTTTTAAAAAAGACATAGGAAATCATATTGTTTTATATTTACCTAAAATAACGTTGTGTGTTAGTGTGTGTGTGTGTGTGGTGTGGTGTTGTAATTTTATAAACTAAGTTGGATGATCCCCCCAAGAGCCATAGACTAACAAAATCCCCAGTACCAGGCATAAAAAATATCTCCATCAGAGATGTCCAAGAGTCTCCCCAAACGATTACTATTGGGCTTGGTTGCTCTCAGAAGTTGAAGATAAGTCCTTATTACTGAAGACCTTACTCATTTTGCACACAGGACTCTACTGAACAGAGCTGAATTTGACAGGAAGCCTGTCTTTGAGGACTAGTGTGCACATTACTGGAAGGTACTATGCAAGCTCTTAAAAAAAAGCCATCAGTGATACTACTTAGCTTCGACACTTATGAATGACAACAGTGGCTAACATAGCAAAATACTCTAAGGTACAAAAGTAGATAGTTGCAGCTCAACAATAACAACGTTGTCTAACTGGACCAAGGGGAACCATACCTGGTACTGTAAATTTTCCCAACCACCAGTGGTTGGTGAGAGTAGTGTAGCCCCATTTCAATTTGTAAAACTTATGCATACAAGTAGGTACTTAGCATTCAGACAATAGGCAAAGAAGAATGCACATGAATAGCAGAATAGATAGAACCTTAGAGGAGTGCAATGCAGTTTTAGAGGGTAGCAGGATTTAGTTGTGCCAGCTCTTTTATTTCCCACTAGGGCGATTTCCTTAAAGACTTTGGTTACTTTTTGAAAGAATGATTGAAAGTTGGCAAAACCCAATGCATCCTCCGTGGGTTTGGCTTTTCTTCCTCAGTCTCCTCCCACTGTAGAGAGTATACAATTTTTGTCCTTTCGCTGATATTTTAAACAATGAAGGCAAATGTAGGTAGTATATAAATTTATTTACTCTTGCTCTGGCAGTAAGTTCTCCTATAAAGTGGACTAGAATTCACTTTTATGTCTATGAGAATTGTATTGCTTGTTTTTATTATGATGATTCTTCTGAAACTATTTGTTGGATGCCATACTTTCTGTTTATTTTGATCATAACTCCCACATTTATTCTTATATTTTCTATTTCTTTTTGTTTCACTTTACATTCTTAAATGTTTCCTAAAATTTATTTTTTGAATGAATTGGTTTTAATACTGATCTTTAGAATTATTTAGTTGCTGAGTTATTTTGATTTATTTCTTTATAGATGAAATGTCTTTTACATACTCTGGGAATTTAAATAAAATATAAAAACGTGACCCTGGGTTTCTGTGCCTCCCTGTATCTGTCCTACTTTGATTTATATAAGTTTGACTCCCATACTTGTTACATGCGTGGATTTCTTCTGCTTTCGCAAACCCAAATTCTCTTTCTGGTGGACTTTTTTTAGAAATGGAGGTGTGATATAGGAGTATACTGTGCTTCCCAGTGCTTATACAATTCATGTCCCTGTACTGGCTTGTATGTTAGAAATACCCTTTCCATTAAGAAATTTCAAGTACAAGGGAAAAAAGTTTGTCTAGTATGAATTTACAAGCATTTTTATCAGAAGTTCTAGTTATCTTAGGACTTTTAAAAAGAGGGTGCTATCTGGTATTCAGACTTCAACTTGAACCAGTTTCCAGAGAGCTCTAACTTCTTGTGATCTCGAAACTTCTAGTTTCTTCAGTAATATTATCTTCTGTGAGTATCATATGCAGAAAGATTTGTGTGCTGTATCTCATTCATCCATAAGATACACTATCCCAGAAAAATTATTAAAAACATCTTCCTATTGTTTTTTTACTTTTGGCTTGTCATTTTGCATGTGGTTTTGCTATGTTAATTTGTATGTGGTTATTTTTACAGAATCTTCAAAGGAAGAGTAAAAAATACATCTGCTTACTGTTGAACAGACAAACAGAATTAGACCACATGAGAGTTCCAGGATCTACTCTGATGGGGGTGTCTGCAGTATGGGGCATGGGCAGACAGTGCTGTGTTACTTGATGATTTGTAAAGAAAGACTATCTGAAGGCAGTTTTTCAAATGTATGTCATATCATTTTTGATAGGTCATTTGCAGTTGTGTATATTTATAGGTGTGGTTCTTTGATAGTTCCACAAATGTGGGATGGTTAAGGCAGACCACTATTGGATGGGTGGATTACCTATCATTCATGATGAAATCTTATTTTCAGTTATTGTGGCATATTCTGTGAATTTTTGCCAACTGTAGCCACTCTGTTGGGCAATGTCAAAATCTGTACACTTCGTGCCATTTGATCTACTACTCTCCATTGCTTCCTTGCCATCCTTCCAACCCTTCATAACCACGATTCTACCCTGTGTTTCCTTAGATTCAACTTTGCTCAACTCGTACACAGGTGACCTTAAGAAAAATGCCATCCTTTCTTAGGTGATTTTTCTCCTGAAAGCATATCTTCCAGTTTCATCCATATTATCAAAAATGACCCAATTTCACTTATATGTCTGAGTAGTACTCCACTGTGCATATAGGACAATTTTCTTTAAACATTCATTTATGATTCCTAGGTTGATTACATTTCTTTGCTTCTGTGAATACTGGGGTAATAAAGATAGATAGCCACAAATCTCATACTGACTGGTTCAGCAAAAGGATTAAGGCATAAAGGATAGTTTCTCTTTTTTCTTTCTTTCTTCTTCTTTCTTTTCTTTCTTTTTCTTTCTTTCCTTCCTTCCTTCCTTCCTTCCTTCCTTCCTTCCTTCCTTCCTTCCTTCCTTCTTTCTTTCTTTCTTTCTTCTTCTTTTTCCTTCCTTCCTTCCTTCCTTCCTTCCTTCCTTCCTTCCTTTCTTTCTTTTCTTTCTTTTCTCATTTTTTTTGAGTAGCCTCCATACAATGGATATGGATAGTACTTTGTATTTGTATATCTGAAGGTCCTTGTTTGCCTATCTCTTTGCCACCGTGTTTTGTCTTTTGTGATAAAAGCCATCTTAATAGATGCAAATGATGTCTAATTGAGTTTAAATGTGCATTGTCAACGATTCTGAACATACCTCATGTACTTACTAGCCATTTGTGTTTAAACATGTTCATGGAGTGCACATGTGTGTGCAATTAATTATGCATGCATGTGTGCATATATGCATGTAGAGGTCAGAGGTCAGTGCCAATACCTTCCACAATTACTCTCTGCATTCTTATTTTAAAATTCACAATTATTTGTTAATTGATTTTGGAGGTGGAGCATAATAAGTATATGGAGGTCAGAGGGCAAGTTCTGGGAGTAAATTTTCTCTGGGTCCTGGGGGTTAGACTCAGGTCATTAGCACCTTTACCCACTGAGCCATCTCACTGGTCCCTCAGCCTTGCTTTTTAAGATAGGTCTTTCATTGAACTTGAAGCTCACTGATTTGACTAGGTCTTTTCTCTGGCTAGTAAGTTCTGGTGTTCTATCGTCTCTGCCATCTGAGTACTAGGATTACTGGTGTGCATGGCCATGCCTGCTTTGTACGTGGGTTCTGGGGATTTGAACTCAGGTCCTTATGCTTGTGTAACAACCGCTTTGTCAACTGAGCTGTCTTCCCAGTTCCCTTACTGCCCATTTCTGTGTTCTCTTTTTAGGAATACATCAGCACGGAGCTCATGTCTACTTCTAATCAAGTCATTTGTTTCCTTTTTACTAAAGGTTCTTAACTGTTTCTCAGACTTGTAATTTGCAAACCCTCTCTTGAGCTCCGGCTTCTTTCTCTACTTTAATTGTTTCACTATGTAGAAGCTTCTCGGGTGGATGCCATCACATGTATGTTTTAGCTTTTGCTGCCTGTCATTTTAGAGCCACATGCTATCAAATCATTTTTTAGTACAATGATGCTGACCTTTTCCCTTATACCCTTTCCAGTTGCTTTCATGGCTGCAGTGTTATTAGGTTAAGCCTTCAATCTATTTGGGGTTGATTTGTATGCATGGCATACGATAAGGTTGTACTTTAATTCTTTTGTGCATGGATATTCAATTTTGCCAGTATTGGAGAGACTGTGCTTTCTCCATTGTGTTCCATTGATGCTTTTGTCAGAATTGATAGTCTATGAATTGATAAAACACAAAGGATTATTTTGTTTAGAGCTATTAGTTTCTACACGTTTCATGTAGAGCACTGGATACATTATGCAAATGAGGCCCAGAGCACCTCAAGGATTTTTCCTAAGCCTTGCCAGATGTTACTGAGACTCGTCTATAATTCCTTCTCCTTGTACAAACACGCTTCTTTTTACATTGCTCTGTTATTTTGGGTTGATAAGCATTTTCCAGAGCATGGACAACCCGATATAATGCAAATGTTTCTCTACGTCATACCATAGAAATCAGTTCTTTATGAAAGAAATTCACAAATTCAATGTGGCATCCTAGACTGGATTTTTTTGACAAAAGATTGACTATAGAGTAAAAAATTGCTAAGTCCAAAATAAGTCTGGAGTTTAGTGCAAAAGAGTTAATTGGCTTTTTAATGTTGACAAAGAGATAAGGTAGTGATGTTGGGGTATACTGGATGTGTGGTATGTAGGAGCTCTCTAGACCATTTTTCCTTGTTTGATAATTGTATTTGCTAATTTAACATCTTTATTAAAAAGTCATATACATTATTATTATATATTGTGATCACATCCACACTTATTTCCCTTTCTTATCTCCTCTCACTCTTTTGATCTCTGGCTTCCCAGATGACCCCATTCCATTGTTTTCTGACCTGTTTGGTTTAATTGAGGTTGTTCATGTGAGTATGAGTGGGGCTTATTTTCTGAAGTATGAACAACTTATCATTGTTATAATAGTAAAAAAAAAAATGACATCCTGACTATACCCTACCCCTCTTGTCTTCCACTAACCCCTTGTCTTCCCTAACTGCTTGGCAAGAAGTAAGTGGCAACAGCTCCTGTTAGTGATCATGAATTCTTTGCTTCATCTCCTCATCCATGATGGAATGTTGAAGGAGCCAGTCTTTACAGGTTTTGTGAAGATATCCATGGGTATTGTGTATTCGTGATTGCAAGAGCCCTGCCACTTTCAGAAGATGACTCTCTGGCTCTTAACATTGTTTTGTCTCTTCTTTGAGATGTTCTCTGAGCCCAAGAGGAGATGATAAAGATGTCTTATTAATGGCTGAGAAGAAATGGTAAACAGTCATTTATTTTCAGCATTTTGCACCATGTTAGCCACTGATCCATGAGGATGGAAAAGCATCTTTAACTATGAGTAAAACAGCATTTATCTGTGGGTATGAAGGTGAACATCCACAAGGCAGTTTGGCAGTATTTTCATGTACCAAAACACCAGTGGTATATTCCAATGTGATCCATGACAAGTGAAGCTGTGACCTCTGCTTTGACCAGGTCTTCATCACCAGAAATTATTATACTTCATAATTAATATTACACACACACACACACACACACACACACACATCACACACACACCACACACACAGTCAATTTGTTTCTTTGTTTTATTTCGTATCCATTTTTACCTGAAAAATCAGACTTTAGCTTACATAGCTAACATTGATAAATCCTCAGAAATAATGGTAAATAATATTGAGGATATAGATATTGCTAAGATATTTACAGAAAATCTCTTTAAAGGTAAGCATTTCACTTAAAAATTCAGACTTACATCTCCTTAACTGGAAGCCTCTCCTTTGGTAGATGGAAAATTTCATGGGCCCAGCCTTCTTGGTCTAGAAACAGCTCATCTGTCTTTCACATTTTAAGCAACTGAGAAAATCCTTGAATAACCAACAAGGACAAAATATGTGTTCTGTCTGAGGGGCCTTGGTGGTCTGTGACTTTTGGAATTTAGTAGAAATGGGTTCTACAAGATGCTGAATAAGAAAATCCCCTTATTAAAAATTACTGATTATGCACTATATCTCTACTATGAAGCAATATACTTTTACACTTGATGAAAACTCCTGGGTATCCAAGAAATGCTGCATGCCAGGTAAGTGCTGAAGAAAAACACATCAAATATGAAAGTGCAAATCTAGTCAGTAATCGAGGACTGTAACTGTCCCCATCCCTTCCCATCTGCGCTTCTAACCTGTCCTGCATATAGAAGAATTTGTAATATTGATTGATCATCAATTGTCAAGTAAAATAATCCTTCTTAAGATATGGGAAATAAAATGTCAATCAATGTAAGCAAGTACTTGACCCAAAATAGATTAAGTTTAGTTGTTTTGCATGTATTCCATTCAAAAATTTTAAATAAGATGTTAGTAAATATATTTAGAATATTTGAAAACATTGTAACAAAATTCAAAGCAAATTTTAAAAAATCTAAAACTGTAAGAATTCCTTAAGTTCTAATTCTACGTTTTATGAAATGTGTTGATAAATAACAACTAAAGTCAATAAGTAAAGTAGGTCATAGCTGATGAATAGTAGGCTCTTCTGTCAAGAACTTTCATTTCAGATCTTGATTTTATGACTTAGATCTAGCTTAGGAAATGCTAATAACCTTTATCTACCAGTATCAAAAAATTCCAAATTTCTCTGATAGCCCACTCTGATGATTAATTATTCTCATTACATCAATTTGAGCCTTCGAACATGGCAGATCCTCAACAAATATCTGTTGGGTACTTTTCACTCTATCTTACTTCATCATGTTTCATGTCCACAATTGGTGTGGAGGCATAGTAATGACTTAAAAATGGAGCAGGGACTTGCTCCAAGGTAGGAGAGAATTGAAATGCTGTGGAAGGTGCCACTCAAGACTGGCTCCACTAAAATTATGGGTGGGGATTTCAAAACTATTCTTTCTCAATTATAAGATGCTATTGAGAAAGGAGCTACGACAAGTCACCAGATGCTTAGAGAGCACACAGCAAGATACAGGAAACAGCTATAGTGCAAAGAACAAGCATGACACATAGAACAGAAATTGAATGTAATAAAACCTCCACTGTGGCCAGAGATGATAAGACCCAGATATGACTCCTCAGATGCTTCCAGTCCTTAATGCTGGAGGAAATATTGAACAGGCTTGGAAGACAAAATGGATTTACTTTTCGCATGAATATTGTTCCATATTGTTATATTACTTTATTTCTTTTATTTGAAATGTCATTATCTGCACAAGTTGTCACAGAACCTAAAGCATGGTAATACAGCTATTTCTGCTTTCCTCATCATCCTGAAGAATCTTTGAAGGTCACCAGGTGGTCTGAATCTTTTAAATCATCTTTCCCTCCTTTCCTAAAGGTGATAGTATTCTGAAAATCAACTATTAACGGTATTTGCAGTGTCAGTTGTTATTTATTTTTGCTTACTCTTCAATTTAGGGGTTCCAATCACTATATTGCTTAACTTACATCTTTTCAATCTCTATGTAAATGAGCTTGGCCATATTACATGTAGGGATTTGAAGCATGCTTTCAAATCATGAATGTGTTTGCAATCTATTGTATTGATCCATGTAGCTGTCATTCACTGCTATTGAGCTGTGTTTTGTCAATTCTGTGTAATTCTGTCACTGAAAATGTATGTATGTACTTTGGGTGCACAATTCCAACATTTGACATGTTCATGATTTCCTTCTAGGTGTCGAAATGCTTGGTCCAAAGCAGTCTCATATGATAACTAATATGAGTTGAACTGGTTCCTATATAGTGGCTCTGCCATCTACCCTCCCCACAATATAAATATTTGGTTAGGTCATATTTGTAAAAACCAGAGTTTATTTGATTTATTTATTGCTGAATCCAAGTTGCACTGTACTTGGCACATGAGTGTTTTCTGTAATTTCTGTTTTCAGGCAAATGATTGAAATATGTTTCCTAGCAAAGACAGAAAGGAGTAGGGGGAGAGAGAAGATATAGTATGTTTAGGGGAAATAAAATATTTTACTTCTTCTGGGGAAGAGGCCATGTAGATGATTTATTGATATCAAAAGGAGACTATTAGACAAGATTTATTATTTTTGCATAATGGAAAATGCTATTACATTCTGCCTGTCTTGCTGTCATTTCTTTATTCCTTAGTAAAACTTCTCCTCTATCATTTTTATTGCATAAAGAATTGGTTATTTTGAGAGATGAATAAGAAGCTCTTTTCAGGGATAATTTTTTAAATCTCTGAAATTGTCCAATTTGAAATACTCCCTAATAGCATCTAGGATTTAGTCAAGGTCATGTGATGCTAATAACTTATGGATTGGGAAGTGGTTTTGAGAGTGTGTTTAATGCAATGGCCTGGGGAGGATGGCAACAGATCTTGACATTCAATTTGGCCAAATGTTTAAGAAACAGAGCATCAGGAGCTGAAGGAAGAAACGTGGAGAGCTCCTGTAGAACTTCTAATTGTTCATAAAAAAATACAGAGTGAGGAGTTTGAGCCCTGACCTTGATGATTGACCTCCCTTGTTCTGCAACAAGACCATCGCTAGAAAATTTAAAGGACACAACCTCAGTTATCCAACCAAGAGCTTCTCAACAAGATGTTCTTTCTGACAGACTAGAAAAATATATTATTGCTATCTGTAGGAGGAGCTAAGGTGGGAAGAGTAAGGAGAGGAAGAGGAAAAGGAAGAGGAGGAGCTAGGGAGAGCAGAGATGTAGGAGCGATGGAGAGCCACGCAGGTATGGAGAGCAGTTATACCAAACATATAAAACCTTTGATTAATCTTTAAGATTAGAGTCTCATTTTTCTACCGGGCTGCATGGATGGTGGGATGGTCTGGGCACTGTCTAGACTTGCGGAGACAGCGTGGAAAATTGGCAGAGTCATCTCCCACGCTGGTGGCTCTCGTGGCAGGGCTGGTGTTTCTGGCTGGCTGTTTCTAGCTGCGGCACTCACATGATCTTTGGCCGAGAAACATGGCGGCTGAGCTAGGCAGAGCCACTGCAGCTTATATAGTCGACTTGACCAGTGGCCAATTTTAAATAATTACTTTAACAGCTACCCCCTGTGTGACAATTCTAAGATGCTTGTCATTATAATTATTAAAGATAATTATACAAACAAGTGAGATTCATTGTGAACTCCTATGCATTTGCCATTATGCATTGGTCACACCTATTTCCCATCACTCCCAACTTTTCGAATCCCTCCCCAATTCCCAATCCTTCCTTCTCCCCAGCCTTGCCCAATTCCTCTTCCTTCTCCCCATCCAGTTTTGTTTTCACATATACGAGGAAACATTTTATTCATACCTTTGTGTCTTTTTTAACTTTACTTAACATGCTGACTTCCAGTTCACTTATCTACAAGTTTAATCTATTGTATCTATTTTTTCTGTAAATGACAGGATTTCATTGTTTCTTCGTGGTTGAATAATGATTTATTGTGTACTTTATTTCATACTTTCAGGGCACTAGTTTAATATCTTGGCAGTTGTCAATTTGTGCTGATTCAATAACTTGGTTACTGTGACTACTAGCACTATAATAAGCCTGTGTGTGCAGGTATATACTTTGCATCTGGACCTAATTTCCTTCGATTTTATGCTCAGGACTGTTATTTCTGGATGTTATACTACTCATATACTTAGTTTTTATGTGGAACCTCTGTATCAATTTCCAGAATGTCTAGACTGTGATATTTCTTGGTAGAAGTACATAAACGTTCCTTTTATATTATTTATTTTTTCTTATTTTTACCAAACCTCTCCAGCATTTGTTACTTTTAAAATGGTAGCTGTTCTGGCTAGTGTCAAGTGGAATTTAAGTATCATATTTATTCCATTTCTTTGATGGATGAATATATCAAGCATATTTCATGCATTTATTGTCTATTTGTGGTTCTTTTGAGACCTGTCTTATTCATATCATTTGCCATTAATCTGATCACAGACTTTTTAAGTTTGAAGACAACAGTGATGTGGAAAGGAAGGATACTGAAGAGGGCATTCAGGAGATCTGCAGAAGTCTGAGAACAAATAGCAGGGTCTGGATAAACCACATGTCCTGGTCCTCAGGACACTGTGTTGAGAGAACTCTATTCTAGAGAGCATTATCCACATGGCATATTCTACTTTCATTGAGCCAAGGATAAGTGACACTTAGATTTTCCACCTGGCATTGTTTTGAGACCAAAGGACTGTCTCTGCTCTTGCTCCAGCCACTTATGGTAGCTTGATGTCCTATCTGAAGTCTGTAGTCCAACATGCAGCTTAGAAACACAAGCAAGGCCCAGGCAGGAAGGGTAGAGCCAGGATAGACAGGGAGGGTGGTGTGGGGTTGAAGTGAAGGGTGGATGCCTGAATGTTGTTTTGTTCTAATATTATTGTCTAGTCAAGATCCAAGACACTGTCCCTCTCTGGTTGCTGTGTACTCTCTGCTTTGTAACTCAGAAGTGTTTATCATGACAAGCTGTGAGCAGATGGTCTGGAAAGAGAAGAGAAACTTGACCCACCGAGATGTCACTTAAACAGCTGAGGCAGTATTTCACCAGATGCCTAAGCATTTAATCCATCAAGGGCTCTGTCAAGATCACTCATAATTTTTTTTCCACATGCTAACATTGTAATTTTTTTTTAAAAATTAGTTACTGGCAGTAATTACAAGATAAACCATAGTTTATAGTTAAATTTGTATTTAGTTTCCTATTTACATTCCTCCTTCCAGAGAGATAGGTGATCAGGACAAAAATTATTAGTTATAAGTGACTGGTGAGGAAATAGAGGTTTAACTTGTCCATAGTCACAGAGGAAGAACTTTGAACAGTAAAGGAGTCAGAAGGGAAGTCAGGTGGGACAGATTTTCATCTCTCTACTCAACACGTGGGAAGGTGATGTTTAAAGAGACAAAGGCTTATGGCAGCCTATAGTAAGTTAAGATTCATATAGCACTTGATTCCAGGTCATCTTATTGCAGTCTCAAGGTCTCTCCTTCCAGACCTCTAGCTTCCTGCCTACACAATGTCCCAACATGCCCGACTCACTAGCTGGCAAAGCAGCAGTCCAGTGTTCTGGCTGAAGATGAAGGGGAAGTGGGACTTCCATGTTCTACCCAGTCATCCTGTACAATTGTGTCAAGCTTCAAAAGGCTGCATGGCTTTTAATAAGTAAATGGCTTACCTGAAAGATTGAAATCAAACATTCTTGGTAATTGTCAGAATTGCTTAACTTTCTATTTTATTTTTAAAAAAGTCTTTCTCTTTGATATTATCACTCTACCAACATTGAGGAAAAATCATATTTTAAATTATTCTTAAGGGAAAATAAAGAATTGAGGAGAGTAAAGCCAAGAAAATAACCGTGATGTGGTGGTTAAATTGCCAAGACCTGAGTGTCAGCCACATTACTAATTTTGAAATCCATGATCCTCAATTTGTTTTCTCGTGTAAATGATTCTCAGAGCTATCTTATCTACCTGCTGGGCCTTCAGCAAGAACCTGCAGTAAACAATTGTGCCTACTCTATACATTTAAATCTCGTGTTATAAGAAATAAAAAGTAGCCTTATGTGGCCCTGGGCCTAGTGAGAGGAACAGCAGAGCTAAGGTGTTCAGGGAACTGATGTAGTGATTCAAAATTATACCTTCCAAATAGCCAGTACTATACATACTTGTTAAGGACAAAACTGCTATAAGAAACTAATTACTTCAAGACAAAAGGATAAAATAGGTAAATTTTAATGTTACATCTAGGTTGCCTTATTATTTTAATTTCTTGACACATATATTCACTTGTACCAGTACCAGCTCCCTTCAGGTACTTCATGGGCAAACTCTCTCTGGACATCTCTAGACAAACATGCCCTGTCTTTCTCTTTGGTTGCAGATAGGTCTTTCTTAGATGGGTGGGATGATTCTGGTGAACTCACAGTAATAAATTTCCCCACATCCATGATAACCAAATGACCTTGTTAGGGGATGCTGGATCCTAGCTTCTATCCATGCAACTAAGAACACTTATGAGCTGAAGATTACTCTCCTGACTTTTTTTTTTTTTTTTGGTTTTTCGAGACAGGGTTTCTCTGTGTAGCTCAGGCTGTCCTGGAACTCACTCTGTAGACCACACTGTCCTCGAACTCAGAAATCTGCCTGTCTCTGCCTCCCAAGTGCTGGGATTAAAGGTGTGCGCCACCACTGCCCGGCTCTCCTTACTTTCAGAAGCATAGATGGCATGCCCTGGGATTCCTCAGCTCCCTGCTGGTTTTAGTTTCAGACCAGGAAAAAAAAATAGGCTTTGAAATGAACACTATGCTGATATCCTGGTTGGAACTGGTGATGCTGTATGGGTAAATTACCAACCTTCTGACAATGTATTAATTCATGTAAATTTTCTTACCTTTCTAAGGTAGACTTTACATATACAGCGGAACAAATGTTATATAACTAGCTTCAGGCTATCTCCCTGTAGTAAAAACTAAGTTTGAACCTAGAGAATCTGGTCAGTCATGAGAATGCTTCACATAACTGCCCTTTTATTCCATGGGTACAGCTTAATCCCAGAGTTTACTCTAAATGGAACAACACTTCCAAGTGATGACTCAAAGAGGAAGCATATATACTTTTGTTGCACGGAGAGAATTTGGACACAAGATTTACAGGAACAGAGATGGAAATACCTTAACACCTCCTCCCTGAGGAATTAGGTCTCACAATATTGAGAGTTGCTATTCAAGCTTCCAGGAGAGAAATGCAATCAATAGTCTACCCAGCTGGAAAGCCTAGCCACAATCATGATCAGCCTAGAAAGATATGCCTAATGGTGTAAGAATTGCCCTTTTATCTTGGGAATAACCAACAGCTGCCTAATTGGACTTAATACCAGTAATGTAAGAAGGAATATAGGACTGGCATTGTCCAGGCCTAGCCCTCTCTCTGTGGCCATAGACTCTAGAATGAGAACCTACTGCTGCCATTTTCCTAAGCAAATGTTATTCCTAATGTCATTTTAAGTACTTACTGTCATTCCCACAGAGATGTTTAGCTTTCACTCCTCATCAATAAGCTCCTTTTTGCAGCAGCCAGAAGCTATTACAGAGATTAAGAATGGGTCAAAATGCAGAAAATAAGTGATGGTGGCATGCCCAGCCCAGGTGATGCATGTACAATGCAGTTACTAAACCTAAGGCTCCCTCTCATGTCTAGAAGACATAATTTTAAAGCAGCTGAACTCACAAAGTCTCAAAATACTGTCGCTTAAACAAGACCCACACAATGACAACCCCAGCCGACGTATCAACATGGATGGAAAACTCTCACAGGACTGCTCTTTTAGATGAAGGGCATCGGCATCAGCTTTCTTCAGGGATGAGCCTCTTGATAGGTCATCCAATCCTAACTGGTCATCTCTAAACAAACGTACATATAAGTAACACCACATACATGCAGTAGGATACATGCATTCATACATAAATACATATATACATATATATGTGTACACATATACATACATATGTGCCATATACATATATGTAACAGTAGTAATGAAAGAAGCAGAGACCATGAATTGAGAGGGGGTGAGGGAACTCAGGAGTTGAAGGAGGAACAAGGAGGGGTAAAAATGGCTTAACCATAACACTTCTATATAAAATTCGAAAAAAATAAAGTAAATAAGACAAAGCAAGGTGCATTTTGTGGTGGTTAAACAGCACCTGTCAACAGTGTCTATTTTATTAAAACTATAGAGTAATAGGGTTGTCTTTGACCCTTTATTTTGTATTGAACATTATTTTATTTGCATTTTCCTAGTAGGGTAAACATATTTTAACATTTAAAAGCTATCTTACTTTCTCTTTGTTTTAAGATTTATTTTTTTCTCAATTTTAGGAGAACTTTTCCTCCACCAATTTCTATAAATCTTTGGGGACAAACTGTAATAATTTTTCAAAAACTCTTGCCCCATTATTTTATTTTGTTGGTATTATTATTATTTGGTAGAGTTTCTGAAAATATCAATGATGTTTATACATTTTAATAACATTTTATAAAATCTAATCATAATTTTAATTTTTAATTGATCATATATTTTTTCTATGTGGGTTTTGAAAGTTTGTTGACTATCACTGATAAGTTTTGACTATGCTCTGTTGTCCATATATCTCATTAGAATGATTTTAATGTGGCTACAGATGTTTTAATAGTAAGTTTGATAAAAGTCCAAATTATTTTACATAAATAGTAACACTGCTTAATTTTGATTTTACTTTTATGTGCGAGGAAGACAGACTGTCACCATGCAGTCCTGGCTGGACTTGAACTCACAGAGAACCACCTTTGTCTACATCTCAAGTGCTGGCATTAAAGGCTTGTGCTACCATGTCTGGCTCTATTTTGAATTTTAATGTTACTTTTAAAATGAAATATTTCCATTTAAGATATGTATTCTTGTGTTAGGATCATACCATGGCTTTCAAAATACTGTTGTTCGTAGTTGAGTTTCCCATCGTTATTTAATAATAACTATGAAATTGACATCCCTAGTTTCTTATACTTGGAATATTTCTTCTAACTAAATGTGTTATACTAAAATACAAAATGACAGTCTCTAGAATTATTAAAAAATCTCTCCTAATTAAGTACTGAACAAAGGAGGCAAACAGAATTTACCAAAATGCAAATAGTATTTGTGATATATAAGCAACTGCTCCACCTAAAAACCCATAACAAAGTGGTCTTTCCTCCTTTGCTACACAATGTTTTCATAGCTTCACAATCAATTTGTTTTCTATAAATTAGAATTCAAAATAAAGGGAGAAAATAATCAGTGCATTCCAAGTACAGTAGAGGTGCATATGGTTAGTCTACTGATCTATTAATTAAATAAAAAGGAAGACAAAAGATGAAAAGAATATGAATTATAGAGTAAAAACAATCACTTCAGTAGAAGTGCTTCTGGAGAAAATGAAGAATTTAAAGTATGTGAACACACAGGTAAATTGGTGATATTTTAACATAGCCCATAGAACTTTTCCAGGTTCAATATCTAAAGAAGAACAGAAGGTAATAAACTGATGAAGCATCTTTACTGCTGAAATTAGAGTTTTCACTCTGCCCTCCAGGATCCCCACTGCCCAGTCTTCTATCTTAGCTGGCAACTCATCTTACATCATGTCTAGTAGAGAAAACAAACAACACCCAACACTCTTCATATGGTATTTTAAAATATTTAACTTCCTTTCCAGAATAAAAAGAGTCCTTTATTTTCAAAGTCCACTAAAAGGAGCAGAATAAATAAGTTGTTTATTACAAGTCTGAACACATGTATCTCAGGAGCTATGTGGTGGGATTGTCCTGGAATAATGAGGATAGGTTAGTCCCTGGATCCATTCCATCAGCCTTGCACAGACACTTATACCTCTGACTACGAAGAGCCTCTCTGGAGATACTGAGAAACTGGTGTTAGGCCCTGGGAGTGACTTTCGTGAAATGAGCATTTTTTTTTTTGCGTCTCTTCATTCTTATATTTTATATTTGTTAATACTATTTATTTGGTTTATGTATTTTTAAGTTATTCAACTCATCTTTGGTTCTTTGTATTCATTCTAAATGTCTGGTATTTCTGATCCATGCTAAAGTTTGAGAACCAGTGATTGAGAGAAGTCTGGTGGAAGAGAGAGCTGTGTGTGGCAGAGAGAAACACGTCTGTTCTATAGTCCATCTCATCTTCACAGCCTTTGAGTCTCACTGAAAGTTGGCAGAGTCTCCGCTATAGACAGACATCAGGGAGCTAGGGTCTGTGCACCAGCTGAATAGAGATTTGCATTGCTAGCAAAGTTCATATTCTTAACTCACCAGGCTCTTCCAAGACCTATGAGTAGAGCATAAAGCTTCCTGGAAAATGTCATGATCTGAATTGTTGAACGAGAAAGGTTTGGAGCAGCTACAAGCTAAGGAAGTGAAGGGAAGAGTCTTTGGCTTCCCTGCTTAACCCTTATATCATCAGGAGAGTTGCCTGAAAGTCGGCTGTCTGCAGTAATAGCCTCTAATCTGCCGATGGGATTTGCTGACTAGGTGTGGGAAGAGCAGCATTGTGGCCTGGCCACTATTTGTGCTGTGTTCTTTCTATGGTTGTAGCTAGGATACTTTTTTTTAAGCACTATGGTTTACAACTTTGTCTATACATTAAAAATAGTGTCAGAAAATTTAACAAAAAAATACAAATCCCTTGGCCTATTAAATTATATTGTCTAAGAATGGAAACTGGTATAAAACTGGCTTTTAGGAAGGTTTTTACATGATTCTTATGAATATCTTGACCAAGGACCACTTGGCAAAGGCCCAATACAAGGATTCCATCAGAGACCTTGTGGCTCCATTGACAGCCATACAATTGGATACCTAGTGAGGTTGGCTAGCCCAAGCCTCTGGCCAACGGCTGGATCCCTCTGACTAAATTCAAGGTTCCTCTGATTAAAATACCATTATTCTGTGCAATCCAGAACCTCTACCAACTAGGGCAGTGATAATCCCGTGAGACAGGCACAAAAGCCAACTGCAAAAAAGTGAATCCTAAAGATAGAGGGTTTATTAGTGATAATTATAAATAGTAAAAGAGAAACTGAGGCAGTAGAAAAGGATTCATGTAATCAATGAATCAGGGTTCCTAATGCATCCTTGGCTGGCCACTTGAATCTCCACTCCACACCGAGAAGAGAGTACTGCCAGGAGGAAATGCTTCTCAAGACCGCCAGGGATACAGACACTTCATTAAAGGAGAAGGCATCTAGCATCCTAATTTATAGCTTTCTTTTTCGTACACCAGCCTCTGAGCAAATGCAATCCTGCATCTAGTTAGTTGTAGTTCTTCACAGAACTGGGACTCAGCAGTCTGGCTCAGGAGGATTCTGCAGTAGGTTCTCTAAGTGAAACTCTAGTCTGTCAGCCAGCAAGTTACAGATGTAATTATATTATAACCTGATTCTCTGATATGTTGCCTGAGTTTTCCAGAAATCAAATGTTATCTCTCCTGCTTCCATCAACAAAGCAAGGGACACCTACACTTAAGAGGAAAATGGTCATTATTATTAAATATTATCTTCCTCAGTCAAAAGAACATTTGGTTCTGAGCTGTATAACTTTTTCAGATACAGTTATATTGTGTAATGCAAGGCTTTTCTCTTTTGAATGAGGGAGTGAGGGCAGGAGATGCCAGATGTGTTTCTTGCACCAGTTTGCTCAGTACTCTGGATCCCCTGTTTCCCATGAAAGCTTTCTAATGACTCCCTGCTGGCCCTCGTGGCCTTGGATCAAAGGAGTTGACCTTGTCTTCTGTCTGGTCTGCAGTAATCCTGGCCTATTCCTTTCCTTCACACTCCTTTTCAATCCAATTATTGAAATAACATCGTCATCTTCATACAGTACCACTGCCTTGTGCCCAAATGGCTTCCTCCTCCACAGCAACATGATTAACTACTCTTTCCATCCCAGATCCACTTTACTTTGCTCTGGAAGTCTATTCTGCTGATTCTCTAAAAAAAAATTTTGTACGTGAGTGTATGTGTGCGAATGAGCATGCTATGTGTGCACATCTGTGCACTGCTGTAAGCTAGGGAAAGATGAATTGTCAAGTGTACTGCTCTAAGACTCTCCCCTGAGAGAGTGTCTTTCACTGAACCTGGAGTGAAGCTTGTTGCTGTCAAGCCACACTGATCACGTTTGCCCTCACCTGCACTGTGCTGAGGTCATGGGCATGCGCTTGAGGATGCTTAGATCTCAACTCTGGTACTCAGTTCATTCAGCAGACACTCTTACCCACTCAGCCATGTCACCATCACCTCTCATGCCACTTATCATTCCCTTGATTCCTACATCCATTCCTGTCTCCCTGTGAAATACAATAAAGCAAAAATCCAGACAATAGAAAACACATTCACTTTGACTTTCTCTCTGTGTTTTCAAAAATAATTTTGAATCATTCCTTTGATTATCATAATTTCTTCCAGTTTTCTATTTTATTACTATCAACTTTGTGACCACATCTTTATCCACTATTCATTTCAAATTATACTTTGCCTGAAAACTAGACATTGAAATACACAAAGACTGATGCTGAGATATGGAACACAAATCCCCCAAGACAAGTGATGGCGGTGATGGTAAATTACATATCCTAGTTGCTCTTGCTTCTTGTACTTCTCTGTTCTCCCTACTGGGGCAGTACCGTGCAATCCTCATCCACTCAGTTTTACATCACTTGCTGGAGAATGGCATCCCAGCCTTGGCATCAACAGCTACCAGCTGTATCTCCTATGGCTTCAGAAGACCATCGTACTACACTGTATGCTGGCAGTGCCTGAGTCATGTAACAAGCATGAAGCCACTGCTTATGCACTTATTGGTGGATCTAATTTGACACAAAGGTAAAGTTATGACTGAGTGCTAAGTGGCAGAGCATACTGACACACCCTTTCTTAGTAGGGCTAGAAAGGTCAACAGAGGCAAAGAAAAATCATAATTCTGGAACCATAGATCAATTCCAGTGAATATGACTTCTGACTTCTACAAGATACAACACAATATAGTCCACTTCCAGCAAAGGATGATTTCATCTTCTCAGAGCATGAAGTTATATTGGGAATTCATCTCTGGCCTTCTCAGTTTGACCTCAGCAGGGAGCAGAAATCTGTGTGGTTCACAGTAACAACCTAATAAGCATTGATTCAAGCCTACACCCATGGCTCTTCCTCATCAATAGCATTCAACTCTTATGATGTTGGACAGAGTTGAGAGATGCTGGGAACTGGCCAGGAGATCTCACGTATCTGACTCACTGACTTTGCTGTGGTAGGTGCTACATGGTGAGTTGCTGGCATAATGAAAATTTAAATTCTTTAACATTGTCATACAACTACATAGTGAACTTTGGTCATATTCACTCCCCACTCATTTCAACTTCCCTTAGACTCTCCTGACATACCTCCCTTGCAACTTCATACTCTCTTCTTTTTAATAACACACTGAGTCCAACTAGTGCTTCTCATATGCATATGGGTATGGAATCTATCTATGTAGGTATGAACAACTTACTATTGACCAAAGAAAAATGGTTTTCTCTAAGTAGGGCTATTATCATGATTGTGACAATGCAATGTGATGTTCTGTTCTATTCTATCCAGTAACAGTTAGGTTTAGTACTGTGTGTGTCTCCTCTGTTCAGATTTGCATGGTTCTAAACAGTTCTGTTTTAGTTCAGTTCAGATCTATTCCATTTTGTTTAGTTTGTTTGCTTTAATTTAGCTCTGTTCTGTTTGATTCTATTAAGCTCATATCTATTTTGGAGAAGAGGGTCTCTCCAATATTGTTGGCCATTGTTGGAGCACACAGACCATATCCATAGCAAATCTATGTACCACTTTATAAACACACAAACATGCACAAGTGTATGCATTTGTGATTACATGCATTCATACAACACACACACACAGTGAGAAAGACACACAGACAGAAATATATTTATTTGATCATTTCTGTTCCTTTAAAGAACTTTGATTAAACAATATAAACAAAATAAAAAAATGTGTGTATATAATTTTAAAGATAATTTTAGCATTTACTTATAAATTCAGACCTAGTCCTAAAAAAGTTCTCAAAAAAAGAAAAAAAATGCTTTGCTCTAGTTATGATAATTATCTGAACATGTTTAAATCTGTCTGAGTGGTAAAACTTGCCTTGAGAAAAATTCTATCCTGACTAGTGTCATACCTCTTTTCTGAGAGGCAAAAAAATCAGTTATGGGTATATGTATACCTACCTCTGAGTGTCAACTTATCAACAATGATGGGTTTGAACTAAACACCCAGCTCCAGATTGTGGGATCCATTCACATTCTGAGAGGCAATCAATTCTCTCAACCAAATAAACTCATGTGACTGTTCTTCGAGACTGCATGGAAGGAGCCCATTTTCTCTTTGCCTTTTTGAACACTGCACACATGTTGGCCATCTTATTTTACATTGTGTGGTAGACATGTCATTCCTTTCCTAAACATCATGGGGAATTTAGAAACAGGCTTTGGAAACTTGCTTCTGACAGAGGAGGCCCTTTACTGTTAGTTTTTGACAGAGGCTGTACTAACACATTTGTCATAGAACATGTATGCAATAAATTTCATGTGAATTAAACCCAAAAGTTTGAAAAAATAACATACAGTATCCTCATTGCCTTTGTTTAAGGAAGAATTTGCTTGGCTAGTCTGAAAACATAGTAAACAGAAAGGATTTGATAATGTACAACAATACATATTTGTACTTGTATTATCTAAGTTATCATAAATTAAAGAAACCCACATACAATAGTGGATTGTATTTGCAGCAAAATATCTGGATACAATGCCTGGATATACAAAGATCTCTTACGATAAGCTTTAAAAATGTACACAACATGATAAAGAAATTCGTTGTTTATATATGCAAATTTCAACAGGATATAACCAAATGTTCATTAACATATAAAAGATTATC
The DNA here is from genome assembly GCA_021653895.1 of Mastomys natalensis. Taxonomy (NCBI): domain Eukaryota; kingdom Metazoa; phylum Chordata; class Mammalia; order Rodentia; family Muridae; genus Mastomys; species Mastomys natalensis. The sequence goes on along the minus strand of JAJTUV010000476.1, from coordinate 467,573 downwards.
CACTTAATTAGTAATCAGGAAAATGCAAATAAAATGCACAATGAAATTACCTTAACTGCTTTGGAAAAAAATGATGTAAAGTCTAGCAATACTTTGCTGAGAGTGTGGTATGAGGAATAATCTCACATATTTTTTGTGGGAGTACAAATTTGTTGGCATTTTGAGAAAAACATGTTTGGCATTTTCCGGTAAAATTGAAAACATGCCTAACTTATTATCCAGAAATTCCTCCTCTAGGTATATAATCTAGAAAAACATCTTGCAGATATCAACTGAGATTTATTTACATGGTTGTGGGTGTCAGATTCATACATAGAGTAAAATTATATTCATATGTAAATGAAGTGAGGTCAGGTTTTTATTCCTTGCCTCAAGTGAAAAATCACCCGAATGCCACTAACTGTGGCATGGGTAAATGGTAACATGATCATACAATGAAAGAGTATTCAATGATGCAAATAAGGATTCTTTTACATAGTACTCATGGATACACTATAAGGGAGATGTGCATGGTGGCACAGGGCTTTAATACTAGCACAGTTGGGGCTGAGGCAGGATAAGTGTGCCCAGATCAAGGCCAGCCTGAGCTACACCTCCCAATCACTTAAGACCATGAAGCAAGACCTTGTCTCCAAAAATTTAAAAAGATGAAAAGCAAAGATACTGATAGATATAAGAACAATATAGAGAGTAGCATTCTGTTTATAGGTAGTTCAAGAGCTGACCTATATTGACTGGGAATACATGCTTGAGAAGAAGTGCTGAAGAAAAGATGTTAGTGGCTATAACAATACTTTAGATATTGTCTAGGAGGAGAGTGAGGGATGGTGGTATGAGGGCCATATGAGGTGCCTTCTGCTGTGCCCCCAATATTTAACTACTTAATGTAGTGATGATTGAGGTCGGGCTTTATTTCAAAATGTAAAACTTTAGATGATAGTGAATCAAACCTAAATTTCAAATCTGAAATGTTGAAAGTTCCAGAAAAAAACCATAAACAATGTGCTTCAATATGTAGGAATAAAACTTTCTGATCAAGATTCCAACAACATGGGAATTATTTCCAGGAATCAATAAATAAGACTGTGCAAAATTAAAACCTTTCTGCATGGCAAAGAAAATAGCAACAGAGCAGACAGATAGCCCATGGAGTGGGAGACAATTGTTGCCAACTACATCTCAGACAGGTGGTTGATATCTAGACTACATAAAGAATGGGAAAAGTTAGACCCTGGAGAATCAAAACTTCCAGGTTAAAATGGGTGGATAAAATGGACAATTCTCTAAGGAAACACAAATGACCATTACATACTTAAAAAATGTTCAACATTCTTAAACTTACAGGATATGTAAACTTTTATATACTGCATCTCACTCTAGTTAAAATGGTTCAGATCAAAGTTTCCAGTGACAAAAGAGCTGGTGAGGATATAGGCAAAGAGGAGCCTTCATTCACGGCTGGAAGAAATGTAATCTAGTTCAGTCATTCTGGAAATCAGTGTGCAAGTTTCCACAAAACTCAAAACTTGAAAGCTTAAGAGTAGAAGTTCTATATAACCCAGCTATATATTGCCTGGACACATCACCAAGGACACTATATATTACTGCAGAGATATTTGCTCATCTGTGTTTTTCACTGCATTATCTATTCAGTATCAGGGAAGTAGAAAAAAACTAGTTGCCCATTAGCAGATTCATACATAGAGTAAAATTATATTCCTATGTAAATGAAGTGAACAGCATAAAATTTGCAGAAAAGTGAATGAAGCTTGTTGCATGTAGTTTATGCTACCACCTTTGCTCTGGGACTGTCCAAACTATCAGCCCTCATCTGACTTCCCTTTTGCTTTACCCACCCTTAGCTCTGGGAGCTGACCACCCTACCAGCCCCTTCCCAGCTTCCCTTGAATCCACAGATTAAAGACACATACACAGTTTGTTCCTTTATAACTTATCGTCTTGGCACAATTGCTGGAGTTACTGTCTCCCACCTGGAATAGCGTGCCTTTATTAATATTTTTTTCTGTCTCTCCACCTGCCCTAAACTTCAGTGGCTAGTCCTACCTAACCCCTGCCAAACATCCATGACAACTGCCCGTAGTCGTAGCCAAGGCCTCAGCTCCTCCTACGACCTCACATGGTTGCTGTGTTCTTCTTCTTCCAAAGCATGGCAGAAAACTCCCTTCTCCTTCCTTCTGTCTTCCTTTCCCTCCTGGGACTCATAAGTCCCACCTGTATCTTCTGCCCAGCAATTAGCCCCTGCATTTCTTTACTGACAATTCAAGAACCAACCGGGGAACAGGATCTTAGCATCAGAACCATGCCCTTCATTTTCTGGAGAGATTTATATTAGGTGAGATAATGCATATTCAGACAGACAAAAGTTCCATGTTCTTCCTCATATATGGATCCTAGTTCATAATCATGTATATAAGTTGGAATGAGTATGGGTTATGAAACTAGAAAGAGGGTGAGAAGAGAGGGAAAGAGGGGGAAAGAAAAAGGGGATGGAGAGGATCCATGAGAAATGAAAGCAGAAAGGGGCTATGGGGATGGTGGAATAGTACCAATACAAGAGGGTGTTAGGGGTATAGGGACAAAGACTGGGGAGGGTGAATCAACAACACAACTTTTGTTTGAAAAATAGTGTAACAAGACATAATACTGTGTATGCTAACTGCAGAAATATTAAGATTTAGTTACTATATTTGTCATACCTTCCCTATGTATATTGTAGCAACAACAAGTAATTGATGATCAATGTCATTGTTATAGAGGGAACAGACATCTCCCTGTAATGGGACAATAGAAAATGGTAAATATACAGGTTACACTGTTATATCAGAGAACACATGGATCAAAATAGACAAAAACTTCCAAAGAGACAAAGAGAGACAGGAGAATTCATTGTCCCACACAGTAGCTGTCTGTGACAGGTGGCAGCAGGTTCAAAATCAGAACCAATTATTTGATCTCTGGCTTCCTTATGTCACCTAAAGAGCTGTAGTAAGATGGCTGAAATTTCGCTAGATATCATACTTACTGAGGAATCATTGCATCAACCCATGGTTTTCCCCAGAGATCAAATAATTGGTTCTGATTACAATCCCTGGGCTAGTGGTCCTGGGTTCTATAAGAAAGTAGTCTGAGCAAGCCATGGGAAGCAAGTCAGTAAGCAGCATCCCTAAATGGCCTCTGCATCAGTTTTACCCTGCTTATGTTCCAACCCTGCTTATGGTCTGTCCTGAATTCCTCCAATAATGGATTGTGACATGGAGGTGTAAATCCTTTCCTCTCCAACTTGCTTTTTGGTCATGGTGTTTCTTCATAGCACATTCTGACTAAGACACCTGAAGCAGAATAAAATTAATTCTCCATGATGGAGGCGTTGATAAATAAATGACAACATACATTCTAGCAAAGCTGGATAGGAGCTAAGGTTCAACCAACAATGGGTAAATTGAAAGGCTGTGGTTATGTGCATGCTGGCAGAAGGCATTGGTCTGGTAGGGCACAGGTGAGGACAATTCCTCAGTACTGTAGAAGCAGTCTGATACCCACAGGCTTGCTAGGAGTTGAGGAGATGTCAAGACATAGAATGGTACAAAAGTAGGCTCAGGGGTCTACTGGGTTTTGAAATGTAAAGTGACTGCCCTTTGCTTAAGGAGATATGACCACTGTATATCAAAGTGCTTACCAGAGTCATCTTAGATACAGGAAGGACAAAGAATGTTTTGTGATTCTGCTTAAAAGAAAAGACAAAAACCAAACAAACTGTCTTAGAGTTTCTATTGCTGTGAAGTGACACCATGGCTTCTCTTATAAAGGAAAACATTTAATGGGGATGGTTTACAGTTTCCGAGGATAAGTCCATTATCATCATGGTGGCATGCAGTCAGGCATGGTACTGTAGAAGAATCTGAGAGTTCTATATCTTCATTCACAGGCAGCAGAAGGAGACTGTGCACCACTCTATGGGTAGCTTGAGAATTAAAAGTGCACCCCCACAGTGACACACTTCCTCCAACAAAACCACACCTATTATAACAAGGCCATACACTCCCTATGGGCCTATGGGGGCCATTTTCTTACCATATCAATCAACCCTTATCTAAAGTTATTTACTCTTTTGTGGCTCCTAGAGTTTATATAATAACAAAATCTCATAAGTATACATTACATGAAAATAAAAGTAAAATTTTTCTAAGGGAACAAAAGATTAACACTGGGAATTGGGGGTGGGGCTAAGGGGAATATGGGCTGCACACAATATATATCTTTAGAAAGATTTTAAAAACTAAAAAGAGATAAGAGAAAACACAATGAAACTCATTATTCTATATATTATTTACAGAGCTAATTAAAACTCTTAAATAAAAAAAAAAAAAAAACTTTTGGCAAGGCCTGTGCATAATTCTTTTCTGATGGTCACTGTGACTTTTATAGCTTGAGGTTTTCTGTGAGCCAGAGGAGTGAGTGAAGCCTGGCTAGAAACACAAGAGGGTTTGGATGAAGTTCTCTCCTAAGGAAGGCCAAAAATGCAAGCTTCATGGACCAGTGTGGAGCCCTGTGGCTGAGTACTTGCCTAGCACACATTATGCCTTGTGTCTGACTCCAAGTTCTACAAACAATAAGCATAATGAAATTTATTTCAGAATAAACACTGAAAGGGAGCATGGTACATCTGAAGACAGGAATTCAAAAGTCTGACTAAAAAACTTTTACAGTTATTTCTCAATACGTCTCAGTGTCCTTAGAGAAAGTTTCTTCTGAGAAAATATACTTAGTGAATAGAAAATTCCATCTAGAAAGAAGCTGTCCAGTCTATGGATGTATTGTGATTTTTTATTAGCTAGTCTTTTGCTCTTGGAGGAATCATGGTTTGTCAAATCATTGTCTGAAAAAACTTCATTTAAACTATGTATGTACATCTATACATCAAATTACAAGAATTATATGGTTTTGTTATTTTTTGAGATGTTGTTTTAATTACATTTCTCTCTTCCCTTTCCTCTATCCAAACTTTTCCATATATCCTTGCCCGTTGTCCTTCAAATTCATAGCCTCCTTTTCATGAACTGTTTTTGTGTTCATATGTGTATTTGTATGTATGTATATATTCTTGAATATAATCCACTGAATCTGCATAATGTTACATATATAGATGTTTTTAGGAATACTGTTTGGCACAGGACAATAAACTGGTGTGCTCTTCCCTGTGGAAGACTGTTTCTCACCAGCTTAACTCAGTTGCCTGTTGTTCCTTGTGTCGGGTTGAGGCCTCATGGAATTTTCTGTCAAGTTTGACATGTTCATTGGTGCCCTTCTGGTTCAGCTCACATTTTGATAGTTATGCTGGTCACGTTGGAGATTTTATGAATGTAGTTTCTGATGTCACATGGAGACTAATTCTCACAGCAACATCCCCAATCCTGTGGTTCTTACAGTCTTTCTATCCATTCTTCCACAATGCTCTCCTAGGTATAGGAGTATTTTATACATATATCCATTGAGACCGTGCTCCAAAGCTCTACATATTGATAGGTTGTAGTTTTCTATAGTATTATCCATCTGTTACAAAGAAAAGTTTCTTTGGTGGAGACTATAGTTATCTGTAGGTATGAGAATAGCTTTTTGTTGATTGTTATTATGGAATATGCTGGTTTAATAAATTGTTGCTTAAAGATTCTCCTCCAATAATCATGATTTTATGAGCACTGAATAGTTAGCTAGGTCTTCAAGAACAGGCGTGTCACTCTTCTTGTTGGATGTGTCTTAAGTTCAATTAGAGCTCAGTGGGTTACCACCAAGTTATGTGTGCCACTACTGTACCTGTAGGGTTATTGTGCCATGCTAGCAGTGGAAATGATTGATAGGCAAGATAGAAAATTTTAATTGACAATTTTCTTTTGGAATGTATCTGTGATAAATTTTTCTACAACAAGTTTGCTCATGATAGTGTGTATATTTGAGATCCACATAGAGAAGGAAGATAGAGACACTTATTTTAATCCCAAAGTAGAAGAGCCATGAGAGATTGTTGATTCAATTATTGTCATTGGTTTATTTCTATCTTCCCCACCAGTTCTATACCTTGAAACAAGAAACATCCCCTCACATATCTGTATTACACAATTCCAAGAATGTGTCATGATGTGTGGGAGGCTCAAACTAATCCTTGTTAAATAGAACAATCTTTTCATTTTATAGATATGAGATGATAAAAAATGGAAAAAAAAAAGAGGCCCCAAAAGATAGATATAAGGACCTACAACTACTCTGCAGCACATCCACATGTAGAATTGTGCTTGGGCATTTAGTATTGCACTTCTTGCCCCTTCTAAATTATGCAAGAAATGTTTCCCCAATAACTACCTTATATGAAGATGAGGTTAACTCGGGGAGAAAAATTGATGTCCAGGAAGACACTGTGTCTTCTGGTCTGAAACCATCCTCACCTCACTCATGATCATTCTGAGTGGTACTGGAAAGGTCTTTGAGGTACCCTGAACCTGACTGTGCATTAATCTTAGTACTAGCAATTTTGAAAACACATTGCAATCTTGATGCTGCTTTGGAAGGTGAGTCTCTGTATCAAAGCAAATCAAACCCTATCAAACTGGAGCCAAATTAGAAGACAGTGTAGTGTGACAAAAATCTTGTCCTGGTTATGTTTGTCAAATAACACAAGCTGAAGTCATTTAGAAAGAAGGAACCTCAACTGAGAGAAATGTCTCCATCAGACTATGGTTCAGTGTCTTAGTGAGGGCAAGGCAAGGCTTATAAAGGACATTTAATTGCTACTGCCTTACAGGTTCAGAATTTCACTTCATTATCATCAAGCCAGGAAGCAGAGCAGAGTCCAGGCAGGCATGGTACTGTGGGAGCTGAAATTTCTACATCTTCATCCAAAGGAAGCCAGGAGTAGAATGACCTCAGGCAGCTAAGAGGGGGATCTCAAAGCTGACCCCACAGTTACACACTTCCTCCAACAAGGCTAGACCTCTTAATAGTGCCACTCCCTTGGCCAAGTATCCTCAAACCACCACAGTAAGACTCTGAACATTTTCTTGATTAATGGTTGATGTAGAAGGACCTAGCCCACTGTGGCAAGTGTTACCCTTAGGCAGGTAGTCCTGAGTTGTATAAGAAAGCAAGCTAAGGAAACCACAAGGAGCAGGCAGTAATCAAATTTCCTTCATGGCTTTGACTTTGGTTCCTGCCTCTAGTTCCTGCCTTGAATTCCGGGCCTGACTTTCCTCACTGGTGGAGCAGAATCTGAACACTGCAAGATGAAATCAGCCCTTTAGCTCCCAGAAGTTGCTGTTGATTGTGATGTTTTATCACAACAGTAGAAACCCTAACTAAGACACCCCTGAAGGTTTTAATCTTAAGAATGTTTAATTTCTCAAATATGTAAATGGCAAATACTTCACATCTCTCATTAATTGTCTTGTCCTTGGTTCTGATGTTCTTCACTCAAAAGTGAGAAACTAAACACTGAAAAAATGAAGCACAGTAAGTACCACATTCTCCAAGTATTATGTGAGACCATATTGCCAATGAAACTATTTTCAAAAGCCCTTCACAGTCACCAGAAGAAAGGTGTCATTTTATCATCTGGCAGTATTGAGATAGAATTCTCTCCAGGACCTTCTGTTAGAGAGACTGCTTCCATTGAAAGTAAGTACATTGTGGGGGTGGTTATTGGGGAGGAGGGGACCCTGAGATGATCAGATTACACATTTGCATAAGAACACTGAGAGAAGTTGCCAAGCAAAAGCAAATCCATAAGGAAGAAAAATGATGTCTGTTACAGCAGCAAAGGATTTATTGTTTGATTGTTAATGATAAAGCTTCAAAATCTGAGTCTGCCACAATTGGTATTAATAAGACATCAGTGAATGGAACTAGCCAGCATTTAATTCTAGGTACCAAAGTTACCAATTTCATCGAAACAAGAATTTAATGAATGTCAGTGACAATTCCATTTCCATGTTTTAATCCTAAAAGGAAAATCATTCATTTGGACATGGCCTGGTTTTTGTTTGTTTGGTTGGTTGGTTGGTTGCTTTTGTTTTCTCTAGCTAGGCATGTGATATTAAAGGAGCACATACGGGTCTGAAAACCTTGATTCATTTGTAAAGTAGGAGTTCTTCAATTTACATGTTTATTTTGAGAAAGAGAGACATGAAAGTTCAAAGTATTCAGTCAGAACAAGGCTGTCACACGATTGCTTTTTAGTGTTTCCTAAAGTTTACATGAAAGGCATCTTTACAATTTACTGCAATTGTCGGATCTCTAGAACTCTTAGGTAATGACCATTTTCTAATATCATATTTATATTAGTTCATTTTCTGTTATAACAAAGCACCTGCAACTGAGTAATGTAGACAAAAAGATTGTTCTTGGTTATAGAGCTAGAAGATAGTTGTAGAAGATCCAATGGCTCCATCTTAACAAGGCCTCATGTGGCATCATGACACCACAAAAAGTAGTAGGAAGGTAGGCCAATGAACAAGAGACTCACAGGCGATGCTGTGCATTGTAACAACACCATGTCTTGGCAATTGTTAGGTCTTGTAAGAACAAGAGTGTCTGACTGCTTTGAGAATTATTCTGTTCTTTGATGATAGCATTGACTCCTCTTGAGGGCTCTCCCAATCCAGTATCCCTTATAGCAGCCAATAACTCACCACCTCACTTCTCCATGAGGTGACATTGGGAACTAAATTTCAACAGCTTAGAAGGCTGAAATGACTTCCAGTCTCTAAAATTTTATATGTGTGTGTGTGTGATATTATCTAATCTATCTTACAGCATGAGTCATTTTTCTGCATTTTAATTTTATAGTATTGATAGAAAGTAAGTTAACATATATTACATATATGATATTATTTTAATTTCTATCAATTCTATAAAATTAATGTGGAAAATGACTCATGTTACATGTTAGAACAGATAATATGACATAGGAGTTTAAAACTTACATAAAGTTATAGGAGATTAGAAAATTAAATGTTGCAACATAAAATTTGAGAAAAACACATGGAAATTATGCATAGCTGACTAATAAACTCAGCCAACTCCTTGGCTCTCAGTAAATGTCATAGAAAGCAGACAATTTAATCCCAGATGCCAGAAGCTATCTCACCCAATTGTTAGAATATTAAAGCTCTAAAATAAGAAACAGACAAATATCTAAGAAACAAACTACAAATGATCAGTGCAATTGTTCGACCGAATAATCCTGGATGAGAAGACTGAAGATCCTTTCATTTATACAACATACAGACCTGCGGGTAGAGTGCAGGGTAAATCTGTGAGACAAGTGCAGACTGTGAGGCATATTTCCTCTTTCCCTTTCCGGTTGTTTGTCTGACTGAGTGTGCTTTCAGAGTTGGTAGAGTTAATGCCTACTGTAGAAGTTTATCACTGAGTGTCTAATAGCTTTAAATAAAGTGTAGAACCTACACTGCAAATGTGATTGAGTTTCTCTTACAGTAACTCTAGTTGGGTTCCATGTCTGGTTAATATTTGTATATCCAGAATGTTATGACATATCATGTAGCTCATGGTAAACACCCATCAGGTAGTGGTGAGGCTCTGGTGGAGCAAAGTCCCATTACAGTAAATGATGCTAACTGATGATATTCTCTTCTGCAAAAAAGGAAAACCTCTTCCTAGTCCTGTAGCCTCCATTCCTTTCCTTAACCATTTCTCACCAACTGCTCCAGACATGTTATTTCTACTTTAAAATGTGTTGGTACTTACTTAATAATTGTTTAACCACCATTCCACAAGAAAGGCTGTTAGTATCTAGCAATAAATACAAAGCCTCAGTGGTTAAGCTAGGTGTAAAATGTATTTGAATAGGGCTTCTCTTTCCTGTATCTTTTAGCTAAGCTTTTAGCTAAACATACACTATTTGGATATGCATCCTTCCTATGATGCAACAGAAGTAAGGAACCATTAATACAGAACTTGGTGTTTTGTTGTGGGAAACGGGTCTCTTCTTAAACAGTTCAGCATTCAAACTTTCAACTTTCTCAATGGGAGACGTTTTCTTAAAGTTATCTTCTTTATGTGAGCTGGCACAGATTCTAGCTTTCCAGGTCCAGGAGGCATTTGAGGAACTTCCATGATATAGAGCAGAAGAAACTAACTGCTCTAGGTTATGAAAGAGCTAACTTCTTTAGTCATTCCAGACAGCTGAATCCTCTACTCTCTTTGCCAGTCATAGTTGTCATGTGATTAAGTATGTTCTAAAATTCTGTAACCGCTGCTATAGATTGCTTATTTGGATCTGCCACAAATCCTTACATGGTTAAAAGTAAAGAATAAATTTTCTGTAATTACTTTCATCTATTGAAACTATACCAGTTGAACTTTGGTTCATGGAATGAGCCACATGGGTCTCTGTGTGCTTTAGGATTGTAATTAAAAGGAAGAGAAAATTAAAAAGCTGCAGCTCAATTAAAGTCTGAGCATCTTGGGGAGGGTTGCTTAATAAGAAGGGCTTTTGGCAATGGTACATTGTGGTCTGTAATGAGTCAATTGTAGCCTCAGAATTTATCTTTCCTTCCTCACTCTCTACATGCCCCGAACCTCCCATACAGTCCAATCTTGGATCCATTCACTATGTCTGTGGATCCAAGTTCAGCCATTGCTCACACAATAGAAATAACAATCTTTTCTTTGACTCTCTTTGTCTCCCATATGAATGCCTACCCCAAAAGATTGTGAGCAAGAAATGTACCACCATTTGCATGTAGTAACCAAGAAATAGATTCTGAGTATCCACAAATATAGAGTTAAGCCAATTTCTTTTTATCAGGACACTATGATAGGGCATATATAACCACGGTTCTTCTGTGTACTGATATTATTAAAAGCCATTAATACGTACTCGAGGTTTTAGGAGATAGTTCAGTTGGTAAATTTCTTGCTGTACAAGTATGAAAAATTGAGTTTGACTTCCCAGAACACACAACACAATAACATGAACACGCTGTTGTATACTTATAATCCCAGAACGAGGAACCAGAGATGGGTAGATCTCTAGGCCAGACAGCCTAACTGGGAAGTCCCAGGTCACAGTGAAAAGACCCTGCTTCAAAAAACACCAAGGCTCTTAAGAAACAATACTTGGCAGCAACCTATAGTCTCCACTGGATATGCACACACATACATGCATATACCCCATACACATACATAAATACATGCCTTCAGGCATATGCATACAAACATATGTGTACTATATATGCATATATTTAAGTATGTATACATATTCAGGTAATATATATTCATGTAAATTTACTTATGTCAAAATATGCTTAGATGAATGTGTGGTTTATATGTATGCATAGTATATATTATAAAATTCCACAAATTTCTAAAATGAGCATTTTACTGTTATATCTAGGGAACAACAACAAACAGTCCCCAGGTATTTTTAAACAGGGAGAGAGATGTACTGCATGCCTATTTCGCAATAGCTGCTGAGAACTTACTATTGAAGAAAAGTTTATATTTGCTGAAATTAAACCCATAAACCTCTTTTAACATCTGATGAAGAAACTTCTTTCCGGAGGGTAGCAGAAAGAGGAGAGGTTAGGGAGGAGAAGGCTGAAGTCCGCTCAGATGTCCTGGTAAGTGGAATCTGTCTGAGCATGCTGGGCTTAAGCTGCCAAACATCGTTTCTCAAAGAAATAGTGGAGTGCTACCGCGAGGATGACGAAATCAACCTGCCCGGTTCTTTTTGTCTCCTTCCGTCTTCCACCTACAGCACATTGTGCAAGAGAAAGTTTAAACCATCTTCCTGTCAGGTGGAAGGGGCGGGTAAGCACCAGGTGGCCATGTCTCTGCTCCTCATCCTCCGAGTGCAGCTGCTGGGATAGAGGGCCAGGCTTTGGCCCAAGGCACACACAGTCCCTACTCTGAAGGCTGGCTGGGCACATGTGTTCACTTTGTGTCCAAAAGCCTGGGTATTTGGACTGGGAATCCAGTTTCTTGTGCTGTGGGGGTTGAATGATTATTAGGAATGCATGGAACAAATTAATTCTTTTGCAAGAAGAATTCTACCTGGCAAGGTAGGTCACAAAGCCCATGGGGACTGTAATGACAACTATCCATGGGGAAGAACTTTGAAACACCACAAGGCTGCATTCGTTCAATTCAATTTAGCCACAGATTGAAATTTTTTGGTGGTTTTAGCTAATGTGCTATGTCACGAACAGGCAAGTTTGAGGGGCTATGTCCTCTAGACAGAATTCCTGCTTGGGTGACAGATACAAATTCTACATGCATTACTTTATCTCATGACTTTATCTGATATTAATTTATCTTAGGCGAGCAAGGGCTGGGTTTAAATTTAGAGAGAGCCAATCACCCTTTCTCATTCTAAGGTTAATTCTACTCAAACATAGGTATCGAGGCCTGCCGAATCCTTGACTAAGTCAATAATTGTGCTTAGAATAACTGTAGACATGGGGCATGCTAGATATCAGAATAAAGAGATTTTATAATGGTTCAGTGGCTAACTGAAATTTGTACTTTGGTGGAGACTGTGTTCTTACTCTGAATTGCATGGTTTTTTTTTCCCTAAAGCTCCACCTAGGTATGGAATTTTCAGATTGCCGTGAACCAGTTTTTCTATGAAAGTCAGTCAAGGGTATCCATGCTATAGCTGGCAGCAGCTTAGATGAAATCAAAGAATAAAGCATACATACAACGTCTAAGGTAGCCTCGGAATTCTGCCTTCTTCATTGTGACTGATGTTCTTTGAGATGCTCCTCTGTGACGTCACTGCACGTTGCTATTGAGGACCTTTTCCCCCCTTGGGTTGAGTTCCACTGATATACATTGACAGCAAGCCAGAATGAGAAATATAATAGCACAAATGTGCTTCCACACATGAATGCAAGCTTAAAAAAATGCTTGACAGAGCTGCTTGGCTACTGATATGCCCATTTTTCTCTCAACCTGGCTGAGTGTTGTTGATAGTTTTCTACTGCTCTAGCTCAGTTGCCTCTCATCTGCCCATGAGAGGGATCAACCCGAGAGCAAAGTAGAGTCCTCATTTCTGAGAGTCTACCAGAAGTACAGAACTGATCAAATTAGGTAACATAATATGAATGCCTTTCCCCAGGAGGAAACTACAACAGCCTGTGGTAGTAAAAAATGAACAGATATCTAGCCTAGTCAATGTGTAATGGGAGAGCTCTCATTTAAGTTGTATCTCTGAAAATGGAGTTATGTTGGAATGAAACATGGAAAATTAGGATGGCAGCACTAAGTAGCAGTGTTTGAAAGGGATGTGTGTATGTAGGGCAGGTTTGGATAATAAAACAGTTCACACAGTGGGAAAATATACCCAGAACAGTTGATGATGTCAATTGCAGAGTGCCTTGGGCACTGGTGTTTAAACAGAGAGATGGGTGAGAGGCCACAGGAGCCAGAGTGTGTCTGAACTTCAGGAATGTCAACTGAATAGAAAGGAGCACAAGCCTATGAAATAGTTCAGACAGCACATAATACAGGATGCCAGTAATTGTAGAACACACTTTTAATCCCAGCTTTAGGACATAAAAACAGGAGAATTTGGAACTGGAGGTCTACCTTAGACAGACAGTGAGTTTAAGGTCAGCCTGAGCCCCATGAGACCTTGTGTCTTCCCAACTCAGTGAAAAATTTAAAAGTCTTTGTCCAAGTAAATGATATAATTTACTTAGGATATAAATTTCATAGGGTTTTATCTATCACAGGAACAGGATGTCTCTTGGACATAATTATTGATCAACTATAGAAGTCATGAAGGGAAAATGGGATGATGTGGTCAAATTATAAAGGCATCTGTTGCCAGGATTAGAAAGCCACAGAGGTAATGTGATCTGAGGTGTGGATCGCATTGACCTTTATGGACCCAGCTGAGAGCTTATTAGGCAAGCGAGACTCCAGCATCTGCTCTCACTCGGTGTTTGTTTTCCTGAGTTGTTGATTCGCTATCGCTATTGAGTGATGACTGGAGTGAATGGGAACAGTCTGCAGTGAAGACTGAAGGGCAAAGAAGTAGGAAGCTTTCCTTGAACTCTGCTTGCACTGGAAACCCTGAGCAGAAGCTCAAACTTGTGGCTTCCTTGGATCTCTTCAGATCAGAGAGCTGTCCATTCCAAAGCCACAGTGCTTCTTTTGCATCTCAGTTACACCGCAGGCATCTGACTCATAGGATAGTCAGCCATAGAGGTCAGTCCTGCCTTAAAGCAAGTCTGGGGTGGAGCGCTCTTCAGCTTCAGTTTGCCTTCTGTTTAAATAGGTCTTGCTCTTGGCACTGTGACATTGAAAAGGTGGATTTATCTTTTTGTGTTGTATAGAATCAATCCTTTATAAAGTATAAAACTGTAGATCATTATTGTTCTTACTGTAGAGAGTGCAAAGAAGAAGTGCAAATAAGGGGATAGGTCCCTCAAAAAGAAGGACAGTTCTCAGAACGGGCCAAAGCGTTGAGAGGTTACAGACACAGTGTCCAGGTCAGACCTCTGACTTCTGGTTAAACCTTTGTTCCTTTAATCATAAAATTAATTTCTCCCTTAAGCTTCATATTTTAAACCAACTCGAAAATGGTATTATATCTGATAGAGAAAGGCCTTCTTTCTTTCTTTTCAGTTTTAAATCCAGGCTTAAAGGCCCTTTGGAAAACTTGGCAGCCACTTTTGAAATGGGTGTGAGCTTAGGGCACGGCACAAGGCTGAATTCAGTACAAGGGAACTGAGCTGTTTCATTTGCTGAAGTTTCTGGTAGGTGTTCTAAGAGATCAAGTGTTAAATCAGAGGGTCCCTGTCTGCTGGCACTGCAAAGTTCCAGATAGGACAAAAGATGGCAAACAATAGGGCAAAACCAAATGAGATTAAGAAGGTAATTTTGGCTTCATTCACTTTCTTAGTGGATAAAATGCTGGGTCTTCAAAATTTGGCACCTCTCATGACATGTTAGGAGAGAAGAGAGATACCCGAAAGGGGCCATTTCTCCATAGTGCCAGTGAGCTTAGAAAATATTGCTTTAAAAAGAAAGTGGAACAAGTCTTTCCTCACCTCTCATTAAGCATCCTCAAACACCAGTAGCCTTAACAGTAGACTCCAGGATAGGCGGATGGAAGCTCCCTGACCCAGCACACTCAGGACAAGAAAGTGCAGGGATTGAGGGTCATTGCCAAGTGGTGAGATGAACCCGATAGGGTTCCTAAATAACAGCATGCCCTCAGCTACAGGCCTGACTTCATGCTATTCCAGTCGTGTGACCTGTCTCCTCCAGGGATCTAAGATAACACTTATCACAGCCGGCTTCGGGATCCGGTTGCTTCAATGTGTTCCTGCTTTCAGCACTGAATATGAGAGCAATGACCATGACTTACTCAACTCTGTGCCCCAGAACACTTGGCATCGGCCTTGATTCTCGGCAGATGTCCAGAACGTCTGCAGGGCTGGTTGGAATTTTGGCAAGGCTTCCTGCTTCTCATGGGTAAACTCCATGGTCTTCTTGCAGGGTTTGCAATGGATAAAACATTTCATTTTTAGAAAACCTGGATCTGATTTTAGAGACCCTGACTCTAAAAGAAAATAGAACTGGATTTTCCTTTCCATAGACTCCTGTCCACAGAACCCTGACTAGTTATTACCACAACACACTCATTTTTTTCTATGAGTGATTAGAGATGTTAACATATAATAATCTCACAGTTCTACACTTTTCTTTCCATTATTTTGCATTGTAAGTTCAAAAGTAAAATCACTTTTACCCAATTTTCCTTGCTTTACTCTGATCCTTGATATAATGGCATTATATCATGTTCTAAATTTAAACAAATTTATTAAAAAGATATCACAGTGGAAAAGAGCAAGCCTGGAATGTTGTTAAATGAGAATCATCACCCATTAACTGTTGCCACCTTCCGACCACTGGATAAAGAATCTTTGATAAGTAGCAGGACAGTTTTTCCCCATCTTTTACAATCCTTTGCAATTATTTTAAGACTTGAAAATTTTAACTACTTTGTTCTCTGACAGTTTCACACAAGTACATTATGTGTACTAGCTGTCATCTTTTCTTCTTTCTCATCATTTTTCTTCCTCTATCTACTTCTGGTCATCTCTACAAATCTATTTTTTTTCACATCTATGTCTATTCATCTTGTTTTGTGACCAATGGAATTTAATCATGGCTGTCTGTGGCACCATGTGCACGCAGATGTCATTTGGAGCTTGGTGGCTCAAGTGGGTACATCTTGTCTGGTCTTTGGTTTCTTAATTCAAAGGTTCACGTAGGTATAAGATTATTGATGGCTGCTCTCCCCAGCAACCTGCTGAGCACCGTATGGCACTTTGAAAACTAGACAGAAAGGAGGAAGCATACAACTCAGCCTTAGCTACTTTCTTTATATATTGGTACTGAGATGTCTGAGGTTTCCAGGAACAAGCTATTATCCTCAAGTTCTGGTGAGCCACCAAGAGGCCAACAATATAATGAAATTATCGTTATATATCAATATAAGCATAAGAGCTTGTATTTAACTTTTTGATTGGCAGAGAAAAATAGCAACTTTAGATGTTAGGAAATTCTTAGAACATCTCACGCTGGACCCGTCAGGTGTTTACACCGGCTGGGTCCTGACGGGCCCAGCTCTCAGAAAGAACCTATGTAGAGGCAGAATACAATTTAGATTAATACTGCTTATTTACTCTCCCTAGAAATGTAACTAATAACATTTTAAATATTTACAGAAAATTAAAATGTAAAACAGAAAACAATTGAAACTTTCAGAGCTAAACAAAGCTAAAGATTGTCATACTATGAAATAGCTGAGAGAGAACTCTGATACCTAAACCTTACCCTGGAATAAAAGATGAATGGACATGTCTTGATCTCATTGATTAAAATTTTAAAATTTGTGCACATCTCTTTGCCATATTGCATTTCTAGATCAAGTTATTAAGTTGTGCATCTCGTCAGTTATGGCTTAGCTGCTTGAAGGATTAAAGACACTACTATACAAAAGACTATCTACATATTATTCCTCTGTTAGTCTTTGATTATAAATCAACAAGACTTTGAAAATGGTGGTTTCAAAAAGATGTCATGAAATTCCATGTGTTCTCATGTATAGTCTGAAAAGACTGGAAAAATCTGTTATAATTCAACATATACATGTTATCAAATAACAATAACCATATGAAAACATTTTGAGCAGTAATTACTCCAGAATTAATGTATTATATGACATGGCAATATTTTTGGAAATATGTGCACATGTTTATCTCTTTTGCGCTAATCTCTACCCGAGTTTCACCTTACTCTCCTGGGGCATCAGAGGTGAAACCACTATTGTGACTATTTTAATAGGAATGTAGAAAGAAGAAAGTTCATTTTGATTCTGATGAGCACAATCAGCACTTTCTGGTCACAGGAAGATAATCAAATTAAAAATAAGGCTGGTTAAGAAAGAGACAAATGTCCCAATTAACCCATCTCCTGCTTTAACAGAGTCTGACTGACTTGACTGTAGCATTTTGTTAAAGGAGGACAGTTACCTCCCGGGAAGAGAAGGAGGGTAGAGCCTGCTTTGTCCAGCTCATTAACTTGTGAGATGGAGATCAGGTGAGATCAGATACAAACTTTACTTCCTCATCCTGGAGACTGACTGTGCTGTTCCGTGAGGGGAGACAGAGAGATTACTCTACAACTATTTAGCTAAGCATGGGGAAACCCAAAGACAAACAAGATAGCAGTCTGCTCTCAAACTCATAGCATGCAGGAGCCCAATGTCCTGGAAAACTCGTGCCCAGTGCTGCCTCCAAGACTGTATGCCAAGCACTGAGGACGTGGTGGCCAAACAGAAAAACGCACCAGAAGCAATACTCAGAGCCATTACTCTCTTGCTGATGATATAACAACAGGTCAATACTAAAACCATAAATACTGCAGCATGGAAGTGCTAACTACTTCATTTTGCACCTCTTGTTTCCATTAATTCTTTCAAAGAGTTTATTTTTTTTTAAATCATTATGCATAGCATTAAGTTTTTTCATGGCACCTTAAAAGATGATTTCTGTTGACTCTGCTTTCCCTATTTCTCTGCCTGTTTCGGTGACCCTGTGCTTGTCCTATAACCTCCTTTCGGCTTCCCTGGCTTATGTGTTCTATTGCTCCCATTTCCTGGCTCCTGTGTCCTATTGCCTACACCCCCATTCCTCATTTTCTCTGCTTCCTTTCATAGACTAGAGTTGGTTCTTTGAAAGATTAATAAAACTATCAAACTCCTAGCCAATGAACTTTTCAAATATTTCAATTTTTGTTTTGTTTTTGTTTTTTAAAGACAGTCTCATTTCTAGAGCAGCTTGTTCTGGAGTTTCCCATCATGCGTCTCCTTCCAGTGCTTGTATGTAGTCTATACACCATGTAAACACAGAATTAAAGCATTAATATTATACAAGAATTAACTATCCTTTAATGGAAGGCATTTTTTTTTCAGTGAAGTCCTGGGCATTTTATTTACCTTTCATCGATTATTAATTGAAGAGTTAAATCTATGTATTCGACGAATGAACAAATAGTAATTGAAAACAGAACTTACAAACAAGAGGTGTGGAATTATTCCTATAAATACAAATTGGAGCAAACAAATAAAAATATGAAAGAATAAACTGTAAAATACCTCATTTGAGATTGTTGAATGGTGTTTTAAATTATGTAAAATTGCTAAGATATTTAATGAACTTCCTATTTGCATTAGATCAATTTATGTTCTATTTTATTCTAAAAAAATATACAAGAATTATTTTATTTAATAATATTAGGCTTGGTGAAGCTTTCAGATTAAACAAAAGGAAAATTTGTGTCCTTAGGTTTGACTTACAAAAATATTTACTGAAGACTCATTTAGCCAGAATGAAATGCTAATGCATATTAGGGGTTCTGGGCTGAAATGTCTATTTCATATGAAATATACCACAACAGAGAAGATCATTTATTTGGTATAGATTCGGTTGAGATTATCAACTGTTTCAACAACTAAATTTTATTTATAATTTAATATCTACTAGGAGGATAAGTGCAAACTCTCAAATTGATTATAGAATGTCACCATAAAGAAACAGTTTTTCTACTTTGATATACACAAATTACTTTAGTCTGTAGAATGAACTTTTAAGTTTGGAAAGGTGATTTTGAATATTTTACTTCTGGTACCTCAATAACTTTTATTAGTACATAAAAATTCAAAGTTATAGTTGTCATTAATTTCTCAAAATTGTCCTGACTGAACTCATATGACCACCCAAGAAATAGCACAGCCATTTCGCCTTGCTGTGTTGTTTATGAAGCAAACCTTAGCAGTAAAAGAAAAACATTTTTAAATGTGAGGGAAAGACACAAGGAGATCTTTTCAAAGTTCTAAAGTGATTATGCTACTTGGTAAAAATGATAAATTTCTTTTTCTTTCTAATTTATGATGTAAATATGAGATGGCATACTTTTATAAGGAGTAATTTTGTTCGAGAAAATGCAGGCACAAGAAAGCCTGGAACTTGCTCCAAGACCACAGAGCCAGTTTGGCTTTACCAGGGCTTAGTGCCTGCCTTGGGTACATGAGCCCCACCCACACCTGTCAAAGCATCAGCTGGGCAGGATGCTCTTCTTCCTTAACCTCCTCACCCAGCCAAGGTAGCACTGACAAATGAGGTCAGGCTGAGGGGTTGAAGTGAGTGAAGCATTTTATATTTATATCCAAGGACACACAAACTCCGGTGTATGTTCCAGTGACATCAAGGGACTTTCCACAGCTGTGAGTATCCTGTGTCTACCGTGAGGTAACTCTGCCTGGCCCGGAGAGTTCTCTAAACAAACCACCAGGGGAAGTGCTGGGCCCTCGGATGTATAGCTCCATGCTCACCACAGTAACAGCATTCTCTCTTCTGTACTATTTGGTTAATACAAGAGTAACATATGCAGGGATTTTTGGCAGAGAATTTTGTTTTGTTTTGTTGTCTGTGTAAGTGCTGGCTCCAAGTTTGAAGACAAACCAAATATATATGCAAGTTCAAGCTTGGCATTCATGGATGCTTATCCCAATTAATTTAACTAGAGGGAATAAATACATACAATGTCAATAAAGCATCTAGACAAAAGTCTGACACATAATCGCTGCTCCACACATACAGGCTTTCTTTGATGCTATACGGGAAACAAGGCATTGTTCCATTGGGAGAAGTAAGCAGAGCCAATAGATGAAGACAGATGCTATAAATTACTAAAACTTAACAATTTAGAATGCATGATATAAACATACAGTATTGTTTCAGGTAACAGAATCATGGGAAAGCTATTAAGTCTGTTACCTTCAACTTGAAGGCAGTGAATAAAATTTAACTAAGTTAAATGGATATGATGGTATTTGATCCAAACCCTGCTGCACAATTGTAAGAGATCAATGCATATATTACATGTTTGTGCACTTGTGTGTGTGTGTGTGTGTGTGTGTGTGTGTGTGTGTGTGTAGATGGATAACCTTTGTGTTTCCAGGAGCTAAAGAAAGTTGGGCCAATTCAGGACCTGAGGGAACTATGTGTGTCCTCTACTCTATGGCTTTTGGAGGACCTCTACATCACACACATGATCACATCTACACCCTACATCACACACATGCCTTATTTTATGTCATCTAGCACAAAGAAAGGGTTCGTACAAATTACAGAAAAACCTTGGTTGCTATGGAATAGACTAACTGTCTGCCCTGCGGCCATTGAAACATACTTTGTCAGCAGAATGAACTTCCTTCGGTATGAAGCATGGCAAAACACTTAGGGAAGGTGGCACCTTCGACAGTCTCAAAGAATGGCAAGGTTTACACTACATAGACAGGTATATACAGGCATGTGTTTGCATGTTTGTGTGCACATGATACCCTCCCCTGCACACACACACACACACACACACACACACTTGTGGTTTGGAATGGCTGGTAACCTGATATTCCAGCCAATAAAAGTGATCCCTCACTTCCTACATGTTGAAAATTTTTCAAATAAAGCTTCAAGATTAGATTCAAATACAAAATTTATTTGACATTTAAATGAATAGCAGAAATTGTTCTGTGGCCTTGAACACACTGCTTCACTTCTCTGCATCTGTTTCCCTATAATGTTGTAATATATTAATAATGTAGATACTACCTAGTAAATAGGAATACTGTTATACATAACAGTGGAAAAATAGTGGATTGTCACACCAGTTTTGAACTATAAGTATATGTACTATGTAAGTAATTACCAATAAACATTATTTCAAAGGCATGCATTTAAAAACCAATATCACAATAAGTAATACAATGAAAATATATAGGCAGTATTCTACCCTAAGAACATAATTGTTCCCTTAAAAGATTTAAAGTAAACATGGTAGTATGTAAAAGATTCCTTATGCATTTAATCATGCATGCATACTCTCCCTTTTTAATTAACTCATTTGACAGTCTATTTGAATAACTATAAAACTACAATATTTACCAAGAGTGAACTTTCTGTATGTGAAGCAAAACAACAAAGTTGATCTTGAGAGCACAAGGAGACATGCTACATAGATAAATTTAGGTTTCTGTTCAAAAGTCCTCCTAAAATGTTCATTTATTATAGATCTCTGGCATATAGGAAATAATTACTAATCATCAAGAACATACTATGCATAGTTAGCAAAGTTGACATATAGGTGTACTTTTTTTTCAAATATTTATAGAATAAATAAATTATTGCAATCACATCTGAAGTTCTCTTAGTCAGTGTGGGTTGCTATGATGAACTGCCAACATTCTATGTATCCAGAAAAAGAACAAACACTTGATCCTCACTTTCCCAGAGGCTTTACAGAAATATGGCTTCATGTGTTAGCATCACCAAGTTCTGGTGATGGTTGTTTCCCATTGTAGACTATCAACTTCTCCTTGTGACCCCACTGGTGCAAAAAGTGCTGGCCAGTCTTCTAGTTTCTTCCCAGAAAGATGCTAAGCTTATTCCTGAAGGTTCCAGGTTTATAATAGTGTTACCTCCTAAAGGCCTCACCTTCTAATACCACTGCACAAATCTAATAGGTGAATTTAGGGGAGAACCACTAGGTCATGGAAATGAGCTTTGTAAGCCTTGCCTTGAGGTTAGTGTGTATGTGTATACATATGGTAGTATTCTAACCCTAAAAAAATTATTACCTTAAAAGATTATATCTACATTACCTGTACATGTCTATCTAATCTATCTATCTATCTATCTATCTATCTATCTATCTATCTATCCATCCATCATCACAAATATAGGATAACATACACACACATCTATTTGAATAATTATAGAATTACAATATTTACACACTCACATACGTGTGTGTGTGTGTGTGTGTGTAGAGAGAGATAACACATACCTATACACCTTATCTAGTGTGTGTATTGTTGTGTTGCTTGGGGTATAAACTAAACCTTATGATCTATAGTCCTCTAATCACAGTGGCCTAAAGCAGGCTGAGATGTAGGTTCCTGCGGAGGGAGAGGCTCAGGGTAGACAGTCAGCTTCTGTGCTGCTAGCTGTTGCCATCTCAGACTTCCCAAAGGTGACAGTTTTCTCAACACAGAGTTGGGGCTCTTGGAATTCTTGGTAATTTTCCAGATGTCTTCAACATCCTTACTTTTTTTGCACCAAAGGCACATAAAAGAAAATTTCTTCTAATTTTTTCAGTGAAAACAACACCACTATAGATTAAATGTAGAGATATGAGACTCCATCTGTCTCAAATAGAATCAGTCATTAAAAAGATTTGCCCAAAATTAAGACAGTATTGCTCATTCACTTGATTTTGTTTTAAGAATGTTAGCTAAAAAGACCATTTTAATGTAAATGTTGATTTATTTTTAAAGTAAAAAAAAAAAATCATAGATTCAGAATACAGCCATATTAAAAAAAAACTTACCACAATGAAGTGAAGATAAATATCTGGGAAAGGCTAGTACTTCCATGCAAAATGTGTGTCCATAAAAACTGTACAATTCACATATGCCTTTGGACTGATTTCCTGTGAATGGTGCAATCTCTAGGCTCATTTCTCCAAATATTGCATTTTCATTCAAAATGGTGTCTTCACAGTTCATTCATAATAAGACACATACACCTATTGATACTCTAATTCTACAAATCTATTCCATGATCTGTTGATATGCCTATTTGATTGATAGATTTACAGGTTTACAGTTAATCATTACAGTTAATCATCCTTGAGGGAAAAATTGTAATACACTTCCTACTTCTTATCTACTTAAGCAGCATGGGATGTTTTTCTAAAGAACTGAAATTAATTTTAAGACAGGCATGACCCCAACATTATTAAGTATTGTTAAATTGTCATCCAATGTGTGATGCTTATTTGCCAACTCATGTAGAATGAAAATCTCTTCATTCTTGCTGCCTCCTTTTATATGTCTAAAACTTGTTGTTGTTGTTAATATGAGGGTAGAGAAATTCAGCGTGCTTAACATTTAATTTGCAGCTCTTTATTTTCAGAAATAAGAACAGCTAGAAATAAGTACGTTGCCAATTAAAAAGATACTTGAGAATGAAGGTTACACAATTGGAATAGCTTTTTCTCACAGTGAAGTCTAGGATGCTTTAGCAGATCATTAATCAATAAAATCTGACTCAGTCATCTTTCTGTTGTATTATCCTGTCATTTGATCTTTCTCATGTTTATCATCAAATGATTGCAACTTACCTCGATTACAAGTACACTACAAAGAGCTCTTCTTTCTGAGGGTTAGGGTTAGGGTTAGGGTTCTAAGATTAGCGTTAGAGCTTCTCCTTATCTTAGAGAAAAGGGAGACTCAAGATAGAGTTTGTCACTATTCTTATTTTTTTTTAAACAAAATCTACCTTTTATAGACCAACTTTCTTATCTGTGACTTGTAGGAATAGCTTGTAGTTTTTTTTTTCTTTCTTTTTTTTTTTTTTTTTTTTTTTTGGTTTTTCGAGACAGGGTTTCTCTGTGTAGCCCGGGCTGTCCTGGAACTCACTCTGTAGACCAGGCTGGCCTCGAACTCAGAAATCCGCCTGCCTCTGCCTCCCAAGTGCTGGGATTAAAGGCGTGTGCCACCACCGCCCGGCAACTTGTAGTTTTCATATAAAACATTTTTATTTTTATTATTTTGCAACTTTATACTTGAAATATGTTTATCATATTATCAACCCTATAAAAAGCAACCAGTTGCATCTTAACCTTAAATTCAACCTGATAGTAACTACTTACTAATTTCAATGTTTACTCCATTACACTTAGTATAGTTTTTGATGATTTCATGAGTCCTACCCTCTTCTTCAGTCTCTTGTCCTTTTAATCCTTTCATCCTTTTTGATTTTTCTTTTTATTGTTTATTTATTTTGTATTAACCTTACTTTCTTTTTTTATTGGATATTTTATTTACATTTCAGATGTTCTCCCCTTACCCCATTTCCCCCTCCCTCCCAGGAACCCCCTATCCTATCCCCCTCCTCCTCCTGCTTCAATGAGGGTGTGCCCCCACCTACCCCCCACCTCCCCTCCCCACCCTCAAATCCCCCCCCACACGATGTCCAGCCTTCATGGGACCAAGGATCTCTTCTCTCACCTATACCTGACAGGAACATCCTCCCTTGCATATACAGCTGGAGCCATGGGTCCCTCCCTAAGCTCTTCCAGGCTGTTAACCATACTTTCTACTAAGTACATGAAGCAACTGAAATAAAGCACATAGTGCATTACTATCTTGGCATTTTAGGAAATAATAATAAAGTATACAGGAGAAAAGGAAATTTTATCAGAGGAAAGTCCAAATTTTATGAGAAATGAAACATCACAAAAGTATATATTGAGAGGAAACATTAAGACTATTTTTTTGTTATATTCTCATTTATATTTACATGTGTTTGGATGACTCCTGGTTAATAAAAATGGACTCAGACTTCACAGCTTACACTGAGATGAACCCCTAAAAGGCAAACAGTAGCTACCTCCATTGTAGCAACATACTCCATCCCTTCCACTCTGCCAGGCACAAAACTAGAAGAGTGTCTTTAATCCTACAAACTGAAGCTATGATTCTGTAGCTCATGGTATCTGTAAGGCAGTTTTAATATATATCTTTCTATGTCCTAACCAAAAGCTGAAGGTTATTCTTTACTTATAATCAAATTATCAACATTTGATCTATGGTGTATTTAAGAGTGGCTTTACTCTTACAGTCGGGCTCATGCTTCTGTCACGGTGGTTAAACCTGAGGTAGTTTAAATATACTTAACATACTTGTCCTAGAGAGTCACACTATTAGGAGGTGTGACCTTGTTGGAGGAAGTGTGTCACTGTTGGGGCTAGCTTTGAGACCTTTCTCCTAGTTGCCTGGAAGACAGTCTTCGGGTTCGCCTCACAACAAAATATAGAACTCTCAGCTTTGTCTCTAGCACCATGCCTGTCTGGACATTGCCTTGATGATAATGGACTGAATCTCTCAATCTGTAAGCTAGCTCTAATTAAATGCTGTCCAAGAGTTGCCTTGATCACGGTGTCTCTTCATAGCAGTAAAACCCTAAGACACCACTTGTGCAAACTACTGTGCAGCATTCATTACTGGAGTGTTCCAGCTCTTAATCTGTGGCTTATATGACTGTGAATTTGCATACACTCAAGGACAACTCCCTCGTTGTTGCTTTTCCCACAGGGATAGAATTTCCTGGAGGAAAAGGGGACAACACAACACTGAGAAATGAAAAAAAGTAAAGACAAATTATACCAGCTAGGAAGTTCAGTTACTCCCAAGCTTTCACTATGAATCTTCAATGGTATGAATTCACTATTTCTTGTTTTTCTCAAGCCAGTTTGGGTTGGATTATTCTGTTGTGGTTGATGTGAACAGTCATACAGAAAATGTCCTTAGATGCCTTGTAGTGAGACTTGGTTCCCGTTGTGATGAAATACCATGCAACCCAGCAGGAAAAGGTAAATTCAGGGCAGCAGATTAATCTGAAGAGTTTAAGGCAATAATAAACTGGGACTTGTTAGCCAGGACTAAGTCCTAAGTTTGTAGGTACTAAAATAAGATCTTTTATTCTCTGAAGTCACACGCTTCCAGTTTGCTATTCAGAGAGCTGAAACTTACATATTATCTTGCTTGTGTTTACTACACATGATCTTTTATTCCAATAAAATCATGCCTCAACTCTCTGTCTTGGCTGCCACATTCCTTCTGAAGGGCCATGCAGCATTGGTTTCTATTTAGCATCACCACAGGCAAGAGATACTGCTCTTGGTTTGGTGAGTGTTCTCATTGTCAATATTTAGAAGGTGGTATTTGCTTATCGGTGTTGCCAGGGATGAAGTGCACATCCACTTAGGCTGCAGATTTAATGCCTGAGGATACGTGCCAACTAATGCCTGGGTACTTGCAACCTGTCCCGTTTTCTGAGGAGCCACCACATGTAATAGTGGGTTCTTATTATTCCATGAATTTCTTCTAGAGGAAGCTACACAAAGGCTACCCTCTGGAACCCTTCTGGGGCAAATGCATGGCTAGGTTACTTCCTATGAAGTGGACATTCTCAATCCATTGCTGTGGGTGCTGTATTTTGCTTCTGGTCTCATTATACTATACTATACTATACTATACTATACTATACTATACTATACTATACTATACTATACTATAACTAGTAGTTAATCTTTCTGTTGTTTATAGTTCATCTAATAAAAATCCAAACTGAAAAGGCCTTACCATAGAGTGAGATGCAGTTTTCTGGCTTTCTATATCCAGAGACTGAGTACGATTCAAGTCCAGGTTTGTCAGAGGTCGGAGGAGGTTGAGAGTCCTAGGGGTTGTGTGCCTGTGTGTGTGTGTGTGTGAGTACATGAATGTGGGTGTGTGCATATTTAAACCTTATCCCAGATTGCATGGCTTTAGAAATTCATGCTTTGGTGTAGAAAGCAGTATCAGAATTTCTCATCTCTGAAATCCATGGGGACCATGAGGAAAATCCTTTTTTTTTTTTCTCCTCCAGTCTTCACATGGTCTTTGACATTTGCTGCCACTTAGCACCTGTGCATGTATCTAAACCTCTCTGCATGGCATCCATTCAGCTTTCCTCCTTTTATAATGACAACAGTCAGAGTGTGCATAAGTCTGCCAGGAGCCTGTAAGGGAAGCTATACTTACAAGCACTGAGGTTTAAGACTGTTAGCTGTCTATCCAGAAGGTACCATTCAGTTCATAACAATAATTACTAAGAAATGAACTCAGAGACTTGATAATCCCAAGTACTCAGTAGAAAAGGAGTTCCCACACCCTTACTCTAGCTCAGTTAAGGGT
This sequence comes from Mastomys natalensis, assembly GCA_021653895.1. Classification (NCBI taxonomy): domain Eukaryota; kingdom Metazoa; phylum Chordata; class Mammalia; order Rodentia; family Muridae; genus Mastomys; species Mastomys natalensis. The sequence goes on along the minus strand of JAJTUV010000476.1, from coordinate 440,164 downwards.
CCTCCTTTCATCCTAGCTCCTTCCCCTTTTGTCAGTGAGAAATGAAACAAAATGAAGAATGCGTTCTTGGGGCTGGAGAGATGGCTTAGCAGTTTTGAGCACTGACTGCTCTTCCAAAGGCCCTGAGGTCAATTCCCAGTAGCTACATGGTGGCTCACAACCATGTATAATGAAATCTGGTACCCTGTTCTTGTGTGCAGGCATATATTTATACATAATAAATATATTAATTAATTTTAAAAAAGAATGCTTTCTCCCCTGTGAAGCTCACTGAGGACAAGAATATAGTCAAGTGATTAGAGAACGCTGCCTCCTGGCCCAATCTAAGCCCTCTACCATTGTGGCTTCAGAGAAATAGCAGTGACACCCTTGCAAGATACAGACCTTCTTTGGAGAGAAAATTTTAAGGAAGCCCAAAGTCTAAAATGGAGACAGTAACAAGAGCAGTTAGGTTTCAGAGTCACCTGGCACTCCTATTCCACCCAACACAAATCCTCACATTAAGGGCCTATTTATCTGTCTCTGTTCATCAATAAAACGTGTCCACCTCTCAGAGCATGGGGAAAGACAGCACAGCCTGAAGAAATAAGGCATCTTCAAATCCATCCTGTACCCTGGTAAAGACACTGACATTATCACACAAGGAACTTAAAATATGCATGATACTCTATGGGTTGTACATGGGGCAGTTGCATAGTATGAGAAAAAGAGATGTAAAAATCAAAAGGAAAATTCTAGAAGTGAAAAACACTGTTGCAAGTAGAGGGTTTTGTATCAGCCAACTCAAGAAAAGGAAATAGAAACTTTCCAAAGTGAAAATCAAAGAAAGTGAGGAAGAGAGAAAGGACAGAGAGCCAACTTTGACATAAATATGCATACATATTAAAGTAATTTCTCTGAGCTTTCAAGATTAGTCATGCAATACAAGAAGTTAAATTCACATAACATAAACCATGAAAATATATAAGCAGGTTAAACTGATTGGAAAGCACCCTAGTCTACCACTGCACAAAAACAAAGTAGTCTCTCTCTCTCTTCTCTCTCTCTCTCTCTCTCTCTCTCTCTCTCTCTCTCTCTCTCTCTCTCTCTCACACACACACACACACACACACACACACACACACACACACACACGCACACACACACACACCTCTTTTGAGACAGAGTCTTGCTATATATGGAGCCCAGAACTTAATGTGTACACTTGAACTCAAAGAAATCTGCCTATCTGTCTGCCTCTGATTTTTTACTGCTTCGATTGAAGACACAGACCAACATGGAGGATTTCTGCCTGCATTCAGCCCTGGTAGAACTCCAGACAACTTACCTGACACTGTGTGCATATTCCATCTGAAATGTAATGTCAAAAATACCTGCCATCATAAAATGCTCTGAGAGTCATTTTTAAAATATCTAGCCCCCCTCTCCTCAGTTTTTCTGACCCTAAGATTTTGCATATAGAAGATGTGGGTGTTAAGTACTCAAGATGTGTGAAGACTGTCCCATGTCCAATTTCCAGGGAATTGCTAAGTAGTGGGTGCCTTTTGTGACTTTTGAATAGAGATCATCTGTTCTGCAAGGCAGGCAGAGGCTCTTTGGGGTATTACTGGCCTGGCCAGAGGATACATATGAGTAATCCTTCTGTGAGGAAAGCAGATAAAGTAACCAGGGAAACACACATTCCTTGGAGCTGTGGAGGGCAGAGAATATGAATGAGCAAAGGACCACCATCTTGGGCGTGTGATGCAAAGCCTTGGGAATGTGCTCAAATGCAGGCCACTGCTGTCCTGAGGTTCTACAGCCCTCTGAGCCCAGGCAGCTGTTATCATGAGTGACAAGTAGCATGGAGACCTTTGCTGACACTGTCCTTCCTTCTTGTCTTTCACTCATGGCTGATGTTAGTTTCTACATACACATGAGCTTTGTAGTTCTCTAAGAACTAGCCTAGTAGTGATGACCAAGTTTGAGTTTCTACCACAATGGTGTATTTCTGTAGCAATTGCCAATTAGCAATTGCTTCTTGTTTAAAATTTGTGCTAGGAAGGCTAGCAGCAAATGGGCTCTTTCCCATTTGGTGTGTGTGTGTTGTGTGTTGTGTGTTGTGTGGTGTGTGTGTGTGTGTGTGTGTAACTGAGGAAAGGGAAATCACATATCAAATAAGCAAAGTTAGAATGAACAGGATGTATTCAAGTTCAAAGAATAATATTCAAGACATTTTTACTCAACTTCTGTGTCCTACTAAATTCCATTGCTCTGTGACACTGGAACCTTGTAAGACAAATCTCTAACTATATCACCACAGGGACCCTTCCAGCATTTCCTTCATTCAGATTATTGAAGCCAGCACTGTAGTTCATCTGGGGTTGCACAGCTTTTGTTAAGTGTCACTTTCATGAGCGTGACTCCTTTGCCAGTGCTCCAAGCATCAAAATTCAGTATAGGATGGTGGGAAAGGTAATGGAAGAGTCAGCGTGGAATGCTGCATGTTAGACAACTGTGTCTCCTGGAGCTTTTTGTCACATCACATCAGCAAAGCCATGTGACTGTCCAAGTCTCTCCATAGTGCCACACTTTCCACTTAGCTAAGTCAGCTCTTTAGACTTTGACATGAGTCCGGCACAGGGAATCCAAACGACACATAACTGAGAACGAAAGGTTTGGGGAGATACACACCTTCCGTTCCCCATCCTGTAACTCAGTAAGCAAAGACTGTGAGGAGAGGTAGAGAACTCTCTTCATGATTACTTTTCTTTGATTCACCAAAATTAGCTGCTTGAAGGTCAAAGAATCAACTATTTCAAGTGTATAATCAGAAAATTTTGGAGTGAATCTTCCCAGGGGAGAGCTCAGCATACTTCACTTAGTTTTACTTCCTTACTGAATGACAGGAATATTTTTACTAACCATGGAGTCCTCAATGTGTTTTATTTTATTTTATTAATCAAACATTCAGATGTTCAGCCATAAAATATTTTCCCCTAAAACGTAGGATCAAGCGGAGAGGGTCAAAGGTCATTTTTTTTATGACCCCGTATATTGTAAGTATCAACTACCATGAGTTGAGTTGAATGATATGGCTATTACAGGTATTGTCCCAAGATCCAGTGAGGTGGCAATTGGTGCATTCTGGGTATGGCTTAAGACACGTCAGACTTGGTGTCCAAATATGATTGTGATCATTGATTTCTTCTCCTTTTCAATGTTTTCAAGTAAAAGAATACCGCCAAAGAACCATCAGCCACATGGAAAAGGAAGTGCTGATATCAACCCAATGGCAATCCAGCAGCTCAGTCTGCTATGAAACAGGCTTGCAAGGTACACTTTAGAACTGAGGCTTTAGAGAATGTAGAGATGGAGGGTTTTTTTCCTATAATATTTTTATTGATTGTTTGGGAATTTCACATTTTGATTCCTGAACACTCTTACTTCCCAGTTCTGCTAGGTCTGTTTCCCAGTCACAGACCCACTCCCACCCTAAGAATAAAAACAAGAAGGAAAAGAAGGAGGAGGAGAAGAAGAAAGATGAGGAGGAGGAGGAAGAGGAGAAGGAGGAAGGTACCCTTTGTGCTGCTCAGGTTCATTAGAGCATGGTCATACTCCCGGTGGCCAGCTGCTTAAGGAAAATTGAGTCCTTCCCCACCCACACCCAACCTAGAAGCCATCAATGCCGGAGAGTTACACTTGAACATTGTTACCACAATTTTTAAGAGTTCTCTTCAATGGCTTTCTGTCTAGGCTTTTACTTTTTGGGGGCCGGGTGGGAGTAGGGGTTGTCACAGGAGCCTTTTATGTCCCTCTTTCTCAATTGTGAGTCTGCAAGTTGTCGATACCATGGCAAAAGTAGCTTCCTTCACCGTCAATGGGAGCATGGATCATGAACTTACATGTGGTTTCTGTTGACAGTATGGAGTATGAACATGCCTCTGTCCTCAACATGGTCTTCTGTGGCAGTACAGACCACAGACATCAACCAGGCCTTCTGCTGCTGCACAAGCCATGGACACCATCACTGCCCTTGGTGGCAGCACAGGCCAAAGACACATATAGCTTTCTGTGCTAACACAGGCATGGGCATCAACATAGACACTAGGTGCAATAGGACCATGGACTCAGACATAGCTCTTGGTGACAGCATAGACCTGGACATCACTGTGACCCCAGGTGGCAGTGAAGGTCATCTATATCAATATGGCCCCCAGAAGCAGCACAGCCCACAGACATCAACATAGCTTGAGACTTCAGCACAAACCATGGACATCCAAATGATCTTCAGTGATAACACAGGCACAGATATCAACACAGCCCCCTAAGACTAAAGGTTTTTAGGTAGGAAGGACTCAGCATTTACTTAGCTAGCCTTTAGCTTAACCAGGGCACAGGGATCAGCTTTTCAAGCAGAGGGAATGAGAGGAACATAGATGGAAATGTGCCTTAGAGACATTGCCACTATGCCCAAAGAAACCTAGGTTCCAAACCCAAAGAGATTGATATTCTTGCTCCCTGGGAAGGATGTGGTCAGGCCAAATAGATGGAACAGTGTGATTAAAGGAAGGAAGTAGTGTGCCTTGCTACGGACCAAGGAACACAAGAATTCACAGACACGGGTATGGGGTGTGTTCGTTTTGTTATTTATAGAGGAAGAAATTGGAGTTATGAGAGGTCAAATATCTGATCACAATCACAGGTCTAGGAATTGAGCTTCAGAGGCAAGAGTGCTGACTTGGCATCTTCACTCTTAATCTAGACAAATAAGAGGCTCTGTCTTAATATCAAAAACCAACCAACAAAGCGACCAACCAAACTAGAAACAAGAGACAAGATAAATAGCTGGTGAAGCCCAATACCAAAGCTTTGGCCTCCATGTGTACATAGCTACAAATGTATATATGCACGCGCACGCGCGCGCGCGCGCGCACACACACACACACACACACACACACACACACACCATAAATATAAAGCCTATAAAGATATCAAAGCAACTAGACTTAAAAAAACTAACAGCTTTGTGAATTATTTCATCTAGTGCTCCTTCTACACACCTACTCTGTGCCAGCTCTTCAGCATGTGGTGCAGTAGCGAGAAGACAAAGCTGGAAAGAACAGCATTTCACAAAGCAGTAGATAATACGCTTACTGAATTTTGTAAGAAACTCACTTATTTTGCTAATTTATATTTACTAATAACACGTAACTCAGGTTGAAACCCAGTGTGTTATGATGGTCATAAAAGGAAATAAATTACTCACCTGAGCTGAAGCAAGTGACTGTCTGTGGGAAATCTGAGACTTTTTGACATTTGACAAGTAGCAAATTATATCATATCTGGCCCATAGGGAGAAGAGGGAGGACTCAAGTCCTTGCAAGCAGCAAGTTGTATTTGACCTACATGTTAGAATTGTGTAGAGAAAAAGTGACTGTTGAACTCAGATGTCTCCTCAGGGTCAGAAGTGGAGAAGAGGGTGGCTCAAGTCAATTATTTGAAACTCTACTTCAGAAGGAGAGAAAGACCTTTGAAGAAGGACCATTGATCTGGTGGCCTCTATGACCACAATGTGATTCTCAGAGTCCCAACAGTGATGTGGAGAAGAGAACAGCAAAGGGGATTGGAAAGCTCTTTGATCAGTCTGCGGTGTAGACATGAATGACATTTGCAGTGTTCATCCTTCTGATGAATAGTCTATAAAAGTTTAGTTCTTAGAAAACTCCAATTTGCATTTCTAGAATTAGAATGCAGCCCTTACTTTTAAATCTATTTACCCTTCACATTTTTAAATCACAGGATGTATTATGTATATGTGTAGTTGTATTTTTGTGGAGTAAAATTATAGCTCACATTTAATAGTATTTTAGGTTGAATATCATATCATAAGCATTTCTATACATGTAAATCAAATGCAAATTTTGCCTAAGTGACTATAATAGTAAACCATATTTTTAAAAAATTTTTAAAAATCCATTTTATATATGTGACTACACTGTCACTTTCTTCTGACACAACTGAAGAGATCATCAGATCCCATTACACATGGTTGTGAGCTACCATGTGGTTGCTGGGAATTGAACTCAGGACCTCTAGAAGAGCAGTCAGTGCTTTTAACCACTGAGTCATCTCTCCAGCATTAGTAGACCATATTTTTAAAACTGGGAAATATAAAGGAATGGGGAAAATACTCATTAAATTTAGCTAGAAAGGGGGAAATAGCTTGCAAACATATTGTAAGTATTAAGTTACATTTGTAGAATTGGTAACAGGAGATATGGCTCACTGGTTAAAGTATTTGCTAAGTTAAGACCTCCAGTGCCCATATAAATGGCAGGCATAGTGCTATGCACTGGGATGGCATGAACAGGCAGATCTTGGGGCTCTCTCTGGGTAACAAGTCTAGCAGAATTGGTGAGTTTCAGGTAATAAGAGAATCTGTCTCCAAAAAGTGAAGCAAAAACATGATGGAGGGCGACTTCTGATCTACCTCTGGCTTCTGCATGTGTCCCCACTGTTAACACTCACTTCTTTACTTGGTTGTGTTGAGTTCTTTATATTCTGTATACTGAGCCTCTGTCAGATGTACAGCTGGCAAAGATGCTCTCCCATTCTGGGGACTTCCCCTCACTTGGCTGTTTCTCTAGCTGTGCATAAGAGTTAGAATTTTGTGAAGTTTCACTTGTCCATTGACCTTACTTCTTGGGCCAATGGAGTCCTATTCAGAAAGTCCTTTCCTGTATCTGGACCATGTAGGGAACAGCCTGCTGTCTTCTAGCAGTTTGACTATTTCTAGTTTTCTGTTTAGGTCTTTGATCCATTTGGAGTTAGTTTTTAAGCAAAATGATAGGTATGGGTCTAATTTCATTTTTCTCAATGTGCAATCAGGTTTTCCTAGATACCATTTCCCACCCCCTCATCTGTTTGTCATACTTGTCAGACATTATATGGCTGTAATTATGCATACTCATCTTTGATTTTCAATGTGGGTTCCATTGGTCTAAATGTCTGGTTATTTTGTTTGGTTGGTTTTGTTGGTTTTGCTTCTTATACTATATTATTTTTATTACTTGGGTTCTGTAATACATCTTGAAGTGTGTAGTAGTAATCCCTGTATCATTGTTGTTTTTGCTCAATATTGCTTTGTTTTGGTTTTCAGGTACTTCTGTGTTTCCATCTGGACTACAGACTAGATTTTTCTACTTCAGTGAAAAATGATATAGAGATTTTGATTGGGATTGCTTTGAATCTGAAAATGACTTCTGGGAGAATGGTCATTCTCACAATGTTCTACTCATTCATGAGCAGGATATGTTTTTCTCTTCTCTAGTGTCTTTATCTTTCTTTTCATAAATTTCAAATTTCCATTTCAGATGTCTTTCACCTCTTGGTTAGGTTTATTGCTGGGTTTGTTTGTTTGTTTGTTTATTTTTTATTTATTTTGAGGTTATTGTAGGTAGAGGTATGTCTGTGATCTCCTTTTCTGTATCTTTGTCCATAATACATTAAAGAGATACTGAATTTTGCAAGTTTATTCTTAATCCTGCCACAATGCTGAAATTCTGGAAATTTCTAGAAGTTTTTATTGGGAGACTTTTTGATATCTCTTATTTATAATAGCATGTCCTCTGCAAGATAGTTTGACTTTTTTTCCAATATTTGTATCCCTTTAAATTCCTTCATTTGCCTTACGGCTCCAGGTAATACTGAAAACACAATATTAAAAAGAGTGGAGATAGTGGGCATCCCTGTCTTGTTCCTGATATCAGTGTGATTGTTTTCACAAATTTTCTCCATATACGATGATATTAGCTGTGGATATCCCAGATATAGCTTTTATTGTGTTTAGGTATGTTCCTTCTTTCTTTAGGACTTTTATCTTGAAGGCATGTTGCATTTTATTGAAGGCGGTCTCTGAAACTGTTGTGATGGCCTTGGCAGTTTTGCTATTAAGTTCATCTATGTGATTTATATTTATTGACTTACACATACTGAACAAACCCTGTGTTTCTGGGATAAAGCCAACTTAGACGTGGTGGATAGTATTTCTAGTGTTGGCAATATTTGGTTTGCAAGTATTTTATTAAAGGTTTTTAAAGCTATATTCTTCAGAATATTGGACTATAGGTTATTGTTGTTATTGGTGGTGGTGGTGTAGTTGTGTGTGTGTATGTCTTTTTGTGGTTTTGGTATGAGTGTGGTAAGGGCTTCTTAAAAGGAGTTTTGTCATACTCTTTCTATTTCCATTCTTTTAATAGTTTAAAAAAAGATTGACTATAAAATTTCTTAAAAAGTCTATTAGAATCCTGTGATGAATTGAATTGGACCTGGAATTTTTTTTTTCAGGGAGAGGGAGGATTTTTCTTTTGCCATTTCAATATTTTAATGTCTTTATTTATTATATCTCGACTTAGGTTACTGCTTTCTTGGTTTAATCTTGGTGGCATGGCTGAATTTAAAAATTTGCTCATTTCTTTTAGCATGTCCAGATTAATGGAGTATAGGTTTTAAACTATTCCCTTCCAATACTGTGAAATTTTTGGTTTCTATTGTAGTGCTTTCCTATTTGTCTCTGGTTCTTTTAATTTGTGTCCTCTTTCTTTCCTTTGGTCAGTTGGGCCAAGGGCCTTTGGATCTTGTATTTTTCCTCTCCAATAATAAGCTCTAGTATCATTGTTATTTTGTATTATTTTCTTTTACTTTATTCAGTTAATTGGGGCTTTGATTTTATATTTTCTTGCCATCTAATGGATTTAGATTTGGGTTGTTCTTGGTTTTCCAAATATTTTGAGTCACAACATTAAATCATTAATTTGTGTTCTTTCTAATGTTAATAATAGGCACTTAGAACTCTAAATTTTCCTTGCAAGACTACTAATTTTAATAAGTCCCAAAGGTTTATTATATCTTGTTTTCATTTTAATTTAGTTCCAGGATTTTAAAAAAATTATATTTGATTTCTTCTTTGACCTGAGCTGTCACCAGGATAAGGATTTTGCTATAAGATCAATCTTCTTCTCTTGTTTCCTCTGTAAGACCCAGGGTATTGGGTCTTCTGTTGTAGTCCTTCCTTGATGTACTTGGAATTGAGTACTGCACAGTGGAGAGAGATTATGTTCTAGTTTCATTCTTTTATAGGGAGCTATCCAGTTGGACCAGTGCTACTTAATGAAGATGTGCTTTCTCTGTATCTTTGTCCCCATTGTCAAGAATCAGGTGACACTACATGTGTGGATTTATATCCAGGTCTATAGTTCTATTTGATTCACAAATGTGTCTGTTTTTTAGCCAGTTTCCTGCTGATTTTGTTATAGCTCTACAGTAAGTAAAATCATGAATAGTGATACCTCCAGCTGTTCTTTCATGGTTCAGAACTTCTAACCACCCTGGGATTGTGTGTGTGTGTGTGTGTGTTTCAAAAAAATGTGTTTCCTGGGGACTTTAGAGTCTTTTTTTTTTTTTAGTAAAAAAATTTAAGATTTTTTTTTTCATTTTCTGTGAAGAATTGCATTGGAATTTGAAAGGGATTAAATTAAATCTGTAATTGCTTTTGGCAGCATGGCAAAATTCATTTTCAGATTATGAATCCTACCAGTCCATGACCATGGGTGGTCTTTCCATCTTCTGTAATTTTTTTCAATTTCTTTGATTATTAACGTTTTTATTACATAACATTTTCTTTCCTTAAAATTATTTCAAGTTGTTTTATTAATTTAGTGTTTTTAAGGCCAAGTGGAAAAATATCAGTGTTTTTACAAAAATAAGGAACATGACAAGATGTCTACTCTCTCTGTTCATGTTCCTGTCTCTCAAAACATTTGAATGGAATTGTTTCCCTGTTTTTTTTCTTGGTATGCTTGTCATTTGTATTTCGGAAAGCTATCGATTTTTATGTGTTCATTTGTGTGTTGATATTTTGCAGAACGTAGTTTATCAGTTGTAGAGTTTTCTAATGGGGTCTTTGAAATACTTTTTTATATAAAAAAGTATTATTTGCATATAAGAATTCTTTGGCTTCTTTTCTTATTCGTATCCCTTTATCCCTATACTTGTCTTATTGGTTTAGCTACGACTTCAAGCACTATAGAATATGTGAATCATGAATAACGAGAGTTGACATTTTTGTCTTTCTCCTGATTTTACTAGAAACAATGATTGTATTTTATTATCAGGTATTTTCAGAAGAAAATAGCAATGTGTAGATGTTTTATTGCAAAAAAGCAAACAAGCAACCAAGCAAAACACCAAACCCAAATAAATTTGTTCTTCAGCCATTTATTCAGTGAACACAAGTACTTGCTTGACCAGCCACCATGTTAGTACAGAGAAGAGATTTATCAGAACTGGACAGGGGTACTTTGGGGGTGCGGAAAATAATGGAGTTACACCCAGAAGACTGTATATACTGGTGGAGGTTTCATAGGACAAGACATGGCATTTCAGCTTGAAGTGAAAACTGTCAGAGAATCTTTTCCATTAATCTCAGAAGTGAAGATGTTTTAGATTCATGTGAAAATGTGTAGCTAAGACAAGGCATACTAGGAATGGTCCTAAAATGAATTGAGAGGTGGGAAGTTCGTGGCACACAGGAAGGACTATGAGGGGAACAGCCTAGAGAGTAATGACTTGCAAAGCCAAACTGTTCACATTCACTACCAAAAGTATTAGTGCTGGTTCACAAATACAAAGCCACTTGCCACCAAGATCATGTTTTAATTTATCTTATTTAAAAATAGCCTCCGTTTCTATAGAAATAGGGCCCCACTGTTGTGGTAGATGCTGAAACGCTTTCTTCCTAACAGAAAGTTGTGTATTTAATCCAGCCTGGGAATCTCACTGTGTGACTGCAATGATGCATCTCTCAAAAGCCATTAGTTGGGCCCTTTGCTGGCACCTTTATGGCTGTTATCCTTGAAACCTGAACTGAAAAATGTGATGATTATTTGAAGCCCACTCAGCCCTCTCCATAGCTGAGGACCACTCAGGGAAACAAACTGCCCCATACCCACAGAAGTATGGAGACTTACGTTACTTCAAGCTTGGTAGCGACTGCTGCTGGAGAAGCATACGACGATAAGACATCTATTTTTAAGCACAATCTCATTTGGGAGACTAATTTAGTCATTTACACGAAAATGTTTGCAGTTTATTTTAGAAGTAATTCATTTTATTATGAGTGGTATAATGTTTCTGAGCACAAATTAGTTCTTTTTGAAGTCTGAACTGTGCTCTTTTGAGAGTTTCTTTCTGTGCCAGCTTCCAGGACTATGGATTATTTACTGGTTGGATTTGATACTTTTCTGTAAAATCTAATTTCCCAAGTGAGCATCATGGAGATGAAGTAGAAGAATTAGAATTGCATATTTATTCATTCTTAGAGACATTTAGTCAGTACCTAGGACATCTGAAGTATAGCACCAAGTGTCAGGTGTGTATTTACAGATCTAGAGGAGTCTCAGGCATGCACATATAATTGAAACTATTTCTACTATATTTAAAAGACACTATTAATTTCACTAGCAGAAGTATTCGAAGTTGATGGATCTGGTGGTTAGTTTTTGTTCACTTGACACAAACTCAAGTCACCAGGGAAGAGGGAACTTCAGTTGAGAAAATGCCTCTATCATTTCCCCTGTGGACATGGCTATGGGGCATATTTTGGGTTAATGATTGATGTGTGTGGGTCCAGCCCACTAAAGGTAGCACCATCCCTTTGTAGGTGGTTGTTGATGGTATAAAAGAGGCAAGCTGAGAAGTAATGAAGAACAAGAAGGAAGCAACACTACTTCATGGCCTCTGCTTCCAGGAACTGAACCTTGAACCTTGAACTCTTGCCCTGACTTCTCACGATGGCCTATAAGTTGTAAAGTGAAAACTTTGAGAAATGAAGCCTCTTCTTTATCCAGTTGCTCTGTTCATGATGTTTATGACAGAAACAGAGAAGCAAATAAACAAAGAGTAGATACAGAAAAATGCCATCCAGTCATGAGGATCTGTGTTCAAAATAGGTGTTAGACACAAGAGAAACCCAGAAGCTTGTGGATCAACCAGCCTATGAAACATGGTGACAAACAAGGATCCTTGCTCCAAACAGGGAAATATGAGCACCAACATAACATGTGAGCTTGTCCTGCGACCTCCACATGTGCATGCTTACACTCACACATGAACACAAAATTTAAAACATGACTTTTTTTTATTAGAAAAGAAAGTAACACTTTGATGGAAAGAGAAACAAACAAAAACAGGATATTTTCAAATGGTGGCATGAAAAGAATGAAGGGCCTGAATATGTAAGGAAAAGGAAGTGGGATTTCTCTATGGGCAGCATGGGAAAGGAGAGACAGCATGAAGGTATGGGCCTGTGTTGAGCTCTGCTCCACACTTGAGTATACAAAGACCCTTAAGGGAAGACACCCAACTTCTCTTGAAGACGGACATTGACTCCTTGAAGTATTATTTTCTCATTAAATCAATGATGTAGCAGTGTAATGTTCTAGAGGAGCACATTTTTCTGGGCTGGGGTATAAGTGGTATTGAGGCAGTAGAGCAGGAACTGAGAATTAGAGGGCAAGGCTAGGCCAAACCATGTGAAAATGAAGCTCAGCCCTTCCTGATTTATCATGAACGTAGCTAGAAGCTACTAGTATTTTTATTGCTGCCGTTGTTTTTTTACATAGGTTTTGACTATGGTCTGACATGTTTTCTAGAGAATTTCACTTGGACAAAAGAGGGAAATGGATTGAAAGGAAACAAAGCTAAGTATGGCTATTGTGACAAGTCAGAACTGAAAGACATATTAGAAGGTCGATGGCTGTGGCCAGCAAGAAATGGCTCATAAGAAATAACAAGGAAATGGGCTGCTTGGCATGAGTCTGACATTGACCAAGGACAAGGAAATGGGCTTCAGGCAGGAATCTGACATTAGCCTAGAATAAAGAAGTAATTTCAGACAGAAATCTAAATCTTAGGTTAGAACAAAGAAGTAGACTTCAGGCATGAAAATGACTTTGGGCTAGGACAGGAAAGTAGACTCAGATATTTTGGTCATCGTGATAAGCTCTTAGAAACAGTAATCACGGGAGTGATCATAGGACTTTGTTTATTGCCTTGCTTGTTCTTTGATTATTTGTGATTATTGTCTTGCTTGTTCCTTGACTATTTGCATCTATTGTATTGCTAGTTCTTCAACCCAGAACTGATCTTAATACAAGCATGTAATTAAAATGGTATTAAAGCAGATTGGCAAAAAATAAATAAATAAAAAACAAACAACAACAACAACAAGAACAAAAAGAAATGTAAATAAATAAAATAACCAATAAAAGAAGAAAAGAAAAACTATACAAAATGGCATTCACCTATAATTTTCCATATATATTTTACATGTGTATGTATTCACTCCTTAATATGGGAAAGAAAGACCATAGTATAAAAAAAGAAAAAAAATAACAAGTCCCATGGAAAATGCAATTAGCAGTGTCCATAATCCACAAGAATGTGAGAGTGAAAACCCCCAAATTATCTCTCAGTGAAACACTGCTTCCTAAATTATACACAACTTTGTGTTCCTCTGTAGCCAGATGCATCTGCCTATCCACTCAGCTGCTTGGTATCAGAGAAGGCTGAGTCTCAAAAGAAGAGCCTAGCTATTTTCTGCAGCTAAGTCATTCCTCAGCACATGTGGGTGAAGAGAAATTTATGTGTGCCACTTCCTAAACCTTTTGGTGTTTGTTAACAGATCTTCGAAATCTTACCACTTATGTGAGTCATCTAGTATCATCTAGTTGATTCCATCCGTATTTTACAGATCCAGGAACTGTATCCAGAAACAAATAAATCCTATCTATCTAATCAGTGAGCACAAAGAGCTCTCAGACTTTCAGGATCTTAGCTTGAATATTCTTCTGTCTCTCTTTGTAAAATATCTTTAAGTAAACATGTATTTTGTCCACCTTCCTTTACAGAGGAAAAAAATACATTGTTTTGCACTTTCTTTAATGTTCAGCTTCCTGTGACAATTCAATTAAATGTAGGCAAACCCTCCTGAAGTATATTATGTAAATCCATAGAAGCAGCACATTGATGAAAGAGCACATTGCTAAAGCAAAGCCAGGTAAGATGATGTTCAGCTTGGCTAATTTTGACTGCATATTTATGAGGACTTACTTACGAAACACTGAGCCGTGAGCACTTACTGGACAAAATCCAGGGATAATTCTGCTGAAGACAAAATATGAATTCCCCACAATTTAGAAGTATAATTATCAGCAGAGTTATTATTTGTAAAAAAAAAAAAAAAAAAAAAAATACCACTTTAAATCTATAATCCTCTGCTCATTTCCAGAGTCTTGGGCTTTATCCTTTTGTGTAGGAACACAATTCTCCTGCTTCAGCTTTCTGAGTGCTGGGATTGCTAGTGCTGGGCGTCTTCTAAATTATTGATGCTTATCTTTACTGGGTATTAAAATAACATTCTGCGTACTAAGTGCTGGGTGTGTTTCCCTAGAATTTTTTCTGCTTTTAGAGTTAGAGATGGATATTTCCTTAAAATGCTGATCTACAAAGTTAGCATTTTCCACTGGGAGCAGAGATCTTCACAGGTTTCACAATATTTTGTTTAGGTGCTGCCTTTGTGGGGTTCTAGGCAGCAGTCATTGCTATCTTCTTTTTTGATGCCTCCTTGTCTAGTCCTGTTTTGTCTTGCCTAGCTTACCTTCCCTTTTCTCCCCTCTGCTCTTCTCCCTTCTCCTCCCCTCCCTGTTCCTCCCCTCCCCTCTCTCCTCCTCCCTTTTTCTTCCCTTCCTTACCCTCCCCATCTTCTTCCTTGGGAGCCCTGATAGCCTGCTGCCAATGAGTTTTCCTAACTTTCTGGCTTATATTAGCAAGAAATGCCCCAGTGATGACCTGCTAGAATTTGACTGCTTGACGGCTTCTTTTCTTTTGAATTTCTTTGGACTTTCTTTTTTTGGTAGTTTCTTCTGTAGAAGACAGACCCACTTATCTCTGAAAAATCCTTTAGGAATGTGGGTTCACATTTTGCATTAACATACTGGAAAACCTTCCTGGTGGTCAGCTTCTCCTGTCTGGGGTAGATCATGGACCCGCTGCAACAGCACAGTTTGACCTTCATGGTGAGGGGAGAATTTTTAACGATATATTTAGATCTATTACAGGAGAATCTAGACGAAGATTATTTTTGTGAAGAAAGAATCATAGAGGTTTTAAAGAGAATAAACTTTTTTTGAGACCCCCTAGCATGTAGAGGCTGAAACCAGGCCATCTCTGTTCCAGGAACTCCACAAAAGGGCAGAACCTAGAATGCAGGTAATCTGGTTCTTAGGCTCTGGGTTCCAAGGACAGGCTAGCCACATGATAGAAGCTTAAGGGTGGAATCAAGGATGCAGATAATCTGGTTCTTAGGCTCTGGGTTCCAAGGATAGGCTAGCCACATGATAGATGATTAGATAAGATTAAATTCTTGAAAAATAAGTACACAGGGTGTTTCCCACATGATCCTTTTACTGTATTTTTATGATAATGTCTGTTGATGTTTCATGACTTGTTTTTTGATTCCCCCTCACCTCCCGGGTTTTGTGGTTTTTCCCTTTATAATCCCTTCTCAATTAGACCTCGGGGTCGACACTCCTTGTGAGTCTCGGCCTCAGCCGGCTGATTTCCTGAAAATAAAGCCTTATGCAGTTTGCAGCAAGTTTGGTCTCTCGAGTTTCTAGGTGGCCGTGAATTCCCACGTCTTGAGTGAGGGTCTCCCCTCGTGGGGGTCTTTCAGTTTAAACCCTGAAATGTCCTTAGATACTGTAGTGGTTTGAAGATGCTTGGCCCAGGGAGTGGCACTATTAGGGTGTGTGGTCTTGTTGGAGTAGGTGTGGCCTTGTTGGAGGAAGTTTGCCACTGTGGAGGTGGGCTTTGAGGCCCCTCTTCTAGCTCTGGAGGACAGTCTCTCTTGGCTGCCGTGGGATCAAAATACAGAACTCTCAGCTACATCTACATCTGGACATTGGCATGCTTCTTGCTATGATGATAATGAACTGAACTTCTGAAACTGTAAGCCAGCCCCAATTAAGTATTATCCTTTACAAAAGTTGCCTTGGTCATGTCATATCTTCATAGCAATGGAAACTCTAACTAAGACAGATATATTCTACTGTTTTTGAGTCCCTGTGTAATAAAATATACATGAATGGTCCTCTCCTATTGAAATAGGAAGAACTGTTCAAAGTTACTTGAGTTACTAATTTAAAAGTAAAACTAAGGGGCTGGAGAGATGGCTCAGTGGTTAAGAACAGTAGCTGCTCTTCCAGAGGTCCTGAGTTCAATTCCCAGCAACCACATGGTGGCTCATAACCATCTGTAGTAGGATCTGATGCCCTCTTCTGATGTGCCTGAAGATAGCTATAGTGTACTCAAATAAATAAATAAATAAACAAATCTTTTTTTTTTAAAGTACTAAGAGTTCTTTTTAACATAATAATTATAATTTGTTGTTTAAGAATTTTACACACATATAGTCTATTTGGATCATATCCAGTCCAACATCTGTCCATCACCACCTGGATGCCCCCTTTTCGTGGTCCTTCTCAGCGTCATGTTTTCTTTCTCTGTTTTTAAAAACTCTCTGAGTCCAGTTAATACTGTCCCCTTATGCACAAGGATTTAGGGCCATGCATTGGAGCTCTGACGGTCCACCAGGAATCCGACTCCTGAAGGAAACTGTCATACTACCAGGTGCCATCACCTGACAATATCTACAGAGGCAAAGAGGGTTGGGATCTTGTGAGTACCCTTCCATCCATGCTGGAATGTTAACTGGCTTGATGTTGTGTAGGGAACCACAGCTGCTCTGTGCATGTTCATAAGCAAAACACATCCAGAAGAGATTGTTTCTCATCAGACCTCTCCGGCCTCTTGTTCTTACTTTCTTGTCATACCAATTTCTGAGTATTGAAGGAAAAAAGTATGATATAGATATCTAGTTTATAGCTAAACACAAGCCTGTATGAAGCACTGAACACTGTAAAGAATGATGGCTGAGAGGTGTATTTATATACAGATATAAAGGTAAGCATTTAGAAGGAAGTTTGATGCTATATGTATTTCCGAAAATAATAGTAGGTTCTCACTAAGCCCTATGACCCCCTGAGCTATAGATTCTTGGCCAGGGTTACAGGCATGAGAACTGTCCTGTGCATAGAATCTAAATCCAGTGAGAAATCTGTTGCTTATTCCCAAAACGTTCATGCCAGTATTGCCCCAAAGGGCACAGCACGTGAAGCTGGTGATTATTGTAGCTCAGTTTGCACAGATCCCCATAAGACTGTTGATGACCTTTCTTCCCCAGAAGCCTAAATAGCACTTTCTGGTCCTTTGAAAGCCACCGACATGGGGAAGCTTTCAGGTCAGCATCAGATTTATTTTTTTATGTCCTGTTGTTGGACTCTAAGATCCAAAACCAGGGGACACGCTCCCACAGAATCGCACACGGACAGGACTTGCTGCAATCACATGAGGTTTGGTTTAATGAAACTAGTACTCTCACATGCAGGCAAGAGAGTGCCGAACAAGAGCTGGGTACAGTATTTATGGGTACAGTATAGTTCACGAGGGCAAACCACAAAGTCTGACCTTTCCAGTTCAGTCCCTAGGTGACTCAGATTATGACAAGAAGTGTTCTCCATTTGCCCAGGTTTATTATGTTAAGGGCCCAGCTTCCTGATTCCTGGAATGTATCTAAACTCTGGGCCCTCCTTACCCTCAGGTGGGTTCCCTCCCCGGTAGTCTGAGGAATGTTAATCAGCCTCTCCCTTCTCCTCTGAAAGTTAATCCAGCAAGTGTCCTCTGACTAAAGAATGTGCCCCTCCCAGGATGTGTCCTGGGACATTGTGGTTCTATTAATCTTAAATTCAAACCGAGACCCGAAAAGCCTACATTTAGACCCAAAAGTCTTATACTGTGACCTGTGAACAAACTACACAGTCTCTTTAGTAATAGGATATTACCTTCAAGTTTTAGTGGACCACTAAGATCAATGACAATAGTTTGCATTGTTTGAAGGGTTTTCTGGGACCTTGCTTAACCAACAGTTCACTGGGGAGGTGAGATAACCTACACAAGGCAATGACTTTCATGACTTCTAAGAGAGTATTATTTCCTATATAGGGCAACATTTTTTTTACACTTTTTAATCTCTCTCTCTCTCTCTCTCTCTCTCTCTCTCTCTCTCTCTCTCTCCCCTCTCCCTCTCCCTCTCCCTCCCTCCCTCCCTCCCTCCCTCCCTCCCTCTCTCTCTCTCTCTCTCTCTCTCTCTCTCTCTCTCTCCCTATATCCTAATGTATCCTAAAATCATGTAATGTGCAAGGGAAATATTTTATTAAATAAACCAGCTCATTGAAGCAAGGAAGATAGGCAGATGACAGAAAAGATGTTATACAGTTATACAATTGACAAGTCCTAGGGACATTCGAAGGGTTGCAGCTTCTGACTTGATTAGTAATTTGATTACTGTAATCATTAAATGTGCATACTAATATCTTACCAGCACTTTGTGCATCTTTGATAGACACAGTCTTTTAAATTAGTCCAAAGTAACGCTCAGTAAGAGCCTTGTTCTGAGGCAGAGGAGGAAGAAAGAGACTGGGCAA
Organism: Mastomys natalensis; assembly: GCA_021653895.1. Taxonomy (NCBI): domain Eukaryota; kingdom Metazoa; phylum Chordata; class Mammalia; order Rodentia; family Muridae; genus Mastomys; species Mastomys natalensis. The sequence goes on along the minus strand of JAJTUV010000476.1, from coordinate 421,523 downwards.
GAAGAAAAGCTCTGGGCTCCTTTCTTTTGCCTTTGAGATCCAGTCTCATAGAACCCAGTCTGGCATTTGTTATATAGCTGAATATGTCTCCTTGAACTCCTGATCCTCTTGTCCCCACCTCTGAGTATTGGAATTTCAAAAGCGTGCTACTGCCACAGACGGGAGATCTTGAGTTCTAATTCCCATCTAGTTCTGGTGTGGGTCAGGTCTCACCATCTGTTGCTCTTTCTTTATCTACACTTCAGTCCTTTCCTTTTAAACAAGTAATGACTTTCAGCATCCTGATATGCATCCTCTGGCGATATTGTGGTTCTTACATTGAAAGACGGTATGGTGTTCTGTTCTGTGTGTACAGTCCAGGAAAGTCTGCATGGTGAACAGCCTCAGCAAATTAAAAATCCAGATGCTCTCATTTTAAACAAATTAACTTTCATTTTATTAATTAAAATGATTTTATTTTAATTATGTGTGATAAAACTAAAATTAAACCAAATTTAAAAATTTAAAGTTAAAATTAAATTAAAATTTTAAAAAGTTAAAGGACTATCTGACAAAGGTTACCAAGTGTCTGTGCACGCGTGCAAAGCACGTGAAGCGCATTTACTCATTAAATCTTTCAACTCTGTGAAGGAGCTACTATTTGGTCTTAGCAGCTTCTTCACATCATGAGATATTTTTGTCATGTATCTAATAGGAAATTCAAGCAGCCTTGCTAGTATTACTGTAAGCAGGACATGAATCCAAGGCAGCCATCTGAGCATCCGTCTTCGCTAGAGCGAGCTCATTGGCTCCACACATGCTTGCTGTGACCAATGATGTAGCCTCCTACTCAGATTTACCAGTATCACTAGGCTGGCAACAGGTCTTAGGAAGTTTACATCATCTCTATATTTTTGATGTTGCTAAATGTGAAAAAATATCATGACCTCAGTGTTCCCTTGCTGAGCCAGGTTGACAGCATCACCACCACCTGCTTGACCAAAGGTTTCCATTGAAGGCAAGTTTAAAAATAAGGGCTCTGCAGGCTCTCTTGCTTTCTTTAGCTAAAAGGTGTAAGTCTGTCTGGAAGGTTTAAGAAATTCCCCCAGCAATGCAGTGGAAAGAGCAAGTGCGAGTTCTTTTCCTGACCTTGAGCAAAGCAACCTCACTAGCCCTTTGGTTCTCTCTCCCTAAGACAGAGGTCAGTCACACAATTTGTAGTAGAGAAGCAGGTAGGTGGGAGGATCATGCATATATTTATTGATCCTGCATTTTCATTCACAGTACAATGCGTGGAACCTCTGATTCCTTTCTCTGTACTAAGTATAAAACACAAACAAACAAACAACAAACATTCTAGGACTGTATAAATCACTGGTTCTTAACCTGTGGGTCTCAAGTCCTATAGGGGTCCCTTATCCTGCATAGCAATTATTTACATTACAGTTCAAAACAATAATAAGCTTACAGTTTTGAAGTAGCAATGAAAATAATTTTATGGTTGGAGTCATCACAACGGGAGGACTGTATGAAAGGGTCACAGCATTAGGAAGGTTGAGAACCGCTGGTATTACTGAGACTTTCGATTAGCAACTTGTGCAATCCTTGAGATACATTTACTGACTAATGAACTGCCTAAAATAAATACCTAAAACTTCGTCTTTTTTTTCCATTTCCCCTTCTAATTTTCTTCTTTACACTCATATATCTTCTGGCTACTGGGAATACAACTGTGAATAAAATAATTAGGACATTTTCCACTAGAGGATGAAAAGACAGCAACAAACATTTGAGGACAGGAACGTTGATGGAGCTCATGAATGGCACACACAGTTACCCGATATGCTCTGCAGCGCAGGGCGGGTTGTAAGTCTGAGCTTTGTCATCTCACCGAGGGTGGGAAGGTGGGGTTTTCTTTGGAGGGAATGTGCTGATGAGGTCTGGATGAGGACAGGAGTCCAGTATTTTTTTTTTCAGAATGAGACCACAGCAGCAGGTGAAAAGGGGTGAGAAAAGCCCGACCACTGCCTGTCCTCGGAAATGGGGAGAGGGTTAGTCATCCAGAGCAGAGTGCAGAGTGGTGCTGTCCTTCCTGCTAGGAGTTCTGTTCCTATTACAAGTATGTTCTAAAGTCATTGAAATATTTTAAGTGGTAATATTTTGAGGTTTTGTTCTCCTTTTCTTTGGGGTATTAGGGGTTGCCCAGGGTATTTCATGTGCTGAGAACGTGCTGTATCTTTATATTGTTACTATGACTAAAGGGAGCTTCAAAAGGCAAGGCTGCAAACAGAAAGATGAGATAGAAAAACAACATTAGGTCCAAGAGGCTGAGAACAGGAGTAACCGGAAGGCTTGTTAGAGGAAAAAGGTTGAACAAGAATCGATGCGGCTGGGCTGGAGAGACTGGCTCAGTGGTTAAGAGCAATGACTGCTCTTCCAAAAGTCCTGAGTTCAATTCCCAGCAACCACATGGTGGCTTACAACCATCTGTAACAAGATTGATTCCGTCTCCTGGTGTCTGAAGACAGCAACAGTGTACTCACATACATTAAAAAAAAAAAAAAAAAAAAAAGAATCGGTGTGGCTGTATCCAGTAATAGTCTGTTAGCTTTTATGGTGACTTTATTTTTAGGTAACTCTCGTTCTTAGAGCTTCAATCTTTTCCTGTAGGCAATGACTGTTTAGTAAACATTCTTATGCTTTGGACTGTTTAGGTGTAGAGATCAGATTCATTCCCTGGGCCCACACAAGATGATCCAAAGACCTTAAATGAAACTCATTGAGTACAGAGACTTTTTCCAGTCTTCTTTCACCAGTCACCTGGCTTCCTGCTTGCTTCTCAGTGGCTAAATGCCACTGTGTCTCCTCCCTCGCAGCCTAATTACTAGGTAGAGAATTCACGTAACCTAAATCATATTATTTTCCTTTGCTATCTACACATACAACCTAAGAATGGGGTGCAAGTTGGGCTTTAGACTGAGTCAATTTTTTATTAGTTACTACTGTCTGTGGTAGTAATTTATCCATCAAGATAAACCAGGGTCTTGAACGCTACTTAATAGCATTCATTATGTGGTAAAAACAAAACAAAAACAAAAATAAAACAACTATAGAAAAAATTTGTGAAGCAAAAGTCCAAACAATAAACCGAAACAGTTGATTAAGACCCTGTTTTTGTCTTGGAAGACAGGGTGTTCCATGGCTTCGGGCTATGTTTACTGGAGATGAATAATTAATGGAATTGTTAGATATGTATGCTACCTAAAGTAGACTTTTCTTCTTACTCTTTGTTTTCTTCCAATTCACTCTAGTGTTAGTAACACAAGTTGGAACACTTATCTCAATGCACCCAAACAACCAAGGGATGAGAAAGAGTAACATTTGACTTAGAATATCAATGGGAAGTCCTATTATCTCTAAAACTATGGAATTAGCAAGAAAAACATCACTCAGAACTCCCCAAAGATCTATTTGTAGTCAAGAGGACAGAATCCAGTAACAAATTCTTTCTGTACTTTTCTAGGCAAAAGTTCTGTTTTAACTCTGTTGCTTGGTATTTGGATTTCCTGCATCTTAGAATTCCATTCCATTTTCTAACAGAAAAGTGGCCCACAGGCCTAAAGCATCATTGGCACAGCTTGGAATTGCTAGAGATGCAACTTATGGACTTCAAGGAGACTTCTCAACTTTGGGTGGAGGTCTCAGCAAACTCCACCCTTTACCATTTACCAAAGTCCCATGATGATTCTGATGCATATTAAACTAAAAAACACTTAACCATATCCACCCTTACATGAATGTGAGCCATTTACTTTTCTTCCTTTGTTTTCTTTCATATTCAATAGTTTTTCAAATGAATTGATTTCTTGATCTTCTGTATCAATAGATAGCAGTTCTAGTAAACACATGCTTGTGTCTGACTCCACTATTAGGACTCAGCTGCTGGTCAAAGTAAGACAACCCCACCTTTCCAGATTTTTATGTCCTTCCTCCTCATCTGGGGATGTTAATACAATGCAAATATATTTTAGGTTTTGTGTGTGTGTGTATGTTTGTGTGTTTGTGTCTCCATATAAAGCTGAATATTTTCCTTTCAAGATCTGTGAAGAATTGTGCAGGAATTTTAGTAGGACAAGATTTGGTTGCCCACTTTTTCCACACCTATTCAATATACTATTTGAAGTCTTATCTAAAGCCATAAGACACTAAAGGATATCAAGGGGATATAAACTGGAAAGCAAGGAGTCAAAGTGCCTTTATTTGCACATGATATGATAGTATACATAAGTGAACCTAAAAATTTCTACTGGAAAAATTGTACAACTGATAAACACTTTTAACAAAGTAGCTGGATGCAAAAAATAACTCTCAAAAATCAATATCCTCTTACATATAAATGACAAACTGACCAGGAAGAGTCAGAGCAACAAAATCTTTCACAATAGCCTCAAATAATCTAAAATATCTTGGGGGTAACTCTTACCAAACAAGTGAAAGTCTTGTAGAATAAAAACTTCAAGTCAGTAAAGAAAAGGATTGAAGAACAAAGGAAATTAAAAACAGTAACTTCTATCACTATTGTTTTGCAATCAATAGTTTATATTTATTTATATGCTTTCACCTGCAAGTAGTAAATAATTTTGTAATTCAGAGATCTCTGATGCTCATGAGTTGATAGGATTAACAAAGTAAAAATGCCTATCCTAGAAACACCAATGTATAGACTCAAAGGCAATCCCTATTAAAATTCCAGCATAAATCTTCACAGATCTTGAAAGGACAATAACTCAGCTTCATATGGAAGCATACACACAGACACACAGACACACACACACACACACAAACACACACACACATGTACACACTTCTAAAAATAATCCTGAAAAAAAGAACTGTAGGAGTTATGACTATCTCAACTTTCAATTTGTACTACAAAGCTATATTAATAAAACCCTCATAATATTGGCACACAAATGACACACTGAACAATGGAATCAAATTGAAGACCCAGACATAAATGTATAGATACCTGATTGTTGAAAGAAACACACATAGGAAAAAGACATTCAACGAATGGTGCTTCAAACTGGACAGCTACATATAATAGAATCCAAATAGTCATACTAATCACCCTACACAAAACTCAACTCCAAATGTATCAAAGACCTGGACATAAAACCATATACATTGAATTTTATATAAAAGAAAGAGAGGAATGTTCTTGAACTCATTGACAGGAAAAGAATTTCTGAGCAGAGTGCTGTTAGCACACACACCAAGATTAGTAACTAATAAATGGGACCTCATGAAACTGAAATTTGCTGTAAGGTAAAGGACACTGTGATTTGGACAAAGCAGCAGAATGGGACAAGATTTTAAGCAACTACACATCAAACAGAGGACTAATATCCAAAATACAAAGAACTGAAAAAATACTGAAAATGAAACAAATAACCCAATTTAAAATGGGGTACCGATCTAAACGTACTTCTCAATATAGGAAACTCAAGTGGCTGAGAAACGCTTATATGTTCAACAGCTTTAGCTCTCAGGGGGATGCAAATCAAAACTACTTTGTTATTGCATCTTATACCAACCAGAATTACTAAGATCAATTAAAAAGTGACAGATCTTTCTAGTGAGGATTTGGAGTAAGGGGAACACTCGTACATTCCTAGTAGGAGTGAAAACTCCTACAGTCACTATGGAGTGGCAATTCCTCAGGAATCAATATACCTCAAGATCCAGCTAAACCTAGAGAACATTTCCTCCTGCCATAGAGACACTTGCTCCATATATCAATTCCTACTCTAGTCATAATAGCCAGAAGCTGGAAACAACATAAATGAATGAAACAACCTCAATAGAAGACTGGATAAAGAAAATGTGGCATATTTACACAATGGAATTTTACTTAGCCATTAAGAAAATGAAGCTGTGAAATTTGCAGCCAAATAGATGGAACTAGAAAAAAAAAACGAAATCAAACAAACAAACAAACAAATGCTACCCTTAGTGAGGTAAGCCAGATATCGAAAGAGAAATATGGTATGTATGTGCTTATATGTAGATATTAGTTTTTAAATTAATGTTAGCCTTTTAGAATCATAGAATCATGGTGGTTAGGTACAGAGAGAGAAATAGCGGGGAGACAGAGATCTCCTTTAGAAAAGGGAACCAGAATGGATGAATGGTGAGATTGGAGCAGGAGAATCTGATTGAGAAGAGCAGGTGAGAAGGGGGACAAGGACATCTTTGTGGGGAACAGACAGCTAAAATGGAGGGCCATTTGAGAGATAGTATGGAAAACTATTTCTATAGAAACTGCCTAAAATAAGTACGTATATTCAGGTGATCTAACTGAAATCTCCTGGTATTGAGGCAGAAAGAGCTGCAATTGGCCTCTCGTTGTCGAAGGAAGGAAGCCTCCCATTCTGACACTAGGTTACATCTAATTGAGTTGTTGACCAAAGGGCTCCCATGGGGAATTCCCATGGGACCCCAGGCTGTTGCCAAGACTATACATCAGTTGTTTTTCACATGTGACACAAAGGCCCCATTGCTAAAGACAATGCCTATACAACACATTGAACACTGAGAAGTCAAGCTGGTTCCTACATAGTCTTCACCCCTACATTCTAGTTTAGTGTCCTTGGTACAGTAAAATACTGTGTATATTACCAAAAGAAAAGCATAAACACTAACCCAGCCACAAATCCTTTAAGCTGCAATAGCATTCCCAACTACAAGGTATGCTAGGGCAATGGTGACACAAGGAATATGGGAGAAACCAAACAATATCTGATTTGACTTAAGGCCTGCTCCAAAGATGGAACCCACACCCAACACTGGCTATGTGACCAAGAACCAGAGACCAGATAGCTCAGGGACCTAGGGTAAAAAAATATACTTTTAAATGAGAGGGAGGGAGGGAGAGAGAAAGGACAAGAGAAGACAAGAGGAAAGGAGAGGAGAGGAGAGGAGGGAAGGGGAGGGGAGAAGAGGAGAGAGGAGGGGGGAGAGGAGACGAGAGGGAGGAGAGGAGAGGAGAGGAGAGGAGAGGAGAGGAGAGGAGAGGAGAGGAGAGGAGAGGAGAGGAGAGGAGAAGAGAAGAGAAGAGAAGAGAAGAGAAGAGAAGAGAAGAGAAGAGAAAGAGAGAGAAAAGAGAAGAAAGAGAAGAGGGAAATAAAGTGACTCCTACTGACATTATGATATACTTAGAGATTAGTGGCTTGTTCATCCATCATCAGAGAAGCTTCCTTCTGCAGCAGATGGGAACAAATTCAGAGACTCACGGCCAGACATGACAGAGAGTCAGAGACTTTTGAGCACTGACATCTAAATGGAATGTCTCCATCAAATCCCTCTCCTCAGAGTTCCGGAATCCTTGTAGAAGTAGGGGCAGAAAAAATTTAAGAGTCAAAGGGAGAGGCTCTCTAAATCGCCATGATCAAAGCTCACATACCAGGACCTCTGTGCATATATTATGGCCTCCAGGTCAGGACTTCCTGAGTATGGGAACAAAAGGGTCTCTGATTCTTTATGCCTTCTTTTGGTGTCTTTTTTGTCTTCTTATTTTGTCCAATTCTAATGCGTTTTTTTTCTTGTATTACATTTTCTAAAACTTGTAAATATGCCTTTAAAGCAGGTTTTTGAAAGGGCGATGGAGGGACTGCTGCAGCCTGTCACACATGTGTTTGCAGAGTCTTCCTCATTTGCAGTATTTGCTGCATTCCTGAGTTTGTGATGCAGATCCCTAAGTAAGTTGCCTTCTTTTCTGTAGTGGGGATTTTTTCCACAGGAGAATATCCCTAGGACAAACTGTGGGGATAAAAAGATGAATACATCTTCTGTAGGAAAAAAATGGGAGAAATGAGAGTAAGAGATCACCTAAGATGCTCACACACACTGCCCGATCTGGGAGGAGGTAGGGCTGAGACCCAAACCCTTTCCTAGCTAATTCCAGGACAACTTATTTATTTCCTTTTGCATGAGTATTATGCCCAGAGTATCAAGTTATTAACCAAGGACCTATATGAGGAATGAGAATCTGAGGCTGGAGACTTTAACAATAACAGATGTATTATCAACAAACAAAACCTGTGGTGTGCTGAGCTGTGTGTGTGTCTGTAGTGTGTTTGTATGTCTCTGTGGTCTGTTTGTTTGTGTGTGTGTGTGTGTGTGTGTGTATGTGTGTGATATGTGCTAATTTGTGACTTTCAAAAGATAGTACAGAGAGAGGAAAGGCATTAAATAGAACTTGCCAAGGAACTTGAGCCCAAGTCGGCCGAGATGAGGAAAAACAACTGTAACTGCTTTGGTGAGGAACAACTAAAGTCCTCCAAGGAAGCTGAGGTAGAATCCAGTCGCTCTGAAACAGTGCTGTCCACACTGTGTGCAGGCTCCAGTCCTCTGGAGAAAACAGCCTGCTAAACAGTGTGGACACACATCCACCTCCCCCAATCACCGTTTGTTCTTTTGAGCATTCAGGTGATTCTCACATGATCTCAAGATTCAGCATGCTTCTTGAAAGTAATAGAGTGAAGCAAAAGTAGATGAGCAGGTTAAAAAGCCAAATATCCATGAGCAATTGTCCAGTGATGTTCTTCAGGCGATTTCATACAGAACAAATATGACTGTGTGAACCAGAAATATTTGTGCTTATTTTTATTCTAGTAGTAGTCCTGGTGATAGTTTGCTTAAAGAGGACTGTGGCAGCACAGATGCCTCTGGGTAACTACACATAGGTAACATGTGTACGTGTATGTCTTCTTGCTCCCGTATATTTTTTGCTTCGTTCAAAAACAGATTTAGAATGTGTTAATTTTATATTAAGAAGATATAAAAGGAAATAGAATCTGCATATTGAATCAATTTATCACTATTGTATAGAAATATATTTTATTAGATGAATATCAGGTTAAGTATTCAGATAAGAATTATTTTTAACATAATAAAAGATCAAAATTAAAAATTTCACCACTTATTTTGTTATATATATTATAAATACATAAATATATGTATTCTATTTTTAAGTGTATGAATTTGAGTGTGTGACATGCATCGTGTGTACACCTGGTATCTTCAGAGGTCAGAAGAAGGCACTGGATCCTCTCTCTGGAAATGAAATATAGATGGTGTGTGAACTGCTATTTGTATACTGGGAATTCAACCAGGATTCACTGTGAAAGTAGCAAGTGCTGTTAAGGGGTGACCCATCTCTCCAGATTGACATTTTTTTTTTTTACTTTAAATTCTATTAAGTGAGGTAATAAATTATAGTCACAAAACTTACTTCATGTGTTCACCAAATATTTCCTGAAAAGTATTTTGTCTTCATTCTTCCTAACCAAGTCAGTGCATGGAGTAAATACTCCTATTAGCTTCATTTTGCAAATGAGGACACAACAGATGTAATTGGGCTAGTTAATGTGTCTGCAATCAAGAAACTACAAGAAGACAAAAGTCAGATCTGAGCTGCTCCCCCACTCCTTCTGCCTAGTGCTACCTGCTATTCATATAGTCACTTGTGCTTAGAAGCCTTGAGAGCATGCCCAGAGGTCAACTCCATTCCATTCCAACTTAAGCCAAATGGCAAAGCAGGCCCCAAGCTGAGTTTGTTGCCATGTCTACAGCAGCACCTCCCCTCATAAGAATCATGAAAAGAAGTCAACTCTTTAATGGTTAACAAATCTTAAACCACTAGCATACTAAAGAGTCAGCATAGAGAGTTAAGAGTTATTTTCCACTTAGACAGTAACAGTCCCAGGAGGTGGTAGTTACCAGTCTTCATTAGTCCTCACTTTACTTTAATAGCTATTAGTGACAACAGAGATAATTTTTATAGGTGCTAATTGACCCTGCAGGAAGCTTTGGAGGTTTTCCTAATAGCCTGGGACTTCTTTGAAGTTCTGTTTTAGCTATAGAGTGCTCTAGCAATGACAGGGGAAATGTGCTTTAGAGAAGTAAAGCACAGGCTCCCAGCCTGCACTCTATGAGAACTGTAAAACTGTGGGGGAGTGACAGGGACCAAACTGAACTTGAACAATATTTGACCATGAAAGTCGTCTAAATTGCGCTAAAACTGTCCTGAGCGTGTGTGTGTGTGTGTGTGTGTGTGTGTGTGTGTGTGTGTGTGTGTAGGAATGCTTTGAAAACATGGCCACTCTAATCCCATAGCGTTAGAAACAGGAGAGAGCAGTCGGCACATCTATGGTGCAGCTTTCACATTCTATGTGGTCCCCACTAAGTGCCATTAAAAAGTGTGGGACAAAGACAAGTAAAATGATTTACGTAGGGCTTGAGGATGGTACCCAGTGGCACAGTGTTTGCTTACCATGCATAAGGTCCTCAGCACCCTGACTGAAATGATAGTAAAATGATAAGTTATGAATGTGAAAACCACCAGTGAACGGATGAATTGGAACTCAGTCAGGCGATTTTAGGACACTGTTTATTGCAACATAGTTATTTTACACACTCGCTCTTTTGCTGAGTCAGACAGGTTGGATGAAAAGTCAAGAAGGGTTAAGGCCTGTAGGATTCAGGCATGATCATGCACGGAAAGGGTGGAGAAATCAAAAGGGAGAAAGTACATTCGTCTCAAGATTCAACATTCTGCTTAATAGCCAATGAAAAACCACATGTTATCGGGACAGAGAAAAGCACACCCAAGAATTTAGAACTCATCGCAGGAGGCATTTCTAACTTCCTCTCAATTCATTTTCTCCATCCCAGACACTCCATGTAATGGAGAAGGTGTGAACCGGAAGACGGCAAATGGGGGCTGTCTAAGGGAGGCTGGAATGTGAAGCTAGTTGCAAATAAGATACACCAGACACAGGAATTCTGTCAGAGACTCTGGCGGAACAGGTGACTGGGTGTCAAAGATGGGAAGTGAAGTTGTTAACATGGCTCCACAATGTCAAGATTAGACTGGTAATGAGCATCACCTAAGGTGTTACCCTGGCACATTGAGCTGGATCCAAATTACCTTCATGCCGTAGAGCGCCAACGAAGACTGAGCATGCACAGTAGGTGAGTTAAAAAAAAACCGCATTCAGGCAGGCTTCCTGTTGCAGGACATTTACCTTCTTCCAAACGTCCTTCTGATTTACACGAAGGAACAGTTGTCCGTTCGATGGAAAGGTGTGATGGTTTGAAGGCTTGTAGGTGTTCCAAATTTGATCATACACTTTAACTTTGCATTATTAAAGTGAAAAGGACTGCTCGAGGGGAAGAACTAATAACTACTGCATCTTTCTAACTGTGAGGGATGACCAGCTGTCCCTCATTTCTATAGAGCACACAGCAAGGTTATAATGTGCTTAAAAATAACTTAGACATAGTGTAAGTACAGAAATATTTGTAAATATCAAGGCTATCTAGATTTTGACAGCTTTATAAATCTCATAGAGTTTCATTTTCTAGCCATATACAATTGAGTTCATCCTTTAGTGGAAAAAGGAGTATTTCTGATAGAAGAAGGAACTAGCTAGCTGGAAAAGTTGGGGGTGAAACATGGGCAGCTTTCTACAGGTAACACACTGAAGTTTCCAGGTTCAAGCGCTATAAAAGTGAAAATTTAAATCCTGATCTGTCAATGATAACCACAGGGAGGAGGCATCCTAGTGAAAACATGGAGCATGCCGGGTAGAAGATCATACTTGATATAGTATAGAATTGGCTTTGCCAAGAGGAAGAAGGAAGAATCTTGGCTTCATCACAATCATACCTGAAGTCAGAAGCATGGGATAGATGAGTCCTTGACCTCTGGTGACTACTTCCATTTGCCTATTTTCTAGGGACTATCCTCTATTCTTTGATCCCGCTGTATATTGGGAAGCTTTCAAAAGACAAGCAATCTTAGCACATTCTGTATTTTTGGGAACAGTGGATGAAAGGCGCACATAACTTTCTGGCATTATTGCTTCTGTGCAGTCATTTTAGTTGGATTTCCCTGACACTGACACGCCTTCTTCTTTGTAATTGTGTGTGTGTGTGTGTGTGTGTGTGTGTGTTGTGTGTAGTGTCTAAGTGGCTTTGACCCTAGGGCTCTCTTTGATTTATAGGCAACTCTATATTTTGTGCTGGAGTGGTTTCAGAGCCTGTTTGTTCTGGCATCCCAATAAAGCTTTGCTTCCCATGGCAACTCCAGCCTATGAAGCAAAGCCTGAGGGAAGACACAGTTGTCGTTGCCAGCATGAGGCAATAGCACTTTTGGGGTGCTATTCTGTTGGGTGGTGTGTTTTTTTCTAAAGCAACCCCTTAGCAACCCCATCGAAGGCTGTAGGAGCTTTAAGACCTGAATAATGTTCCACCCCAAGTGGAAGAAATCATGTTTTCTCAAATACATTGAATGACATCACAAGACTTTAGTGTGAAATCTTTCAGTTTGACACCTACATAAAGCCTGAAGGTAGGGGTAAATAAGAATATGTGTGTGTTCCCCTATTAATCAATTAATTCTTCCTTACCAATATTGCAGTGATCAAATTTTAAATTTAAGGTCAGTGTACAGCTCTCAACGACACTCTCCACACTTGCTTCTTGATGGACATTGTGAGTCTCAGTCTTAGGTGCATATCTGAATCACCTGTTAACGTTAAAAACCACCAGTGCCCAAATTTCACCAGCAAAGACCAATGTGAGGCCATGTTTAAAAAGCAATAGTTGTCAAGGACCCCTTCCAAGGTATTTTCATATACAGCAGTATCAAACGCTACTGATCTCCATCAGTCCTTGGACACCTGAGAGAGGAAGTTCCCTTAAAAGAAGCAGCAAGCACATGGTTTATCTTCCAACCACACAACTTGAAGTTGATTTAAATCAACATGTTTACTTAATTGTACCTATTATTATCTAAATCATCTTCATGATAGTCACTGACTAAATCACATAAGGTATTACACATGATTCCCAAAATAGAGGGTACTAATGACCATTGATTTTCGACACAGTACAGGGACCATCCAGTTCACATTAGAAAATGTAACTATCTCAGGAAGGAGGCAGACCACACTTTTACTTTGTCACGTATCACAGCTTTATATTTTCTTTACACTGGAAAGATTACTTGTTCCAGTGATGGGGCTCCAATTTTAATGGTGTTATCCTTGTGGTATGGTAAAGAAAATTCTCTCTTGCACATGTGTGGTCTTGTCCTCATTTCCTAAACATTCAGGTGTGTGTGTGTGTGTGTGTGTGTGTGTGTGTTTGTGTGTGAAAAAGTGGAAGACATTGTCTTCTTGTGTGCTGCCCTTGTGTTCAGAGAGCTTATCTCTGTGTTGTGGTGCATTAACTCCAGAAACAGGACACATTTGATTTTGTTTGTCATAGTTTCTGTGTGAACTTCATGAGAAATACACCATTTAAAGTAATGACTTGACCTTACGAATATTCTTAGTGATTTTTATACCAGATATTTCTTTCAATACTCTAGTCATAACTTAATGTTAAATGAAATTCTTTGATTTGCTTAATTTAAAAAAAATCCACATTAAGACAGTTACTATGCAATAGAAATGAATTTAGTTGAAATTAATTTGGTTGAAATGAAGACTTCACACAATGATCTGTATATTACATATATTTAGACCTAGATTCTTATCGCCTCCTACTTTGCTGTTTCTTCTCCTCTGAGACACATCACCTGCAAAGCAGGGCACCAAATACACCTTTGTTTCTTATAGATATTGGTTGTAAGCTTTTAGTCCTCATCTTTCTCACTTTTAGATCTCTATATGCACAGATTAATACTTAGATAATTATCCTAGATTCCTATTTTGTTGAATGGCAAAGTTAGGGGGACTCTAAAGAAAATGTCATATAAAAATCTCTGTTCTTTTCCTACCCTACTATCTGATCCCATTTTACAGATGAAATCATCAAGACCTAGGGAAATGAAATGACTTGCTATGTTTATAGAGCTCAGTAAAATATTAAAGCTAGCTGATAAGGAACGACAATCCTAAGTTCAGGATTTTTTTTATTCATTGACTTTACCAATTGAAATAATAATATAAAATTTATTAGATATTAAGGCGTGAACATTGCAGTAGGTTTTTAGGGATCCGTTGATGAATACAAATCCTATGTTCAAAGGAATTCTTTTTAAACTCTTGACCACCAAATTAATAAAGGTGGCCATGCTGTGAGTCATGAGCTAGGAACAGTGGAACAAAGAACATTTGAGCTTGAACGCAATTCAATAGCAATACTTCAACGTTCTCTCAATAGGAGGACGTAGGCCTCCAAGATTCAAGTGAGTCACTCCGATGTAAACAGGGTTCAATGCTGACAGCAATTCATCTTGTTTTATTTTAGCGTATTTTCAGAATTCCATGATAAACATGGTGAACACTGTAAATATTAAATATAACATAAGAGACCGAAGAAAAAGAAACTCTTTGGAAGCAGTTGAAAAAGAATGGCTTGAACTCTTAGTGACTTTCAGATATATGCCTTCCCTTTTTAGTTTGCCAGCCAGCACTCAACTAGTATACCAAGAATAGTAGACCACAGAATCGCTGCCTGAAAGACATTTATCCGTATGAGGTAGCAGATAGGGGTGGGTGGGTCAACAGACTGTTAGTATTAATTTTGGGGGTAGAAACTTCATATTTAAGCCATAATTCACCCTAGATATTCTTTTTTCCAGGATAAGAATTGCTGCAAAACTATTATCATGGTAGCATTGAATGGCCAATAAGGGGAAACTGTTACCTCCTAGCCAAAATGATGAAATGTACCTCTGGATGGGCACATGGCATTTTTGGCTCCATTAAGCATTAATCCCAATGGGAATGTCAATCACCTGGTCAAGAGACTGTCTCTTAGGAAGGCAGAATCATCTTAAACCACGCTAAAGAGAAGAATTAATTAGTCCTTTAATGAGCTGATGTAACTTTTCTTCCTAGAATTTCCAACCCCTAGCACAGACCCTGGAAGCTGTCATAAGGTTCCCCTAGACATACCTGCCTCTCTGATTTTTGACTCAGAGGAACATGATTCCCTTTTGTTTCTCTTCTGTCTCTTTCTTTTAAATGCTGACCAGAGCCCACTTACCCTTTTTCTGCTACTCTGGGCTTCCTTTCTCTTTTTCTGGAGCCCATCATTCCATCCTGTGACAGCTTATTGCCATATGGCTGACATCCATGCTGGTTTACCTCCAATGCCATGGCTCTCTTTATCTCTCTTTAATCTCTCACCTATGAATCTGTAATAAATGTCTCTCTGAAACTCATATTCTATTGTCTGTGGCTCTTATTCTTTGGATGACAGGAACCTAAAAGTCACTGGCTCTGGGTGGTTTTGGTGGTCCAGCATTTTCTGGGAACACAGCACCTCAAGCTGAGAAAGATTCTATACTTAAAGACAGACAACTCAATATTCATATATCACTATACAAATATAAAACTCCTACCCTTGCTTCTCTAGAGAAGGCTAATGGCACTGACAGGAAACGTCTCCCAAAGCAAAGAAAGAAGGCCCCTTTACCAAAACCAAGTGAAGGTCATTGAAACCCAAGAAGGCAGTTCTTGAAAAGCATTGGTAGCCTGCCCCCCACCCACAGAAGATCCACACATTACATACTTCCTCATGGCCCAAGAAACTGCCACTCCAGAAGCATCTCAAATTTCCCTACAAGAATGTCCCCAAGGGAAACAAACCTGGCCATTGTACTATCATCTAGTTCCCAGTGACCTCTAAGTCAGCCAGGAAGCAGATAGAAGATGACGTATTTGTGTTTACTATAGATATCAAAGCCAACAAACCCCAAATCAGACAGGGTATGAAAAACTCAATTATATTGATATGCTCAACTCAATCTGTTCAAGTTTGATGGAGAGTGGAGGCTGTATTTCAGCTGACCTCTGATTATGATGCTTTGGATGATGACAACAAAATTGGAATCATCTAAACTGAGTCCAGCTGCCTATTTCTAAATATACATGTTTCACAAAAAAAAAAAAAAAAAAAAAAAAAAAACCAAGCAAGCAAAAAAATATAGAAATTGAAGTAGTGAAATGTGAAGTCACCAAGACTGAAAAACCATCCATATCCATAATCAACTTATGAGCAGTTACTATCTCAAGAGAGGCTTCTGTGTAAATAGCCCTTTTTGAAGAAAGGAGCCACATGCATTGTTCCTGCTTATAAATAACCTGCAGACTAAGTTCACAAACTCTGCTAATAGAAGTAATAAGGAAAACATTTCCAGTCTTCATCCTGGGAGTGACTTGGACTCAGTGTTCTTAAGAAAGGAACGTAGATCCTAGTCTGCAGAACTGCTCTTGGGTTTAACATAGTTTATAGGGAGCAAGCGCAGATTTGAGCTGCCCCACCCAGAGTGGGGCAGCCAAGCTCCCTCAGAGCTCATGCTTTGTGAGGAAGGCTTCTGGAGGAAACCCTTTAGGTAATCATCAGAGCATATCTTGGGTCCAAATATTCCTACTAACTTCTGGCTATTCTTCTGGGCACAGATGAAAATGTGCACTGATAACACAAAGAAGATTCTGCGAATAGGTCATTAAAGCCAACCAACCATTGACTTGAGGAAATATATATACATGTATATATGTTTTCCATACTGAGCACTGAAATTTTGAAACACGGGTGTGTTGAGCCCTGTGACCTGGAAAGGTTTTCAACTCCAGAAGGCAAACCTGATCTTCTTAGTGTCCCTGGGAGCACAAGTGTAGGTGTTTGCTTTGCATTAGGATGACAAGCTATGCATACCTTTCTGAGGCGAGGTCTGGGTGTAATGGGGTGTGTCCCAGAGGAAGTCAACGTTCAGAGATTTATCTTTTGTGTGTGAGCTATTCACTTTAATTATACCCATGCTATTCACTCGATTTTTATTATTACCTTCATTCGCTTTCATATCCCCTTCCCTTGACTAAGCATACAGAAAAGATTCATTTATTATTTGAAGAGACTCGAATTTATGGAGCCCTTTTAGTTTGCAAGGAGACTGGAGACTCCATTGTGAAAGCATTGTCATGATTCTCAGGGAACATAGGCTCTGATCCTACCTCCAGCCCCAGACAAAGGCACCAACACAATGTTCAGGCATTAAAAGCCTGATTTGAGTGGTGGGGGATAAGACAGGGCAGAAGAGTGGAGCTGGAGGCAGGCACAAGATCAGAGGAATGTGACTAGCAGTACATATGTCTCTGTTCAGTTTTAAATTGTTAAGCAGAATGACAGCACATGCATTGACATCCCGAGAACAGCAGCTGTCAAAACTGTCAGACGGCGCGAGATTGATTCCCTTCAATTACTCGTTGAACCAAGAAGTTAGAGAGATGGCGAAGCTCCATGAGGTCATCTAACTTAAGTTTTTCTGCCTGGGAAAATGACTTTGTTAAAAATCAATATGTGAGGGCAAACTAAAGGTTTATT
This sequence comes from Mastomys natalensis, assembly GCA_021653895.1. Taxonomy (NCBI): domain Eukaryota; kingdom Metazoa; phylum Chordata; class Mammalia; order Rodentia; family Muridae; genus Mastomys; species Mastomys natalensis. The sequence goes on along the minus strand of JAJTUV010000476.1, from coordinate 404,138 downwards.
GTTATTTTGAGCTGTCATAAAAGGTACAGCTGAACAGCGTTCATCCATTCATCCTATCATTTTACCCATTTGCCAATAGTCTTCCTACCCTGCAGTCTGTGTCAGACTCTATGTCCTTAGGATGCAGAGATGCACTTAAGTACTGAATGATGGATACCATCACTGGAAAGCTATGTGCCAGGGTCTGGTGTGAAGCAATAGAAAGTTATGGCCACAACTCACAGGGCTTAAAGCAGACACTACGCCCCAAAGTTAAAGCTGCTGCATATTAAAGGAAGAGCAAGGAGAAGCTTCCAATTCCTTTCTCTGACAACTGTAGTCTTCTCCTTACTTCAAATCAGTGCAGAATTGCTAGCATCTCGCTCCCATGGTCTCGGAAACCTGAGGAATTGTCCATTTGAAGGTTTCACACTCTCATGATACCGAGAGAGATTTGTGGAATCTGTAACTATACTCAGTTAAAGAAGTGATTCTGACATATGATCCTTGTTAGGGATTACTGTCGCATCCTTATTCTCTGATCGAGGTCCCCAGTCTGGGAACATATCATCACCAGAAACTCTATCTTTTTTTTTTTTTTTTGGTTTTTCGAGACAGGGTTTCTCTGTGTAGCTCGGGCTGTCCTGGAACTCACTCTGTAGACCAGGCTGGCCTCGAACTCAGAAATCCGCCTGGCTCTGCCTCCCAAGTGCTGGGATTAAAGGCGTGCGCCACCACCGCCTGGCCTAGAAACTCTATCTAAAAGACAAATTTGCCATGGTCATTTCAGATCCACTGAATCAGACATAACTTGGACTTGAGCAAGCCTTAAAGATTAGATTGCAGACTAGAGTGTGGAAGCCACATTGAAGTGGCAACCAATACTAACTCATGGTAGTGAGAAAAGAGGTTTACAAATGACCTGCCTGCAGGTGTGGACAGTGTCAGGAGGACCACCATGAAACAAAGAGTCAGCCTTAGCAACTCTGGAAGCTTACCACCAAAGGCCCAGCAGGACATAGGAAGGAATGATGGAAAATCCCTTTGGAAGAGCTGGGGTCTGGAAGAGGAGTTTATAGCAGGTGTTGCCAATGTCTTTTTCTCACGAACACAGGAGACAGTGATGGACAGGGGTTGAATTGATGAGATTGGACTTGTTCAGGGTGATGGGCCATAGTAAACTAGAAGGTGAACAAACATGCAGTGTTCTCTTCTCCCATCCTTCCAGCTTTCACCTGTTCTCCACTCCATAAACCCAATCAGAAGCAAAAGTGCCAAAACATCTAGGTAGTGAAATCAGATAGATCAATGTTCAGGGCACAGAACAGGGCAGGAATGTTCAAAGAATGTATTGGAGAGAAAGTTAGATGGCAGAGTGTAAAAATAGATGAACAGCTTCCTGCATCTCCCCATCCTCCAGCCAACCACCAAACTTGTTGTTCTCTCTAGAATGTCTATTTATCAAATCTGGTCAACCTGCCCAGACTTTGTGCTAGAAAGTGTTTCTGGAAGAACCTGGCATGCAAGCTCTCAAAGTTGTCCGTGTTCCCAGTGCATTTCTTCTCTTTCTTAATAGTCTCTGTGATCTGGAGATGCCCAGCACATCTCGCTCATTTTATTTGCTACGTTGACTAAACATCTGCCATGTCATTTATTAATTTTCCTCTATATTTGGAGTATTTTCATGTCTGTTCATTCTATCCTGATGTAATATTATTTGCTGTCTTCTATTATGAAAGAACACTAACCTTACACATCTCGCAGAAATCTAAATAGACCAATTGGAGCCAATAAGAATTTACCACTCACCTACTAAACTTTCAGACTATGTTTTTTAACAGAGATCTGTAGAAGCTCTAATTTCAGACACCACAGAACAAGATCTGCACCCTCTCAGGCTTCCAATTTTTATCTTGCTTTTTGAAGAACGTACATGATTAAAATATTCTGTATAAGTAGAACATGGTGAATCATAGTTTATGTTAGGATTACAGGGCACAACTAGCTACAAATTCAGTAAGGAGGAGGAGAAATAACCAGAATTCTATTCTCTTCTGCTTCCCTTCCCCACTTCCCCCTGCACTGCGTGTGTGTGTGTGTGTGTGTGTGTGTGTGTGTGTGTGTGTATGTGTTTCCAAAATATGACCCCAGAAAGAATAAGTGTATTTTGCTTTTTGTGTTCAGAGAAGGGAGTGACTCTAATAGAGTTTTCAATTTCCATAGTTTCTTTTAGCCTTCATTGGCAATAAGATCAGCAACTACTTTGTTCATAAAACATTAAAATTACCTAATATCAGATCTTTAGGTGAGCATCACTTTAAATTTATCTGAAAAGACAGAATTCAACATTATAGTACCCTGAGAGTCTTAGAAGGACTAGCATCTTCTGGCCAGAGGTTCACAGATTTCACTTTGCATCAAAGCAGAAGGGCTTCAAGAAAGTGGGTTCAGGCACTGCCCTCAACAGCGGGTGTTTGTCTGCAGAGCCTGTCTGCTTGCATTTCTAACAAGTCGCTGCTGTTGCTGCAGCTGGTCCATGAAGCACTCTTTGAGAGTTGTTCCTAAGTCAGTGTTTCCCATCCTGTGGCTCCTGTGACCCTCTTGGGGTGGGGGTGGGGATCCACAGACCATTTCACAGGGCTCACATACCGTATGTTCTGCATTTCAGCTATTTATGTTATTGATTCATAACAGTAGCAAAACTGCAGTTATGAAATAGAAACAAAAAAAGTTATGATTGGAGGTCACCACAACACGAGGAACTAACTGTATTCAAGGGTCATAGCATGAGGAAGATTGAGAATCACTGGAAAAGATCACTGAAGATCTGACCAAGAGAAGCTGGCTACCAGAGCGGGGGTCACCAAGGCCTTCCCCACAGGGTCCCTCAGTTCACAATCTGAAATGGTGACTTTATTAAGCTTATTGATATCAATTTGGCTGTTCTGTTCTGTGGAGTCTACATGAACATGTACTCCCAAGCCTGTGGTTTTCCTAAACAAGGGCCTTACTACTTTCTCTGTTCTTCTAACTAGACCTGGGCCAGTAACAATCATGCAGAAAGCAAAACTGAAAACCAATGCAATCTCCCCTTTCAACTTCATAAAGAGTGTGGTTTACTGCCTATGGCAGATGTCTGAAAACCCGACTGGAAACTTTGAGAAGTTCATTTACTCTCTGTGTTTCTATTCTCTCCATCTGTAAAACGGGGTCAGCTGTATTGTGCCTCATGTGCGAATCTGTGTGCGGCGAGGTTTAGCGGGTAACTCAGTGCAAAACATGTTGCAGATGGATGTGTTATGGAGGGATGCTTAATATCAAAGCGAGATGTCATTTTCTTTCAGTCTGCATCTGTAGTTTGTAAAACAAATGCTTCTAAATTCACAGTATTTTTCTCACATGTACTATTTTTTTCCAGGGTGATATTTTCCCAAAGACTCATGCTGACTTCAGCTTCTGGAACCTTGTAGGCGGATCTGCTAAATTAAAGACTTGTATTTAAATTTTCTGCTTAACACTGGTGGGCTGAATGCATCGAAGTGATTGCGTGAAGTAGGAAAAATCTGTAGCGCAGCAAGGCATGGGTCAGGCTCCTGGGTCAGGGGACATGAATTCAACCATACTGGGAAGCATTTCTCTAGCAAAACGAATAAAGAGAATCACTGAAGCCATTTTGAAATGATCATAAAGCATGTAAAATATAGTGCAAACTAACTAGAGATAGATGAATTTGGGTAGATAGATGCAAACAAAGAAACAGGTGAAAACCATGTGTGTGTGTGTGTGTATGTTTACAGTATCTTTCTGGAAAGAACTATGATTTTCAAAGGACATACTAATTTTAGCATGGTAATCACTTGGACTTTGAGTCTAGTCCTGGTATCTAACATGTTACATGCAATACATTTCTACTGTTTATCAATAAGTTCTTTAAGAATGACTTATGATACCATAAATGGAAAGCAACTTTAATGTACTATCAACGAATAAGGTATTTGGGTTATCAGTCATTCTAGATTCCTTAACCAACCTCCATTTTTTTTTTTTTTTTTTTTGGCATAGAAGACTTGATAATTTTTGTATTTTAAATATTCTCTGACCATATGATTAAACTACCTCTAAATTAATAAAGATAATTGTCACTAAGATGTGAACTAAATATATATGTAATATGGATGTATAATGTTTGTATATGCATGCATCTTCATATGGTTATAGTTTAAAAGTCTCCTGGGGCTTAAGAGATATGTGTTTGCATTTATAATTGAGAATGTGGGATAAGAGCTAAAGAAAGGCAATGTCTTGTGGGAAAGTATCTCGTGAATACTCTTTCTTCAGTGAGCTCAATATAAAGCATTCTGTCTGTCCCTTGGAGATTCTTTTCACCCATCACAGTGAGACACAGGGGAGATAAGACAGAAACTGATGCTTCATCTTGTGGAGATAGATGGAGATACATAGCTGAGAAGCCTCAGAAGGAATGACATTTCTGCCAGGAGAACAGCTATGGGCTCTTTCTTTTAATTCTTTTGAGATTTTTTTGTTTTGTTTTTTGTTGTTGTTCTTGTTGTTTTCCCCCTTTGGAAGGTTTTAGTGACAAGAAGGAAAAATAGTCTTTACCAGTAACCCTGGGGTTTTTTGTTTGTTTGTTTGTTTTTAAGTTATACTTGCTGCCTTAGAGTTTTCAGATTCTTTTTCCAGGGGAGCAAGGTTTTGGTGTAAAAATCTCCTGGCACCCTAAATAAGCAATAAGCAAATGCATTGTGGGACGTCTCTATCCAGTATTCTAAATTCATTGGTGAGCAACTACACTATACCTAATAGGATCACAAAGTCAAGGTTAGTCTGGACAACTTAATGAGACTCTGAAAGTGAAGAAGAAAAGAAGAAGAAGAAGAAGAAGAAGAAGAAGAAGAAGAAGAAGAAGAAGAAGAAGAAGAAGAAGAAGAAGAGGAAGAGAAGGAGGAGGAGGAGGAGGAGGAGGAGGAGGAGGAGGAGGAGGAGGAGGAAGAGGAAGAAAGAAGAAAGGAAGGAGAGGAAGAGGAAGAAGAGGAGAAAGAGGAGAAGGAGGCAGGAGAGGGAGAAAAGGGAGAAGAAGAGGGAGAAGGAGAGGGAGAGGGAGAGGGAAAGGGAGAGGGAGAGGGAGAGGGAGAGGGAGAGGGAGAGGGAGAGGGAGAGGGAGAGGGAGAGGGAGAGGGAGAGGGACAGGGACAGGGACAGGGACAGGGAGAGGGACAGGGAGAGAGACAGGGAGAGGGAGAATCTCTGCAGTTATAGCACAGGTTGCTCTTCTAAAGGGCAGTGTTTGATTCCCAGAACCTACAAAGTGGCTCATATCATTCTGTCACTCCCTTCCTAATGAATCCAACACCTTTTGGCCTCTGTCAGACACTGTACACATGCAATGCATAGACATGCATGCAGACAAAGCACTCATACACCATATACTAAAATCATGTAACTAACATAATTCTTTTTTTTTCCTTTTTTAATTTTATTCTTTTGCTTATTCACTTTATAACCCGTCCCAGTCACCCCCTCCCACAATCCTTCCCCATCTCTTGTTTTCTGAGTATCCTCTCCTCCTATATCCCCCACCCTGCCACTTTAAGTCTCTGAGAGGCTAGGTGCTTCCTCTCCCATTGAGGCCAGATGAGGCACCCAGCTAGAAGACCATACTCCATATACAGGCTGCATGTTTTGGGATAGCCCCCACTCCAGATGTTTGAGACCTACATGAAAACGAAGCTGCACATTTACAACATATGTGCAGGGAGGCCTAGGTCCAGCCCATGGAGGTAGATCTGTGTAGACTAGGTACGCTCCACGGTTGGTGATTCAGTCTCTGAGAGCTCCAAGGGTTCAGGTTGGTTTACTCTGTTGATCTTCCTGTGCAGTTCCTATCTCCTTAGGGCCCACAATCCTTCCGCCTATTCTTCTATAAGAGTCCTCAAGCTCCATCCACTGTTTGGCTCTGGATGTCTGTATCTGTCTGAGTCAGTTGCTTGTTAGAGCCTCTCAGAGGACAGCTTGCCCTTGTCTGTTCTCAGGCTGGAGGTTTAGATCCTGGGAGCTCTGGTTGAATAACATAATTCTTTAAGTATAATAGAATTGGGATTGGCAGTCCTCTTGTTTTTATGCAAACCCTGCCTCTTTGTAGTGTACTCAGTACACCCAGTTTTCCATATTCTAGTCTAAAGGTCAGTTCGTTCGCTGCCTGCTAACCCCTTTCCTACTGCTATGACTGACCAGTCGTAGAATGGAAAGAGTAGCCATCACAGAGATGAGGACTGAATCAATGGCTGGCAAGTTTGGTTCTCACAGAGTAACAATTAAAGTTTCCTTTTAAATAGTAGGGAATGTGTCTGTGCTGAAGAAAGCTTGCCTAGTTGGCACTGCAAACAAACAAACAGGGTTAGTCTTCTAATTGGTTGTGTTTTATGTTGTATCTTTCTCCTCAGACAAATTAGAGATCAAGAGTAGTTATTCCTCCAGTATCACCTTTATTCTGTCATGAAGTAGGGAGCCTTTAATTTATATTAGGAAGTTCTACAGTAGGAGACCAAGTTCTTCAGAGCAGACCCACACTAGCCTCCCAGTCCTCTCTAGGTCAGACCTATACAAAGACTCATGGGTGTAGCTGAAAAGTGCCTTGTTTACTAACCACCTTTTTCTTCTTCCTCCTTTCTACCCATCCTTCACTTTGGTTTCCTCATGCTTGTATGCAGAAATGAATACTTATCTATGTTTATGTTTATTTGGAATGAAAATATAGAATAGATACAAATCTCAGTAATCTCTATTTTTGTGTTTGATTAGGGAATAGTTTAACATCTTCTCATTGAATTCAATAGCAAAACCACAATAATGTTTTTGTTGTATTTTCACACACACACACACACACACACCACACACAGTATTATCAAAGGATCACAAATACAAGAATAAACTTTTCTTCTATATTGGTGAGTTTTTATTGTCAACTTGACACAACTTAAAATCAGCTGGGAATGGGGAGTCTCTACTTAGGGATTTGCCAGATCAGACTGACATGTGGCCAAGGCTGTGGGAATTGTCTTGACTGTTGAATGATGTGGTAAGGCCCAGCCCACTGTGGGCTGTATAAGGAAGCAGGATAAAAAGAAGTCAGGGAGCTGTTCCTTAAGCAGTGTTTCTCAATGGTCTTTACATCAGTTCATGCCTTGCTTATGGTTCTGCCTTGATGTGAACGTTGGATTATGACCTGGAAGCATACATTGAACATCCCCCCCCCACACACACACACCAAAAAAAAAAAAAAAAAAAAAAAAAAACCCTGGCTTTTTGTCCAAGGTATTTAATGCAGTAACAATAATTAGAACACCTTCCATTTTCTTAATTTCAGACACATTGGTACTAGTATATACCACAAACACAGTTCTTAATTGACAATTAACTTTTTAAATTAAATGTTTTCTTAGAATCTCATGTCTTAATGCTTTAAGAAAAACATCTCTATTCCCAGAAGTAGCATAGTGTGCTTTAGAGAACTCATAGATTCTTTAATCTTTGTTGTTTAGGAGGTGTCATGGCTGAGGTGCCTCTGGAGGTCAGAGGTCAGCCTTGGGTATAGTTGTTCAGATGGGATCCATTTGTTTTATGATGCAGGTTCTCTCATTGGTCTGAATAAGCAAGGTTGATTGGCCAGCAAGGCCAAGGCTCTGCATGTCTCTGTCTGCTGGGATTCCAAGCACAAACCACTATGCTGAGCTTTTTCATATAGATAATGAGATTTTAACTCAGATCCTCATACTTGCATGGCAAACCTTAATGGCTGAGATATTTCTCTAGTCTCCTTCTTTAATATATTTTATTATAATATAAATTTTGATGGGAATATTCTATGGCAGAGGCATTACATAAGTTCAATTTCAAGCACAGGGAAAATAAAATAAAAATAAATAACAATTGTCTGTATTAAGAACAAGAAAGAAAAAAGAAGATGCAAATTAATAGAACTAGAGACAAAAAAGGAGGGTTGTTACAACAGAGTTCCATGAAATTCAAAAGATTATTAGGGAATATTTGAAATGCTTATGTTCTCCAAAGCTGGAAAACAACAAAGAAATGGATATGTTTCTAATTACATATGACCTATTAAAATTAAAGCCAGAAAATGCAATTAACTAAGCAAATTCACTACCCGTGATGAGGTTACAGCTGTGATTCAGTCTCCTAACAAAGTCAAACATAGAACCAAATGTAGTGCCGATGAATTCCCTCAAAAAGTTAACCAAGATCTAATTGCCAACACTTGTTAAAACTACTCCCCGAAAAGAACGGGAAAGAACACTTCCAAATTCCTTCTAGCCAACTATGTTACCAAAACTGAACAAAAAACACAGCAAAAATGAAAACTAACTCTGAAGAACAAGAGCAAGCTCATGCATCCCCAGCACAATGTACTCAACAAAATATTTGCAAATTGAACCCAAGATCACATCAAGAGGATTATTCATCATTAATATCCAAATTCAATTTGTCCCAAGCTTTCAAGTTGGGTTCAGTATAGGCATATACCATGTAAATTATCTTAAGGATGAAATCACATGATCACTTTCATAGATGTAAAAACTGCATTTGACAAAACTCAACATGCATTTTATAAAAGTCCTGGAAATTTAGGAATACAGGGACAGATCTCAAAATTGGACAGGAGATGCATGACAAACTAATAGCCACCATATATTAAACATGGGGAAAAGAAGACCATTTCTTTTGAAATCTGGAATGAAACAGATGTGCCCCTGTGGTAGAATTTTCCCCTAACAAACATTACAATAAACCAATCACTGGGTAGGAGAGAGGAAGAGGACAAACAGGAGAAAGAGGACTCCCTTTTGGATGGCCGGAGCAGGGGAGGCAGACAGAAAGCAGGAAGCTGGGGCTATTGGTTTGAGCGGCGGATCCACCAGGATCCATCACTCTTATAGCATTGATTAGTTTACAAAATTAGGATGTTAGATTCTGCGCCCAGCGATTATGTTACCTGTTGATTCTAAATTAAGATTGTGTGGTATTTTCCTTCATATGGTGACTCAACTGGATTCCAGAGAGAAAGGTTAACAGGGGCAGTGCAAAAGTCCACCGCAGTCAGCTGTGGGAATTTGAAAGCACGGGGCTGGCATAGCAGGGGCCAGCAGTAGGAACTTGATGAGCCAGGAGGGAGCGATTTTGGAGTTCTAGGTAGGAGAGTCTGACAGGCTGAGAACAGGCCGGCTTGTCTGCCCGTGCCTACCCGGGCAATAGCATGGGTTTTTTTGTTTTTGGTTTTTTTTGTTTTGTTTTTTTAATATTTCATGCTACATGCCCAGTCACTTGGCTGTTTTTCAGTCTTGGGCTTGAAATCTTAACTTGCATAAATAAGAAGTTAGAAATGTGTGAAAAATAAAAATAGGGAAGGAAGAAGTCAAATTATTCCTATCTGCAGATGACCTGATTTATCCCTAAAAGACCCTCAAATTTTGCCAGAAAACTATCAAAAGTTAGTAAATACTTCCTAAAGTGGCAGAACATAAAATCAGCATAACAAATAGCTTTTATATATACTAACAATGAACTTATAAACCGATAAAGAAGTCAAGAAAACATCCTATTCACATCTTCAAATAAAGAAAAAAAATTAAAGGAAAATAAAGAAAATTCCTGGAACAAGTCTAAACAGAAAGTAAAACTTCTAAACTGAAATTTTTTTAAAAAAGAATTATTTATTTATTTCATATATATGAGTATGCTGTAGCTATCTTCAGATACAGCAGAAGAGGACATCAGATCTCATTAGAGATGGGTGTGAACCACCATGTGGTTGCTGGGAATTGAACTTGGGACCTCTGGAAGAGCAGTCCATGCTCTTAACTGTCGAGCCATCCCTCCAGCCCTAAACTGAAATTTTTATGATGCTAAAATAAATTAAAGAAGATAATATAGAATGTTATTGTATGTTTTTGCATTAGAAGAATCAATTTTGTGGAAATGACTATACTATCAAAACTAACCTACATAGTCATTATAATACCCACCAAAGTTTTTAACATATTCTTCCCATAATTATAAATCATAGTTCTAAAATATACATGGAAATACAGGTCCATGACATGCCAAGGCCATCTTTATTGCATAGAACACTATCACAATACCTGATCTCAAACTATACTACAGAACTACTGTGACAAAGGCAGTGTGATGCTGGTACAAAAACAGATGTATAGGCTAATGGAACATAATAGTAGATTCAAAATAGAACCTTCAACCATTTCTTAGCTAAGGTATCAAACATACACACACACACACACACACACACACACACACACACACACACACTGGGGGCAAAAAACCTTGGACAAATGGTGCAAGCAGAATTGGACATAGCAGATATTTTATTTATATATGAACTTTAAGTAATACGTACCCATCAGTGGGAGGAAAATAGACCCACATCTCTCATTAAAAGTCAGTTCAAACTAGGTAAAATACATTATTTTAAAACCCATAATGCTGCAACTTATAGAAAAAAACAGATGAGATAAACTTCAGGATACAGCTATAGGCAAGAACTTCTTGAACAGGACTCCAATGTCTTAGGAAAAAGCCACAAGAATTAACAAATTAGAATAAATGAAGCTAAAACATTTCTGCACTTAAAATGAAATTATGAGCAGAGCAAACAAAACATACAGAATTGGAGAACCTCAGTCCTGGGTCAAACAGAGGTTAATATCTATAAATTAAGCACAAGGAAACAAAATCTGCCAGATCAACAAATGAACTAACAAAATGAATGGACAGCTCTCAAAAAAAAAACCTCAAAACCCAAAAAACCCTCGTATGGCCACTAAGTTCTTTAAAAATGTATTTTCACATCTTCAGTTGTCAGGGAAATGAAAATGAAAACTACTTTGACATTCAATATCACCCCAAGTCAGAATAATAATCATGAAAAAGAACAGCAACTAATGCTGATGAGGATGTGGCAAGAGAAATCCTTCCTTATTCACCGTGGATGAGAAAGTCAGCTAGTGCAGTGTTTATGGAATGCAAAGTGGAAGTTCCTAAAGGAATACCAGAACTACCTTGTGATCCAAATATTCTACTCCTGGAAAAGTAATCAAAGGATTCTATATCCAATCACAAGAGATACCTGCACATCCATGTCTATTTCTGCTTAATTCATGATAGCAAGGAAATGGAAGTGTCTAGATATTCATCAAGCAATTAACAAAGAACAATGTGGCATGTGTGCTCAATGGAATTGAATTTATCTGTAAAGAAGAATGAAACCAGGAAGTTTGTAGGAAAGTAGGTGGAGTTGGGAAATATGAGAGTAAAGTAGCGTGACTCAGGCATCGCAGTGGCAAAAATTACAGTTCTCTTTCATATGAAGAGTCTAATTTTTAATGCTTATAGCATGAATGTAAGTGGGATGAATGTGTACATTATAAAACTAAGAAGGAGACAAAGGAAGACAGAAAAAACTGCTAAAGAAGGGATGAGCAAGAGGACACAGACATGAAGCTAGGAAAGAGGCTATGGAAAGTAGAAGCATCCAAGGGGGAAGGATAATCAACATTTTTAAAATGTTTATAAATATAAAATACTGTATATAATGGTAACTTGTAAATAACAAAACAACAAAGAGATATTTTGGTTATACATAGACCTTAGCTAATGTGTGTGTGTGTGTGTGTATGTGTGTGATACAATATGATTAGGTGAAACACATGAATAAACATAAAATAAAGGAATCCAATTATAGTTTCCAGCTCCTTCTATTTATCCTGCCTTAACACTGAGAATCTGAACTGTGTCTAGTTCCTGATTAATATAACCTATAACGAAACTAGTTATTCTGTAGTACTGTAGGACTTTGATACATACTTGTACTGTATGGTTGTAGTATTGCCTCATTTCCTTCCTACCTTTTCTACCTTATTCTTCCACTCAATGCTGATTATTCTTCTCCATGAAATCAAGCTTTCAGCCCTCTCACACATGTGAAGATATCTGTTCTTTGTCTGGAGAACTAACCACTTTCATTTGCCCCACTTTCTTTTCCTTTTCTCCCTTCCTCTTTTTCTTTCCTTTAAAAAATAATTTAATCTGATGTGTGTGGTACTGTGCACGTATGCACATGTGTGCATGTGATTGTGTGTGTGTTGTGTGTATGAGTGTGGACACTCATGTGTGCATCTGTTTGGTGTATAAGGACATGCACACATGCTGTAGGGTGCCAGTGTAGGTAAGGAGATACCTTGCTGAGTCAGTTATCTCCTTTGGGTTCTGGAGACTAAATTCAGGTCTTTGGGCTCATGTAACAATCGCTTTTACCCACTAAGCCATCTGGCCAGTCTCATTCCTTTTCTTTGGTGTAAATGCACTGATAGTTCACTAGCATCAGACATTTTTCATTTCCTATTTCATTAAGTATAGATTTTATTTTATGTTGTATGTAGCAGTTTCCATTCTGTGTCACAGCCAATCTAGAAGGAAACTATTTCCATTGTATATTAGTTATTTTACCAAATAAAATTTCTCCACTCCTCTCTCTCTCTCCCCTTTATTGCTGAGATATGGAACACCAAATGTATCAGTGTGAAGATAAATGTGGCCATATTTGACCCTGCCAGGCATCTGTTCATCACAGCCTCTTTCTTTTCTTGTGCTAACCAGGGGACCCACATCTCATTTCAGTTGTGTAAACTAAAGTTAAATGCTATGGCTGCCAGGATATTTGTGGTTAAACCACTCGACCACCTCGGGATAATGTTAACTCTTTTAGGTTTGAGGGTGTGTATGTGGGCTGGCAATTGATTCAACCCAACAGTGAAACTCAACAGTGATTTTTCTTTTTCATTGTAACAGGATCTCATGCTTCGTACTCACTTTGGTAAAATAAAGCCAAGCAGCTATAAGGATTGGTCTTGTTTGCTTTTGTCCAATGTTTAATATAAAACTGAGCATAGTGGCACACTTGAAGAGGCAGAAACTTCCTGATTGATTGTAATATGAAGTCATGCTCCCAGCGATTGTGAAGATTTCCTGTAAGAGACAACCTAGGTCTGAGTCTAATGCCACACTGAATGTCTATCCAGATCAAGGCACATTCAGTGTATTCTGATTCTTAATAGAACCTTTAATTTAATGATCTTTAACTTGAGTCAGTCTGTTGTAAAACTGAGCTCTCTCTCTACCATTGCCATTGATTCTTTAAGCTGAGAAATATTCAAAAGTATAGGTTACTGTCCTTTAAATAGTAGGCTGTTGACCTGAGATTGATGCTCCATTATCTTAGTGTTAGAAGAGATACATGTAATAATCTACAGGATCTTACTTGGAGCAAGAATCCCTAGATTCATACAAGATAACAGTCACTTATGACAGAGGCAGAGTAAACTTATGACAAATTCTAGGAAGATTAATGGTAGAGGTTTTATGTCATCATGTTCAGCTCAGTACAAATTACAACAAAAATCACTGAAGACAGAGAAACCTACCCATTCCATAGCTGCAAAGCTAGTCAATGGCAAGGTAATGCCATGTGTTTCAAAAGCACCAAAGTTGGAAGAGGGAAAGGAAAGCTGAGAAACTGCTTATGGTTATGAGACATTACAATGCCAGTGAGAACAACACAAACTGTTGTCCATTATTGTAAAACTAGGCACACTTTGGGAACTGAACTATAAACTCTCTGCAAGTATCAGGTGGTAGTAATGATTGTCATTTTGGCAGCTGTGTTATGATCGGTTTAAAATAAGTCTTTACTTGTGTGTATGTGTGTGTGTGTGTGTGTGTGTACTTACACACTGGTTTATAAAGATATGTTACATACAAGGACAAATATATAACTAGATGGTTGAATGACAGATAGGTAGTTGAATGATAGGTAAATGATAGATGATTGATACACAGATGATTGATAAGTAGATAGAAGATAGATGACAGATATATAGATGATAGGTAGATAGATAAGTGATTGATAGATAGATAGATAGATAGATAGATAGATAGATAGATAGATAAAGTAGATGTAATAGAATGTCATAAGTGTTTCATCAGAATTTCCTGCTAATTTATTTAAGGATGGTGTGAGCTTATGGAAACATTTCCTATAATTATTCAGGGGAAATATTAATTTTGCCATTTTTAAAAATATTTTACAGTTCAGAATTATATTTTTAGATAATGACCAAAGGATACATAGATGATCATATTTCTAAGATGAGCCTCATAGAAAGGTCTTCTTAAACACTAAAGTTGTGGCAAAGGCTCTTTTGGAGTTATTGGGATTTTACAGGCAACTTTCCCTTCCCAGTAGGCAGAAAATGAAAATTTTACCCAGATAGTCACTTTGGATTGAGAACTTTCCCTCTTTGTCTCCTTGGTTTCCTTCAACCATCATAGGGAAGTAGCACATTGAGATACACATTTGTACAGTGCTTGTGCCGAGTAATGTCTCTGACCTCCATTTGCTGTATTTATCCCTTCCTTCAGACAGTCTGCGTCAGGGCTCCTGTAGAATATCCTTCATGTTGAGCTTGTTTGTGGGTTCCATGTGGCATCACTTAACATTTTCCTCCAGCTGTCAAGCTGCCTGTGAAAGCAGGAGTGATCTGATACCCCTGCTATGGTGCAAATCTTATCCAGTAACTCCAGCTTGGTAGTGTGAGACATTTTCTAGCTCTGCCTTGATTCAAGCACAAGTCGGTTTGCCTCCTACAGCTTAGTTTTGTAAAAAGAATAGAATTGATTATTCTGTATGATTTAAGTTCCTTAAAGCATGTAAGATTCATATGGCTGTGGAAAGACAATAACGGTCACATAGGTTTTCAGTGACATGAACCTTCTATGTAAAAATTTGGGCAGTTGGAGGGTAACAGCAAAACAAAAGACAGTGAAGCCTATGAACAACATATACAATTAAGTTAGATGACAAAAAGACTCCACTAGTGTCAAAATTCACTCTTGTTAGTTTGATATCAATGGGCAGGAGAATAGAATGGGAGTCTATATGCCTAAACTGAGGGAAATACCCACATCAACAATGGGTATTCACTGTAAAACATATTCAATGTAAAACATATCAAGAGTTGCAGCTAGTGGGTCTGTCTAGACTGATGTATATGCATGACTCAGGGCCTGGTAAGTAGGATCAGAATGGGCTTAAGAAATGGTCTGCCTATAAATGCAGGATGTGAAAATTCAGCATTTTTCTTCAGAAAAGGGCTTTATGCAGACAACAACTAGAACTGAATCAAGATCTATATAGACAAAGAGAAGGGAAGAGACAGGGAAATTGGAACAGGTAATAAAAATTAAGAGTCTTATGAAGCTGGATTTTTTTTTTTGTTTTTAGCATTACAAGAACACGGAAGAATATCTGACCACTATCAAACTATTTCAACAGTAACCTTTTGTGCCAAAAAGTGGTACAGCATGCTTATGGTTCTTAATAAAATAAAAGTTGAGGATTTTCTAAGCAGTAAGAGTGCCTTTCATTAGAATGAAATGAGTGCACAACATTAGCAGTATGTGGGAACATGGAGAGTATTTTCCAGTTGAGTCATCAAGCTAGAGAACAAGTTGTAGAAAGTCATAATTATTAGAGAGATGTCCTCATCAGGTCTGGGTTGAATATGAAAGAGTAGGAGATCCTAGATGGTGATAATTTTGATGAATGCTTGAATATGAGGATGCTATCTTCATCTATTGATGCATATATTGATGAATTCATAGATGGATATGAGGCCTGGCTATTGGAAGTGTGTGTTAGGGGATGTGACTTTAAAGAGCTATATGTCTTTGTCCAAAAGCCTTCTTCACTTGTATAGGAGTGGTTCACATGCTTTGATTTAATCTGGAATCTGTGTGTCCATACGCTAAAGGTCCTCGTCCCCAGTTGGTTTCTGATCGATCAATAAGGAGTCAAAATCCAATAGCTGGGTAGAAAGAGAAAGGCTGGACTTCCAGGTTCCTGAAGGCTAGGAGACAGGAGCAAGCAGAGTGAGATTTGCCACGTTTTGGAGGGACACAGGTGGGACATTGGAACTGCAGGAAAGAAAGTCAACAAACCATGTGATACCTTAGGTAAGTGGCCACTGACTGTTGCCTCAATTAAGCCTGGAGTAGCAGGCAAGAGGCTTAAAAGTGCTCAGCCATTGAGCTAGTAAGGCATGCTAAAAACAAGCCTCTGTGTGTGTGTGTGTGTGTGTGTGTGTGTGTGTGTGTGTGTGTGTGTTTATCCTTGAATACAAGATTCTTTGGGTGGATGGCTGGAAGCATGCAGCCTTCTCAGGAGTATAAAGCAGGGTAGATAAAACTACACACTACATTCACCCCTTTCTGCATACCACAAGGTGTCCAACTTTGAACCTTAGTCTTTGGTCATGATATACAGAGTCAGCAGCTATGGACTGAAATCTCTAAAAATGAAAGGAAAAATAAAACATTCCTCATTCTAAATTATTAACCCAGGTGTTTTATCA
This sequence comes from Mastomys natalensis, assembly GCA_021653895.1. Lineage (NCBI taxonomy): Eukaryota > Metazoa > Chordata > Mammalia > Rodentia > Muridae > Mastomys > Mastomys natalensis. The sequence continues at coordinate 387,642 of JAJTUV010000476.1, read as the reverse complement.
TACTGATGGAAAGCTACTAACACCAAGATTAAATAAAAATGAGAGCATCCTAAGTCATGGTCATATGATCAGGTGACAGATATAGCATAATCAGAATAGGAAGAATGAGGAGAATGTAGAAAAATCTGTTTCTCTGTCCTTACTAATTATATTGGGCACAGCAGACTAAAGATTTCTAGATGTGGCATAAAGGAAGTGAACATCTGAGGGGTATAGCACTTTGGGCAGGTCAGTGTGGTGACGGACTATAATCATCCTTTTGTGAAATAAAGAATAAATATAATATAGGAGGAGGTGTAAGAATATATATCATCTTGAGAAGAATTAGAACTATTGGTATAACATTAGAAGGTAAGTAAGTTTAAGTAGATGGAAGTTTTGGTACTTTCTCTTGAAGAAATAGAAACAGTGTGTGTAGAGGAGATTATACTGAGCATTGCTGATATCTGGGTTGTGGTGCTGAAACAATGTTTGGCACTAAAGGCCAAGGGAATTGTAGAAATAGGTGATTTCAAAGTTGGAGCACAAAATGTTGAAAAGAATAAAATAATAAAATTAAATAGTCATAATACAACACAACATTGCACAATTGCATCTAGAACTTTAATATTACATCAACTTCCTTACCATCCTTCGTGCACTTTGTATAGCTGTGTTACATTGAGACAGCACACTTCCTTCAGAAGATGTCTGGATTACATGCAAACCTGTGTAGCAGCTCTTTTTGAACATAATCCATCTGGTTCATAGGGGAATTTTATGACAACAGCATCTGTTCCTTGGGATCTAAACCTTAATCCATTGTGAGCTCTCTTCATATTGGCAGCAGTAACTTCCAGCCTTTATCTAGTTGGGATGAATTCAAACAGGTGTCTCAGAAGCAAAAGTCCCCTCATCATATTACAGAGTGCCTTGGCAAGAGGTGTTGTCCATTAATGAGATCCTTCTTGAATGGATGTGGTATAGATGCCAAGAGATCTCTTTCAATAGAGGCCTTGAAAGGGCTCTGTCATGTGCTCTTTTCCTTCAAGCACTGATGGCTTTATGAAATGTGATTTAGCACTTTCATAGGTTAGACACTCTCTGAAAAGAGAGAACAACCTAAATCAGAGGTGACTGTCTCGCTATTTCTGAGAGTGACAAGGAAGATTATAAGGTACATGTATTAAGCAGGCTGAAAATGCTCAATAGAGAGTGAGACGTGTTATGAGTCTCAAAGGAACATGGCTCCAAACTTAGAATGGAAAAGCAGTAGTGTTCTCCTTTGAGAGAGTGGTAGAGAGATGTTCTTCAACATGTTATGGCTTCTCTCATGCCCTCACCAACAAAAACCACATAAACAACATGAAAGGAAATTAGTAGCTCCCTGTTCACCTTTTAAATCTATTCATTGTGTTTAACAATATTACAGGAAAGATAATTCAATTTAGGGCAAAATATAGCTCTAAAATTCATACAAATACAATAGAGACACTTTAGAGTGCTTTCAAACAACTGTCTTGTTCATTCCTCTCTGATGTCACCAACCATTTTCTGTCCCTCATGTATGGTTGTTCTACTCTGGTGTCTCTGTTACTGTAATAAAGACTATGACCAAAAGCAAAGTGGGAAGAAAGGGTGTATTTCATCTTATTTGTTCATGTCCCAGTACACCATGGCTAGAAGTCAAAACAGCAACTCAAGCAGGAATCTAGGGGCTGGGACTAAAGTAGACTTCATGAAAAATATTGATCACTGGCTTGCTTTCCAAGTCTTTCTCAGGTTCCTTCATATACAACACAGGAACATCTACTTAATGGTAGCACCACCCACAGTGGGCTGGCCCTCCCACATCAATCGTTGATCCAGAATATGCCCCACAGACATGCCCACAGGCCAAGCAGATGTAGTCAGTTCCCAACTGAAGTTCCTTCTTCAAATATGATCTCATTGGTGTCTGTTTTACAAAGACACCAACCTACACAGTCATTACTCAATTGGGTCTTCTAGTTGTTAACAATAGAATCACAGAATTCAACTCTAATAGTTTTGAAGAATCAACTGGATCTGATATTTCACACGTTGTTTTGTTTTTCTCTTACACAAATAAATGAAGATGTAAAAATTTATGTATATGTGGTACAGAGCCATTAATAAATGATCAAATAATTTTATGGGGTAATGTTTAGTGTACTAAGGAAAAAAATTTAAAAACCAATTTCTTTTCATCTTTCAATACAACAAATAAACTACAAATATTTAGTCATATATTTACTATTATTTCATATTGAATTAAAATAAAGAATACTCAATTTTTATTTATTATACTTTGGAATTTAGTTGGATAATTGTTGCTTCATTGTAGAGTAAGACTGTGTGTGTAAAACCTTCTACAGTGGTAGATTTCCATATGACTTTCACGATATCTTTAGTATTTCCTCCTCTAGCCTGCCATTCCATCCCATCCCATCCCATCCCATCCCATCCCATCCCATCCCATCCCACCCATCCCATCCCATCCCATCCCATCCCATTCCAGTTTAACTCTGCTTGTTTCATTATTTTTCATTAACCCTTTACACCACTCTTTTCTATCTCTCCTCTCTTGAAATCCTCCCATGTCCCTTTGGTATTTTTTTTGACTTTGATGTGTATTACAAATGAAAGACATATCAGAAGACTCAAATCTTAGACCCACATTCAAGAGACAACATGCAATGTTTGTTTTTCTTGGTCTATGTTACCTCAGAATGATTACTTTAGTCTCCCTCCATTTATCTACAAATTTCATAATTCAGTTTTTTTTTCAGAGCAGGGAGAATATTCCATTGTATAAATATAACACATTTTCATTATCCACTACTGAGTTGGTAGATTTCTATGCTGTTTCGCCTTCCTGGCTATTATAAACATAACAGCAGTGAACATGACTGAGCAGGTATCACTGCATTAAGATATACAATCCTTTGGATACATGCTCATCAAAAGTGACTGAACTAGATCATGTGGTGTGAGATACATTTCTAGCTTTTGAGGAATAGCCACACTACTTTGCATTTCAATAAGTAGTAAATAAGTGTTTCCCTGTCCCCACATCCATGCCAGCACCTGTTGTTATTTGTTTTTATGATCTTGGACATTCTGAATGGCCAAAATGAAATGAGTAGTAAGATCGAATCTCAAGATGTTTTCAATTGCATTTCCATTTTCTCATTCAGCTATATTTCATCTTTTGAGAAGTCTCTGTTTAGTTTCATGCCACATTTTTAATTGGGTTGTTTGTTTTCTTGATGTCTATTTTATTTTTAGTTTTGTAGTTCTTTTGTATAATTTAGATATGAACCCTCTGTCAGTTATATTGTTGGTAATGTAGGCTGCCTTCATTCAGACGAGGGACTCCTTTGCTGTACAGAAGTTGTCTAGTTTCATGAGGTCCCATGTAGTAACTGTTGGCTTTCAGGCCTGCACTACTTGGTCCTGTCATAAAGTTCTTCCTGTGCCAATGAGTTCAAATATATTCCCTACTTTCTCCTCTACCAGGTTAAGAGTATCAGGTTTTATGCTGAGCGTATGAATTCATTTGTATTAATGTTGTGTGAGAGTTAAATATCCAGCTTCCTTCTTTTTGATGTAGCTATTCAGTCCAGATTATTCAGCACCATTTGAAACTGCCCTCTTTGTGCCAATGTCTATTGTTGATAACCTTTGTTAAAAATAAGTGGGCTTCTACAGTGGTCTTTATTTCACTTATCAATGATTCTCTTTTTATGCCAGTAGCATGACAGTTTTGGGGGAAAAGACTTATTTTATTTTGTGTGTATAGGGATCTAGTCTACATGCATGTCTGTACATCACATATTGACTGGTATCATGAGATGTCATAAGAATGACATTAGATTTTCCAGAGCTGGAGTTATAGAGGCTGTAAGTCACCATGTTGGTATGGATGGAGAGGAGAGTCCAGGTACCCTGGAAGAGCAGCTAGTGCTCTCAACTGCTGAGCCATCTTTCCAACTACCACAATGTTTTTATTATTATAGTCTTCTATAATAACTTAAAACTCTGGGTCGATGATATTTCTGATAGTTTTGATAGTGTTATTTTTGTTACCTTTCAGAATCTTTTTTTTTGTGTATGTGTGTGTGTGTGTGTGTGGCTATTTTGGATCTAATATTTCCAAATGAAATATAAGATTTGTTTTATAAATTTCTGTGAATGATTGTGTTGGAATTTTGATGTGAATTATATAATAAAAATATGTTACTTTCAGAATTGTTGCCATGTGAGGTCTATAAACCCACAAACAATTGTCATTCATTCCTAATTGTCTTGTATCCTCCAGAACTTGATGTTAAGTACCTTCAGAGACACCACACCAGTGAGTCACAGAACATGGGCAAATCATGCTGGCCTTGGTCAGAGCCTCACCCCTACTGGGTAGCTTTAAGAGTACTGAAGGATGCCATGCTGGATATCAGGGGAGAAAGTTATGATTAATATTATCAAGCTGTGAGGCATAATACCTGCAATAATGACTAACCTCACAAGGTAGAGCTATTGGAGGTCCCAGGGGCAATGTGATTGGAACACAAAGTGTGAATTCTTAAAGAATTAATAAAAAAATAAAGAAGGAACATTGGTTAAGTTCTGCAAATTGAAAGCACAAAATTTATCAGCCACTTATTATTCGCCTCTCTATTTTGTTGAAACATATGAAAGATATTGATATATAATGCCTTCAAAATCCTCTCTCCTGATCTCTTTCCATATCTTTCTGGGAAAGCAACTGTTTTATTTGTTGTTACCTAACCTGGGCAGGCATAAGAAGATTTAAAAAAAATTAAACTGAGAGCTGTTCTTTTCTTATATTTACCGGATTCAGATCTTTCTCACAGAGAGATTGTCCATAATTTTCAGGAACTTATGGACACATTACTCAATATTTTGTTATCTTAAGAAATTACTAGTTCTTTTCAACATTGTATTGGAAACTTAATATTAATAGAAGGCTCTACTGGGTAAAAATTCTCAAACAGAGTTTCCTGGTTGAATAAGATATAAAACTGTATTGATAAAATTTTTAAAATATTGTAAAGCCAAATAAGGCAAAGTGACCTTGTCCCATACCTGTACAGAATTTGCGAAAGGATCAGGAGCTGCGAGAATGTAAATGAGAGTTGAAATACAGTCAACTTCAGGTATTCCTGTGAACATCACTCCTTTCTAAGAAACAGCCATGAAAATGCCCCTGGGTGTTTTACCTGAAGAGATGCACTGAAGTTTCCTTCTTTCCCCCAACTCAAATTCAAAGCTTTATCTTCATTACTAAGCATTCTATCTAGAGCTGGAGTTCTGGCTCTGACTACTGAATACAGCTCTGGAACAGAACCTGTTCACTTCCCACCATCAGTACCCATATTGTACAGCTCAGTCTCATGTACATATCCTCAAATGGGCATGCACATAATATGGATGTATACATACACATAAATAATTTTTAGAAAGGAGTTTTTTCATTAATTTATTTATTCAGTTTACATCCCAATCACAGTCTGCCTTCCTTCCTCTCCTCTTAGTCTCACCCTTACAACCTCCCCCATTATACCCTCAGTTTCTCCTCAGAGAAGGGGAAGTCCTCCCTCTCCCTTTGGGAGGGAGGGCTACTACCCTATCCTGGAACATTAAGTCACAGCAGGACTATTCATATCCTCTCCCACTGAGGTACATCCGGGAAGTTCAGCTCATGAAGCTTCTACATATCTTCCAGTATTTATCTCTTGGTCATTGTCCTTATTACCTTCTCTCTTTCTCTAGTGTCTTTTCTTATTTTTATCTTTTAAATAAAACCTTAGGGATATATTTAGATTTCTTCTTTGTCTATCTTTCCCATCTTCCCTCCTCAAGGAAATTACCATGTGAATCTTTGTGCCTGGTTCTTATATGTATTTCCCCATCTTACTACCTGTGTCTGTACATAAAAGAAGGTGCTGCCTCTTTGTATATTGAAAGCTTAAGTAATTACTCAGTGTTTTCTCTATTTTTTAGCAGGTTTCTCCTTCACCTGACATTATGCCTGATTGTGAATTCATAGTGGGAATTTTAATAATGCTCCCAGATTTATTTATCAAGGCTTGAAGAGGGACAGGGTACAATACCCAGGCTGAACAAATGTCTTTATCTCCCTCAAATATTGGTCTAGTATTGATTTGACCAATTATACACAGATTATTTTCAGTCCTAACCACGCCCCCCAAAAAAAACCCAATAATTACAACCCCTCTAAGGTGTCAAATTTGCCAGCACTCTTATTTTCAGCAAGGAAGCATGGAATATAATCTGAGGAAATGAAGTAGCTATCAGAAAGAAGCAGAGATGGGAGGCAGAGACCATGCTAGAAGTTCTCAAGTCCCCCATTCCAAACTGACGCTGACTACCACTCCTACAATGGACATTTTGAGCAATATATATTCTTCCATTTCCTTTTGAATTTGTGCTTGTATTCTGTCTCTAGACATTAATTTTTATGAGTTAAGAATACTACTATTTTGCTTGTGAAAGAAACTCAATGTTTGTTGAAAGCCTACTATGTGCTGACCAAGTTTCAAAGCACTACCTATGTTAACTAAATTCATCCTTACAAAATGCTTTAAGGCAGCTATTGCTATTCACAAAGGAAGGTATTTATACTTCAGAGGCTAAGACTAAGAAGGCAAAAGCCAAACATCTAATAAATGCAAAGCATAAACTCTAAGCTTTCATGACTTTGAAATCAATTCTGTTTTGATATTGTTCACCATATCATGCCATTCAGTAGATAAACAATGTTAAGCCAAGACCAAATAATAGTTACAGAACAATACAATGGGGCTGGAGAAAGTTCATTACTTGGATGAGGAGTTAAGTCCTAAATCTATACTTTATTTTGATACGCAACAAACTGTTACTTTTATTGATTACTTTCCATCATTTGTAGATCCCACAAAGTTAATATCACCTTCAAATTTTCTCAGCTCAGTATGAGTTCCAGAAAGCCCCCATAATGTCCCTCTGCATTTGTGGCTATAGTGTAAAACTATTCACAACACTTAACATTCTTATTTGTCTAGACCCCCAAATAAACTTAATAACATGGTTGGAGGATCAAGCCTACAAAATCACATTTGCATTTGATAGAGGACATAATACTGATCAATAAAACCTACTGAAATATTACTCATTGGGTTAGCAGAGGTTTCCATAGCCCACAGTTTTCAAAACTGGTTTTGCAATCAATAAAATGATTTCAGTATTCATTTACTTTAGCATTCCACTTTGAAATCACATGGTCTTACTCTGTTTATGTTTTAGGTTAAAGATATTTTCCAAAGCATTTTAACCTCTTTTACAAATCTTTAAATAAAATTTAACCTTCAGAAAAGGGCTAATCATATTTAACACCAAAAGTACTTCCCAAAGTGTTGGGAGCCGACTCCTAGCAGAAAGTGGCTATCATCTTTACAGCCATCTCGAGCCATATACCCTGACAAGAGACATATTTTCAACAGCCTGCAACAGCTGAGCACACTCTGATAAACATCTTTCTTTTCTCACATATCTGTGTTTTGCTGCTTAGTGCCCCCAGCTGCAAGGCTCATGTGGTCTCCACTCTGCAAAGCATATGACATAGTGCCTTCAGCTGAGCTTGCCCACGAGGGCAAGGCACGTGGTAAAGGGTATAAATACCCAGGATCTCCTTTCAATAAGAGAGACTTGATCAGACCCCCTGTCTTGTCTCCATTCTTCACATCTCTAGTTCCTCCATTGGGAGGATTTTTGGTAATGCAGAGGCAGGTGTAGATTATGTGAAACAACTTGCATATGAAAATGCCAATCCTGCCTGCCAAGCAGTCATTAGACCCTACAGGAAAAAGACAGACCTTACTGAGTATATCAGACTCTGTTCTGACATAGGGCCCTCCTATCAACAGGGCTTAGCTATGGCAGCTGCCATGCAAGGACAATCAGTAAGAGATTTTTTGGCAAGTAGAGATAAAAAGGCCTGTTTTAAATGTGGCAAGCCTGGACACTTTGCAAAATATTGCAAAGCAGAAAATGAGTTAACCCAGAGACAGCCCAGAAAACAGCTTGGCTATGCCCATGTTGTAAATGTGGAAGGCATTGGGCTAATGAATGTAGGTCCAAGACAGATGCACAAGGAAACACCCTTTCCCATAATTGGGGAAACAAGAACAGGGGCCATTCACAGACCTCAAACGAACACAAACCAAAACAGGTTTATGGGACAGATAGATTCTGGCATCTTGATACCAAAAAGAATTTTGCAACAGTCCTCTGGAAAGACCCATTAACTTAAACCTGGAATGGGCCAGATCCAGTGCTTATCTGGTGAAGAGGTTCTGTCTGCATATACTCCCAAATGGCAGATGCCACACACTGGCTGCCAGAGAGACTGATTAAACAAATAAACAACAATAACAAATCCAGGGAGAAGAAACCCCCTGAGAAGCATATTTCTTCTTTGCAGGAAACATAAAGATGCTTCACAATTGTCTTCAAACTGGAGCAGATCAACCATCATACCTGACTTTGGAAGTTCTCAGTGTGAAAGAAGACATCACCACCTGCATCTCCAGGGTGGCTCTATTAGACTCTTGGTTCCCTGATTTATGATTTAGTGGGGTACATTGTTTTGGCCCAAGAGAACCCATTACCACAGTTACTATAGTTGATTTTTGGATTTAAGATTGATTGGGAAAGGGATAGAGATTTCCTTACTTGTTTTGTTAACATCAAAGCTATTATCAGTTCTGTACTTATATAAATTTAGATTTAGAAAGAATAGATTATATTGCATTTGTAGAATTCATTACCCTCCTTAGCTGAAATAGTGCTACAGAATAGAAGAGGGTTATACTTTTTATTCCTCCAAAAGAGAGAGTTGTGTGCTACCCTTAAAAAAAGAGTGTTGCTCTGAGGCAGAATGGTTTACACCAACCATTCAGGCAATGTTAAGTCTCTTGTCTCTTGTGTTCATGCTGTTCAACAGACTGATGGCTTTTGTATGACAACAAATAGACACTATTCAAATGAAACCCATACAGGTCCGTTATTACAGGCTGGAAGTAGGGAACTCTAAAATCTCTGTCATCGAAGACTGATGAGGATTAATCCCTAACTTATACGCTAAGCCGGATAGTCAATGACGGGTAAGAGAACACCTCAAGACCCTTGCCCCTAACTGGGAGGCCTCACCATCCTAAGACAGGAGCTCAACCAATGGCTGTTGAGTATCCAGAGACGGGAAAGGGGGACTGGGGTCTTTTGTTCCAACCTAAGACAGGCACGGTTTCCATAAGTTTTCCCAGCCTTCCCTTTTGAAAAAAATTTAAAAAGGGTGACCTGTTGGGAGCCAACTTATAGCAGAAAGTGGCTATCATCTTTACAGCCATCTTGAGCCATATACCCTGACAAGAAACTTGTTTTCAACAGCCCACAACAGCTGAGCACTCTCAGATAAACATCTTGTTTTTCTCACATATCTTGTTTTGCTGCTTAGCGCCCCCAGCTGCAAGGCACACGTGGTCTCCATACTGCTAGGCACATGTAGTCTCCACACAGCTAGCTAGGCGCACTTGGTCTCCACGCTGCAAAGCACATGACATAGTGCCTTCAGCTGTGCTTGTCCACGAGGGCAAGGCACATGGTAAAGGTATAAATACCCAGGATTTCCTTTCAATAAAAGATACTTGATCAGACCCTCTGTCTTATCTCCATTCTTCACGTCTCTCGCCCTCTATCCCCACTCTCTCTCTTGCTAGACCCTGACCCGTGGACAGGAACAGCAGAACGGGCTGGAACAAAGTGCCCCCCAAACGTGGGGCAGAATGGGCTGTTAAACCAAAGTGTTTCCAACTCTTAAAAAAGGCAAGGGGGAATAGCCATATTATTAGAATAGTAATGAAAATAAAAAAACTATGCCCTGTTTTCAAAGAATTGTTGTTGAGCTGAGCACTTTGTAGATGTATTTTTGCACATTCCACATTCCCATAGAACTTGAGAGAACATTACTATTTTTTTCTATTAAGTACTTTGTATCCATTTGAATATTGTGTTTATTTTTTCCTGTAGATAAGACTGTGTTGGGGTACAACAGTTAAATGGTAAACAAAATTGAGATGATTGTAAGAGTCAACCTTCCTACCAGATGGTTACTTATGAAAGCTGAAGGGTTCGTTGAATTTTAAAATGTAGTCATTTCAGAATTGCAACCCCAAGGGAAGACTGTTTTGAAATGCTGAACACTTTCTGGGCCAAAACAAGGTTTAGATGAGAACTGCTGTTATCTCCTTCTTATGTAAAGAAATCGAACCTTGTAACTTAGGTTGTCTAGAGATTCCTAGAAAAATGAGACCATGTTATTTTCCATTTTAAAGAAATTTTCATAACTATCTAAATACTGAAAGTATTATATTAGCATGCTATTCTCCCCCAGATTTCTAATTTCTGTAGGAATTCACTTCTTGGATCAGAGGGATGGGAAAGGAGCAAGAAAATACCTACTAAATGTCCTATTGAACTACCTTAGTAAAGTTTAATAATACAAGCCAAAGAGACAAAAACCACTTCTGAGCAATGTAACAGAACAAAGTCAAAAGGTGTATTTCAGAAATATAAAACTACCTACTTTGCCATTTATTAATATTTTCAAACAAAAAGAGGAAAGCAAAGAATAAAAAAAGTCTATCATAAGAAGAAAAGTCAATCAAAAATGATCAAGAATGGCTTAGGCTGTAGAATCAGTATTCCAAACATATCCACATTTATTATAGCTGCTTTCAATTTATTGTGGAAACTACAGCTGTAGAAGTCATGAGCAGAGACATGAATGATAGAAAGATAGAAACTTCTAGAGATGGAAGTTACAAAGCCTGAAATGAAAACCATAGTAGATGAGATTAGTAGCAGATATACATGTCATTTTAAAGAAATTCATGAATTTGAATAACTCTTGGTTTAAAAAAATACCACAAAGGGGGAAAAAGCAGAATAAGACTGAAGAAGAAAAGATGCCCTGAACTCAAATCTAGAAGAACACAAAGATAATATATGTATACATATATATATTAGACAAAGATAGTGGCAACTATGGTAATACTAATAAAGAACAACCAGGTTATAAATACATTATGTAGTTTAAGTGTGATGGAACCAACCTAGTGATGCAAAATAAAACTGCAGGTTCTAAAGCCATTTATTGTAGATATTGTAGACAGCACAAAGCTGGGAGGAGACATTATTTAAAACTATTACTTGATACCACAAGCAAATCACTTAATTCTTCACAAATCAAAGTTCTGAAGAGAATTTATGATTTCTAATTGTTAATATATGAAAATATCAAGCAAGATTCACACTGATATTATATTGGTCTGGCCATCATAAACATGGGTTGGTATTTTGTGCTGCATAAGTACTATAATGAGATGTTGCTGTTAACCTTTGACCTGTGAATGTACATCCCTGTTTGCCAGAGACCCAGCAGCTAACCTGTGGTGCTGAATTTAGCTGCTTTCCCAGGTCATAAATCCAATCTACTCATGAGTCCTCATTCTGAGCATTTGTCTTTGCCTTCTTCTATAGCTTGCTTGTAAATACCAGTTTACTTCCCTTCAACAGGATTTGACCATCTAAACATTATGGTCAAAGTTGAAGTGCTAAAGGCAAACTAGAAAAACAATGGAATGGAATAGTCCAAGGAGCTTGTTGCTTTAATTTGTAAAGAGTGTGTGCACATCAATGGGAAATTGATATCATAACAGAAACATAACTCTGGCAAAAAGTCATTAAGGGCAATTTCTGGAGCAGAATAAGACTAAAGTCTTATTGAACTCAAGTCTGGAAGTCCAAAAGGCCAGAGAAATATGGTAATAATCCGAACAGAAACCAGGGCAATTACAATTAAAACAAGACATCAAATTCACTTTTAAGATTTTAAAGTGACAATCTGGGACAAGATATTAGAAAGTAAAGGGACTCTTAAGTTCTTCTAGTGGGAGTGAAGTGGCATGTACTCTGGAGCGATCGTTGGAGGTGCCCCACTTGTCTCTTGACCTCACAGTTCCACTTCAAGCAATTCTACTTCAAATAGTACTTAAGGGCTCGTGGAAAGACATTGTTAAATAGATGTTTGCTGTAACTTTCTTTATAATACTGAGGCAGTTAAATAAGTTGTATACCTAACAGAATCAAATTGGGTAGAGTACTTATAATTATGCAGAATACTAAAGCAACCACAAAAAAAGATTAAGTGTCCTAAATCTTCATGAAATGCCTTTAATCGTATGTAATAATGGTGTAGAAAATGGTAGAACAGAAACTACATTATCTCACCATATGTGTGTGTATGTGTGTGTATGTATGTATGTATGTATGTATGCATGCATGCATGTATGTATATATGTATGTATGTATGTATCCTCTAACCATGGTAGCACCAGCTATGTATATGTACATATACATACAAACATACATACATGAGTATATGTACATGTATTATTGATAAGATCTTGAAGAATACAATGCTAACAAATGTTGTTTCCAGTACTTTAAAATATTTTTACTCACTTGTATCTCCTTGTTTCATACTGAGTGCTCATTAACCTGCACAATAGAATTTGAAATCACAGTACAGAAGTATTTCGTTGCTTGGTGAGTTCCACAGCCTGGTGAGTCAAGGACTTGTGAGGACTCAGATTTTTGGAATTGCTGTTGCTTTGCTTAGACATTTGGAAGCAGCTCCAAATTCTTACAGGATAAGAATAAGGAGTAGGCTCTCCTGGAAGGAGGTGAATTTGTTGTGTTTGCATTTTTCCTGCCAACTCAAAAGGACTCCAGCAGCCTGCAGGTGGCTGCTCACTTCTGCCTGGGTGTGAAACTGTGGAGAGACTGAAGCATTTTACTGCTGCTGGGTTTGGCTTCACAGGATGTCTTGTGCATGCCACTTCACTCCCTCTAGAAGTATGGTGACTGGATACCTCTGCAGAAGCTGTATTTTAACATTGTTTGTTATATGTAAACACTGACTTCGTTAGGCTGTGGAAGTCAGGGGTAAGCCTACAGCCTCTCATTTTACCTTGCCATTCAGAAGGCTTGGGATATCCTGGCCTCTAGAACTTGCATTCATATTTGGCATCTCCGTGTAAAAGGTTCAAGTCTTCTTAATTCCAAGGTGGGATTTTGACTTTGACAGTGTCTTGTATTTCATCTTGTCTATGCCTCTGCCTCTGAGAAATTTTCTAAGGAAGCTTCCAGTCTTCTTCTACTGAAGCCACTGCCACCACAGTGGCTGACTCTGAGGTCCGGGGACTGAATTTTGCTGTGTGGCAAAATGTGGAGGCTTCTTTTACATTCAGGTTTAGGTGTAAAGTTGGCTAAACTGTGCTCTCTCTATTAACAAGACCATCACTCTTTCTTTAGGTGAACTAATGACAAAGGCATCATCAAGGCAATCCCCCTAAGTGTCAATCTGATAACCTATCCCCAACTCAAAGATGAGCCAGGACTATGCCAAGAATATAAAAAGGATTGAGGTTGCTGATAACAGAGCCCATAAATTATATGGTCTGGATAAAAATGGCTGTTTGTAAAGTCTGGGAACGTGGGTATATATGCATAATAATATCACACACATATAATGTCTAGAAATGTGGATGTATATGCATAATAATATACACATAATGTCAGGAATGACTCAAGTTTAGAACAGCTAGACTGCAGTATTATCCAAGTCTCCAGATTTTTCCATGTACCCTATTTAGTAGAAAATGGTAAGTACTGTAGCAATGGTACAAAACCTGACCTCATACGCTAGTGAACATATATTTATGCATAGTGCAAAGGTCAAGGAGAGAGACAGACTTCATATATTGAAAGACTTGTAGAAGGCTATTTCACAAAAGAGAATCTACACTGAAAAGGAAATATACTTCAATTTCGTTTGAAGCTAGAAGTTCTAGGTGAATCATATTCTTGGGGGTGTGGGGCTCTAGGGTTTGGGATACTTTTGACAAGAGAGACCGTGGCCCAGAAAGACCATTCTTCTGACAACATCTGGTAGTATCCAAACACATCAGAGCACCACCAATTTTCAGGTAGATGCCTTAGCAGTTAATGGTTCCAGTTAATGGTTTTTGGACCATTTCCTTTGCCAAACCCCATTTCCTTAGCTTTAAAATGTAAATTAAAAAACAAAATACTTGATTCAGTTATTTGATGGGAGGTGAAGATACTGAAATGCTTTATATCATAATAAGTTCGTTTACAGAATAGGTATCATTTTTGATACTTAGCGTTCTCTCTTTACTGCACAAAGTCTCTAAGCCAAGAGTTGAGCAAAAGCAGGGGACTGTGTTTTAGAAGCTCTTCTAACCTTGGCAGCACCAGCCGGTAAGTCACCCACTGGCTTACACTATCAAATATTCAGATAAATAGAAACCATGGCTTCAGTGTTAAAAGTCATTCTTGACTTCAGCTCCTAAACCTCAGAGGCTCACAACGTTCCATCCCACACATCCAAGAGCAACACATTGATCGGACATTCCCATAATTCCTTGCATGCCCTTTTTTAAAAAGTGTGTCTTAAGAGACTCCTGTTGCCTCTCTCACTTCCTTTTCTGCTTTTGTACACATACACATAGAGCAGTAACTCATAACTTATGACTTTATGGTAGATATCATCCTTTTCCTCTTCCAGTCAGCTCTCTGCTCTCACTGACAGACCGTATCAACCTGCTCTGTGCTTTCCAGATCTGGTTGGTCCTTGAGTGTGCTTTCCAGATCTGGTTGGTCCAATAGGAAGTCAGAATTCAGTGAAAGAGGAGTGAAATTCTATGTCTTTGGTTCTTAGCTCTTGCCAGTACATTTCCCCCAAGGTCACTGGTTCTTTTTTAAGGCAGCTACTCTGAAAGTCTTTGTTTTTCCAGGTTCATCCCATCTCTATTGGCATAGCTGTTGTTTCTTTCCCCTAATCTATATTTCCTCTCTCTCTCTCTCTCTCTCTCTCTCTCTCTCTCTCTCTCTCTCTCTCTCTCTCTCATATATAATGTAATGTAATATAAATACATCATTGCATACTTATATTCTCTCTCTATATGTACACAAACTATGGATAAACTAAACAGAATTGTCCTGGTTTCAATGAGACATCTGTACCCTGTTGAAACATTACTTAAAAAGTGGCATTACATAAAAAGCAACAATAAAAATTGGATTTGTATCATGTAAATATTCATGTTTCTGTCTATAATATGCCGTGAGACTGTCTCCATGAAGGTTTCTATCTTGCATACCTGAAATAAAGGGGACATATTTGATTGTGCTCCCTTCTACAGCCACCATCTACAGGTCACAATAACACAAGGTACCAAGAATTGCTGTAGAAACTCAAGGTTTTGCCATGATGATCATTCGCTACAATTTGCATACCTGTGCTCGTCACCGTCATTTCATCAAGTGGAACTTTGGCATCTGTGCAGGTGAGAACGTTTTTGATGTTTGAATTACTTTCTGATTCCTGGTGGGCGGTGGTTTTGATCACTGCTCATTTATTTGGAAATGGCATTCACATTAAATTTAGAAATGCCTGATTGTTGGCCTATGTTGTCCAAATCTGCATGGTTTCAAAAAGGAAACACAGCTTTCTGTTCTTTTAGACAACATCTATTGTCATTCATCAATCAATCAACTGGCTGTCTTGGAACATTTACTGTCACTCATACTGATGCCAGTGTCTCAGTTACCACTGTTTTGACTCTTGGTAGGCAAAGAAAGGCACTCTGTGAAAAGGCAGTGACAGGGAACGCTTGTCCATGGCAGTACTGACTTGAAGGCAATGCTGTCAGCTTCCTTCAAAGCAGAGCTGTTAAGTTTGTCATGTTGCAATTCTGAGTAAATTTCTTTTGCAGAAGCCTAAATCAGAAAACTTGTGTTATAATTTTGGAGAGGTATCAATTGAGCTCATGAGTAACCTGTTGAGACATATTAACCAGCAAAATTCCACTTTCATTCCTTACAATCAAACCTAGTGTTATGTTGTTGTTGTTGTTTTCTGTCAAAGTATCTGTGTTGCTTGCTAAGGAAAAGGTTAAGTAAGTCATAAAGGTTACTAATAGGCATGTAACACACAGCACCTTGTACATCCTTGCAATCCCTGTCATCTCTTTTCACCTTAACTATCACTGTGTGAGTTAGTTGTAGTGACATTTGACAATACATGCTGACATTATTACAAACTCATGGTTTCTACTGCATAAGAGGCCATTCTGCTCATCTCTACATGTTGGCCTGTACCCTCGAGAGTGGTCCATGCACAAATTGAGGACTGGCATTCTTCCTTTACACCCAGGATAGGTAGAGGACACAAAGATGCTTGAGATACAAAACAGAAATAAAATGTGAAGTATTCCTCAGCCCTCTTTGGAGACACACATAGCTTCATTCCAAAAGTAAAGCAAAGTGGAGTTAAATTCATCTCTACACATGAGACATCCTGGCACTTTTCAGTGAGAAGTCCTATGTATTGATGCTCACCAGACCACTGACACAAAGTTTCCTCTTCCTCAGGTAAGCCCTATTCAGCTCTTGCTACTTTTTTTAACCAGTGTCTTAGGGTTTTATTGCTTTGAGGAGATATCATGACTCAGGTGAGTCCTACAAAGGCAAACATTTAATTGGTGCTAGCTTACAGTTTTTGAGATTCAGTCCACTGTCATCATTGTGGGAAGTGTTGTGCAGGAAGATATGGTGCTGGAGAAGGAGCTCAGAGTTCTACATCTTGATCTGAAGGCATCCAGGAGAAGACTGTCTTCCACACTGGGTGTAGCTTAAGCTTATATATGAGACCTCAAAGCCCACCATCACAATGATATACATCCTCCAACAAGGACACACCTCCTCCAATATGGTCAGGCCTCCTAATAGCAGCACTCCCAAGCATTTAAACATATGAATCTTTGGGGCCCAAACCTAGTCAAACCATCACAACCAGGCACATACACTTGTGTATATACACACAGAAATCACTAAGAAGGCCTTGGAGGGTCATGTGGATCCAGGAAAAAGTCAACACTCCCTGCCCCTATTTGTCATTTTCTTTGCAGGCATGTCTTCTGTGAGCATAGAAATAAGATTGTAGCAGGATATTTATTCTGTTACATTGTATTCGTAGTGGAGCTCCATGATTAGGCAGTAGAAGAGGAAATGGAGCTGAGAGAAGAGAGGAAGGGGAAGGTAGTAAAAGAGGAAGGGGAGGAATAGAGGAAGGGGAAGAGAAGAAGGAGGCTATCAGCTATGGAGAACCACAGATGGGTCGAAAGTTGTCCTGGATAGCAACTTCTATCAAAAGGTTAGTTATTGGGTAACAACTCTAATTGTGTGGGCATTGACCATTTCTAAATATATAAATCCTTTAGATAATCATTAAGCTTTAAGAGTCTCATTTCTACCAGGTACTGTGAGGATGGCAGATATTGTCTGGGGTTCAGCTGAGCTTTGTGGATGCAGCGTGGGGACTGGCAAAGCCATCCCCCACGGTGGCATCTCATGGGTGTCAGGGCCTATGCATTTAGCTAGTCGGAGTCCTGGTCAGAGTCAAGGAGCAGCAGGAACAACCCAGACCGGGCCTCATTTTTAAAATATCACCATTACATAAGAAAGTGGTGTTTTCATGTGGTAAAGGCAGAAGTGTGTCATACTAATGCTATCATATGCACCACTTACTTGGCAGCTCTTGCATCCCAGTTTCTATATCAGAACAAGGGAATAGTGCTAGTCCCCACTCCTGGGCATGTTGTTAAGGCTTAAGTCATTTCAGATAACTCTCTCGGCAGTAGGTCTGGCACATAGTAGGTGCTCAATAAATACTGACTGTTGGTATGTTTTTCCAATGTTCATAGAATAATAGCAGAAATGATGATGAGGGGATCCCCTAATCTAAGTTAAAATTTGGATCAACCACTTAAAAGGGAGCCGGTGGCCATCCTGTAAAATACACAAGCAGGTTTATGTGAATAATTGTAGCTACAAACTGGACTTCCTGGTGACAGCTACCATGAAATGAGGCTGTCTGTCAACAGTCAGGGCAGTGGCCTCTCTGGACATGGATCATAGAGTCTCAGCTTCATCTCTTGCTAGTTTTAACCACTATCAGTTCTTTGTGTCATCCAGATTCATCTTCACACTGACAGTAGATCAGCCTTCCTGAGATCATGACTGAACCATGACAAAGGTTTGCTTAAGTGATCTGTGCTAAAAACATTGGTCACAAAGTGTAGTGAAATCAGTGAAGTACAGAAATAATTACAGAACACTATCCTCTTCTTTATGACATGGCTGTCGGTCATCTTGAAATCAGAGGAGATCCTCATAAAAAGCATCACCCCAGCCCACATTTTCTTCCTTGAATTTGCTGTCCACACTGTGGCATTGTCTTCTCTTATAACATCAGACGCTCAACAGCAGGGAAGTGCCCAGAGTCAAGCAAAGGAAAGATCATATCTGTGATGCTGACCAAAACATGGTTCTTAATGCTCAAAAAGGACCAATGATCTTCAGAAGGTTTTTTTTTTCAAAATTAAATTTGCTTTTTCACTTATACATAAAAACATATAACTTATATTTATTTATGGCATACCACATAGTGGTTCAATTCATATGTACATTATATAGCGTTGAATTCAAGGTGAATAAATGTTTCTTCTCAAGTCATCGTCACTTTGTTTCAGTGAAAATTATCTTTTGTTTTTCAGACTGTTATAACAAAATACTGTGGACAGAGCAGCTTATGTACAAGTTTATTTCTCACAAGTTTGGAAATGAGGAAGACTATGGTGAGATTACTGACAAATTAGTGTCTGTCGAGTATCCATTTACAGCTTCAGAGATGACATCTTCTACTATACCCACATGAAACAATAACATATGAAAGCTCTCTTGGTAGCATTTTATAAGTTTACTAATTCAGCCTCCCCCTCCCCCTGTAATATCTGCTTCCATGACCTAATAACTTCTAGAAAGGACTCATCTTCTAATACGGTAGTTTGCAGTGGCAGGATTTTAATATTTGTACCTGTTGAAGACATATAGTGTCAGCATATGGCCTGCCTCTATAGCACTAACCCAAGGGGAAGTCTAAAAATGTAGCTGCGTCTTGCTGTTATTGGTTGGTTGGTTGGCATAGTGCTTACTTAGCAAACATGAAGATTGAGTTCAACTCCCATACACAAGTGTGGAGTGGTCCTATGCATTTATAATCTCAGTGTGGAGACACATGAATCCAGAGCTTGCTGGTTTGACAGCCTAGCTGGATTGTCATTACTATGTCTATGTGAGACCCTGTATCATGAACTAAAGTGAACTGCTCTGAAAGAAGATACCCAAGATTATACTATAGCCTCCATATGCATTTGTACATATGTAACCCCTTCCATATGCACACAGTGGGTCTTTATTAAATGTATTTATTAAAGTCAAGATTATAAGACATTATAGAATCAGATATAAAGCAGTTATCCATACATGAAACTAAAGATTAATGCAACCATAATCACTGACCTGGAGTAATTGTAAACAAAAGTCAAGTCCAAAGTGAAGGCTGAGTCTGGTGCAGCAACTGGGACATTTTTATTTAATTTCTCAATGACCTTTCTCAGGCAGTCAAGAATCCAAAGGGAGGTATCATAGTAAGAATGAGAGGTCAAGAAATCTTTTCTGTTCAGAAGGAACTAGAGTTTGGGGAACCTGAGTTAAAGTGGCTGTTGAAAGTACATCTGGAAACTCCAGAGCTGTTATTAAACTTCTGTGTCTTTAATGTTAATAAGAAGAGTGGCAGAATAATCTGATGAAGAAAGCTAAGGTATGCAAGATTTCGTCACAGTGAGCTGTGCCCAGGGCCTCTGGAAATTTTCTTCCTGTCTATCCAAGACCTGGGTGCCTATCTGGAAATCAAGAGCCCCAGAGCCTCAGTCACCCATCCAGCTCCACACAGCAAAAGGGGCTGTTTCCTGTACTAAGTATACTTTGCTACAACAAATTCACTCAGATGTGGTATTTTAATTGCTATTAAATAGAATTACTACTTATTAAAGCAAAGGCTAATTAATTTTCTGAGTCATTGTTTGTGCAAAAGATGCTAAATTCCAGTCAAAACCAAATTAACTGAATATCCAATCTTCAATTTGGTGCCTGCAGAAGGTCTCTTTCATTTTCATATCTAAATAGATTGTTTTACTAGAAATAACCCAAGATAGGATGTTTAGATGCATTAAATGTCATCCTGGAGAGAGTCTTTGGAGAACTCATCCAAGTTTGTGCATTTTGTAACTGGGAAACTAAAACCCAGGCAACCTAAGCAGTTACCCAGGATCACACATCCCATTCCTGTGCTCAATCTTCTATTTTTAGAAACATGAGCTCTCTGTGGGTCCTAAAGGACAGCCAGAAGCAACAGAGAACCTGTAACACACAATTGTCAGGGCCAAAGTCACAGATCTGGGCCAGGTTGAGACCTCCACCCCTTCAATTTCTACCCCAATAATTTAATTACCATAACAGAGCACAAACATCAAGTCCCAGGACTTACGTGAACCTTTTGTGTTAAAAAGTCATGATGTTTCTGAAACATTATGTTTCATTTATGTTAAACACTGTGAAGATTTTGTTCTACAGTTAAGGAAAGGTTGACTATTGCTTACGACTGACCATCAATCCCTCTGATAAGTACAGTCTGTTCTAAGTTAACCTAATCGTTTCAGACTATCCTCTTTTCAATCATGTCTGGTCTCTACCTCCCCATACAACGTTAATCCCTCAACATACTTCATGCATGCACTTTTTGGACTCAATTTGGAAACACTGTAAGAACAGTACCTCAACTATTTCTTATGAAGTCTACTCACATAGTCAGTGTTTTGATATAAATGATTATCATGATTTCCAAAAGCCCTGGAATTTGACAGATTCACAAGGATTGGCCATCTAGCCTTTAACTAATGTTTCTCAAGCAATCACAGGTCACATAGATTGTTTGTAGTTAAAGGGAAGATTGTAACACATTCTAGTTTCCACATTGCTTTAGAGTGCAGAGACAAAAATTAAACCCAACCTTCTGTGTTACAAAAGGACAATGGTCTAGTTACTCCTGAAGATACTTTTAGGTTCTTCTCCACTTTACTGAAGATGTTAGACAGGTAGAAAGGACCATGCTTGATGGTTCTGTTTTACATGCTCCTTTTTTTCATATGTTTTATTGCTATGTATTGTCAAGAGTTTGTTTTATTTTGCCTTTGGCTTGTTCTATTAAGAAAGAGTTCTGGTTCTGTCATATGGTTCTGACGAAATCTACAAATCTGTCTAAATTCTAATTTACATTGTCACTTTTTTTCTTTCTAAACTAAGGCCCTGGAGAAACTAATGATGAGCTGTTGTTAAAAGCTTCTAGATATATCTCTATTAATCCATAGAGGAAGGAAGGCCAGTGTGTTCCTGTTGAGGCTAGTTCAGAGCCAGCGTTCTGCTCTCTTGTCATGAACTCAGCCAAGGTGAAGAAACCATCCCTCTCTTGAAATGGCTGTCTCAGTTCAATGTATCCTGAACAGTGAGTGAATTATAGGTTGTACATAAACCCCACCATGCCCTGGGGAATGAAAGTGTAGTGCCAAATTTTCCCTTAAGTACATGTGTGACTCCAAACTGAAATGCATATTGGGCAATTGGCATGTGGAAAAGGAAGGTGGGTGAAATGTGTTGATAATGGTTGCATCAATAGTTTTATGGGTTTTCCTATACCAGGCCTCCCATATTGGTGATTTGCTGGGACTTATTTCAATTATCTCCTTGAATGTATGAGCCTCAGCCAAAAGCTCAGGGGACTCTGTTACTGCTCTGCCAGGGGAAACAGACTTTGATGAATTTCAGGGACAGCCCCAGGAGGAAGTATGACTCCTCAAAACACCTAAGGGGTGATTGATTGCAAAATCCCGGGCTGGGCAGCAGAGAGTGAGCCCTGGTCTGTCTTTAGACAAGCAGGGGCAAAGCTTGGAAGACAAGAACAATCCTAAGGAGGAGCTTAGCCTCAGATATACACAGGTTTACTGTGGTGGAATAAAGTTGTGAAGCTTGTGTTTCTAAGCAATTGTATCAGGAAAGGTTCTATGAGATGAGGCAAAGGCACGTCACCCTGTGTCCTATAGGGACAGGGAAGCCCTAACTTTTCTTTGACTTCTCTGAAGTACGATGAGCTGTGTAACCTCCTCTTTCTCCATCCCCATATGCAGAGATCAGTGGAGTCAATCTAAGCTATTACAACTAAATGGGAAAGTCTCAAGTTTTCCAATAGGAAGAGGAATTTATTTGGAATCTCAGACCCTTTCAGTTAAATGAGTCACTCAACCTTGAGCCTTGGTTGTCTCATTTATAAATTAAAGACACTTGTATCAACTTTAGGGTATTGCTCAGATACATAAACACAGTATATGACAGTGGTTCTTAACCTGTGGGTTGTGACCATCCTTGGGGTTTTTCTATATCAGATATCCTACATATCAGGTATTTACATTGCAATTTATAACAGTAGTGATATTAAAATTATGAAGTTGAAACAAAAAGTAATTTCACGATTGGGGTTCAACACACCACGAGGAATTGTATTCAAGGGTCACTGCATTGAGAAGGGTAAGAATCACTGTTATAACAACTACTCATGAAAGAACTCTACTTTTTAATAATAATTTATTCTCTCATATATTACTTCCTGGCTGCAGTTTATCCTCCCTCCCTCTGTCCCCCACATTATGACCCCCATCCACTCCCTTTCCCAGTTAACAACCAAACATGGTATATCAAGTTGCAGTAAAATCACACCCCTTCCTCATATTATGGCTGGCTTAGGCAGCCAAGTAGAAGGACAAGGGTCCCCAAAGCAGGAAAAAGTGTCAGAAAGGGACCCAATTCTATCTGTTAGGAGTCCTACAAAAACACCAAGCTATTCAACTGTAACATATATACAGAGGGCCTATGTTAGATCAATGCAGGCTTCCTGGTTATCAGATCCATCTCAGTGAACTCTTCTGAGTCCAGGTTAGTTGATTGTGTGGGTTTTCTTGTAGTGGCCTTGTTCCCTCTGTCTCCTCCAATCCTTTCTCTCCCTCCTCCTCAGAATTCCCAAAGCTCCACCTAATGATTGGTGGTGGGTCTCTGTGTCTGTTTCTATCTGTTGCAGCATGAAGCCTCTTGATGACATTTGGGTTAGGCACCAATTGAGTAAAGCAAAAGAATTATCAGGCACAATTTCATTTATTTATTTATGAGCTTATTTATTTATTTATTTCTTAAATTTAATTATATATTTTTTGTCAGTCATGTTTGGTTCTATCATAAGTCTCTGGGCCATCTGGCCACTGGTTTCAAACCTGGTGCAATTGAAACTCCTAGGACTCTATTGAGTGACCCTAGTTAAAAGTCCTAGTAAAAGGGGATACAGAACCTAAACTGGCCATCTCCTACAACAAGGCAAGACTTCCATTGGAACCCAAAAACAAAACCTTTGGCTTACAGTTTGCCCTGCCAGCATAATATGTTAGGGGAAAAGGTGGCACAGAAACTGTAGGAGTGGCCAACCGATGACTTGTCCAACTTTGGACCCATGCCAGGAGAGGGAGCCCACCCCGACACAGCACGGAAAAACTCTTACAGTTCCTTCATTACCCGACCACTTTTTAAAATCATTATTTGCAGATGTTGAACGGTGACTGATGTCAAAGGACAGAAGACAACAGTTCCCCCCACCTTCACAGGAAGGTCTTCTCATAGAAATGCTTACATTTCCTTTCATCGGGGCCAAAGTAAACACTGATGGACTTAATGACCAATGGCACCTCCTTAGACCATGTGATTTTCATGAATTTTCTCATTTGGTCTCCCAGAGACCTCTGTTGAATGGCATATTCATTCACATTCTACAAGTGAAGAGACTCAGATTCAGAACTTACTTTCCAGGTAGACACCATTAATAGGTGAGAAAAGCTATCACTCTTAACAACAAACACCTTCTCAATGTGTTGAGTGAAGCAGTTCCAAGATTCCAAGGGATGTAATGCCCAGGAGGTTGCAAAGAGTGGAAAGTGAGGGCTGATTAGGAAGTCTTTGTGGAGAAGTTGAACTTGATTCTGAAACATATGTAGGGTATGGGCCCAAGAATGTGCAAAGATATTGCAGACTTAAGAAACAGAATTCGCAAAGTTTCACCAAGATGTAGAGCACATTCATGCAATTGCCTCTGACCATATGTGATAAATGTCTCTGTGTAGGAGCAGGTATGGCAAAATGTGTTATATGTGCCCAGTACATATTTTTGTTAGTGTGTCTGCACATGTGTATGCACATATGCATGGAGGTGTGTGAGACAATCTGTAAATGTTTGTGGAAGCCAAGGGTCTATGGTAATGTTGTTCTAAACTGTTCTTCACAGAGCAATCAGAGTCTCTCACTGAATCAGTAGGTCATCGAGTAAGTTTTGATAGCTGGTCAATGACCTCAGGGACCTACTTGCTTCTATTACTTTACTTCCCAGTGCTAGGATTTGTTATATAAGAGATGTTTCCACCAGGAAATTCAACATAATTTATTCAACCCAGAAAGGGAACTCACAACAGAACAATTTACCAGTTCTCCCAAAGTCCAGCTTACTCAAACAATGGGTTTCATTGTGTTCACTAACAGAAGTATGGGTGAGAGATTACTTACAGGAGAAGGGACAACTCAAATCAACTGCATTAGGGAAAAGCACATCCCAATAGCACAGCTGGTGACTTACAGAAGCTGAAATCCTTGAGTTCTTTGCATGACTGCCAGGCAGATCTCCGGAAGCATGGGTCATCAGGGTTATCCCACAGTAGTTGTTTTCTGCTGTTATAACCTGGGGAAGGGGTTCTTGTGAGTCTTGGAAAGTCTCCAACTGTCCAACACATGTGCAATATGTTTACTTCCTCAATCCCAGGAGGTTCCCTCTTCCTCTTAGAGGCAGTGCTACAACCTAGAGAAAACTGTTATACAGCAGGTGGCAGAGCCCTCATTGTGATGACCAGGTTCTAAGTATCTGAACTCTTGGTTATCATGTTGGTTCAGCAGGTACTCCACCAACTGAGCTGTTTCCCAGGTGTTAGGCTTCATATTGTTCCTAATAAATAACTTTCTTGTTTATTTTTAAAGTCTAGGGTTTTCCTCCATGGGCTGATGATACAGAAAAATGCTGGATGACACATAAATTGAACTCCCACAAACTAATGGAATATTCTATACAACTCACACTACTTAGACCCATGTAAAGAATGGAAAGAGACCCATTAGTGGCTGACTTAGAATGTCTTGATAGGAGCCCTCATCTGCTCTTCAGTTTTCTCCCCCAGCCCCCTTCTTGATGGTCCAAGAAGCCCTCTTCCTTTTTCCAAGTAGTCCTTTGCCTTCATGACACATATATTTCATTACCTTCTTTTATTCCTGCTTCTTCTCTTTCTTTAAATTCTCATATTCTCCTCTTTTCTCTTAGTCCAATTTATATATACTGTTTTTATACTTAAATCTGTATTCCATGTAGGAAAGAAAACATAATATCTAGTTACATTTGTTTATTTTAGTGTGTGTATGTGTGTGTCACAGTGTGATGGTGTGCGATAGTTTGTATATACTTGGCTCAGGGAGTGGCACTATTAGGAGATGTGGCCTTGTTGCAATAAGTATGCCGTGTTGGTCTGTCAATCCAAGTGTGGGTTTTAATACCCTCCTCCTACCTGCCTGGAAGCTAGTCTTTCTTAGCAGCCTTCAGATGAAATGTAGAACTCTCAGCTCCTCCTGCACCATGCCTGACTGGAAGCTGCCCTGCTCTCACCTTGATGTTAATGGACTGAGCCTCTGAACTTGTAAGCCAGCTCCAGTTAAATATTTACCTTATAATAGTTATCTTGATCATGGTATATGTTCACAGCCAGAAACCCTAACTAAGACACAAAGGATTCTTGTAGAGGTCAGCCAGCAATTTGTAGGAGTTGGTTTTGTCCTTCTACCATTCAGGTCAAGTTAGGCTGTCAGGCTTCATGACAAGTGCTTTTACCTACTGAAATATATTTCTGGTCATTGAACATGTGTGTGTGTGTGTTTTGTGTATACACATATATCATTTCTATTCCTCATCTTATTCCCATTGACACACTTTAAGTTTCCTTCCTTCTTCTTGCGTCATCCTTTTGTGTGTGGCCTATTGTGTCTGAGCATAGATGAGAGGTTATTCTCTGGAATGACAGCAACTTCTCAGTGGATACACCAGTGAAGAACAAAATAGACACCTCTTCATCTAAGAAGCTTGAACTGCCAATAATTCCTTTGGGAGAAGTGCAAACTCCTGGGCCAACTGTCATCCATGATAAAATGTTGATGGACCCAATCTCGTAAGAGTCTTGTGTCAACAAGCAGAATTGTAGTGAGTTCATGAGAGAGTCAATTCTGTCATGACCAGAAGGCATCGTTTTGCTGCATAACTGCCTCACCTTGGCACATTTGGGTTTTCCCCACTCCCTCTTCTGCAACAGTCTTAGAGCCTTGGAACAGAGAAGAGGTCTGTCCCATTGGAGCTGAACATGTTTAATTCATTTTTGTGTCTAAGTAAAATTTCCTGTTTGAAAAACTCTGGTCTAAGGATAGATCCCTTACCATTTTTAAAGAAAAGACCAAAGAAGAAAATAATAAGCTATAAAACTATTTTCTAGAAATCTCACACAGCACTGGGGCTTCTAGCACAGTCCTCTCTCCCACCTCGGTATTTGACTTGAGATTTAGAACAAGTCTCAGGATTCCATCTTGTTCTGGGCTTTCTTTCATTCATTTTCTCTTTTATATTCTCATCTTCTTTCCCTTCCTTCCCTCTGCCTCTCCTATTGTAGTGGACTTTTCAACCTTTGGCCCAGTACCCAAATAAAAGCTCAAAAGCTTTTGTAATATTATTTACAAACACCTTGGTCATAAAGTAGGCTCGTTCCTCAACTGACTCTTAGCTTATTATCCCTTTTATTCTAACCAGGGTTCAGCTATGTGGCTTGTTTCCTCTCCTCATCTTCTTATACCCTTGTCTCTGTAGAAAATCCCCTGATTGGCTGTCTCTCAGTGGGAAGTCCCAGACAGAAGTCTTACCTTCTAATCCTGCCTCACCTTATTGGCCACTAGCTTTTTACTGACACATGATGATTCCACACAGTACACAGGAGATTGTCCCTATACTCTCCCCATTCCTTCCTTCTTTCCTTCCATCTCTCCTTCCTCCCTTCATCCCTCTTTCATCTTCTCCCTTCCTTTACTTCCCTTGTTTTATGGACCCAAGAAATTGCAGTGTTCAGCAGCTTTCTGAGTTACCCTACAGAACCAGGTTGTATACTCAGGCTCATGTCCCCTGAGATCCCCAGTCTACTTAGGTCATTCTTTCTTCATAAGGCAAACCTGGTTCCTGCTGAAATTTTTCCCACCTTGCTTCAGCTCTGATTTCTCATTGCTCTCTGAGCCACTCATCGCTCTTTCCTCCTGAGCTCTTTCTAGTCTAAAGTCAACATTCTCAAAGCCTTATTCCACAATGGTGCTTACCTACCTCCTCAAGTTCATACTGCTAGAAAACTTTACCTTAATCTGAAAGTCATAGTCATCTGTTTGCAACCGTATTTCCAGGATCAAACCTCTTATTTTGTACATTAGTTATTCATTTGTTTTTAATTTAGCCACTTCATTTTGTTTCAAAACCAACTGCTGATGTTCCTAATCTGTATTTTGGTTCTCATCCTCTTGCTTCGCCATTCTGTATTTCTGGGTGATGAAATGCAGACATGTTTAGTTTCCTCTTCCCACTTTGGAAGTATTCAATGCAGGGTTTTTTCCTACTTGGAAAATGATCCTGTGGGTTTAAAGTGTATTATCCTCTGTATGTATCTGTGACTGTCCTTTGTAATTTCACCAGTTGCTCTTCCAAGTCTCTTTCAAGTCATCCATGAATGTGTAGCAAATCTTTTATTTAGATAATTCCCAACCAAGGGAGCTGGGACAGAAACAAAAATGGGCTTCATGAAATTGAGCTTTCCTGTTTCAAAACAGCTGTTGCCAACTGCACTTTGTTCATGCTATAATTGATAAGTTTCGCTGACATATTGGCCCACTGGAACTAGGACTTGAAGGTATTGCTGCTTTTCTGCCACCTAATTTTCACTCCATCGGCACTGGCAACACTAATAAGAATAATAAGAACAGCTGGCAATCGTGTTGTGCACTAACAGTTATCACTTCTCCAAACTAATTTCGTGCCTCGTGTTCCTCCTCTGAGAAAAGAATTCAAGGAAGTTTGACGAAAGACTATGCCAACCAACTTTCTTCAACTGTTTAAAGGACTGGAAGAACGAATCCTTAGCCTTCAGAGTTAGAAAGGATGATTATCTTAGGAGAAATTACAGGGGAGTGCCATTACTCATGAGACAGCAAGAATTCAGTGTCTATACTAGCTATCTTGTGAGGAAGTATGTTCTTACACGGTGGCAAAGGTCAGACGGAAGCTGGATATACCGAAGGTGAGTATGAGAGCAGCTGCCAGGTAATTGGCTTAATATGTCCTCGAATAGTCTCATTAATTTGAGATTACAGAAATAACAGTAAAACGAAACATATTTTCGACAGCAGTAAACATGAAATTAAGCCCCTCAATATCATGATAGCAAAATCCTAAGTATGGAAAAAGTCTCTGAGAAACTGTTTCTGATGACGCACAGGCAAAATGCTCAGTGTTGCTTTCATAGTTAGGCAAAACTCCATCCTACCAAATTCCCTATGCTGGATTCTTCCTCCCTCCCAGATGCCTGCGTCAGGTGACTCACAGTGCCAGGAAGCTGGGGGAACAAGGTTTGATCCTGAAGATTCCCTTTGTTCTTCTCTTTCCAGTTGCTCAAATATTCCGTTTGCCCCTCTCGGTGTGTACCCAAAGTGAGGCGAGAGAGAGCTACACTCATCACAGAAGCTCTAGCTTAAAGGATGAAGCTACTTTTTGAGATGTGTGTGTGTGTGTGTGTGTGTGTATGTGTGTGTGTGTGTGTGTGTGTGTGACTGCAGAAGAAAAGTGAACAGTGAATCATGTCTTGAGACCTAAGACTTCTGTTAAATTCAGAGGAATTACAGAAGTATTGTTCATTAATCGGTTTTGCAATATCCCATACCCCCTAAAGAGATTACTAACAATCCTGTTAACAATACCATATTTTCAGGTAAATTTGTCTTCTTTGGTGAATCAGATCACAAAGCAGATCAGGCTTCAATTATTTATATCTTTCATTCTTCTAAATCAGAGGTGGGGGAGAGCGGAAGGAGGAGACATTTTTCTGTGTTCTCAATTTCCAACTTTGAATTCAATTCAAGAAACTTAAGTCTGGAAAGATTCTTATGAGTTTATCTAATTTAGGAGAAAAGATGTTGAGAGTTTGTGGTGATTCAGGAATGCATCTATTATGATGTAAATTGTGAAAAAAAATCCTTTCCAGTGCTTTTGTTAAAATGTTTGTTTTCCACACCCAATATGACTAGCAGTTGCAGTTTTACAATGGGTACCACAAAGTATATAAATGTGTGCTACAGAATTAACCTGATCATCTGGGCAAGCCACAAATATGAATAGCTAGCCACAGAAAGGCCTTTAAAATCTTTTCATAGTGTCAGATATGTAGTTACAGAACAGAGGCCATCAGAAATTCCTGTGGGAGGGTATGACCATTAGTTGTAAGACAGATATCAGAAAAACAGTCAAGAGGAAAGAAGAAACTCAACTCCTGCATGGGTATTCTGAGACGGGTCTCACTGACTGCATATGCCAACAGTAGTTATGTCTCCCTGTGTTTGCCATGTGCATACATGCAGCTTAATTGGAACCTTGTCACCAAATGAAATGCCACATTGGTAGCATGCTTTTCATGTTTATGAGCTATTGTCAGTACAACCAACTGGATTACAAAGGTGCTTTGTTCCAAAGACAATGTTAATTGAGGTATCACTGCAATGTCGCAGATGGTTTATAAAAAAGGCTGATGAAATTGGAAAGCAGATTGCTGAGATATTGGTTCATCACCCACCAAACCCTTTGTATTCCATGGTTTTTTTTTTTTTTTGTTTGTTTGTTTTTGATTCTGTCTGTGAAGGGCATACTATCCTAATACTTGTGACTAAAATCCATTGGCTTTTGCATGTATTTATTCATAACTCTGTAGCACAAAAGGGTCTTCCTGTTAGAAAGGCAGTTGTATCTACTGATAAGACAGTCATATAATAACATAAATTTGACTAGACCATTTCTACATAGAGACATGCTATATCCACATCCATAGTTCTAGATTTATCAGACAACTGCTTGGAATATATGCACAATATATAATATGTATTATATACTCAAATATGTATGCAAATAAGATTCATACAATAGCCTCAAATACCATTAAATATTGTCATTAAAAGTAAATACATGGACTTAATCTGCTAGCAGCAGTAGCTGCTCTTACAGAGATTCTGAGTTCAATTCACAGCACCCATATGTCAGCTCACAATCATCTGTAACTCCACTGTTTTTGGCCTCTCAGGCATTAGGCATGCACATGATGGGCATACATATTTGCAGGTAAAAGTATAAAATTAATAAAAATATAAAAAACAATTAAATTCATAGTGAAGCAAACATGGACTACAAGAGATTGTTTTTATTTTGTTGATATTTATAAAAGCATAAAAGGGAAATATGAATGATATAACCATAGCAGAGATAGAGGTGACACCAACAGGATGATAGAGTAAGTTACAATATACATTTCTCACAAAAACATCAATTTGAAAGCTACTTATCCGTGAAAATAACTTTGAAGAGTGAGAGAAACCAGCTGAAAGATGATATGTCTGTGGGATACAGAAAGGAAAGTAGTCTAGGGTCAGAGTGACTTTCCTATGACCATCTCACTCATTTCTCAAGCTTTTTCAGTGTAGTTCAGCAAAAGACACTTTCAAGCCATGATTTCAATCTGGGGTTTCCTCAAACAGCTCTAAGACTTTAGTGTCCAGGGTCGTGTCACTGAAAGTAAGACTTACAAGTAGGGAGACTGATTGGGGAGGTCTTAGGTCACCAAGAGTGTCCCCTTGAAGGAGATAGTGGGAGATCATTATCTTTCCCTATTTCTTTTCATTTCTTGACTGGGATGTGAGTAGCTTACTGCACCACATGGTCACAACTGTGATATGCCATAAGCACCAGAGCAATAGGGATTTATTATAGGAATGGAAAACTGTCTTCTACATTCACACATAGTCAAGAAGACTTGACTTGCTTCAAACATAAGTTTGGTTTAGACTGGCTTCTGCAAACTTAGAGGCAAAGCCAGATCTTACATACCCAGCTTCTAGAAGGACTCAAAAGCTAAAATAGTTCCCATAGGGTAAGGTACCATAGCAGCCACGTGAACCCAAGAAGTAGGCCTGCCTGCCACTGACACAAGCAGTATATTTGGGCATAGCCTCCATGGCCACTCCCCCATAGTCTCTGAATCAGTTAATTTATTATGGGTTTCCTTTATTTATTCCACTCGGGAAAGCTAATAAGGTAATTACTCTTTTAAACCGATAAATATAATGTAAGATGGACAAAATAGGAAGAGAATAGACTAAAGTCATATACATAGGAAAAATAAGTTACTAAAGAAGGAAGACACATGAATTTAGGAAAGAGAGGGGGGAAAAGGTTGTCAGAAATAATTAACAAAACGAAAATAGTAACTCCTTCTATCAATAACTATTTTAAATTTAATGAATATAATGAAGTTAATTTTATCATCAAAGACATAGATTGGCTAAATTGAAAGAGAAAGAAAATGAATTCAAAACACACAAGCTTCAATAGAGTAACTTTAATGATGAGATAGAAGCAGATATACCACACAAATGGTAGCCAAAAGTGAGCAAGTATGGTTACATTTCTATCAGACATCACAGAGTTTAAGCTAAAGAGTCATAAAAAACAAATAAGATAATTATATATAGGTACAGATTTGCCAAATGTCTTTAAAAATGAAAAATATGCATGTAAATGACATTTTGAAATCAAAATATAATTTCTGAATGTGTCATGTGATACAGACTCACATGGTGTTTTGCTGAGGAAAGACCCATGGGAGGACACGTGATGTTTGGAGAGAGTATAAATATGACTCAACAGATAGTGATGGAGCCCTTGCATAGCTAGCCTTGCAATGCTACCTTGGTCTCCTGTCTTCGCTGATCTTCAGTTTGTCGAGAGAGGAACAGCAGAGAACTTCTGAGTTCCCTATTAGTTCTGGTATCTCCTGCTGATTCCTACTGATTTGGCAGAGGCCTGGGAGTTTCTACTAGATTGTACCACCACTGCTGATTCCTGTTTGATATCCTGACACTACTGAACTGGGCTTCTGGAATCCTGAGAATGGAGATTGGAATCACCCCAAAGAACTACTTCTAAACAGGTCCACATCCCTTGTCCTATTTACCATTCTTTCTCCTCTATATTTGGATGATGGGCTAGAAGGGGGAATCAAAGCATTTGAAAAACCCTTATTAAAGTAGGCTTTGAAAAAATCCAAGCCTACAGGAATGATAACATAAATGGAGAGAAGAAAATAACAATGCAGTAACAGTAAAAGAGTCCAATAGCCTATTTTTAAAAATATTTATCATTTGTATTTTACATATGTAAGGGTGTTGCATGTATGTGTGTGCCCCATGTCCATGTCTGATAGTGTGGAGGCCAAAAGGTTGGCTTTTGTGTAACTGGAGTTCTTGGATGTACTGTTTTTTTGTGAAATGCCACATTGGAGCTGAGAACTGAAACCAGGTCCTTTTCAGAGCAATGAGTGCTTTTAACCACTAATGCATCTCTACAGGCCTGAATAGCTTACTTTCAGCAATTAATAAGTCACCCAAAGGGGAAGTCAATGATGGGAGATTGTAGTATGATATACTACAGGCTTATATAACACGATATATGCTATAACAACCACAACACAGGACATTCCAGCTAGGAGCAGCATTCTTTTCCACTACATGCTACCTCCTAGAAACGCCATATGTAGGTTATAAAATGAGTTTTAACAAACATAAGATTATAATAATGTCACTAACTTTTCTACAACACCATTATGAAATAATGAGAAGAAAAACAGACATTATGGAGCTCACAAATAAGTGAACAATTAATCTGTTCTTGAACTCTTTCAGTTGATAAAAGAGGAAATAAAAACTAAAATAAAAACGGCAGAATGGTAAAAGATACACATGAATGATAATACAAAATATGTGAATATCTGAGCTACAAGAAAATCTTGTTCAAATAGTAAGACTATAGTGAAAATGTCTCCTTGAAGGAAAAATGTTGGAAAAGATATCCAACTTCAAAACCCAGAGATTGAGAAAAAAATAGACATGCTAATTCCCAAACCAGATCCAATTTCAAGTAAACTTTCATGCCCGCACACATATGTCATTTGAATTCTTCACAATAATATAAGGAAACTATTAGTAGATGCAATATTATAACATTCCTTTAAGCAGATTTTGCACCACAAACAAGTGGGATTTATCACTGAGAAGCAAGGGTTGCTCAGCATGTGAGATTAATAAATGCAGCACACAGTATTACCACAATGACAAATAGGATAATATCATCATCTCAACAGACAAAAAAACCAAGCATTTTACAGTATACATCATTCTTCATGGCCACTACACTCATTAAGTTCATCACAGAGAAACATGTAATTTACTGTAATGAAAGTCAGTTGTAGAAGTCTCAGTTAAGATGGGCTAATGCTAAAATGCTTTAGACTTTTGTTCTTATATCGAGAATAAAATAAGAATTTCTATGTGCATCAATTCGTTTCAGTCTAGTACTAAAAATTCCATAGGTGCTCATCAATTAAAAGCAATTGTCAAGAGGTGAAAGTATGTTCATTTGATGTAATACAAAAATAGATAGGATTCCACCAAAAGTCTGTTAATAGTAATTAATTCAATGAAGTTGCAAAATAAGAAAACTAACATGTAAAATATTGTGTTTCTGCATGTTAAACCATATAAGAAATAATGAAAATCATCTCGTTCACAATAGTATCAGAAACTACTTGACAAATGTTAGCAAGGAGAAGGCTAAAGACCTAAACAATAAAATTGTAAAATATCAATAATAATATTTAATGTACTAGGCATGATGGTACTTTTTTTAATAATAGCATTCAGATCTCTGTGGTTTCAAGACTGGCCTGGCCTATATATCCAGTCCAAGTGAGCTAGAACTACTTAGTGAAACATTGTCTATAGGAAAGTAAACAAACAAATGTATGAACGAACAAATGAATGAATTAATGACAGTGCATTTGTGCTCTGTCTCTCTCTCTCTCTCTCTGTCTCTCTCTCTCTGTCTCTCTCTCTCTCTCTCTCTCTCTCTCTCTCTCTCTCTCTCTCTCTCTCTCTTTCCCTCTTTCTTTTTTCTTTTTTGTTACCTTGACTGAAACAAGCTAGAGTCTTCTGGGAAGGGGGAACCTCTGTTGAGAAAATGCTTCCACCAGATTGGCCTGTGGGCATGTCAGTTCTTTATTGATGACTGTGAGTGCTGCGCCCACTGTGAGTGGCACCACCCTTGGGAAGGTGGTTCTTGTATAAGAAAGCAGGTTCAGCAAGCCATGGAGAGCAAGCTAGTAAGCAGCACTCCTCTGTGGTTCTG
The DNA here is from genome assembly GCA_021653895.1 of Mastomys natalensis. Classification (NCBI taxonomy): domain Eukaryota; kingdom Metazoa; phylum Chordata; class Mammalia; order Rodentia; family Muridae; genus Mastomys; species Mastomys natalensis. The sequence continues at coordinate 352,820 of JAJTUV010000476.1, read as the reverse complement.
CTTTAGTTCCTGCCTCCAGCTTCCTACTTGAGTTCCTGCCCTAACTTTCTTCAGTGATGGACTGTGATGAGGACATGTGAGATGGAGTGAATTCTTTCTGCCCCAAGTCACTTTTGGTCTAATTGAATCAGAACATTATAAAGTAAATAGACTCAAAGAAGTAGGAATGCTAAAATCCTTTCATAGTGAAAGAAATGTCTAGATTCAATAGAAGCCAAATCAAATTACAATAGCAGTTTCACAAAAATAGACAACAATCCTTAAAATATATATGAAACCACACCATTCCAATCAACATAAGCAAGAGACTATGTATTGCCTGACTTCAAAATATGCTACCAAAACTCAGTAGCCAAAATCACATCCCATTGGTGTCAAACTGGGATCCAGACCAAAGGAAAAGAACAGCAATGTCAGAAATACATAGATGTACTTATGATCAACTGATTTTACAAAATGAAAAAAACCATAAATGTCAAAGAGACTGTCTCTCCATAAAGTGTAATGAGAAAAACAAATATCTGCATGTATAAGAAAGAAGCTGGGTCTCAGCTCATGAAATATGAACAGCAGCAGACAAAACACTCAACCAGCTTTATAAAATAGATTAGATGGAATATCAACTAACTTTCATTACTGTAACAAATGTTTATATTAATCAACCCCAAAATGGAAAGTTTGTTTGGACTCTGGTTGTGGAGACTTTTAGCCATGGCTGATTGGCTTGATGCTTTGGGCTTGACTTGTCACAGTACATCAAGGTAGGAGTATCAGCTAAGGCCTGCTGATCTCATAGCAGAGAACCAAAAGAAGAGGAGAAAACAGTATCTCACAATCCCTCTGCTGGCAGAGCCTCCAAAAGCCAAGACCTTGTATTAGTCTCCAGTTTTAAAATTTAACTTTTTGTAATTTTGAGAACATCATACATTTGTCAAAATGAAATACAATCATACCTATTCCTCATACCCTCTTCCAATGTCCCTTATACAACATGTGCTCCTCCCAAGTTCATGATTTTTTTTGTTAACCTACTAAGATCACTTAGTGTCACCCACTGGAGTACCCACTCCCCTTATCATGGCTGTAAGACCATTGCTATAAGAGGCAGTAGAAAAACATGTAAGAGCTGGATGATGGGATGGAGAGATGTGGAAAGCTATCTCCTGCATATGACTTTGTTAGTTACGGCACTCATGAGCTCAAGATGGCTTTAGTTACCTGCACAAGATGATGCCAGCCAAATTCCCTGCACAGGTGGGAAGGTACTTTTCCATGCCCACCCTTTAATAGGCAGTTGACACCTGCACAGCCATCCCTTTTTGAGGGCGTTTGCAGTAGTAGATTTCCTTGTACCAGTCCTTATTGCCCCCTCCCCTTTTTGTTAAATTGTTTTTTTTTCCTAATTTTAATTGAAAATAAATTTTTTTTATATATTCTGATTTTTAAAATTTTCTGATATTTTTAATAGATTCTGGTTATGGTTTTCCCTTCTCCTAACTCTCCTGAAATTCTCCTCATCTCCCCTTTTATCTGAACCCACATCCTTTCTGTCTCTTGTTAGAAACCAAAGAGGCAACTAGAAAATAATAATAAAATAAGACAAAACAAAACCAGACAAATTAGAATGGGACAAAACAAATGAACAGACGAAAAAGAGATGACCCTCCCTCAAAAGCAGATAGTATATATAGACTCAGAATCACACACATTCACACACACAGGAATCCAGGGAAGTCACTACTGTAGATTGAAGGGTTTGTAGTTGGGTTGACAGTTCTACTTCTTTTTTTGGTAGAATGCAGAGTACCTTCAAGTATCCCAAACAATTGTCAGTAGGCTTCAGTGCTCTAGATAAGTACTAGTTTGATTTTTCCCTATTTAAAGAGTTAGGTAGGTAGGTAGTTTTCTTCAGCAATAACACTTTTCTATTGTTTGTGGAGAGAAACCAATATCCTGGGAAGTAAACTCTATTATGTATGAGTTTCCATAGAGCCTTTTGGAATTAGCTGTAACCCATCTCCAATACTGAAACCTTTGTTTGTTGATGAGATGTCCAGTTAGGGCTTCATCTCCCCCATTATTTGATGATTTCATCTAGATTGCATTCAGAGATGTATTATTTTATGAAGCATCTATTGTATTAGGCTTCCATATGACCAGTCAAATTGCCTTTAGCTTTAGTCATGCTCCCTGTATTCCCTTGTTTATCCACTTTTTCCCTGTTTGTTCCTCCCAGTCCTGTTCCCATCTTGTCCATTTATAACCATATGTTCTGTTTCTCTTTCATAGGGAGATCCATACCTCCCCTCTTGTTCCTTCCTTCCTTTATACTTAACCTCTGTACTTATACAGATATTAGCTTGCTTATCAAAGACTTAACAGTTAATATCCACATATAAGCAAATACCTACCATATTTTTCTTTCTATGTCTACGTTATCTCTCTAAGGAAGATTTTTTTGTATATATCTTCATCAATTTACCCACAACTTTCAGGGTTTTGTTTTATTAATTGCTGAGTAATATTCTTCTGTGTGAAAAAAACCATGTTTCTTTATCAATTCACTCATTGATAGACATTTAAGTTGCTTGCAGGCTACTGTAAATAGAGCAACAATGAAAGTCTTTGATCAAGACTCTCTTTAGTAGGATGAAGTATCCTTTGGGTATAGACCCAAGAGTGGTACAGCTGGATATTGGAGTACATCTATACTCAACTTCCTGAGGAACTGCAACACTGATTTTAATAGTGGCTGTACAAGTTTGCACTCCCACCAGCAGTGGATGTGTCTTCTGCTTACTCAACATCCTAGCCAGCATGTGCTGTCATTTGTTTTATTTATCTTGGCCATTCTGACTCTGATAACATGTAATATCAAAGTAGCTATAATTTGCATTTCCCTGGTGGCTAAGTATGTAGAAAATTTCTTTAAGTGCTTCTCAGCCATTTGGATTTCCCCATTTGAGAATACTCTGTTTTTAAGGTTTATACACTATTTTTCATTGGATTGTTTTCTTGGTGTCAAGGTTTTTGAGTTATTTAGGTATTTTATATATTTGTCAGATGAGTAGTTGATAAACACTTTGCCCATTCTGTAGGCTGTCACTTTGTCAAGTTGATGGCTTCTTTTGCTATATAGAAGCTTTTCAGTTTTGTGAGACCCCATTTATGAATTGTTCTCAGGGCCTGTTCTGGCTGAGTTCTGTTCAGAACACCTTTTCCTGTGTCAGTGAGTTCAAGACTATTACTTTCTTTCTCTTACCAGGATCATTGTTTCTAGCCTAATGTGGAGGTCTTTGACCCATTTGGAATTTCATTTTGTGCAGGGTGATAAGTTTTGATCTAGTTGCACTTTTCTATATGCAGTCTACCATTTTGATCAGCACCATTTAATGACAGTTCTATTCTATTTTTTTTCTAGTATGTATTTCTAGATTATTTATTTAAAAAAAAAACCCTCAGAGGTCTAGAGGTGTGTGGACTTATGTCTGGTCTTCAATATTATTCCATTGATGGTTGTGTCTGGTTTTGTGCCAGTCCATTGCTGTTCTTACTACTATAGCCTTAGGGGATAGTGATAACTCCTTAAGTTTTGTTGTTTTAATATTCAGGATTGTTTTTTGCTGTCTTCAGCTTTTTTGATAGTTTGTTAGTTTGTCTGTTTCATTATGAAGCTGGAATTGTTCTTTCAACATCTGCAAAGAAGTGTGCTGGAATTTTGAGGATTGCACTGTATTGCATTTTGATAGGATGGCCATTTTTATTGTACTAACCTTGTCTTATTCCTGATCTTAGTGGAAAAGCTTTGAGTTTCTCTCCATTTAGGCTGATGTTGCTATAGGCTTGTGTAAATTTCTTCTATTATTCTGAGGTATATCTCTTTTACTCAGTCTTTTTAGTATTTTTATTATGAAGGAGTGTTCAATTTTGTCAAAGGCCTTTTCTATATCCAATAAAATGAGCATGTTTCTTTTTTCTTTCAATTTGTTTATATGGTAGATTGCTTTATTAATTTTCATGTGTTGAGCCATCACTACATCTCTAGGATAAAGCCTACCTGATTGTGTTGGATGACCTATTGATGTATTCTTATCTTTGGATTACATGTATTCTGTTGAAAAAATTTTCATCTATGTTAAAAAAGAAAATTGGTCTATAATTCTCTTTCTTTGTTGGGTCTTCATTTGGTTTAGGTATCAGAGTAATCATGGTCTCATTACCCAAAATGCAATGTTTCTTCTGTTTCAATTTTGGGGAATAATTTGAGGACAATAGATGTTAATTCTTCTTTGGATATCCAGTAGAATTCTGTACTAAAACCATATGGCTCTGAGCTCTTTCTGGTTGGGAGACTTTTAATTGCTGCTTCTATTTCATTAGCAGTTTTAGGTTTGCATAAATTGCTTATCTGAACTTGATTTAAATTATATATATATATATATATATATATATATATATATATATATATATAAAGAAAATTACTATTTCTTTTGGACTTTCCAATTTGGTAGAGTACAGGTTTTAGCTACAGTTTTGCCATAATGTCACTGGCTAGAAACAAAGAACAAACAGATTTTTTGTAAAAGCACTTGGACCTTTAGGGGATAGTCCAAATCCAACTACAGCGGAAAGTCAGACATAAGATCTAAAACTGTAAAACTGAAAGAAGAAAATTTACTAACTTTTCTTTATGGCTTTTGTAATAAGGTTTTGGATATGACTTTAAAAAACTCATCTAACAAAAATAAAAATAAACATATGGGAAAGAGTGTTTTACATAGTAAAGGAAATGAAAGACAGACATGACATGAAAAACACATTTCCTAGTCACATATTTCATGAGATAATTACCCAAAATGCATAAAGAACACAAACAACGTTATAGCAAGACAACAAGTACCTTGACTATAATAGAGGCAAAGGCTCTAAATAGATATTTTTAAGCAGAAGACAAACAGTTGATTAATAGTCACATTAAATAGTGTAACGACGTCACTAGTTACAAGGGAAATGTAATGTGAAATTGCAATAAGGTAGTGCTTCTACCTGGTAGATAGAATAACTATTATCAAAATGTAAATGATAATAAATGTTGATATTGTGAAGAAGGTGGTTACTTTGTGTACCTAAAGAGAAAATTTAATAGTTACAGAAATTGTGGTATATCCTAAAAAATTAAAAGCAAAGCAAGTATATGATCCAGAAATTCACCCAGTCTGATATATAGCAATAGGAAATTCAGTTGGTAATTTGAAGCAGTACTTGTATTGAATTTACATTCACTATGTATTCATACTAGGTACCATATGAACTCAACTGGTATCCTTAGGTGGAAAAATACATACAAAAAATTGGTATATGTAGATAGAATGATATGTCATCTATAATTAAGAAATAAGAAAACTTGTCATTTGTGATAATGAAAAGGAAATAAAATGAGAACTGAAACAAAGCCATTAGAAACAAACAAACAAACAAACAAACAAAAAAGAATGCAAAGAATCAACAAAATCAAAAGCTTGTTCTTTGAGAAAATGAATAAATTAACAAACTCTCAGCTAATTAAAAGGAAAAAACAGTATTCAAATAAACAAAATAAGAAACAAAAAGGGAGACATTACACTAGACACTGAGGCAATTCAAAGAATCACCAGGTCTTACTTGAAATTCCTGTAGTCCATAAAATTGGAAAATCTAAACAAAATGAATGATTTTAAAATCAAGATCAGGTAAACTTTGTAAACCATCTTATAACCCTCAAAGAAATAGAAGCATTCATTAAAGTTTCCCAACCAAAAAAAGTCTTGTGCCAGGTGGTTTTAGCACAGAATTCTAAAAGACTTTCAAAGAAGAGATACCAATATTCTTCAAACTATTCCACAAAATAGAAACAGAAGGAACACTGCCAAACTCATTCTATGAGACCACAGTCACTCTGATACCTAAATCACACAAAGACTCAACAAAGAAAGAGAATTTCAGACAAATTTCTCTTATGAACATTATACAAAAATACTCAATAAAATACTTACAAAGTGAATCCAAAAACATAATGAAAATATCACCCACAATGATCAAGTTGGCTTCAGTCCAGGGATGCAGTGATGGTTCAGTATACAAAAAACCTACCAAGATAACCCACCATATAAACAAACTGAAACAAAAATCTCACATGATCACCTCATTAGATACAAAAAGGACCTTTGACAAAATCCATCATCCCTTCAGGTTAGAAGTTTTAGAGATATGAGAGATATAAGGCCCATACCTAAACATGATAAAGGCAATATAGAGTAAACCAATAGTCAGTATCAAATTAAATGGAGATAAACGTAAAGCAATTCTACTAAAATTAGGGGCAAGACAAAGCTGTCCACTCTCTACATATCTATTCAACATCGTACTTGAAGTTCTAGCTAGGGCAATAAGAAAACTAAAGGAGATCAAGAGGATACAAATTTGAAAGGAAGATGTCAAAGTATCATTATTTGCAGATGATATGATAATATACTTAAGTGACCCAAAACATTCTACCAGAGAACTCCTACAGCTGCTAAACACCTTAAGCAAAGTGGCTGGATACAAAATTAATTAAAAAGAAAAAAAAAGTAGCTCTCCTTCATACAAACAATAAATGGTCTGAGAAAGAAATAAGGAAACCAACACCTTTTACAATAGCCACATGTAATAGTGAAATATCTTGTTGTAACTCTAACTAAGCAAGTAAAATAACCACATGACAAGAACTTCAAGTCTCTGAAGAAAGAAAGTGGATAGGGTAGCAGAAGATGGAAAGATCTCCCATGCTCATGGAGCAGTAGGATTACATAGCAAAAATTGCCATCTTCAGAAAAGCAATCTACAGATTCAATGCAATTCCCATCAAAAATTCCAACACAATTCTTTACAGAACTTAAAAGAGCAATTCTCAACTTCATATAGAAAAACAAACAAACAAAACCCCAGGATAGCTAAAACAATCCTGTACAACAAAAGAGCTTCTGAAGGTATTGCCATCCCTGATTTTTAAGGTATACTACAGAGCAATAGTACTAGAAACTGGGTGGTATTGACATTAGAAATAGACACGTTGATCAGTGGAATATATCAAAGACCCTGAAATAAGCCACATATGAACACTTCATTTTTGACAAAAAGAAAAAAAAAAGGTAAAACCATTCAATGGATAAAAGAGAACATCTTCATAAAACAGTGTGGGTCAAACAGGATATCTGCATATTGAAAATGCAAATAGACCCATATCACCCTGCACAAAACCTCAAGTGTCAGTGTATCATAGACCTCGGCATAAAAACAGACACACGAAATCTAATAGAAGAGAAAGTGGGAAACTGCCTTGAACACATTGCACAGGAGACAAATTCCTGAGATGCTGAGATCAACAGTTAATAAGTGGGGACCTCATGAAACTGAAAAGTGTCTGCAAGATGAAGCACACTGCCAATAGTAAAAAAAAACAGCAGTCTACAGAATGGGAAAAGATGTTTTCCAACTCTATATCAGAAAAAGCACTAATATCCAAAATATATAAATAGCTCTACAAATTAAACACCAACAAACCAAAAAAACACAATTTGAAAATGAGGTACTGAGCTAAACACAGAGTTCTCAACAGGGAAATCCATAATGGCCAAGAAGCACTTAAAGAAATGTTCAACCCCCTTAGTCATCAGGGAAATGACAATCAAAACAACACTGAAATTCCATCCTATAACAGTCAGAATGGTTAAGATCAAAACTTCAAGTGACAGCATATGCTGGTAAGGATGTGGAGTAAGGGGATCACTCCTCTCTTGCTGGTGGGAGTACAAACTAGTACAACAACTTTGGAAATCAACTTGTTGGTTTGATGCCTAGTTGGAAATAATGGCATATACTGAGAAGATGCTCCACCAGACCATGAGGATACTTGCTCCATTATGTTCATAATAGCCAGAAACTACAACCAACCTTGATGCCCCTTAACTGAAGAATGAATAAAGAAAATGTGGTACATCTACACAATGGAATACTAACAAACTATTAAAAACAAAGACATCATGAAATTTGCAGGCAAATGGATGGAACTAAAAAATATCATCCTGAGTGAGATAACCCAGACCCAGAAAGACACACATGGTATATACCAATAAGTGCAAATTAGCCACAAAGTACAGGGTAATTGTGCTTCAATCTCCAGACTCAAAGAAACTAAGTAATAAGGAAGGCCCGAGAGAGGAAGTGTGAATCTCACTCAGAATGGAAAATATAATAGACATTGGAGGTGGAGGGATGTAGGGAATTGGGTGGGAGAGGGCTGAAGAGAACAATGATAGGGATCAGATGTTTGGAGAGAAGGAGCCAGAGAGGTCTGGGAGAGAGAGTAAAAATCAAATCAGAGAGTAGGCCATCTCTGATACTAGCAGGAGACCAGGGAAGGGGAAGACTCTGGGAGTCTATGGGGTGTGGGAAATGGTGCCGCAGAAGAGGAGTCCTGGAGGTTTCCAGGCATCGGGTCCCACATACAGGAGAAAGTCTAAGGTTCCAGAGGTTGGAAGCTTTGGCAACGGCAGGCCCCAATGATACAAGGAAGTCCTTGGTTCCAAAAGGGTTTATTTTCATGGCGGGTGGTGGATGGATCTGGATGTACCCCGATCCCCTGAAACTCAAGGCAGACCTGAGTTAAATTGGGAGGGAGAAGTGGGAAGGGTCTGGGGAGGAATGCTTAATTGGCTCTGCCCTCTGACTTTCATAAGTATGTAAATCTCTAGGGCCTGAGGCCTATACTCACACCCTCTACCTGTGCACTTTGGGAGGGGCTGTAATGGCCTATGTGACTGAACAATGTATATTCATGGAGATTAGACTGCTTGTCAGGACCCTAGGTTCTGGAGATGTGGCCGAACTCCTGCTATTTGTCCCTTGGAGTCTCGGGTTCCAGGCCCATGCCCAGCCAAGAACCAAGATACCCTTATGCAGTCCCACAATGAGGGGTGACCCTAGCTGAGATCTGTAGCATCAGGGGATATGGAGACTGAAGTGGTCACCTCCTATAGCCATGAGTGACTTCCAATGGAAGGAGAACATCTACTCATCCGAAAAACTTTCAACCCAAAATGTACCCTGTCTACAGGATGTGTAGGGACAAAGATGGAGCAAAGATTAAGGGGATGGCCAACCAGTGACTGGCCCAGCTTGAGACCCATCCCATGAAAGAGAGACAACCTCTGACACTTTTAATGACACTCTGCTATTTTGCAAACTGGAGCCTCACATAACTGTCTCCTAAGAGGCTTCATCCAGCAGCAGATGGAAGCAGATGCAGAAACCCACAGCCAAACATCTGGTAGAGTTGTGTAGAAGAGTAGAGAATAGGATTGAATGGGCCAGAGGGGTCAAGGAAACCACAAGAAGACCTACAGAATCAACTAACCTGGGCTCATGGGAGCTCACAGAAACTGAACTACCAAACAAAAAGCATGAGGGGGCTGGACATAGGCTCCCCATACCTTTGTAGTAGTTGTCCACTTGGTCTTCATGTCAGTTCCCTAACAATCGGAGCAGGGGCTGTCTCTGACTCTGTTATCTACCACTGGATCACCTTCCCGTAGCTGGATCAGGCTTCAGTGGGAGAGGATGTGCTTAGTCCTGATGAAACTTGATGTCCCTGGTTAAGGTGGAACCCAAGAGGAGCTTTCCCCTTCTCTGGGGAAAAGGGGAGGGATTAATTGGGGAAGGATTTGGAGGAGAGGAGAAAGGGGGTTGCAACTGGGATTAAAGTGAATAAATAATGAAAATTAAAAGATGTTATTGCTAAAGACATTATGCACATTGATAGGAAGATATAGAGAAAGCAATCTGGGAAAGACTTGGAAAATTCTTCCCTGCTGACTAGTTTTCAAAGTGCTAGAAACTGATATGAAATCTTCTGGGAGAGAAAAGCCATCCATGGTCTTATCCAACTGTGAATCTTATGAATCATAAAGCAACCAGTTAGGCAAAATGTGTCTACCTGTGCAACAGTGGATGTACTACTATAGGAGTGACCAACCATTTTATGATTGGATTTGAAGTCTGATCCATGGGAGGTAATCTATGCTTCATACTGCAAATATAGTCTGCAATAACTGGTGTCTAAAGAGTACAATAGGCCAGAATTTAAAAAATTTATACTGTTGTTTAACTAATTAATCATAATATAAAACTGCCTTCGAAATACGTATGTTTGACAAATTGACAAAGCTACCCTCAGCCTCAGTCTTAGGAGCATCTCTTTGCAAATAAAAGATGGTGAATTCAGAAGCTGTCCATGATGCTGAGAGTAGGTGATGGATGATGGTTTAGTGGGAAATAATACATTCAGATCACCTTCTGCAAGACTCAAAGAACATTTCAAAAGATGGGATGAGAAGAGTATAAGAGCTGAAGATGTGGCAAAGGACCTTGGGATGCCATTCTCTAGACATTACCTAGAGATTATCATCATGAAACCATAATAGCTGAGGTTACTGTCACTGAGCCTGCACAAAACTGACACTGACATGTATGGGAAGGGTCTCATGGACTCTACCCTTTTCTGCTGATCTATTTGCTTTTGATAGAGTTGGACAGGGATATGTTGGTGTCTTCAGTTTTGACCCACTGCAGAGCCCATCAGACTTTAGTAGATAGGTCCAAACTAATGATCTCACGAAAACCCTAGCTGAATTTAGTAGGTCACAAAACAAAATAAGTAGGCATGAATATGAGAGAGACTTGTAAGAAGTGTAGGAGGGGTAGACAGTGTTAGGAAGGAGATAAGATAGTAAGAGAGAGACAATGGAGTATTTAGTATGAACTATATGTGATTAATAAAAAAAAAAAACTTTTATATTTATTGCCAAATAAATTTAACTAAGAAAAATTAAAATCTTTTTATTTGAAATTTCATAGTTTGGAAGTATAACTGGCATATACTTTGCTTCTTTTCTGATAATGAAATTTATCCATTGATACATTATTATTTACCTATGTTGCTTAGAAATTCATATCCAAATATGAAGTTCATTCACAGATTCATGAGTGCTTTAATTATTACGTTTAGTTACTTCACTTTTGTTCAGTAACATACTTATAATTTCTATTTAATAAACAATTTATCCAGATACCTCTTTTCTAAGCTGTTTCAATAATTGAATAATTAACATGGAAGATAAGTGAAAATTTATACCAATTATTATTGTCAAATTCCACTGGAATTCTTGAGTAACATATCTGTTTACATATCTAACATTTTTAAATTAACTTCTGTTTTCCATGATAGCATATCATGTTAACCTTCTTGCTGAAGACAATTTAACCACTGAAAGTATGTGTTCAAGGCTAAGAGATGTGGATATGAATTTAAGGCCAGCCTTGGCTAAACATCAAGTTTGAGTTTCAGAAATAAAGCAGCTAATTGGAGGTATTTCAAATGAAATGATACAGGCTTTATGTGAAACCTCTAAGTCTCAAACAATAAAAATCCAACAAATACTGAACTCCATATTTACCATGGCACTCTTTGTGGAAGAATGTTCCAGTTCACACACTGGAGACACTAAAGGTGCCAAGCAGAAAGCAGCCTTTCACCAAGTGGAGTCCTACAGACAACTCCAACACCTGTACCAATATTCTATTGAAATTTAAAGTGAATGCAAGAATTAGAAGCAGAAATCTATGAGAAGTAGGTCAGAGACCAAAGACACAACTGAAGAGCTAAGTTTCATTAAAATCCTGTGATCACAGAAAATGGAGTACATCCACCCCCGAACCCTGAAGAAATCTTGCTTTATTCTTTGATTTTCAGAGAGGCCTTGGAAGAGCAAGACCTCCAGCATACAGACAAGGAAAGGGACTGTACTTGACCAAGTCCAAAACCAGCCCTTTGCAGGGCTAAGGTGATGCCCAAACTCCATGCAACAGAGGACAATGACAACATCATTTAGAAGCTCATTTTTTTTTTCAATCCAAAATAATTAAGATAAAATTTTAACATGTCAGTACATGGTAAAGTAGAACACATGGCTTAAAACTAGAAAGAATGGAGGAAAACGTGTATATGTGTAGATGAAAACAGACTTATAGGTACCCCAAATGGTATAATTATCAGATACTTAAAATTTTAACAAGGTTTAGTGTTTTGAAAATGTAATGAGAAGAATAAACAACTTCGATAGGGATGTGGAAAACTGATGGTACCTAGTAAGAAACATCCCAACTGAAGGGGCAAAAGACTGATGGAAAAAGAGATAAAATAATCTGTAGCACAATAAAAAAAAAAAATGTGTACCTGGCATAGGCATAGTTTGAGGAAAAAAGTAGAAAAACAGGATGCAAAGAAATATTTGAAGATATGCTGGCCAAATATTTCCCCAAACTGCTGAAAGACAATAAATGGTAAGTTTAATAGTGCTGTAAACCTCTAGCAAACTCAATTAAAAAAAAAGCATCTGATGACCAAATGTCAAAGCAAGTTCATGCAACAGAAGATTATTTCGACAGTAGGAAAGCTTAACTTGCAAGCCTTAAGATAGAATGAATACCTCCTGGCAAATAAACACTTGCAGCAATAGCAAAGCAAATCCTCATATGCTACCAAATCTTGTCTACTAAGAGTCTGGAAAACAAACAAACCAACCAACCTCACTCTCATAGAGTTTTTTCAAGGCATCCAGGCATAACTGATAAAGGACTATTCTGGGTATCACAAGCCTGACCACAGCAGAGTAGAGACTGAAGGCAAAAACAGGTTAAACAAGGTCCACATTTACCTCAAAGTCCATCTAGTTCTCAGATCTTTGTTTTGGCTTAGTTTTTTTAAAAGTTACTGATTCTTATTTATCTTATTTGCCTGCATAAATGTCTGTGCCCCATGTGCACGCAGGGGAAAATGCATACGCTCTGGAACTGGAGCTATAGCCAGTTGTTAGCTGTCCTGAGGGTTCTGGAATCGAACTCAGGTCCTCTGGAATAGGAAGCAGTAATTTAACTGCTGGGCCATTCCTCCGGCCTCCAGTGCTCAAACCTTGCTGCTATCTAGTTTTCGGGTTTTGTAGTTTGCTTCAGCTTTGTCTGCTGCCTCCCACCACTTTCTTCTCTTTCTTTACTGCAGTCTTTGGATGCAGGTCAAATCTCTCCTCTTTACTGTTTTTCTGCTCTATGTTCTTGGAATCTACCTGCACATTTCTTTGCTTTAACTAGTTTCTTGTTACTGCCAACCGTCTAACCATCTTAATAACACACTGGCATCTAAGTGAACATGGGCAGGTAAATACCTTTTTGAGCTTCAGAGTCTGTGGACTTTCTCTACCACTTTTATGGCTTTATCATAACATTGGTCTTGTGACTACACTCTGATTTCTCAAAAACCTCTCTATTTTCAGCAACTACCATCCTTCCTTTGCAACCAAAGAACCTGCAGAAATACACAGATTAATACGCTTCCTGTTTGGAGGGAGGAACATCCAAAGTGAAAAGCCATGCCAACTGAAAGAAGATCTTCCACCGTCACAGTGGTTCCTATAAGGAGGGCAGAGGGGCAGGTTTCCCTCAGAAGATATTCTGAGGGGCAACAGTTGAAGGAATTAATCAAGAAATAAACCTCTAGCCTATTTGACAATGCTTATTCAAATTTTAATTTTTGGTTTGTTCAAGAAATTTTTCTAGTCTAAGAACAAAGTACTAAGTCTAATATCCATTTCTTTGGTAGCTTCTTAACCCTATGGTTTAAAGGTATTTATTGCCCCAACAAAGTAAATTCTCTGTTTCTCTGTCTGTCTCTGTGTGTCTCTGTCTGTCTCTGTGTCTGTCTGACTCTGTGTCTGTCTGTCTCTGTCTCTCTCTCTCTCTCTCTCTCTCTCTCTCTCTCTCTCTCTCTCTCTCTCTTCTCTCTATGTGTGTGTGTGTGTGTGAGTGTGTGTACCATAGGATGACATCTGGAATCCTATTCTATCATTTTGTCTTATTCCTTTGAGAAAGATTCTCTCACTGAACCTAGAGCTCGCGAGTTTTGAGTCAGACCAATTGGTTAATTAACCCAAAAGGCTTCTCTCTGATAGACACCCCTCAGAGCTGGATTTACCGGAGTGTTGCTTGTCCTTTTTTTATGGGCATTATGGGAGCAAATCAGTTCCTTATAAGTTTACAGTAAGTGCTCCTAGCTACTAAGCCACCTCCACAGCTCCAGTTCAAGTTCACTCACACTATTCTCTGGGTTTTTTCTTTTGTTACATCAATTTTTCCTACTCTAAAATGAATACTCAGCTCTTCCAAAAAACATCATTGAGTAGGTTGGAGAAATGCAGTTAGATTATGTGCAGTTGAAAAACCTTGCTTGATAATTGAACCTATCACTTGATAAGGAAAAAAGAAAAAGCTATCTGAGTTCTGACAGCAAATAGACAGCATGGAGCTCCAGTAGGCATCTCACTACCAAATCCACTTAGTCCCTGCAATTCATGCCTCTCTATACTCTGCCTTACTCTTCTAGGTGGTCTGGTTAATGTTAGATCTAGCATTACTAAAGTTCTCAGTACATGTAAATGGACTTTTGAATGAATTAGTTTTTAGGGACTTCCTGAAGGTAGACTCAATAAGAGGCAAAATGTTATCTGTAGAATCTGCTAATTTGATATTAATAGTTATCAACTTGGATACTTTTGAGACCACCAAAAATAAAAGTTTTGGAGTTCAGCAAACATACAAATTTGAATGTACATCAAGAATCAAATATGCCGTCTGATGCATCTGTCTTTGCTATACAGAAAGTCTAATTGATGCTCCAATCAATGCAACATATGCCAAAATTTAGGATACCCTGCTTCTGTCAATTGTGAATAGTATTACTAGATACTTTAAATTAAAAGCTTGTGCTTCGTTTTCTGCCTAGAAAGTCACTGTTTCTGTTTTTGTTGTTGTGGTTGATTTCATAAATCTTCCTGTTGTCCAAATTGAGTATCTGCCTTTAAAGACCTTGTTATTATTCTTGAACAGTAATCTTATGAATGGTTAGAATTTGTAGTTAATAGAAAGTTCAAGAATTTGGAAGATGGGAGAAGGAAACCTGGTATTTTATGAAGCATTTCCCTCTTGGACTCATGAGAAAGGGCATCTCATCCATTCTTGAGAATATCTAGATGTGGCTTCCAGGATGGCACTGTCTTCCTCCAGTGTCCTGCATTGGGGCTACAGTCAATTGTCTGCAGCTTCCCTAAATATTTGAAATTTACAGATTTCTTTAGAAACTATGATGAAATATGAAAGCTAGAATACACATCAACAGATCTTTAATTATCACTTATAGGAAGTTATGATTTAAGGTTAATATCCTATCTTTAGAATGTGGCTAAAGCAACTTTATTACTTGAGTAATTCTGCTTTTTGTCTTGCAAACTGTGTTCAAATTCTTAAAGTGCATGTCCAGAAATGAAGGGGTTGTCCTGCTCTAAATATTTTGATTCTTTCTTCAGTGGCATTTCATAAATGATGGGCAGGCACACTGCAATGAAGACAGTAGATCTTGGAATTGCCCTGTGTGTCTCTTCAGTAGTCCTATCATGATAAGATTCAATCTACCATATAAGTCACTGAGTATGGAGAGGTAAAGAGGTGATCATGTGGAACAGTGTGAGGGGCTTCCAGTTATAGCTATGCTGGAACCCAAAAGGGGATCTCAGATGACACATGGAAGCAGGGCATATGGGGAAGTGAGATTCAGTATCTGCAGGTGTAGCTGTCTACCTCTGCACCCATGCTGACGTCATGTGAACGCACATACCCTTGTGCCCCCATTTTAGTTAGGTTTTGGCCCCAAATTAACATATTTAACCATCATGCAGGAATCTGAATTAAAACTGCATCCCAAATAAAACTACAAAGGGCTTTACACTCTACATCTGCCAGATGAACGCTTTTAGAGACAAAGAACTCTGCCAGACCAGGATAAGGTGGGAATCTTACATCCTACAAAAATCTGCTTTTCTTTTCTCTTTCAACAATGGGGGGTTATTATCAATCCCATTTTTTCTAGCCTAGGACTTGAATCAAAAAATATCTCTATAACAAAGACCAGGCCCAGATTCCCTTTGTCCTAGCAAACGATTGGCTCTGTAGCTAAATACGCATGTGCTCTAGCTTTTGTCTTCTGTCTTTCTGTACATTGTAAGATGGTGGTAGGCAAATCATGGAAATTAGAACTGTTCCCATGGTTTGGCCCAATTCTAAAGAAACCTGTTTTCTTTTGCCAATTTACACTATTTAATTTCTATGTAGAAAAAACAAAACCCTAAGGTGGTGGGATTATGGACTTAAACCCACAGTGACACCTTCAAGCCTACCATCTGTTTCACCTAAGAGTGAAATAAGAAACTCTCAGAATCTCTTTCTCCACTGAAGACACAGGACAAAAAACCTCCCTAGAGATGGAGTGATGCTTAAAGTGATGGTATAGTACATAACAGAACTAGCTTTAAAATGATGGAGACAACACATGCAGAAATGTAATTGCACAGGGAGTTGCATATGACCACTGCACAGGAACAGCTGGGTGACATATATGTAACATTGGAAGAAGAAAATGTCTAATGGATGAAAGAAGCTCAGATACCCCAGGACTTAAACAGTGATCCCAGTTTCCCAACGATTTCCTAGGTCTGCTTAGATGGACCGTTGAGGAAAGCATCCACAGGCCAAAAGAGGCGGGAGGTGCTCAGAGCAAGCCTGCCATGAAATCCCTCAGATCTTTTTTATGGGTGGGAGTTGTGAAATGCTTTTTGCATCTATAATTAGGGAATGGAGTGGAGCAGATGGCTATGGTGCAGTTATAATTAAAGTATAATGCACAGTAAAATCACCTTGTACAGCCAATGATGCATCCAAGCCAGAAATATTAACTCTCTTTGAAAGTGCTTTTAAGCTGTTTCTTGGGGCTGCAGTGAAGAGCTATTGCATCACGACACTGATTTTACATTCTCTTTTTTGTACCAGAAGTTCTCTTTGCAAAATTCAGATTGTCCTATACTAAATTAAATAGCTCACTGAGTCTTCTTAATAAGGAATACTGTTGTTAAAACAGAGGTACATGTTCCATTTTATCAGCACAGAGCTGGTGTGTTGCGATAGATACCCACCTGGGTTATCAATTTAAGTACAACTTGTCAGCTGAACTAGTAAACTAGATCAAAGGATAAATATAAAATGCAAAGAATCCATGGGCCAATTGTTAAGCTAAAGTCCAGTCATGTAGTGTCATATATACTCACTGGCTTCAAAAATGTCAACTGTCCATTTTTTCTTTTTGCTGATTAAGAAATAATAAAGCAATGGGACCAGCAGGATGCTCTGAGAGGGTGGCTGTCTTATGTCAGCCAGCCCCTTCTCTGTGTCTGTCTTTCTCAGTGTTTAAAGAGAGAAAGGGGAACTACAAGGTAATCTGGGCCTTTCTGTGTCCTTGTTGCTCATGCTCTTGGAATGCTCTTCTTCCTTCTCCTATAACTCCTGCCACTCCTCTCTCTCCTCCTTTGAGGTTTGTATGTGACTGGTTTCCATAACTATAATTATTAGAATGATCACAAGGAGCATGGATTTTTTTTTTTTTTTTTGCATCTGCTCTATTTTGCTCCTCAAAGAAGGAGAGAAATGAGTGTCTATCATGGGTTCCGCTTTCCTTCCACAGAACCCACTGGTGGACTGGACTCCCCATAAGTGCCACAGGTGCTTTTATTGTCTTGGAATTTTATTGTTGTTCATGCTGTCATGAGTCCAAAGAATCATGGTTCCCTAGTCATAGACCTTATCTTTCTGATGTATTGTATTACATGTATCTATCCCCCCCCCCCCGCTTTAGTACAGTTTACTTCTCTGAGTTTTTACTTCTTCATCTGTGAAATAATGAATGAAAACTAAGGCCCAGATATCAAGGTGGGAGAGGAATTAGAACTAAGAGCATAATGTGTACAATAGAGGCCTTTACTAAGTTCAATCTTCTCTTTAGCTCTATTGATCTGTTTGTTGTCTGTTTATTCCTATAGTCCCTCATTTTTCTTCTCTCCCTTCTCCATCTAAATCCTTATGTACCCAAGACATTTGAACATCTTGTTGGAACAAATTATAAAATAAAACGAGGTCTGGCTATTTCCCACACAAGTTCTGGTGAATAAGAAAGAAACTCGTGGCCCTTTGTTTAGATACTTAGGTGAAGATGATCTCTAGGGACGATGCAAACGAGGTCTTGACATTCACATCTCAAGATGCAAGTGCTAAGGGCAGGATCTGGCTCCAAAAACATAAAAGTAGGTTGGGACTGTTTGAGTTCATTGAGTGGAGGATGGTGAGATTAAGTTTGGGAAAAAACAGTATGTAATTGTGTTACCCAATTAGGGGAAAAACGGGGAGGAAGCTGAGAAAATGTCCTACCACCATTATAGTGTTTAAAACTGCAAACTATTCACAACAAATCTCATGAGATTCTCAAAATTTCCTTGGAAGTAGCTAAGTCCATGTTTTACACACAATTAGTTACTTAAGAGAAGTACATCCTGGGCCTCTTGAGAAGGAAATGGAAAGCCCTTTCTTGTCTGCATATCTTCTTGGGGTCTCATTTCCTTTCTGCACCTCTACAATAAAAT
The DNA here is from genome assembly GCA_021653895.1 of Mastomys natalensis. Classification (NCBI taxonomy): domain Eukaryota; kingdom Metazoa; phylum Chordata; class Mammalia; order Rodentia; family Muridae; genus Mastomys; species Mastomys natalensis. The sequence continues at coordinate 334,176 of JAJTUV010000476.1, read as the reverse complement.
AAAAAAGTCTACCTACCACCAAAGGAATCCTTATCTATGACTTTCTTCTGAGTGTCTCTATTCTCCTAAACCTCATGCTTAAGCCTACATTAAAATATCTTTAATAAAATCTCCAACTTGTATCAAAATGTGCGTTTTAAAGACATCCAAATTTTCTGCCTCTTCGTCTCTCTTCCTTCTGAAACTTGGAACATCAGTATAAGTTTATTTATCCATTTCTTTGTGTTTACTGGTAGGCAAGCACTCTGTGGCTAAACTAGTCCCTTGACCCAGGAAATAATCATTTGGGGCATATGTACGAGAAACTATACTTCATGGAACAAGCATGGTAGTTTCATGCAATTACTTCTTTTTCCTTTGCTTCTTTTTTTTTTTTTTTTTTTTATATTATCTAGTTGAGATCCTGCTAGGATGGCTGATACCACTGAGTTATTATATTTCCTGATTTAATAACTGCAGAGAAAAAAATCTCTGACAAAAGCACTAGCTGTAAATGAGAAGTCACATTCTACATTTTCATTATTGCTTTAAAACTCCCTTTGGATGTCTTTCCCTACATAAATGGCAAATAACTTTCCTGCAGCATGAAGAAAATAGCGACTCAAGTGTACATAATTAAATGTCTTTCTCTTTTGGGAAATGGTAATATTTAATATCTTGGCAGCTTAATAAAGCACAAGAAAACATTCAAGTTATAACGTCACTAATAGGATGAGCATGCTTTGTGTTGCCAATTCTTCCAAACTGAAAAATCCCTTCCTCTCCCCATGCAACAGAATAGATGGGCCTCAGAAAGTAAGTAAAACTAGCCAAGTTCAGAAATAATTGAAACTTATAAGAATTAGGAAGCTCCTGAAACTTAGACGATTTACATGAGTGCTCCTCAAAGTCATATAAATAGTAACAAACTACTGATGGGAAAAGACTCTGTTTGGCCAAGCTGCCTACATATAAGTTGCCTATGTACTGCCTACATATTACTTAAGATCACTCCCCCAACCCCCCTCACCTATCCACGCAACTCACATGAGCGATCACCAAAGTAGAGTGACTTTCTCTCTCAGCTGTGGCTGAGACCTTCAGGCTCTTTTGAGTAACCCCAATAAACTCATTGGTTCACTAAGCCAGAGTTGGACAGCTTCATTTCTTTATTCTGTCATAGGTGTCCTATCTGGGATGAATAGATATTTGTTCATACCTCCCCAAGAGAGGTCACTAAATCGTGGGTCAATCCTACCCACTGATGGCTTTTTAGCCATCTATGTTCCTTTGGCATATATTATCCTGTGCTAATAGCACATGGGCAGCTCTACTAGTCAAGGGTAACTGAGGACTTCCTTCTCCTTTGTCCTTTGTTTCATCCAGAGGAAGAAACCAAATGCATAGGTTACATGTGAATGTACAGGTCTAACCTCCCTTGCTTGCGTTCATCTCCGACTTTACGTCAGTGTCAGATTAGGAACAAATAGCAGTTAATAGAACTTAACTTTCAAAAGGATGTGGTATAGGGGCAGATATTGGGAGTGTCAGCACAGGCATAGTCTAGTTATGTTACTCCAGTACTGATCTTGCTGAACTAGAAGCATTTGAAGCCGCATATGTTTTGGGGAAAGGGGAGGTCACACAGTGTCAGACACTGGAATGTCAGCTGCAAGAGAAAGGATGTGTCATCCACCTCCTCAGCTACTACCTACACGGGGACAGACAATGTAACCCATTGACAAGGCAGGTGAGGTCTTGTATGATTTGGATTATTACCTAAATGCTATATCACAGGAGCTTTCTAACTGATCTTCCTACCCCCATTCCTAACTAATAAACAAGCCAGACTCTTTATTTAAAAAATACATGAATTGGATGCTGTCACGCATCTGGTTAAAGCATTCTAAAATATTTCCATTAATCTTTGATTAAGATCTTAGCCTGGTGTATCCTGCCTTCTGAAGAAATTCTTCCTCTTGTGCCATCTTACTTCAGTCACCTTGGCCCACGTGAACTCTCTGCTTTTAACCCATTAACCCAGCCCTGCCCTGCCTGACTTTATTCTCCCATCATGCTCTTTCTCCTACACTTCAGATGAGTACTTTTTCCTCATTCTCAAGATCACCTCTCGAGAAAGGCCAGAAAGGTGGCTCAATGGTTAAGAGCTCTTCCAGTGAATGTGGGTTTACTTCCCAGCACCTACACAGCCCCTCACAAGAATGTCTGGAACTATAGGTCCAGGGGAGCTTCTCTGGGTACCAGGCATGCATGTGGTACACAGACAAAATACTAATATACATAAAATAAGAAAGTAAAGTTAAAAGCCTTTTCTAGCTATTTGAGGTGAATTTCTCATATCACTTCCTCCTTTCCCTCTCATTTCACATCATTTCAGTCTCTCTTCAGCTTCTGAGAATATCATGCTGACATAATTATATGTATTTACTTTGTCGCTGACACTAAAAGCTTCACATCGAATTTCTGTGTTTATATATCTAGTTTCTGGATCCAGTCTCCCTTCCCGCTTTCTGTCTGAGCCATTGGTCACTGTAGGGACTTTGTTGATTCTATTACTTTGGGGAACTTTTTTCTTGCTCGTAAAGTGTCTGACTGGGTTCATTATTCATAGTTTCTAGGAGACATTTTTGGGAGTGTATCTTCCAAATCCACACTGAGATGTCCTAAGCTGCTCTGGACATTTGACACATCCATACACACACTCAGGCAGCCCAGGTATAGGCAAGTCTAACCTTCCAAGAGATAACCAATAGCTCTTGATAGCTTCAGTGGTCTGTGCCTGCAGCTGAGTCTGCTCTTCCAGGATCTGGGGTAGGACTCACAGACAGGGCTTCTTATTATTCTTGTGAACGAATATGATATAGTTCATATCATACATGGATATGAGAGTGAACTAGGTGACGATCAGTATCAGTCAAGGCCTCTCTGGTTCTGAGATGGCTCCAGATGTAATAAAGACCATTTATAACTGCTTATTAAATCAGAAGAGGAGTACTACTTCAACACCCCCAGCTAAGCTAAGCTTATTTCTGATGCTTCTTTACCCCAGGGTAATACCATTTTTACTTTTTTAGGGGTTTTTGTTTTCTTCTTTTGCTTGTTTGCTTTTTGAGTCAGTGTCTTGCTTATCTACGTCTAGCCTCAGAGTCACTGTGTAACTAGGATGATCTTGAGCATCTGGTCCTCCATCCCAAGCACTGGGATGACAGGCATGTATCACCACATTTCATTTATGAGGTGTAGGATCTCAAATACAGAGATTCATGTATACACATAATACTTTCCACACTGAACTACATCCTCTGCCCATAATTTGAGCTTTGATTCCTATCCTGTCTTATAGTTTACATTATGATACCCAGTCACAGAGCAGCAGGACAAAGAAAACAATTATTCCATTGAACTCTTCCCAAAATAAGTTAGTACAAACCCAAGGGCACTTGTATAGCATACACAAAGCCATGAGTTCAATCCCCAGTGCTGATAAATAAATAAGATCCAGGAATGTCCCAATTGCTGCATAAGTACTTAGTCATCTTAGGTAGAAGGGTATAGAAAAGCTTTCTTCATCTACTTCATTTGAACTTGGGTAGGCAATGGGAGAGGATTCCTGGTGAATTTGATTGAGTTGTGGACATATGGGTGACTGCCCAAGCACTTGACCAGGTTCCAGTCCTGCTAAGCTCAATCAATCTGGATATACTATTTTGTCTTTTGGTTGACTGATATTGTGGCATAATTATTCTTTGGAAGAACTACAGTAACTTCTGGTGATGTGCAGTTCCACACAGGATTGCTTTACTTCTCCACAATCAACTTTCCAGTGTTACCACAAACTATTTAACCTAAAGACTATGGGGTTTTTTTTTTTTTTTTTTTGTTTTTTTTTTTTTTTTTGTTTTTTTTACTGATATATATGGCTGGGGCTTACTCTAGTGTGCCAAAGTTTAGATCTTGATTATTCCAGTGGGTTTCCTTTAGTTCCATGCTGTTTCTTTTGTCACAATACTCCTGAGTCCTATTGTCACCCAGCAATTGATTCAGAATGCAATAAATAGCCATAGGCTATGTTGTCTCCAGAACTCAGAACTGATGCTAGGCTTTGCTTCCTTAATAGTGATAAGTAATGCAGGATTCAAAGGGTCTCTTTCCCTTCTCCTCCAGAAGGCATATTCTGCAAAGTCCTAGACCATGAATTTCAAAAGATGTTATTAAAGTTTCAAGTTCTGAATCTTCCTAGGGCTTATCTTTTTTCCAGTGGTTCTCAACCCCTTTGGGGATTGAACAACCCTTTCACAGGGCTCTCCTGAGACCATTGAAAAACATAAATACTGAGATTATGATTTATAACAGTAGCAAAATTACAGTTATGAAGCAATAAGAAAAATAATTTTTCTTATAAAATGGTTAGGGTCAGTACATCATGAAGAACTGTATTAAAAGGTCAGAGCATCAGCAAGTTTGAGAACCACTCCTTTGTCCTTTGAAGAATATAGACTTATAGATGTCTTATCAAAACTTCATACATAAAATCCATCTATTGTTCATCATGACTGATCCACAAGCTGTTGATGTAAAGTAACATCAGTACATATGGTGTGACATCCTGTGGGTTGAATAAGCAACTCAGATACTTTGAATGTGCAATATAACAAAGAACAGAAGAGTTCATATAACCCTCAGGTAAAACTATAAATAAGTTTTGTTACACATTCCACATGAGTATGAATTAGTTATGATCTTCCTTTTTTTTTTTTTTATAAGAGTAAACAAAAGTGCATTCCTCAAGTCAATGACTACATAAACCTGAAAACTTGTCAGCCTTCACTGTCAAATTAAAGGACAAAAACCAAAACAACAACAAAAATTTCTCACAGAGGTTGCATTCAGCTTAGATACTATTAAATTGCTGAGTTGGGATTATAATACCCTATCTATGGTCTCTGAGAGCCATTTGATTTATTTGGGGGGTCATATTGGGCCATCAAAAAAGAGGCATAATAAGGGTGCTTTCTGTGTATCTGATCTACCTTTTTCAACCATCTTCACAGAGGAGCTAATATACACCATCATTAGAATATGGTATTCCTTTTCAATCTCAACTCTAGAAGAATAAGAATGGGACATATAAAGAGGTTTTTGCATGGTCCTTTCCTATCTGAAAGCTCTTACTTTGAAAACCAAGATCCTAGTGTGGGTATCACACTGTTAATTTTACTATTCTAATAGAATACTCTGAAACTGAAAAAATGACCACTAGGAGGGTCTCTGGATCCAATGAACTAGTTAGACTTTAATCAACATTCTGTTTACTGTGTAACCACGAGGTCTTTGACTCCAACAGAAGTCCATTCTCATCTTAGAATCTCTGTATTCAATGTCATACTTCAATAAATGATATAAACAAATGTAATGACATACTTTGCATGGTTTAGTACAGTAAATGTAAATCACCTTGTTTAGGGATTTCATTTTAAGTACTTCAAAACATTGAGTATGGAGTCATTTATGTATTTACAAAAGCATTCTAAAAGTAGATCCCAATGCATGTCTCTGAGTATCCTTACCTATAGATTTCTTTAGAGAAGCCTAGATCAACACTACGGCACACATTTGCAGGGCATAAAAGCATGCCCTACTGGAGCCCTCTAGCTTGCAAGCTATAAGCTTACTTAAAGCACTATGAGGGAGTTTGGGGAAAACAATTTTGTAACAGTCTTACTGTTCTCTGGTGTGAATTTTGTGGATGAGAACATTGTTTTGCAATGTCAATGTAAAAAGACCTGCTACACATTTTTTTTTTTTTTAACTTTTTTCTAGAGACCAAGATAGCACTTTAACCAATAGATTGTGTATCTAAAAAATGGGTTCAGGCCAAGAATTGAACCAAGGGATTGTGTGTTTATATTTATTCAACAACTCTCAGCCTCACACAATCCACTTTCTTCTGTTTGACTTTACATGTTAGATGGAATCTTTATTGATAGCCATTTATCATATCCTTAAGAATGACATGTCTTGGCTGGATATGTCTTCAACCCCTTGTGGGTCAAACCCATTGGCTGCATCTCTAACATTTCTTGCTTATCACTGTTATAATTATAGCTCCCTGGCAGGTAAAGACCACCATTTGATTCTTACTGTTTGAGAGAAGAAGGGTGTCACTCTTGTGAATAGATTGGAAGTCCAACTCTGGTCATGTCTTGTATTATTGGGCCTGACCTAAAGGAGGGGTTATATTGAAAGTCTTAGTGATACAGCAGTCCTACCTTCCACATTCTTCATGGCTTTGATGATCCATCGCTGTGACATCCTCCCTACTCCTATTGGATCTCTTGGCTTCACAGATCAATGTTGGTATGTGTAGTTCACTTAGTTTCTTTATACCCTTTTTTCTATCTTCTATCAAAAATAATGAAATGCATCTTTACTCAAAATTGGTTATCATCTCCCTTAGACTTCTATGAGCAAGGTACCTGAACAGTTAGTTGGTTTGCCCTGTTCACGGCAGTCCTTAGCAGCATGTTGTAGCCCATGAGAAAATGTGCCCAAGTCAATGATTTTTTTTTATTCCTTATTTTTCAGGCACTTCAGTAAAGTACCCTCAGTATACAACTTTGGGTAAATACCAGCAACTCCTTAGATTGCTTGCTTCCTTTTATGAACAGCATCTCTGTCTCGGTCTCTCTCTCTCTCTCTCTCTCTCCTCTCTCTCTCTCTCTCTCTCTCTTTCCTCTCTCTTTCTCTCTCTCTCTCTCCCTCTCTTTTGAATTTAACCTTAGGTAGGAGGCTGGGACCCAAAAGAGGAAACAGAGACACTCATAGTGTGGGATACCTGTTGCTTTATGTGGAGATACTTCTACAGTATCCTTTAGCCCCAGGAAGTCTTAGCTTCTACAAGGATAGAGTAATCCTCCTCTAACTATCTCTGAGAGTTAGGAGATTCTGAACAGCAAAGTGTCATTGGAATCTACTCAACCCTCCATTTATTTAAGAGTAACAGATGTTTCCAGGCAATCGGCACCAAGCTCAAATGTCTCTGTGACTTTAACCACTAGGTTCTCAGCCTGTAGCTTTGTTTTGTTTAGTTTTGTGAAGAGGCTCTTGACTCTTCATAATGGATGAAGAGACCATTTGTCTCCTATACTCCAACCTTTAATTGCACATTAGGAATATAGGAATACTTGGTTTCTCAATCTCTCTCTCTCTCTCTCTCTCTCTCTTTCTTATGTGACTACATCTTAGTAATAACCACACAACCCTACTGTTTTACCTGTGTCTGAACATAGAACTTATGAGAGTCTGCCTCTCCAATAGATGTTTTCCCATGTCAATATCTGTGAAATATCTAGCAATTATGCTCCTCATTTCAACTAGCTCTACATTCTATCTACATTCTATATACCTCAAGAAACATTCTACTTTATTTTGGAGACATAGTCTTACCATGTAGCCCTTGGTGGTCTGTAATTTACCTTGTAGAGAACCAGGAGGCCAGCATGATTGGAGGTTGGTGGGTGGGGAGGGTCCAACTTTGAACACAAGCTCATGGCCTTAGATTATTACAAGCCCTTGGCTGGCTTCAATTGTAAAGATGATTGCTTGGCCTATAGATCAGAATATCAGACACTGCAAGACTGAAGAGAGAGGTAACTTGAGAAACACTCACAGCAGTGACTGGCCCATGCTCTTCTAATCTCAGACATGTTGTCTTTTCAAGATTTAGGATGAGCAAGAAGCAGTTGCCTGGCTTCTTGCTATAGCTGTTAGACTTGAATATGAAAATAATGCTGAAAAACATAAGGAGTTAGTACCTGATAACAAAAGAAATATTGAAAATGCAGCTAAAGTACAGAGCTATTGAATAACCAGGACATAAATAATCTGGATCTTAAGGCTGGTGTAATGGTTCTGGCTAACTTTTTTTAGACTTAGTATCATAATGATTACTTGATAATGCTTAAGGCAACTCGCAAACTGGTTCAAGATAGAGTTGCTAAGGCAAATTGAACCAGAGAGAGTTTACCTGTTGCTTTAGACAATGCAATTCTTAATGAAGCTGTTCAGATTCTGTGGTTCCTGCATATAGAAGAACTCACAGAGCACAAACAAAACATAATAAAGCCATAATAGTCATTAGACAATTATTGCAGATCCAAAGGACACAGACTGGAGGAAGCTGGAAGATAAAAATATCAGGGTTTCAGCCTCTGACATGGTTAGGATGATGGGAACAATCTATACTGGCGTTTGTTTAGAAATCAAATATCACATTTTAAGAAAGGAGATGTTCTAGAAACTTACCAACGCTGCTTTCCCCCCTTTAATAAAATGTGGGAAAAGCAGAAATCATAAAATAAAAAAAAAAACAAAACAACAAACAACAGACAACAAAGCAGAAAGAAACTTGGCAATTATTCCTGTAAACAAGACCCAGTCAGGGTCATTGCCTGGGATATTCCTGTAAGGATGCCCTGAGAGTCGCTTCCATCCCACAGAAGTGTTTTATCAGTCCATCCACCTCCGCATATTTAAACAGTGTGCACAGCCCAATTTCAAAATAAGCAGAGTTAACATTCTTGACTCTCAGCCCAAATGTGGGTGCTCACTATGAGCTCATGCCTTCATTTGGAGGCTGGTATTTGTGGGGCTTAGGGTATTGTAGGATCTGTGGATCAGAAAAAGACATGTGCTAGCCCCATTTATTAGGACTCTAAGATGTAAAGTGTATGTGGAAGCATTTGGAACCTAGCCAGGGGTATGGCAGTGTGATGGCGATGTTAGGGAAACAGCTGTACTTGAGTTCAGATTCCGGCTCCATTACTATCTGCGGGAACAGAATAATTAGTGCACACTCCCCAGCTTCTCCACCTCCCCCCCCACCCTCCACTTCTCAAGTGGTGAAAGTATCACCAGGGGTTCTTAACATTCTCTTCAATAGGGCAATGAACATAAAGTATTTCATAAAAGACACTGTTCTTGTTTACCTTTATTTTCCAAGTATAAAGAACTGGATCCTATCAAGAATAGCATCTAATTAATATTATTTTCCTAGGTGGATGATCTTAAGTCTGGGTCTATTATGGGTCAGGATTACTGACGGTTATTAGAGGATATGATTTTGAGATTGATTCCTACTCTCATTCTTGGTTTTCTCAAGTGAAAGGGAGTTAATGATCCCACTTCAGCTTCACTAAAAAGTCACAAGGCTGAAAGAGCTAATGTTCCCAAGGGTATCCTGTAAAATCTAAACTACTGTAGAAAGTTTTATTATTTTAAAATTATTCTGTTTCTGGAAATGTTTTTTGTATCTTTATGTTTTTTTACTTATCTCTAAATTCTTTTAAACTTTGAATACAAGTAATTTTCAAAAATAGGAATTTATAAATGTTTCCTGTCCTTGTTTGTTTTTACTTATTTATTTATTTTATTTATTTACATACAAAATGTTGCCACCCACCCCAGTCCTTACTTCCTACCTTCTTATCCCATACTCCTTCCCTTTGCCTCTGAAAGGCTACCCTGCTGCTGTCCCCTCCCAGCCATCTGCCTTTTCTAGGGCATCAAGTTTCTATAGGATTAGGTAAATTTTCTCCCACTGAGGCCAGTCAGTCCTCTGCTATATATGGGGGGGAGGCAGTGGAAGGGATACTAAGACCAGCCCCTGTATGCTCTTTGGTTCCTGTATTCCTCTCTGGGAGCTCCCCAGATTCCAGTTTAGTTGACATTGTTAGTCTTCCTATAGGGTCGCCATCCCCTTCAACTCCTTCAATCCTTCCCCTAACTCTTCCATAGAGGTCCCCAATCTTAGTTCAATGGCTGGCTGTAACTATATGCATTTGTCTCAGTCAGCTGGTAGAGCCTCTCAGAGGACAGCCATGCTAGCTAGGCTCCTGTCTGTAAGCACAACATAGCATCAGTAACAGTGTCAGGGTTTAGTGCACACCTATAGGATAGATCCCAAGTTGGGCCAGTCACAGGTGGGTCATTCCTTCAGTCTGTGGTCCACTTTTTGTCCCTGCATTTCTTTAGACAGGAACAATTCTGGGTCAAAATTCTTGAAGGTTATTTGGTGTTCCCATCCCTCTACTGGGATCCTGTCTAACTATTGTCGGTGAGCTATTCAGGTTCCACCTCTGTACTGTTGGGCATTTCGATTAAGGTCACCTGGTTGAGTTCTGGGCACTTCTTACATCTCAGGTCTCTAGGATAGTCTAAAGGTCCCCTTCACTTTCCACCCCCAAGCCTAGACAGCTGCATAGTTCCATTCATTCTGAATCTCTGGCCTTCTTACCTGTCTGCCCCATATCTGATCCTGCCCCCCCTTTTCCCTCCCCCTCTCCTCTCCCACTCAGGTCCTCCCTCCCTCTGCCTCCTGTGATTATTTTTCCCCTTCTAAGTGCGATTAAAGCATCTTTATATGGGCTTTCCTTCTTGTTTAATTTCTTATGCTCTGTGGGTTGTATCCTGGGTATTCTGTACTTTTTGGCTAATATCTGCTTGAGTACATACCATGCATGTCCTCTTGGGTCTGGGTTACCTTACTCAGGATGATATTTTCTAATTCCATCCATTGGCCTGAAGAATTCATGATGTCCTCATTTTTAATAGCTGAATAATATTCCATGGTGTAAATGAACCACATTTTCTATATCCATTATTCAGTTGAGGGACATCTGGGTTGCTTTCAGTTTCTGGCTATTACAAATAAGGCTGTCAAGAACACAGTGGAGTACACATTCTTGTGGTATGGTGGGACATCTTTTGGGTATATGCCCAGGAGCAGTATGGCTGGGTCTTCAGGTAGATCTATTTTCAGTTTTGTGAAGAACCACCAGATTGATTTCCAGCGTGATCACAGCAGTTTGCAATCCCACAAGCAAAGGAGAAGTGTTCTTTTTTCTCCACATCCTTGCCAGTATGAGCTGTCAGTTGAGTTTTTCATCTTAGTCATTCTGATTGGTGTGAGGTGGAATCTCAGGGTCATTTTGATTTACTTTTCCCTTATGACTAAGGATGTTGAACATTTTTTAGGTGCTTCTAGATTCCTCTCTTGAGAATTCTCTGTTTAGCTCTTTATCCCATTTTTTTCTTTCTTTTATCTTTTTTCTTTTTCCTAGGCTGTGAGATGGACTCACTGTGCCGCAGCAAGCAAAGGCTGGACTCGAACTTGGGAAAGACGGCCACCTCGGACTCCTGAACACGGCGACTTTATCCCATTTTTAAATATGGTTGTTTGGTTTGTTGGAGTCTAACTTCTTGAGTTATTTATATATTTTGGATACTAGCCCTCTATCTGCTGTAGGTTAATGAAGATCTTTATTCCAATCTGTAGATTGGTGTTTTGTCCTACTGTCAAAATCCTTTGCCTTGCAGAAGCTTTTCAATTTCAAGAGGTCCCATTTATCAATTCTTGATCTTAGAGCCTGAGCTGTTGGTATTCTGTTCAGAACTTGTTCTTCTTTTGGTAGTTGTCCCTATAAATACATATTACTTTATATGACTCTTTGTACTAGAAACATAATTTTGCAATAGGCTTTGTAATATACAGATTTAGCTCATACCTATCTTTCTTCTTGGCAGAAATCATATCGTTTATGATTCTACCCAAGAACAATACTGAGGCAACAGGTACAAATGAATGTCTATCTGGAGTGAGGACCTGCCCTGGTGGTCTCTTAGTCTCACAAAGACAATTAAGAATTCTGCCTTCTCTGCCTACCAACACCTGAGCTTCATGGATGCTAGCAAACGTCTTCATACTTCATGATCAAGTACCATTTGCCCCAGAACAAAATCCCAGCAGGCAAATTGGCCATCATTAACTCAGAGGGCAGTGCCATAGCTATTTCGCCTTATTCTTTCACCTTTAATGATTTATTTATTTTAATTTATGTGCACTGCTATTTTGCCTACATGTATGTCTGAATGAGGGTATAGGATCCCTTAGAACTGGAGTTACAGACAGTTCTGAACTGCCATATGGATGCTGGAAACTGAACAGAGGTCTTCTGGAAGAGCACCCAAATGATCTTATCACTTCACTGAGCCATCTCTCTGTCTGGCCATTTTCAATGATTTTTTTTTCTCTTTGACGAACATTTATTAGAATAAAAGTTTTCAAGGGAGATATAACACAAATGCAGCACTAAGAAAAAGGAACACTACAATACGTGGATAGTAAATGGACCATGGAGGACATCAACTTATTAAGATATTCCGTTCCATTCCTTTGACTACAAAGCTTAAGATATATAAAGGGAAAGAGAGTCATTCTTAAGTCCTCTGGGAGGCACGTAGACACAAGGATTGGCTCTTAGTGATCTGGCTCTTATTAGTAGCACACTGATGCCTACATAAAGGAGACAGTCAAGAAATATTTCTGCTGATAGTATGAACTGACTGTTAAGTAGATAAACACTCAATCTGAGGGAATCACATAATAACTCCACTAAAATTCATGTCATGTCATCATCCACAGTTGGTAATATACGGTGAGTAAACTGACAAACATGTTAACCTCAGAAACTAGAAGTTTAAGCTCCTGATACATTAGGAATGATCACTTTCAAAGTCTTTTCAAGCGATTCTGTCTACATGTTCTTGCATATGTGTGTGTGTGTGTGTGTGTGTGTGTGTGTGTGTGTGTGTATGTGTGTGTGTGCAGATGTGTATGAAGGCTCAGGTGTCACTCCTCAGGTGCTGTCGACTCCCCCCACACTTTTAGCCTGGATCTCTGGCCTGGAACTCTCCCTGTAGACTAGGCTGGCTGCCAGTGAGCCCTACAGATCATCTTGTCCCCAGCTCCTGAGTATTGGGGTTACATCTGTCTACGTTCACGCTCAACATTTTACCGGAGTTCTGCTAAACAGTTTACTAACTGATTGAGATATCCCCATAGTTTGCAGTCAGATTTTGGCTAGCCTAGCAAATGTCATACATAACAAAAAGCCTAATATATTACTTTGATACAAAATCTTGTAAAAAAAAAAAAAAAACAATTCGGAAGATCACAAATTCAAGACATACAAAGACATTCATGTTGAATATTTTGGAAGAAATACTCTCTGATTTTCTTTATGTTTCTTACCTTTGATGTGTATGCTGACTATTTAAGCACTAACCTATGCATAATTTTAATTTTTCAAATGCAAGAGACAAAATTATATAGACTGTTTAGTGTCTTAATCATTTTTATATGTACAGTTCAGTAGAGCTAAATATAGACACAGTGCCATGTAACTGATCTCAAGATTTTCATCTTGCAAAACTGAAACCCAATACATGTTAATCAACCACTTCCAAACCACCCCTTCTCCCTGGGCTCTGGTAACACCACAGATGTATTTTGTAATCTCTAAGTATTTTATAAGCTTGGTTTTGTAAGGCAATGACATTATATAGCTAGATACATACATGATTCAAACATCTAAACAGACTTTTCAGAAATTAATAACCATAGAGTCTTTGACTCTTGGAGTTGAAAAGAATCTTTCATAGGCTTTTCTTCTATTGTGTCAACTGGAAATTTGACAGACAACCCTAGTGTTTGTGGCTTCTCACAGGTGTGTGTGCCTACGTGAACCAAAATTAAGATAATCTCCATTTCACATATTTTTCTCAAAACAACTATATCATTTATAGTATATATTTAGTTGGTTTATGTTAATTGTAGTATATATATATATATATTATATACTGAATATATATTATGTATATTGGATATATATGATAATAAAAACAATTTGAATTTTAAGTAAATACTGAAATCACTGATTTTTCTGTACCATTTTGTGTTCCTGATAAAGTAGCCCACAGATACTTCCCTGCTGATTCCGCCAGCCTGAGCCCCCAGTGACTCCACACAGGAGGAACATGGTCAGCTACCATTCATTACATCAGGATGACCTGCAGTGCTTTAACTATTCATAAGCAAAACTGAAAACCGCTGCTTGAATGGGTCTTTTTCACCCCAGTCTAAAATTCACCCTTTCAAATTGCCTTTGTGTGACTCTTCAAAACCTGTCCCCTGCCCCTTCTCAGGACCGTGTGGGGGAGAAGGGGTGATGTGGAAAGAGAGTAGAAAGGAACACAATGAGAATGCCAATATTTTACAAGTATATATCGCCTAGAAGTATATGATATTATAAACAAACTATAGAGGAATTTCCTGAGGTCTTGAAAGTTACTGTGAAAGTTTTAAAATGATCTACTTCTCAGAGCTTTAAATTTGGAGAAAATTCACTGGAGAGATTTTAAAAGCTACACAGTTCATGATGAATGTGGTGTATTGAGCCTCGTTTTCATACCATTTCTGCCAAAATCAAGTAACTGAATCTACTCAGGAGAAAATATCCACCAAAAACTAAACTAAGCAACTGGCCTGTCATCTTTCCAAATAACCGTGTCGTGAAGCAGCTGAAGGACCTGTTCCCAGTGAGAAAAAGACTAAACAGGGAAACGCATGAATCGGGATTTTCTGTCACTATCCAAGCATAATTGGCACAACAGGCAATTTGAAATGGACGCAGAGTAGATATTTTATGGATGTTCATTTTGTAGTTTCTATGGTTGAAGTGTGATTATGTAAGAGATTTCTTCCTTTAGGAAACTCGGTGAAACGTGTAGAGGAAAGGCGCATCTTGCTTTGGATCTAACAGATGCTTCCGGAAAAAAACAAATCTGGGCAGTACCAAATAAGGACTTCCTGTGTTTCCTTATTTATCTCCCACTCACGTGGACTTTGAGCAAAGGACGGGTGGGAGTGTAGAGCGTCCCCCACACAGCTGTTCGGGTATGTCTGGAAGAGAAGCCCACCCACATTGCTTTTGGACACTGGGTGTGACTTTGAGGGTATCAGGTTTGTCTGTTAGGGAACCTGCCAACATCTTCCCTGCCTAATTGGCTTCTGTGTTCCCTTGTATGCCTCTCAATCAAAACTTCCCCATTCATTGGGACAAACCCTTGAATCCATTTTCCTCTTCTGAAGAGGCTCTAGTCATTAGTTTAGCTATAAATATTTCCATGTGGTGGATTTCTGGGCCTGCAACAAGCTCAAGGTCAGATCAAGAGATGATAGCTAAGTCTACAATGTATATGCTTCTTCAGTGACTTAGCACTCCCTCACTATTGGTACATATGAATTCTGGTTCTACCTTTACCTAAATGTCAGCCCCTTATGCTCCATACTTCTTGTAATTATTACAGTATGACATCTAGGTAGAATAAAAGTAGAACCAGAATTCATGTATACTGATAGTAAGACCCTCTTCCAAGACAAGCTTTAGTTTCTTTCTTGATGAAAAGACACTGTGGTCGAAATGAATTTGGTGCTGAAGATATTTGGTACATTTACCACCATATACTCTAGAAGGTTCCATTTTGGTTCCCATAATCTGAAGTGATATAGGATATATTGAACTAGACAGTATGGGGCCTAAGGTCCAGTTGCTCTGAACTCAGCTTCTCTGATAAACATTGACCACAATCACAAACTGTCATGGCTGGGGAAACACACAAGGTCATAAGCTATTCCTAGTAACATCTGTTTTACACTACCCTACACTTACTGTTCTCTCCTCGAAAGGTAGAATTCTTTTCCTATCCAAAGCAGGAGAATAATGATAAAACTTTGCAGCCTAGACCAGAAAGTGCATAAATAATAGCCATTGTGTGATAAATGTCACAGATTTCAGAAGGAATTTCTGTGCTGAATACCTGAGTGAGGCTGGGCATGTTCTCCACTATAAGTGGAGAAGGAAGGCATATTTCTTCCTGGGACATTATGTCAAGTGCTCTACATACTAAACATTACTGTTTCTTTAAAGTCTTTATTCCTGCTTCATACAAATCAAGTATGTTCACAAGCATCTTGTAGATTTTAGGTTGTAGGTTGGAAAAATGGATTCAGGGTTTGTCCCAATGAATGGGGAAGTTTTGATTGAGAGGCATACCAGGAAACACAGAAGCCAATTAGGCAGGGAAGAGGTTGGCAGATTCTCTAACAGACAAACCTGATACCCTCAAAGTCAAACCCAGTGTCCAAAAGCAATGTGGGTGGGCTTCTCTTCCAGACAAAGCCTTCTGATTTTACCATACTTTCTAAGAAACTTAAAAACCTCAGAAAAATTTCCAACTTGAATCTCAAAAAAAAAAAAAACAAAAAAAAAAAAAAACAAAAAGGTACACATTTGAGAAGTGACTAGAATGTCTCAGAGTGGTAGAATGCAAAGACGAAGCAGGCATAATAACTGCAGATTGTCACTCATTTCCCAGGTCATAGATGTTCATATGCTATAATGTGTGATCCTGAGGAGTTTGATTTTTTTTCCTCTAAGTCAAGTTATCTTTGTTTATTTCCACTAAGTAGCGGGAACCAATGTACTTCATAATTATTTCTATAAAATCCATTGCCACCTAATAACCTGCCTTCTGTACTATACATATATATGCATAGATATGTATAATATAGTATTTCTACAACAACTGTTGATATAATGGCATATGTTTTAAATTATTTTAAACTTAAACCTTTTAAATTAAGTTCTAAAACTTGTAAATGAAAATATCATGAAGAGTACTTGAAAACTGATTGTGTGGAAGTCTATGACTTTGGAGCATGATATAAAACACTTTTTGACAAGTTCTTTCTACTTTTCAGCAAGCACTCAATTATAAATGCCAGACGAGAGGTGAGCATAGATCTTACCATTTCAGATCTGATCCTTAGACTAGCCACCCAATCATCCTAGGGTTAGAAATGTAATCTCAAACCCCACCCTGGGAAACAAGAACCAGATTCTGCATGGATAAGAATTCCAAGTGACTCACGGGTTTATTAAAATTTAAGACACTCTGCACATGAAATCATAGTCCCAGTTTTTGTTAATTTTTCACTACTGAGGACTGAACCCAGGGCCTTTTCCACAGTAAACATATGCTTTGCCCCTAACGCTATCCTCCATTCTTGTGTTTTTGAGGACAGCTTAGGCTGCCTTTGGCTAGGAGATCATCCTTCCTGTGCCTCCAGACACTCATCTCACAACTAGGAGCAGACAAGTCCTGTGTGATGGAACTCCCCCAAGCCCATGGCCACAGGAAATTGATTATTCTCAGTTTAAGAACTTTGCAATCAGGTCATCTGTATTTGCTCAGAGGATGAAAGCCAAACATTTCAATTCCAATGAGCAAATCTATAATTAATTAGTGAAATGATCTTTGCTTCAAGTTTCACATTTTTTGGAGCAAGCTGTCAGATTTGGCTGGGGCTCAGGCCGGCATGTGTGTGAGTTTCACAATTCACAGATGTTAGACACACTCAGTCTGAGTAAAGGAAGAGAATGTCAAGTTTTAAATAGCTTCTCCCTGGCTGGAACAACAAATAAAACATCTTTACGAACACATTTTGAACCAGAATTTCTTACAGGAAAATGTCAGATTTCTCTTCAGCTTGTCTCACAACTTTGACATTTTCTGATGTCACTAGTTTGCAGGTGTCTATGACTACGGCATGAATGGAGATATGTACTTACCATGTCAGTGACACTTGGGCACGCAGCTCTATTTCCCTCTTGGACTCTATTCTAATTTAGCTTCTGAATCATATTTCATTCAATTTCTAAATCCACAGAACCAGGATTGGTTTACAGCCTACATTCAGAAAGGAAACAAATTCATCATCATGGAGACTTCTCCTGATAATATATTAATTCTTGACAATATAAACAGTGTCAGATTTTATAGCAAAGTAGGTCAAAGGAGACTAAAAGCAGCAGCTAAAAGTGAAACATAAGACAATGAGACAGACTGATAGAGTTTGAAATAAACTTTATTTTCCCCCGTTGACAGGAAATCTGAAATAATTCTAAATAAATATCCAAATAATAAGATTGTTAGGAAACACTGTAAAAGAAAGTATTAACTCCTATGTTAATATCACATTAAAAATCCTATTGCTTATATCTGGATGGATAACAAAATCACTACAGGCTATTTTCTTATATTTGGGGCAGAAAATATTTCTAAATACATAGTCATGACTCTCTCTCTCTCTCTCTCTCTCTCTCTCTCTCTCTCTCTCTCTCTCTCTCTCTCTGGTTGAACGAAGAGTGAGTTCTTGGTTAAATATAATCAAGGAATTTCCCTGTCTTTGCTATTTGAGATTGTGACCACAACAGGCGGTTGGCTGAAAGGGGAGGCTGAAGGGGGGGGGGGGGGCTGGGAAGAAGCCGGAAAAGAAGTCTCCTAAGCGTCTCTGCAAAACATTCTAGCCACAGCAGCACTGACAGGAGCTCTCAAATTAAATCAGGATACAGCTACAAGGAGATGTTATTCAGTGGGAGCAAGGGGGACATTTATTAGCTAAGTGACAAGTCCTGGCTCTCATGATTAACCTCTGATGCCATTCATGCAAGCACCCAATCACGAGCAAGATCAGAAGTTCAGAGATGCCTACAAATTGCCAACAAGTGTGGCCACTCTACATCAAGGGCTCTAAAACTGTGGCAGAGAGGAAGAACAGCTTTACAGAGGATGCCCAGCTGGTAAGAAGCGACTGTTTATGATGCTCTGGTCACTTGAAGACTCTCATTGGCTGAAAGGAAGAAACACCCCGCCTCTTTGCAAATCCGTGTAAAGCGGGGGAAGTGTCTAAACTTCTATGTCTGATGGCATTTGACCCTAATGCTTTCAGCCTCCTGGCTACATACCTAGATATTCTCAGGTGTATATGTATATTTTATAGAATTGCTCCCCATCTGTTGGTATCAAAGAGAGTTGAAGGAAATGAATTTTGAAACTTCACGGTGTACCACCCTACAGTACTGCCCCGACCCTTACATCCAGCGGTGAGTTTAAATCTGACCTGACGTCTGTCAAAACTGAACTGGTGTGCCTGTGTATTCTGAGTGTTTCTGCTGTGTACTAAAGAACCCCTCCTTGTTTAGTGAGCATAATGATACTACTTTGGACTTTGTATGGACTTAAAGTGGTCTATAGACATCTTTTCTACAGTTATCTTATACTTTATTTCTTGAGTTACTAAGTGACAAAGTTTGAAGACATCCATTTTTAAAAATTTGTCACACTATTGGACTCAATGACAGAGAGAGAGAGAGAGAGAGAGAGAGAGAGAGAGAGAGAGAGAGAGAGAGAGAGAGAAAGAGAGAGAGAGAGGTAGCAGGGGTAGAAAATGAGGGAGCATCTGGGAGATGTTGGAGGTAGGAGGAGGGGATGAGATTAATCATTATCAGAGAATTAATTAATTAAAACATTACTTAAAAATTATCACACCATTTTAAGATGTTAAAAAATCGTAAAATGTATCAGTTGCCATGCTTAGTTCCCACCCATCAAAGAAAAAGAAATTTCATTGGGCAGGGATGTAATAATCTATCAGGCAATCTTCAAGTCAAAATAAACACTGGAAATTCTGACTTATATCTTAAAACTAGATAGCCATTGTTATGTGAAACAGATTGTGGCTTGTCATTTTAGCTCTAAAGAATATTTTCTTTTTGATTTGTTTCAAAACAAACATCATCTTTTGACAAATATGACTTCTAAAACCTGTGAAGAAACTGAATTTTGTTTGTGTTTGAAGAAAAATATTTACCTTGCACTGAGAAGGAATATTAGCAAGAGTTCACAATAGCGTGCCTCTGTCCGGGGGAAGAGACTGTTTCAAATTAGAGTTTGCTATTTTTAAACTGGTAAATGACATCTGAAGAGTGTTTCGCGTGTAAAGTTATGGGAGACATTCACACCATACAAAGCACTGTGATGTTGTTAATTTAATGGTATGAGATTTGAAGTTGGAATTTGGTACTTTGTAAGACTTATGAGAGAGGTCCGGAGTGTTGAAAACGGCAGGGTTAGAAAGGGGTTAAACTGACGCTTGCCACCTGTGCCTGCTAGAGGCTCACACTAGAATCTGAGTCGTAGTGCTGGGCAGGACTAGGTTACCATAGCATTGCCTTGGATTGTGAAAGGCTATTTATTTTCATCTGTATAATTCACTCTCTTGTCGGCCTGACTCTTTCTCTTCCTGTGAGGTTTCTGGTGGAAAAAACAGAAGAGGAAAGATACATGAAATGGAAAATACAGAAAGAGAAGACAGACTATAAACTCAAAGGATAGAGACCCAGCCAGAGGCAGAGATTATATATATCTCCCAGGTTGAAATCCCAGGTTGAAATGTGAAATATGAACAGTCTCTTTACTCCTCCCTTGCTTTCTCTACAAGCAGCAGTCTTAGGAGAAACAAATGGACACAGAATCTATCTTCTCGGCTGACCTAAACATTAAATTTAGCTGGAGCTGGGACAGGAATGACAACAAAGCTGTATGCCTAATTATTGAGTTCTCAAAAACCTTCCTGCAATTATAAAAATCGCTCATTCCATTCACCAGCTTCTGGACTCAGTTTCTAAGAACACAGCTGTGACTCAGCAGCAGCCTTTACCATGTTCCCTGCAGGGTCTTCCCTGAAGACTGTGTTGGATTGACAGCAGCTTTACAGATTCCAAGCTTATGGACTAGCGAGCCCCTTCCTTCCTATCCACATCCTTCTGCGGGCTTTTGTGATGGTGGATGGGACACGTCTATATATAGAAGTAAAAAATTTGCTTTTCATGTAGTCCTGATGACTGTCAACACATGGATAGATGGAACCTAATACGCTGACAAATCCAAAAAATCAAAGTCTTTTTAAACGATTTTCAATTTTAGAGTGCCTTTATTTCTGTAGCCTTCCCAACTTGGGAGAAGGCACAAGAATATGTACAGAGTCATGAGACTGTGGTTTAACTAGGTCTTGGAAGATTTATAAAAAATATTTTCTTTAGGCTAAAATGTCTCCTCATTTATAATAAAAATGTAACCATGAAACACCATAGAAAGAAGGAAATATGAATACTAAGCCTCTTGTTGTAAGGTGCATGCGCACAAAAGTTCTTGAGAATGCGAGTATGGTGGCTCATGCTTGTAATCCCAGCACTCAAGAGGCTGAGGCAGGAGGATTGCAAATTCTGGGTCAGCAAGAGAGATCCTGTCTGAAAAGAAAAACAATCCATCATGTTCCTTATTGACGTCTGATTGACGCTACAATACTTACATATTTGATATTCAGTGAGTCCTTCAGCATTTTAACTTTTACATAGATTACATAGGTTTCTATTATTTCTTCTTAGTGAAAAAATAAGGAAGTGAAATATTACTGGGGAGAGAGGAATTGAGAGAGGAGAAAACATAATTAAAATGTATTGCATGAATGTTTCTTCAATAAAAAGAAAATTGTATATCAACACAAAATCCCAGCGCTGTCCTCTTTGCTGCCCAATGGGTGAATAATGTGAGTTGACTTTTCTGAGCAGACAACCCTGGTAGTTCTCAGTTTACAAAATCTATTTTAAGAAAGACCAAATTTAATCATTCCATAATCATAGTCATCTACATACTTACACTTGTCTTTCCTGACCTTGTCTTTGAGAGCAGCTCAAAGAAGACTTTGGTTGTTATTGTTTTATTAAAGAAGGACAGGGAGGCTGATATTTTTAACTTCATGCTACAGTAATTCATGCATTTATTTTTATATATATATATATATAGAATAGAGTCAATAGTGTGCTATTATGGCTAATTGATGAATACTAATGCCAGCCAAAATGGGACAGTTTAAATATGCATTTCAAAGTACTATAATCTACTAAAGATTTCACCCTTTTTTTTCTTTCCACCTGAACATATTGAGATATTATGGATTTGATTGTGTTCTGAATCAATGCTAATTTATTTCAGTCTTTGCAAAAAGCTCTTTGGGCATTTCCATCCTTGGAACTTTGCATTTGGCAATACTGGCAAGATTATGAAACAAGAAAGGATGGATAAAAGTCACAAAGTCTGTCATTTCATTCCCAACCCAATTCTAAAAAAGATATTAGAACAAGAATAAATGGTACAAAATCAGTAAATAAATCAGTGGGTTAATTTCCTAATAAACAAAACATTAAGTTTATTTGCTATTTTTAGCCAGATTAATACTCAAAACAAATGTAAAAGTTAATATCTAGACTTGAAGTCTCTGTTTGTGGTATAAATTGTGTCCTTTCCATTATTTTCTTTTATTATTAGTGTCGAGTTTAACACACGTTGTTTAACACCCTTTGAATCCATTCTGTGATGCATCTGATTCTTTCTAAATAGCTTTTCAAAATATAAGCCTGTGAAAAATTAAAATAAATACATAAATAAAGATTATATTTTGAAATAATGTGATAATTGAAGGAAAACATAAAAGTAGACATCATTACAATGTGATCTATTTATACCTTATCTGCATTCTGTCAGCCTCTATTCAAAGGCTGCTAACATATTGTAAGAGTGTTTCTCATTTAAATTAGTTTTTAGTTTGTATGTTTGTTTTTGCTTAAAGGTAAACTTTATTAACTCTGCTTTATAAATATATCCTAAGTGGAAGGGTGGTGACAGAGTGTGTACAGAGGAAGAAATGTGTCTTGCACAGACGTCACCATTTGGTCTCTTCCCGTACTGGCCCCCTTTTTGTACTCCGTGACCAGGCAAGCTGGCTTCCAAGGATGGCGCTGACAGGTCCTCTACCCTCTGCGGTTGTATTGACCTCAAACAATGGGACCATCAGAAAGAGATTCAGCATACAGAAAGTGACCTTAGGCTATACTTTCTCTGGTGGTCTTCTCGTTGAGCTTCCTACTAAAGCATGCAGACCTTGTAAGAAGAGCTTCCCACAGCCTCATGTATTGAAGCAATTGCTCTCGTCTTTTTCTTCAATGTTTCATGTAATGAGCACTTGTAGTCACTGCTAATTCCAGGGAGTCACAACAGAGCCATTACTTCTAATTACAGTTAGAATTAAAAACACAGATTAAAAAACTCTTTGTGTGTTCTTAGGAAGACTGCCTAAATAAATAATACATAATATAATTTCTAGTGTTGGATAATGAACATATATGTATCTTTCAATGGGGAAATCAGATTTGGGCTTCCCTAACAATTAGGTTTATCTTGCTGACAGTCTGTAAGAAATTGAGCATATTGAGTTTGCTTATGTTGTCCAAATTCAGTTCATATACAAAGTGAGACCTAGGAAAGGAACAAAGAGATACACTTCAATTGAAGGAATATCAACTTATAATTGATCTATATGGCCTAATATATACATCAGATGCAGTCATGAAGAAGTACCTCAGGGTCTTACCACAATGTTATTATAATTCTCATTGTTGCTTCTAGGTTTCTGGCACATGTGAATGTTCTGGGGACAGGGAAATTTATCAGCAAAGTGTATTCCATGTATGAAGGATCTGACTTATAAATCCACCTTTAAGATCATCTTATATGACTGTCATGAATTCTTTAAACTGTCTGTATTCCAACTCCTGGGAGTTGAGACTGTGACCTACAATCTACAGTTCCCAAGGACTTTAAACTAAAAATAAGCCAGTTTGACTCTAAAATGTACCTCCTTCCTGCATGGGTCACTTCTGCTAGTTTGTGTCTAGTGTGCTAGACTGCTCCTGTCCCACAGACACATGTGTCCTCACCATGGACACAATTCAACGTAGAGTAACAATCAAGGACATTATACTTACATGTCATTTTCCTCCTTATTAAATATAAATTAAGAACAAGAATCATTACAGGTCTTATTAACATTGTCTCATCTCTCTAAACATTTACACTTTAGAATTAAGTACTACAGACTTTAGAGGGGATGAGTTGCCTGTCTGTAACAAAACACTAGGAAAGACAAGATGAAAATATAAAAGCTCTTGTTCAAATTCAAAGCTCCAGATCAAAATCATATGATCAAGGTCATATTATTAGATTAATATAAGATCATAGAGTTGACTGGTATCTTGGTGTATCTGATCTACTTGGAAGGTGGCAGGATGATGGCTTCTATGAGAAACTACATCCTAGTCTCTAGAATATATGAGTAGACTGTACTATATACCCAAAGGGAATAAGACAGCTGCTAATTAGGGATTCCAATTAGCCAGCTTTGAAAGATAGACTAATTTGGATTACCTATGTGATCAGTGGGAACATAAGAGTCTTTAAAAGTAGAAGAGCCAACATGTTATAATATGAAAAGACAACATAACATAGCTAACTGATGGGTTTGAAGGTGGAAGAGAGTCATGAGGCAAGATAGACAAGCAGCTTCTGAAGGCTGGAAAAATAAGGAAACAAATTCTTCCCCAGAGGGAACTGAGCCCTGTCAAAACTTTGGATTTCAGCAATTGTATAAAGCTTCTGATCCACCAAACTGTAACATGTAAAATGTGTGTTGCTTTCCATCACTAAGTTTGGGGTAACTTTTTATAACAGCTATAAGAAATGTTATTTATTCTCAATCCACAGATAAAGAAAACTATGTCTTGCTTTATTTAGTTTATTTGACTAATGTGGTCTCTTTATGTCAATGTTTATGCTACAGAGTCATGGAGGCAGAAGATAAATGAGATACATTCCCAGATTTCGGGGTAACTCAAGTAGAATGGCCTTTGCGGAAACAATACAAGAATAACAACAGAATCATGTATTTAAGGGCAGTTGAAATGGCCATCAAGGGGCAGAACTGGAAGCAGCTATCTGAGAGAAGAGCAAATTGGAATAGTGATTTTTGTTAGCAGTGTTTGTTAATATTTCCCAAATTGTTTTATGTGAAGTCAGACTTGACATTTTGACAGTGCCACTAATACTCTGAGGCTCAAATGTAGATACATGAAACACAGGGATGTATGTGTTTACTTCTGATTTTCCCAAGTATGGAGGGAAATGTCTCATTTATGCGTGATGGCTCTGATGGTTAGGTTTGGCTGGAGTCTTGAAATTGTTTAATATGCCAAAATGATTTGACTTGTGTAATTATCAGGTCACACTTGAAGAAACAGCTTTAGCCCTTCCTGTGCTCTGAGGCTCCTCACTCATTTGAGATTTGAGATAGAGAAATTGAAGGAATTATTGCATGCATTAAAGGAATGCAAAATTGGCATTTTTATCAAGTACTTCAGATGCCTGTCTTGTTTGCACACCACTACCTAAGGGAAAGAATCCAGAGACCCAATTCCCCCAAAGAATCATATAGCCTAGGACAAATCTTCCCAGAGCAAGACTTCATGGTCTTATTTAACTTAAAAGGCAAAAATGGAGTGACAATTGCAATCTATGATGCAGGACAAGAAAGCAACGATTCTGATTAGCTGTTTTGAAGCTCAAATTTGTCTCGACAGGGCTTCCAGCTCCTTTAAAGAGTTCACAAGGACTAGTCCTCGAGCAACAGTGATGGATGGATAAAGCACTGTAATTAAGATCAAAGGCCACCAGCTCCTGCCTGGGTAATTACGCATTTCCCAGCTTCTGAAAGTCACTTTGTTCCATTTAAAAGAAGATGAGAAGCAGACACAAGTGATGTGTGCTTATTGGTTAGTCAAGGTTTTGGAAATGACAGTTATTAAATTTTTTTTTTTACCTTAAGCCATAAGAATTTGAGGAATCATTTGGATGGGAAAAAAATAATTAGGACTTCATTCTAATGTTTATTGGTATTATTTACCTTCTCTATTCTCACTTATCTCTTCTTTTAATTATAAATTTGACTTTCTGAAAATGAGATCAAAGCTAGTAAGGCTGAGAAACAAGAATCTGACAACTCACATTTTCCTGCCACTTTCAAATCTCCATTACCTTTTCTTATTTTTGTTTCAAATGAGCAAACATAATTTGCCAGGTTCAACAGCAAACTCCCATTCTCAAATTCCATTAACTCGTGGTGTCTCTTATAATTGAAGGCAAAATTAGTGGCACAAAAATAGTAAATCTGAGAAAGCCTTTTGAGTTAACATACAGGAAAGAGAAACAAGTGTGATAATTTAATCATTCACGTATTTACCCAGTGGAGGTTTTTTTGACATAAGCTTATTAGATGTTTAATAACATGGGGTGCAATAAATGTAGAACAATACAAATTTATCATGAAGGAACAGTGTGATACAGACATTAGTTTTTAATATTACATAATATACTGCACCTCCAGTTTTTTGATTGCTTCTAATTAGCCTGGAGCTCCATCAATGTGGTCAAGTTTTGGACCATCTTTCAACATAGCAAATGTAACATCTTTTATTTTAAAATAAGCATTGGCTTTTCTTTCTTCCCATCTTATCCTAGTTCACAGATACTCATGTTTTCATGATTAAATTAAATAGTGTCATTTACTTCTTAATTACAAGTTACAGTATACAAATAAGTTTTCAGAGAGAGGCCCTGCTTTCTTCCAGTTTTTCTAGGACATTGTTCCCATCTCTTAATAAAAAAAACAATAAGAGGCACGGTTCGTTTTTTATAACTTGCTTTTCTTCAGACAATGAATGAATATGTGTGCTTTGATAGGATTTCTTTTTTCCAACTAAATTGTTAGCAATCACAAGACAGCTAGTAAAAATGAAGACTAAATGAGCATCTTGACTGAAGAATCTAATTGCATGAATCTTTGTGGTTGTGTGTGCTTCTCTTTTGTATCCTGGAGAGGCTGTTGTGAGTTCTGTTGTGTTTTCTCATTATCTAGGGATATGAATGAATTACTTGGTGTCCGTTGCTGCAGACATGTACACTGATTGACACTAGCTATTCTCACACGGCCAGAGTGAAAACCTCCTGTGTTTCTCTGTTGTTGAGTACTACTGGTTCTACTATTTGGTAGACTATTTTGGTGAGACCTCTCACTTAGGTCTTATATATATTCAAACTCTTCAAAAGAGTAGACTAAAACCTCTTCTATTTGCCCTCATTTCTCCTCTATGACCTTTGCCTAAGCAAATGATTTTTTTTTAAAGCTTGGTGATACAAACATACTTTAAATAGCTTTAAATGTCAGAATAATTTTTTAATCAATTCAAGCATTAATTTGCAAATATAAAACTGTACCCATTTCTTAATCTAAAAAAAGAAATTATAAGAACATCTCAAACCTCAAAATGTATAAATCAAATTAAGAAAATGATATGCTCTTTGGATTTTATAGAAAGCTTATTTTTTTGGATTGTTTTTTGTTTTTTACCTGGTTGTTAACTACATTTTCAAGAAAATTTGTAAATAATGAACATATAAATAAACTGATAAACCCTGTGAAGTTGGAAGAAACAGAACAAAGGAAACAAGATACCATGAACACCTCAATTTCATTACCAAGTACAAAGGTATTTAATAATGTTTATTAAGTATGTATTAAGTGCTAGATTCATAAATTATGAAGAAAACTTCAAGGGTTCAGAATCTCATTACTTATTGATTAGAACCATTGTGAGTACTTTCTAACTGGTTGGTAACTTTACATGTCTAATGTAAGACCCTGTATCAGGATCCTTCCTATCAATGCGTACCTTATACTTTCATTGTTATTCTTTTATAACATTATAACTGGTTTAAATTTTATTATATATTTAGATTTTACTCACTATGTGACCTGCCCAGGGTAGACCAGTTGGACATACATATGTAGTCTTCTGATCTCTATTACCTTTTATTTTGTATGGATAGTGTCCCTGCCTAACTTTTCCTCTAGACTTTACTCACCCAAGGCCTGATGGAGTCCCAAGATTGTCTGTTTACTTAAAGTTGGCGGTGATTTTCCAGTTTGCTGGTAACAGCTAAATGTGTGAGGAATAGGTATGGTGTAGAAATGAGATCTCTTGGAACTGGAAAAGCAGGAAAGCTGTTTTTTAAAAGTATTTCAGGATGGTCATCAAAAGGAGGAAATTGTCGTTTGAGGAATCTTCTGTGAACAAGGAAAGAGGCTGAATAGGAGCAATTTGTCTATATATACTTTAGACAGATACCCTAAAATCTAATAACTGTCCTAAATTTTGAGAGATGAACATTTAAAATTGTTTTGCATGGTGCTAGGGATTGAAACCAGGGCCTTATGCATGCTGGGTAAGCACTCTAACACTAAGCTAGAGGACATGTCCCTTAGCCCTAGAGAATATGAATTTTAAGGAATAATTTTTACTTAATATAGTACCACTGAGGCAAAATTGAGAGAAATTATTTCTGCCCAGAGAATAAAAGTTTTCATCTGAATAACAGAGACCTCCCACACAAGGCTTCAGTTTTCAAAGCCAGGAATTACTGTTTAGAAACACGGGACTGATTATTTCAGAGGCTCTCCCTTTTAATTGATTTTTAATGCAATAATTTTGATCCCTGTCAATCCCCAAATCCTATCTGCTATCTTCAGCTTTTGAAATTTGCTGAGTTTTACATACCATAGACCCTATCAGATTAATTTCACTCCCCCCATTTTCTCCTTATCAATATGCTGGTTTTCCTCAGGTTAATAATTTAACCAAGCCTAACCATCACAAGAGGTTTGTTCCAGAAAAACTTTATTTTTTCTGGATCTACATAAATCACATTCACTTACTGAAGCTCATGGCAAAATAAAAAGCTTTATAGAGCATTTTTCTGTGTTGGGCCCTTTTTCCCTTTTCACAGAGGCTTCTTCCAAATGTTTGGAACCACATCTTCCTTCTGATAACTTCCCCACAATACTTTTAACAGTTCTGCTGCTTCTTCAATTCCAAAAGATCTTATCCCTACTCCATGCCTATTACTATAAGATCCAGCTGTTACCAGCCAACTGGAAAAACACCCCCATCTTTAATAAAACAGACAAGGCTGGGACTCCTCTCCAGGTGATGGATGAGTAGAGTCGAGAGGTAAAGTTAGGCAAGCATTCTTTCAAGTAAAATAATGACAGTGTGCCTTGCAGGAAGAGAACCTGTTGCCCTGAGACCTGAGATCCTTATAGCTTGTACTGGAGACTAAAATACAGCCAGACTGATATGAGCCTTTTAGAGACAAAACTGTAGTTTTGCATATGCAATGAACACAGGTGTTATTATGGAAGTGAAATCCTAATTTTTTTTATTTGAATTTCACTCACGGACAATGTTGAACATTTCATCGTGGACTTGATACAGTCCATTTGTATTTTATCTTTCACGATGTGTTTGTAGCATTAGTCTGTGTCGGATGCATTATCTAATGTCTTGTTATTTGGTTGTTTTAGTTCTTTGAATGTGTGAGATATTAATCTTCTGGTAGATACTTAGGTACCCAAGATTTCCTCACATCCTTTAGACTAACTCTCCACTAGATTAACTACTTTCTGTGAGAAGCTTTTTAGTTTCTGAAATTCCATTTATCAATTTCTGCCATCCTTTTCTAAGCAATGAGAACTCTATTTAAAAACGTGCCTGCATATGCCTGTATAATCAAGCACTTTCCCTTCTTTTTCCAGTAATAGTTTTTGAGTGTTAGATTTTTATATTGAAGTTTTTGATCAAATTGGAGTTGGGTCTTATACAGTTGAAGACAGTAGTTTTATGCTTGTATGTATAGATATCTACTTTTTGCAGTATATTTATTATGCTATCTTCTCTCTGATGTGTATTTTCAACATCTGGGATAGTTCATCTAGATTGTTAACTTGACAAAATCTAGAGTCACTTAGGAGACAAACTTCTGGGAATGTCTATGAAGGATTTTCCAGATTAGGTAAGGTGAGGTGGGAAGAACCGTGCTAAATGTGGGGGACACAATCCCAGGGGCTGATTTCCTGGACTGGAGAGAAAGAAGAAAGGGAGCTGAGGTCCAGAGTTCATCTTTCTCTTTCTCTTTCTTCTCTTGATTTGGATACAATGTGATGAGCCATGTCATATGCTACCATTCCTTCCTGCCACATCCAACTAGACCAGGAGTTCAAAGAAGTCTCTCTTTGTTTAAGTTGCTTTGGTTGATATTTTATGACAGCATCACAAAGGTTAGAGTATCTTCTTAAATACAGCAGCTAGAGATAAATGGATTCTTACTAAGATTCTTTGTTCTGTCCTATTGATCTGTTGTCTGCTTTGTGCCAGTTCCATGCTGTTTTGTTTATATGATTCAGTAGTACAATTTGTAATCAGGGATGATGGTTCTACCTCAAGCATCGTCTTTGCTCAGATTTGCGTTGGGTATCTGGAGTCTTCTGAGCTTTCATATGAATTTTAAGGATGCCTTTTCCATTTTGTTAAAAATGAAAATTTTACAGGGAATGCATTGACTATACAATATTAATTACTTCAGTGATTGAGTTTGAGGTGTCCTTCTACCTTCTACAGTTTTGTTCAACATCTTCAGTGTATTTAAGTTTTCACTGTAGATATCTTAGAGTTTTATTACTGTGAAGAGACACCATACCAAGGCAACTCTTATAAAGGAAAATATTCCACTGGGGATGACTTACAGTTTCAGAGGTTTAGTCCATTATCAGGAAGCATGGCAGCAAGCAGGCAGACATAGTGCTGGAGTAGCCAAGAGATCTTCATCTTGATCTGAAGGCATCCAGAAGAGACTGGATTAGTTTCACACTGGGATTAGCTTGAGCATTTAAGATCTCAAAGTCTCGCCTCCGCAGAGACAAACTTCCTCTAACAAGGCCACACCTCCTCCAATAAGGCCACACTTCCGAATAGTGACACTTCCTATGAGCCAAGCATTCAAACACATGAGTCTATGAGATCAATACCTATTTAGGCCACCACAGTAGAGTTCTTTAATGTTCTTAGTTAGGTTTATTCCCAAGGTAATTTTCTTTGGGTGAAAATTAAGAATGATATTGTATTTCTGATTTCTTTGTTCACATAGTTGTTATTGGTGTGCAGACTTGCATATGACTTTAGTATTAAATCACTATGCCACAGATGTTTATCAGATATGCAAGTTTTTAATTTTGAGTAGCATCTCTTATTTATAAAATCCTATCAATTTTAAATAAGAATACTTTGTCCCTTTTCTTTTCCAGTTGTAGCCCTCTTATTCCTTCTCAGGGTGTCTTGATTTAGCTAAGACTTCAAGGACCATACTGATTAGAAGTAGAGGAAGTAGACAACCTGACTTATTCCAGATTTTAATGAAAATATTCTGAGCTTTCCACCACTTATTATAACTTTGACTAAAGTTGTGTTGTATAAGGTCTTTAAGATGGTGCTCTTTCCATGAAAGTATATCAGTTTTGTCAATAACCCTTCCTAAAGTAGTCTTTAAGTCCACTTGCATGACAGATTACACTTACTGATTTACATAATTTGAACTATACTGGCATCTTTGGAATGAACATTGGGTGAATTATCCTTTTGATGTGTTCTTGAGTTCAGTTTAAAAGTCTTTTATTAAGATTTTTTTTTTGCATTTATATTCATAAAACAAATCAATTGGTAATTTTCATCTGTGGTATGACTATCTGCTTTTGACACTGAGGCTTCACAAAAGGAAGTCAGTAGTGTTCCATTGCCTTTATTTTATGGAATAGTTACTTCGTCTTTACATGTTTGGGAGAATTGAGTAAAAATTGCATGTGGGCCTGGACCTTTTTAGTTGCCAGACTATTATCACTGCTTCAAGCACTTTGCTTGGTTTTAGATCTGTTTAAGTTGTTTATCTTATGTTGGTTTAATTTTGATATGCATATAGAAATTCAACCATTTCTTTTAGATTTCCAGTTTAGTGGAATCTAAGATTTTAAAGTATGTCCTAATGATTTTCTGAATTCCATTGGTATGAATTATAATGTTTCCCCTTCTGCCACTAATTTGGTTGAGACTTTGCTTTCTGGGAGTTTGATTAAGGGCTTGTAAGTCTTTTCAAAACTACAACAACAACAACAAAGCAGTTCTTTGTTTTGTGTATGCTTTGTATTATTTTGCTGCTGTTGTTTGTTTGTTTCTATTTCATCAATTTTTGTCCTGATCTTAATTATTTCTTTCTGTCTACTGACTGGGGTTTTGGTTTGTTTTCGTTTTCCTAATGCCTTAGGGTATGTAGCTATTATTTGAGGTAGCACAGATTTTTTAGTAAAGGAGATTATGGCTCTAAACACAGCTCCATTTTCACCCTCATAGATCAATTTTTTGTTGTATTTTATGTTTTGGTTTGTTGTGTTTTCATTTTCATTGAACTCTAGGACTCTGTATTTATTTACTCCTTTATTTCTTTGACCATTTCATTACCGAGTGGCATCTTGTTGAGTCCCCATAATGTCCTATATGTTATACACTTTCTCTTGTTGTTGATTTATAATTTTATTCCACTGTGGTCATCTAGAACACAAGAAATTCTTTCAGTTTTTCTGTATTTAAGATTTATTCTGTACATGGTTATATGATCTGTTTTACAAAATGTCAAATGTGTTGCTGAGAAGAATGTGTTTCTTGAGTGTTTGGTTGAAATATTCTATATGTGTCTGATAGGTTCATTTGGTCTATATTATAATTTAACTCAAATGGGTCCCTATTTTTCTTGTGTTTATAATTTAATTTGTTGTTGTTGTTGTTGTTAGCAGTAGTTAAGAACCATGGCACTGAGGCCGGCCAGTATTGTTATGGTGAATTAATCTGTGTCTTTATGTGTAGCCATGATTATTTTAGTAAGAAGATACACTCATGTTCAGTGCTTATATGTTTAGAATATCTTCTTGCTGTATTGTTTCCTTAATATGATCTCCACTAACTTTGGCACAAAGTGAAGTTCATCAGATTCTAGGATCTGCTGGAATCTTTTTTCCATGTGATTGAGATACCATTTATATTCTTTTACTCTCAGCTTGTATCTGTCTTTGATGTTGTGGTGTGTTTTTTTAGACAAAACACATGGATGTACTCTATTTTTTAACCTGATCTTCTGGTCTATGTCTATTGGTTGGTATGTTGAGATAATTAATATTCAGGGTTAATAAAGAAAAATATGTATTAGTTTCTATTATTTTCCTGATTGTATAGTGTTTGATATTTTCTTATTCTGCTTTTCTTAACTGCTCTTCTAATAAGACTTATTAGTTCATGTTTTCCTAGTGTGGTTATCAATTACTGAAGGTTTCCTTCTTTAAGGATTGTCTTTTGAGTTGTCTTATTAATGACAAATTTCTCCAACCTCTTTTTAGCATGGAAATGTATGTTGCTTCTTTAATTATGACAGGCAGGCTTTCTATATATAGTGGTGTAAATTGGTAATTACTATCTTTCAGAGTATGAAATAGAACTTCCCCAAGTTCTGATGGCTTTTAAAGTTTCTTTTAAGATATGAACTATTATTCTGATGGGCTTGCCTTTGTGTGTGACTTGATGTTATTCCTGTAACTGTCAATATGCTTTTTGTTCTGTATATTTAGTAATTTTATTTATAATATGATATGAGGAAATTTTTTCTGGCCCTATCTATTTAGTTGTATTGGAATGACTTTTATTATTTTTCTACTATTAGTCCCTCAAGCATCCTTTCTTTCCATGACATATTGTTTCATATCACATTAAAATAACAAATGTAAAAAATAAGAAAGATAGGACTTTATTTATATTTGTTTCTTCTTAACAACAGAAAAATATGTTATAAAATGAAGTTTAACATGGAAGTGGGAAAGGTGAATGCATCTGTTTTTGACATTAGAGATGGTGTCTTGGTGTTTATTTTTTGGTATAGTCAGGTTGCCACATCAAAATAAGTAACAGGAGTGTAGTAGAAATGTTGAACATTGAGGGAAGCTTGAGTTTGAAATGGGCTTCTCCAGTCACAAGAGAGTGCCCTAGTTGTCACTGCCCAAATGATGCTATTCAGTTTCAACCAATGATAATCTTGAAACAAAATTGCCAGGCTAAACAACTTATGTGACTTTTGGCAGAATCATCTCTTAGATTCCTTTGTTGAATAGAGGAAGCTTGTAAATAAGAGTCTTTGTATGATGCTATCTCACCTTCAAGAATTCAAAGAGCTCTGACAAATAGATTCCAATTTCTTTGCCAGCCTTCCAGTGAGTAGATTCTTATACACAATGGTGATGATTTTGACCCAGACACTAACATCTATGTTTGAGCCCTTCAGTTTAAGATGTTAGACTGATAATGGGTGTCCTGTCATTCTGGTCTTTTCTTTATTCAGTCAAGGCTTAAAACTGTAGGCATCACTTGAATACCAGACATTTCTAAGATTGTAAAAATCTGTGAGAAGGCAATACTTATTTTTACATTACTGATTTTGATGAGGAACAGTTTATCAAAGTTATTAATAAAACCCATACATTAGTAACTTTAGGCTGTACAGAAAAATGATAAATATATGACCTGTTCTTAAGGACATGGCCGGGTGTCTCTCTAGAATTCTAACACCTTTTATTTCACTTACTTCATTTCTCAAGGTAGCTAGGCATTGTGTATTATGATGCCTATCTAGGAAGGCCATTTTAAAAAGACAAAATATGATTCCAAATACTGCTGGTTAAATTTGGCACAATGTAAAACCGGCTGACAGCTATGTAATTTGATCTTGCTTATTGATCTAATGATAGCTGATGTGAAGTAGAATATAGCCATATATAGCATACAAATTGGGGCTACAGTAGAGAACCTATATTCTGAATCTACATTCTTAGTATTTCTCTACCTTGACTGGTTATCAATACCATTTCCAACAACTCAACTAGCTCTTCCTTCCTTTTGATGGATTAATATATTTGACAGACTTGACTCTAGATATGAACTGTTGTCATTCTGTCTCTTTGATGTCTTAGTCAGATCCACAAGGTGTCACTTATAGAGGACTATTGGTATTATTGTTGATTCCAAGTTACTGTGATTATGTACATTATCATGATGAGTTCTCTTCTAAAATTATCATTAAGTTATAACCCACAAAACTGTTTAATTTAGACTGATGTAATCAGAACAATATAGTTCTTTTCTTTAAAGTCATGTGACTGTCCATCACTCTACTTTTACATCAAGGTACTCTAGCTTTCTGCATGTCTCTGTTGATCCTACATGAAACTACACCTTTTGTGGTTACATGGCAGCCAGACATTTTTTTGAAGTAGAAACTAGTAATGCTTTATGTCCTTTTTCTCATATCAGCACAGGGTAAAAATCACACTGCATTTTATGACATCTGCAGGTCATGATAAAATTGAGCTCCCAGCCAAATAAAACTCATACTATACTATATGGCTACTGGCAGAAGGCTAGGGGCTGTACTGAAGAATAGACCACATATTTATTAATGAGCAATCCTACTGGATAATTGAATTATCCAGTGTTTTTTTTTTAAATTGGAAATTTTATTTACATTTCAGATGTTTTCCCCTTACCCCTTTTCCCCCTCCCTCCCAGGAACTCTCTATCCCTTCCCCCCTCCTCTTGTCTCTATGATGGTATACCCCCACCCACCCTCTCCCGTACCTCACCTCCCACCCTCGAATACCACCCCCCACGATGTCCAGCCTTCATGGGACCAAGGATTTCTTCTCCCACTTATAAATAGCTCCCTTGCATATATAGCTGGAGCCATGGGTCCCTCCCTAAGCGCTCCCAGGCTGGTGGTTTAGACCCTGGGGGCTCTGGTTGGTTGATATTGTTGCTTTCCTCATGGTGTCACGAATCCTCTCAACTCCTTCAGTCTTCACTCTATCTTCTCTGTTGGGAACCCCATGATCAGTTTAATGGTTAGCTGTGAGCATCTGCCTCTGAATATGTCAGACTCTTGCAGACCTCTAAGGAGACAGCTATATCAGGCTCCAGTCAGCATGTACTTCCTGACATCCACATCAGCGTCTACCTTTGGTGACTGCACATGGGATGGATACCCCAGTGGAATGGTCTGCAAACGGCCCCTCCTTCAGTTTCTGTCCTGTATACTTTGTCTCCATATTTGCTCCCTTGAGTATTTTGTTACTTCTTCTAAGAAGGACTGAAGCCCCCTCACCCCCACTTGGTCATCATTCTTCATGAGCTTTATGTGGTCTGTGAGTTGAATCTTGGGTATTTCAAGCTTCTGGGCTAAAGTCCAATAATCAGTGAGTGAATACCATGTATGTTCTTTTGTGATTGGGTTACTTCACTCAGGATGATATTTTCTAGTTCCATTCATTTACATAAGAATTTATCGAATTCATTGTTTTTAATAGCTGAGTAATATTCCATTGTGTAAATGTACCACATTTTTTGTATCCATTCCTCTGTTGAAGGGCATCTGGGTTCTTTCCAGTTCCTGGCTATTATAAATAAAGCTGCTATGAACATAGTGGAGCATATGTCCTTGTTATATGTTAGAGCATTTTCTGGGTATATGCCCAGGAGTGGTAGAGCTGGGTCCTCAGGTAGTGATATGTCCAATTTTCTGAGGAACCACCAGACTGTTTTCCATAGTGGTTGCACCATCTTGCAATTCGACCAATAATGGAGGAGTGTTCCTCTTTCTCCACATCCTCACCAGCATCTACTATCACCTGAGTTTTTGATCTTAGTCATTCTGACTGGTGTGAGGTGGAATCTCAGGGTTGTTTTGATTCCCTGATGACTAAGGATGGGCAGCCAGACTTTTGTAAGCTCTAATAGTGAAGCAAAAAACTCTTTGCATGTTTGATATTTTTAAAAGTTTTTTGTTTTGTCCAAGCATGTTTAGTTTCTTATTATTTGTTCTAAAATCATTTTGTTGTTGTTGCTCTTAATTCTTTATATTTTTTTATGGGACTAGATATCCATAACTTACTATTTGTCATTTTTGCACTAGAACAGTTTGTTAGGGAGAAGCATCTCAAGCTTTTCCTCAAGTGGTTACACACATCTCAAGTAGTTGTTTGTGCTTGAGAGAGAAATTCTTGAGCTTCAATGATTCTTCCAGTAGGGTGGAAACGATTGAAGAATCAAATAAGTAGCTCCTCACCTGTATGTTTATGCTATTCATAGTAAATGCTATGCACCCAGACACATATTGATTTGTAAGACAAGTTCGTTCCTGTTAGATAAAACTGGGAAACTGTGTCCTATTTGCTAGTAATATATTTTAAGTATAAAACTTAGGGTTAACTTCTAAAAGACAGGAAATAAATACCTAGTTAAGTAAAAAATGTTAATATTCTAATATCATATTTCTTTATAGTCATCATTCCAAACACTCAGAATAACAGGCAGTGTGGCAAAGTGAAAAATACAGATTACTAAACTGAAATGGGTGTGTAAGAGAATAGTGTATTTTCTTCTATGTGCTATAATTCAATAAATTAGGTTTAATTTTAGCTTAAATATTTTGTTTTCTGGCTTTGCTATTAGAATGCTAACAATTTTATCTCACTATGTCAAAAATTCAATAAAAGATAGAAGCTATAAAAACTTTTAGTGTATTTAAAAAAAAATCTCTGCATGAGTTCATTCTAGAAACTGCTTTTCAGTTGCATATTTGTAGAAGAGATATATCATTGATTACCTTGAGCTTCTCGGGTATTCTAATGTCCAGAAGATATTTTTGAAACATCTCTTAGTATCAATAAAACAAGCTAAACAAATGATCAGTAGACTAAACTGAAAAATCTGATGTGCCAAAGTCTTTCCGTATCTACTGTTGACTTAGAAATTTAGCTATTTCCTGTAAACCAAAATACTCTTCCCTGGGCTTTCAACATAATATCTTTGGGCTCAATTCCTTCCTCCCAAACCAGACCATTCTATTTCCCATTGTCATGCCCTCAGTGAATTCCATGTTCACCTTTATGAGCTGGAAGGGATTTTAATCTGAGAGTCAGTGTGAAGAAGCCAAACTTTAGCTTTTGGATTTTGTTTGGATTGCTTGGGTAGGTGGATCATGTACCCTTTCTTGTGGTTCTTAAAGTGATAATAATCCAACAGTTTCTTCTGTACTGATTTAAGTCCTTGCCTAGGAGCAGGAGACTTAATTAAGGAGACTTAATTCCATAATTAAGGATCCACAGGTTTGGGAGACTAAAAATAATGTTTCTGATTCCCTTTTAACTTCTTTTAGTGTATTGGAACAAAGTTCAAATGGACACAGAATAAAAATCTTTGAAAGTCATTTAGAGAAAGTGACAATTTAGCCAAGGTTGTTCTCTGGCTGTCTTATGAAAAGAAACAAGTAGAAAAAAAATCATCAGCTTTTCTTAGACCCAGTATCTAGGGAGTTCTATATTTGAAGTATTTATTCTTTGTAGACAAAGATAGTGCCTCTGACTAATGTTTGCAAATATCAGCATCTCTGTTTGAAAGCTTCGTTTGAGCTCTGTTTCACAGTAACCCTAGTTAAATGTGGTAATGGAGTCCAGAAGGTGTGCAGATCTGCTAGGAATAACAGAGTTCATGCTAGCTGCATCCTGGTTCATCAGTAAAGGAAGTGATACAGGACATCCCAGAGGAGTAGATTTAGAGAGATACAATACTAAAGCATCTTAGAGGCCACAATCTGAACTTCTAGAGTTGATGTTATCCTCTGAAGTCCTCAGAACCCAGTTGCATTAGAACGAGCAAAGTGTCTGTACCAGGCCTGGGTGTTTTATTTCATTCTTTCTTTTACCCATAAATTATTTCAATAATAAGATTCCTGTATTTTTCAAACGCATTATTAGATTCTTTGACTATAGAAGCAAACATTAATTATTATCTCTTGAATGTCTTGCTTGTTTATAGCTCAATTCATCTTCAGAACAGTTTAATGACCTAAAACAAAAATTCAATTAAATGAGAGGTTAAGTCACAAGTCTAACCCTCTATATAGCTTTGAACTTCAAACTTACTTAGACCTAACTGACTTCTAAGACCATATTCTTTACCTTCTCTACCTCACCATAATATCTGGCCTTAAAAGACATAGGGGTGGAGCGAATGTGAACAACAATCATGGCCTGGCACTCAGAAGTGTTGTTCATATATCATTTATTGAAGAATGATGTTATTAATAGACAGTTTTCAAGTTGGATTTATGAAATGCACAACTCTGATTGTTCTTTTTCCTTTTATTTCTTCTCAATCTCTTTCCTTCCTTCTTTTCTTTCTTTTCTTTCTTTTCTTTCTTTCTTTCTTTCTTTCTTTTTTCTTTCTTTCTTAACCCCCTTTCCTATGTCTCTCCCTCTCCAAAACTAGTTTTGAAGATAAAAATCATTGACCAATAATGAAAAGTTCTGATCCTAGATCTTACTCAAAATGCCACTTTTCAATATAAATTTTCTCCTATCATGTTCAAGTTTTAATAAAATATGACAATAAGAACATTTATTCCTCATTCTTAGTTGATGAAATATTTTGACAATCCCAGGTTATTTAGTTCTTATTTAAACATTAAATATACCAATATTTCATGTCCTTTTAAGTGAATGCAATATTCATATTTATTTTCCAATGGCTAAAGAAACTTTAACCATTTACATGTGTATATAGCTTAAGAATATACGTTTTCTAGAGCAGACATGTAATAGCTGGTAGAGACACAGGTGAACTGGTGCTAGGATATGCCTGCTCTTGGCAGCTTAGCATTGCAGTTCGAGGAATTTGGCAAATTAGTTATGAAATATAGTCATTATTATAAAAATAAACTATATTTGACTTAAAATAAGAAAAACAAAGGTATATATACTCAAAACTTTTGTACTCTGCATTCATGATCTGAAATAGGCCATGATTGGGATATTTATAAGATATATGTTTGCAAGTGCTACAATTTATAGCTCTTTCGCCCAGGGATGAAGTTGTTGAATGTGTGTCAACAGACTGCTAGAAAAGGAGACAAGATAAATGTTGATCTGTAAGAGCTACCCACAAAGCCCGACTTAGTTGAGTGTTGTTATCTTTGCTTTATGCTTAGGAGGCTGATTATCAGGTTCCAGCTTTGTGTATTTTGTGTAAACTCTCAAGGGGGCTATGGTCTCAGTAGTTGAAGGATGAACGTCATGCTTGCAACCATTTTAATTTTGAGGGTTTTGCAACTGATGGGCTTTCCTGAGGACCAAAGTCCACATGCTGAGGATGGTGGAGAAGGAAGCTGAGAAGAAGTTGGACTCTTGGTCATGCTATTCAATTAACTAAATCTAAAATCACACTTCAGGCATTTTGTCATGTGAAAGACATATTTTAAAGCTACATTTAATTGGGGTGTCTATTTCTTATAGCTAAAGGTAACCTGACTAATATACCAATTACCCGTTTTATAGATAAAAGTCAGATAATTTCTACAGCCAGGACAGTTAGGAAAGTTCACATAAGGTCTTCTTAGCACTTCTATTTTCAAAGCTGGTCTTTTATTTTTAATCTTAAGTACAACTTTGAATTAATTATAGCTTCCAGTATATGAAAGTGTTATTTGAACCTAGGTCCTTTATGTGAAATGTAACCAGAAAGGAACTGTTTAAAGAGTATGAACAGTCTGACTTTATGTTCATATAATTATGGGCACTGATGACCATGTTGAATACTTAATATAGAACATAAAGTAAATAGAATTCTTTTCAGCAGAGGAAGTTACATTGAAATTCAGCCTTGCAAATGTGTGCAGAGTCCATTAATTTTGGAGGTTGTTAATACCATATTTATAAAATATATCATCAGTAAGTATATATCTAGTTAGAAACAGATGAGTCACATTTAATTAAACATTATCACTATAATTCCTTGGAAATTCTAAAAGTTATAGAAGCAATGCTAAAAGCCTTAATATGTTATTACCATATGATTCTTTAATACAAAAACACCATGTGGTTGAACAGGAAAGAAGGAGTCGTGGACTGCAGCTCCACAACCCTCAAGATTGTTATAGGATGCTCACAGCAACTAGGACCAAACAGTGACTGTGGGTGCCATTCTTGTGGAACTTAGAACTATGGGGAAGATTATTGCTGCAAATAGGAGGTTGTACATTCTAGCAAAACTCACAACATTTGAAGTGTTCAAAGTCCATATCTGTCCTGAATCTAAGTATTATTCTAATGATAGGAGACAGGAAATAATATATAAAATATAGGTGAGAGAGATGGAAATATATATCACTGAGCCACATTCATATATATATATATATGAATATGCGTGTAACAACAATTAATGAAAAAAGATGCCATTAACTTGAAAGACAGCAGGAAGTGGCATATAGGTTGCCTTGGGGGGAAGAAATGGGGAGGAAAATGATGTAACTATATTATAATTCAAAAAATAAATATATATATCATATATTATATATATTATATATTTTTATATATATATATATATATATATATATATATATATTATATATGTTGTTCAGTGATTAAGTAAACTATAACAACAGCATGATATTAGCTGAGGTATTGATGCATTTACCTGATGAGATGCTAGCTCACAGATGAAGAGCTTCTTGGTAGAACTGAATGATGAATTGTCCTAAGATAATGAAACCTAGATGACTCTCTTCCCAGTGACATGAGCACGGTGCCATCTTTGGTTCCTTGTCTGTGTCAAGTGTTTTCATGCATCCACACCTTCAAAACTGTGTACAATTGCAGAGATGGAGATTTA
Source organism: Mastomys natalensis (assembly GCA_021653895.1). Classification (NCBI taxonomy): domain Eukaryota; kingdom Metazoa; phylum Chordata; class Mammalia; order Rodentia; family Muridae; genus Mastomys; species Mastomys natalensis. The sequence continues at coordinate 292,789 of JAJTUV010000476.1, read as the reverse complement.
ATATTTTTAAAGGACAATAGAGGGATATATGTTTGTGACCATATGCAAGTCATCTAGTATTGGACTCAATTATTTTAGAAGCTGTTTTTACACTTTCCAGAAGCTTCTGTATCTTAAAAATTGGGCAACCCAGGGGTGAGTTTCAAGATTGCTTCCAACATTCTGGCTAAGTTCCTTACGCTGGAAGAAAGGAAGCTGAGGTACACACAGCTTAACACAAATACTAAAGTTACCTCAAAGATGAGAACTGCATTGGGACACAGGAGCATCACTGCAGGGTGCTAAATTTTCTTGGCTATCTTTAACATGGTGAGTACCAACTCCCCCTGTGGAGATTCTCAAAGGCAAGCTTTAAGCTTTAATGAGTAGCTGTAGCATGGGCCTCACTCTAGAACCAGAGTCAGCAAACTATGGCCTGTGGGTCGAAGCTAGACAGACACCTGGTGTTTTGGTAATTAAAGCTTTATTAGAGCATACTCATGCCCATTCATTTATGGATTGTCTACAGAGGCTTTGGCACTGCAAAGGCAGAGCAGGGAGAAGCAAAAGGAGTGTATGGAAAGAAGAATCCAAAATATGTTCTTTCTGGCTCTTTACAGAAAACAAAGCAAAAAATACTGGCCTCTGCTCAATCACAAGGTCCAGGTATTTCTTGGGTCTCAGCTGAATGCTTGGGTATATTAAACTTTTCCAGTCTGGCTGCATTGAGACTTCATGGTCTCCCAGAACTGTGGAATCTTGTCTCTGTTTTCTCAAGTCTGGGATATATGCTTATTATTTGCTTCTAATAGTTTTTTTCTTGAGTTCAGCAAGTTCACCTCTTACAAAGACACTTGAGTTGAATCAGTTTAGCCCTTAGGACAAACTGTGGCTATTGTGACCCACTGTATATGGGTGCTGGGAACCAAAATCTGGTCCTAAAAGAGCAACACATGCTCTTAACTACTGAGCATCTTTTCAGCCTTGAGTTTTAAAAGCTAACATGAAAAATACATAGTATTGTCAAATATTCATTTTAGTACTTACCAATAATTGATTACAGTATGAGCTATATAAAAACCCTCAGTACACTTACAAATTTTGAAATCATAAAAATTATGTTCTTTGTGAAAATGCTGTAGGTTATAAAGCAGAATAATGTGATTTTAAAGCTCCCCAAATATTTGGGATTTAGCAACACTTTTATAAATAACTTATGAGTGAGGGAAGAAGTCATAAAAGAAAATATGCTGAATGAACAGAAGATGAAAGGGGACAGACATTTTAGGATGTGGCATATACATTGATAAGGAGAAGGTCATGTTAAACATCTATACAAGAAAGTAAGGAAGGCTTAATAAATGTTGTAAATTCTGACATTAAAATACTGCTAAGAGCAAAACAAATTAAGGACTCAGTCAGCAAAATAAGAAAAATTAAATGATAAGGAAAATTAACGTTAGAGAAATTAAACAACAACCAGTGTCTGAGTTTTTCAGTAGAATTAAGAAAATTAGTTAGCCTCTAGCAAGATTAATTGATGGAGAAAAATTATAAAAAGTGAGCATCAGGGTAAGAATGAAACTACTATGAGCTACACATAATACTGGCATAAAACATTGGAGCAAAATGATAATTCTGTGACATCATGGAAACCTTCATATCATGAAAACAAACAATCCACATAGAAGGGCAAATTCATGAAAAAGCAACTTACAAAATATAACTTACCAAAAGTTACACAGAGAAATTAAAAAACGAATTACTAAATATAGTAAATACATTGATTTGCTAACAAAATCTTTCGACCCAGAAAGCATCAGGACCAGATAAATTAGTGCCTCTATTCAAAATACTAATCATTAGTCAAATTTATGTGAATTATTTCAAAATAACAAGAAAGAACACTTACCCACTCATTTTCGTAAGCCAGTGTGGTCCTGATTCCAAAATTAATGTGCTAGTCCTTCTTGCTTTCTCTTCCTGTGATAAACACGAGGACCAGAAGCCAGTTAGAGAGGAAACGGTTTATTTCAGATTGCAACTTACAATTCATTATCTGGGGAACCTGGGGCTGAGACCATAGGATGAGAGTTGCTCCCTGGATTGTTCTTCACGGCTTGCTCAGCTTGCTGTCTAACACCACTAAGTACCATCTGCCTTGGAGCAGTACCGTCCGGAGTAGGCTGGACTCTCCTGCGTCAATTATTGATCGAGAAAGTTGTAGAGGAAAAGGTTTATTTCAGCTTACATGCCCCAGTCCCCATATACCCTGGACGGAAGTCAGGATAGGAACCCAAAGCAGGAAATCAAGCAGATGTCATAGAGAAGTACTGCTTACTGGCTTGCTCCTCATAGCTTGCTCATGGGTAGGACCCCCACTGCGCCAAAGACTCCCACGTCAGCCATTAATTAAGACAATACCCCTGCACAGAAAGTACTTATTGCCTATAAGGCTCTGCACAGATATGTGGATGTTTGTGTCAAGGACACACACACACACACACACACACACACACACACACACAACGGGGAGAGAGAGAGAGAGAGAGAGGAGAGAGGAGAGAGAGAGAGAGAGAGAGAGAGAGAGAGAGGGCTGAGAACCAGAACTGGTAGATGGGGCTATCTGGGAACTGTAGGTCAGAGGGCAACTTACAGGAACTGGCTTTCTCCTTTGCCAACGTGACTTCTGGAGATAAAACCTACGTTGTCGCCCTAGTTGGCAGAAGCCTCTGTCTTTTATTTACAGGTCCGGGCATCTCCTGGAACTTGAGCTCTTTCTACCTCTTCGCCTCTAAAATGCTGAGATTGTAGGTTTTTAACCGCCATGCCTAGATCTTATCGCCCACTTTAATGAGCGAAATGACCTTTTTCTTTTTACATGGCCTTGATTTCAGTCATTTAGCTTGCATTTTTAAAGCTTCCATGGAAGACAGAAAGCTGGTGTCTAGGTCCTATGGGACTCATGGCTCAGCTTGTCAGACTACAGTCACTGTGGCGTGAGCGCGTATGCTACCTATTTACCGGGTTAAAGACAGAGGTTTGGTTCTAAGGCAGAATACATTCACTGCCTGTTCGCCACTTTTAAGACTGGAAATGGAATGCCTTTCCACAGTCACTTTTCTCCAACGTTTCTGTGGCCTTGAATTTACTCATTCAAAAGAACTCATGATTTGAGTCTGAAATGTCCCCACAGGCTCATGTATTTGAATATACCAGTTGGTGGCATTCTTTTGGGAGGTTGTGGAACTTTAGGGATATGGGATCAAACTGACAGGTATATGCCACTGGGGACAGATCACTGAGGGTTACAGCCCTGTCACTTGCTTCCAGTGAAATCTCTGCCTTCTGGTCTAACAGTGAGACGCAACAGCTGCTAACTCTCACCCTCTCACACACACGATGAAGTCATTCTGCTTGCCTTCCCCACTACTCTGTGAGCCTAATAAAATGGATGATAAGCTGCTGTTGTCAGATATTTTGTGACAGAAAAGTGCAAAGTAACTGAAAACTCTGAAAATGATAAGAAAAAATCATTTTTGAAGGCTAACTGATAAAATGTATGCTTCCTGTGTGTAGCGCACTTTATGAAAATATACTGTTATATGAGTTCTACCACAGAGCGGCCTTTTCTGTATGCAGTGAGAACACTTAAGAAGCATCCTCTCTGGAACTGCCCAGTATGTAGCAGAGGATTCTGAGCTACTCTCAACTTGCTATACTTCTGTTTCTCAAAACTTCGTCCCGCTTAACTGAAACTTTGCCCCATTTCTGCCCATCCCTCCATTTCCTCCTGTTACATTTTTGTATCTTCCTTACTTCAGAGTGGCGCTCAACCTTCCTAATTCTGTGACCCTCTAACACAGTTCCTCAGGTTTTGATGACCCCAGTGATAAAACTATTTCTTTGCTACTTCATAATTGTAAATTCACTATGATTATGAATTGCAATGTAAATACCTGATTTGTAGGCTATCTGATATGCAACCCTGACTTAGTATATTTTTCTCTACCTTCCTCGACATTGCTTCAAGTTATGAGTCTTTTTTAATGGTAGGTAATACATATTTATAACAATGTATACATAGCATCTTCCTCATTGATTTTCCACTGATGAACTGATATTTATTTTGATTCCATAGCTATTGATAGTGATGGAGTGAATACCAGAGTGCAGATGTCCCCTGAGATGCTGGCTGCAGTCTCTTTGCATACATACCAGACATTGGTTGCTCCAGTCCATGCTAGTTGAATGTGTAACTTCTTGAGGCACCTCCAAGCTGGTGTCCAGCGTGGCTGCCATAATTTACATCTCCCCATGTGCAGGCCTTCTCTTTCCTACATATCTTTTTCAAAACTTGTGCATTTTCCCTGTTAAGCTGTCGGCTGGGAGAGGACATTTTAGTTAAGCAACACTTGTAAATTTTCTACTGAGAAATGTTTATTTAAGACATGTGTCCATATTTATAACCAGGCTATGTTTTGGTTTTATTGTGTTTTGGTGTTGAATTGTTTTATTTTATGTGTACATGAGTCTGTGATGTGTGTGTGTGCATTTGTTCATTTGTATGAGTGTGGGTGTGCCTAAGGACATGTCAGAATACAACTGCAGATGTTGGTTTTCACCTTTCTCCATGTTCTGTGGCAGAGTCTCTGCTCTTTGTTACCGCATATGACAGGCTAGCTGCTCCATAAGCATTTGGGCATAGCATTTTACTTTATCTCTTCCCAACTCCCCATAAAAGCCCTGGGATTGGAGAGTCATACCACTATGCCAAGCTTTTACATTCTGAAGATTCAAGCTCATCCTTGCATAGCAAGCACTTACCCACTGATCAATCTCCCAGCCCCAGTTGGCATAATGTCCTACGTTGGTTAAAGATACAGGAAGTCCCAAGCTTCACTCCTCAAAAATGTAAAGAAATAAAGGAAGCTTGACCCTGAAAGGAATAAATAAAAATCACTTATTTTTTAAGATATTTCACTATTGTAAACCAGCATTGCATTAATTATTCCAAAGATAAATTTTAAAAAGATAAGTAAATAGGAACTTTATATCTTTGAGTAGAATTACAGAAATGCTGCGGAAATATCTAGTGAAGCAAATGTAGAGATCATATCACAAGGCATAATACACATGACCAACAGAAAAGAGAACATTTGACAATAGACAATATCTTCTGATGATACAAATGTCAACACATTAGTTAGAGAGAGAAAATTCTTCAACCTAATAAGGCTCATAGCAATTCAAGTATGTGCACTTTTTACATGACTTGTTGGCGACACATGGAAATGTTTTTCTTTAAGATTGAAAAAGGAAAAGGATGGCAACTTTTCTAGATCTATTTTAGTTTTCTTCTCCATCCTACAGATGTCTTTGCATCCCTTTGCCTATTAAGAATTTGATCATCATATATATCAGTGGGCATCTCTTATGTAGTGGACTTGAATTTATTTCAGCTTCATCTGAACAGCCATTTTCTTCTTTACATATAAAAACTATTCTATCTTTTTAAATTTATTTTTATGTTTTTAATGTTCATTGACATTTTATTGAATGTGTGTCTGTGTGAGAGAGTTGGATCCCCTGGAACTAGAGTTACAGAGATTAGGAGACTGGCTTGTGGGTGCTGGACAATAAACCCAGGTCTTCTGGAAAAGATGCCAGTACTCTTAACTGCTGAGCCATCCCTCAAGCTCTGAATTGTCCTGTTTATGAATAAAGAAGATTTCTTGCTTCTGTCTTAGGTTGTTAGGATTTCTACTGTTGCTGTGTCTGAGCTTTTATTATATTGAAGAATTTTCCCTCCATAACAAATTTGATGGCATTTTTATCATCAGAGGATATGGTATAATGCTATCTCTTTCCTTGGCCATGGGTAATACCCTTTTTAATGTGCTCCTGTATTTTCTTGAACTTATTGAGAATTTTGAATTCTTCTTAAGCAGTACATATTTATATGTCCTCCTTTTCTCTCCTCCTCCTGCCTACCTCTCTCCTTCCTTCCCTCCCTCCCACCCTTTCTTCATCAGATGCTGGTATTTTGTTTGATTCCTTATGTGGTATTAGGTTTGTTTGTTTGTTTGTTTGTTTGTTTTTTAATCTGTAATTTTATTAAGACAAAAACTGAGAGTAAGATGTGAAGTTTACACTTAAACAGAAATTTTCACATATATCTTAACACATGTTGAAAAAGATTTTACAATGTAGTTCTATTTACAGGTCTAGACAACACTAAAACTTGATGGATTTCGTGATTCAAGACAGTATTTTGGACATCAGTTAATCTGAAGATTTTGTATTCTCAAGTGAACCACTACCCCAATATGAAAATTAATCTCCTGAGACCAGAGCTTGTGAAGTCATTCAATCCTTGAATTGACTCAATGGAATTTGTGCTGTTAGTAACTGAACCTGCCACAAGCAGTTTCAGGGTTCAAAGCTGAAAAACAACAAAGAAAAGAAGAGAGGGGCTCCAAGAGTCTCCACCCTAAAAGCCCTCCTATAGACCCTCCTGCAATACTTAAGCCAATGGCTTAGATGGACAAACTGATATTTATAACTTTGTAATTAGAAAAAGGTTTCTTTTCTCCAATTTCAAGAATTAGCACCTCTAAGGCAGAGTGGTCTGCCTCTATACACTCTCCAATCAGCTTTCCCTCTCCAGTCAGTTTCCATCATCAAAAGGCAGCTTTGATAACTCAGAACTGGCTTTGTCCTTTGTGGGCCACTTTGAGCTCAGGTTGGGAGCACCTTAGCTGAAGGTTTTAGGAGTAACAAGATTCTTTTTTTAACAGTCTATCATAGTCCATATTTATGGTGTCAACGACATTTTTTTTTGAAAAGGCAAAATATTCTGGACATAGAACCAATTTATTAGTTAGCCGTTCTACTGTTTTACCATGTCCCCGATCAGGCCCCAAATTTTAGCCAAAATGATTCTACCCATCTTCCTTCCTCCCTGCCACAACCCCCCACTCCCAATTAATATATCGGTAATAGCCAAAAAACTACACACATGCTAGGCTGTAAAAATGCAGTTAACACTATTGGGAAGAAGGCTGTGGGTTGTGGAGATGCTCTTTGAAGATCGACAGTATTTTTGCTTTCCCACATCCCAGTTCTGCAGGTTTTGTTCTTCATGGAAGGGCCACCGATTCCTTTGCAAAGCGCAGAACAGGTGGCCTTGAAGCACCGTTTCCCCTCCATTGGGATGGGTCTGCAAACTATACAGCTTAAACAATTTAAAACTCTTGAGCTGTGCTGCAGGACACAAACCATGCTGGTTCTTCAAAGGACATCTTCTCAAGCCAGCTCTATGGTGTCAAGACTAGTACAACTCCTTCCCTCCCCCTTGAAACCCAGAGTCAGAGGTGACAGGGGCTGGTACTCAACAGGGCTAATTCTTGCCGTCTTTTTGTCATCATCCTCTGAGTGGTAGGAATGCCACATTAGTCTTTCCTCATTGAAGGATATAACAACCTGTGAGCACTTGACATTGTCTTCCTTGGCAGGGACCAGGTCAGCCTCATTGGAGTTTTTCCATTTCATCAGGAACATGAGTTCTCCACTGGAGTCAGTGACTCCAATAATCTGCTCTGGCTCCAAACCCCGGACAAAGCCTCTTGGCCTTTCTGACTCTTCTCTCTTCTTTGGCTTGCTTGTCTCTCCCTTAGTCTCAGCTTTGAAGATTTACCTCCCTCAGATTTATCTGTCTCATGAGCTGTTTTCTGTGACTGTAGAAACTCAGCTATAAGGTCAGGGCAATCCAGATTCTCTTCTGGCTCCTGAGTGTTGTCCTCACCTGAGAAACCCTTCCACTTTAGAAGATTTTCCATCTTGCCCTTAACAATTCGCCGATCAAGAACTTTTTACACCACATATTCCTCTTTCTCTTCTTCTAGTACCTCCTCTACTTTCTTCTTGTTTTAATTTTTTAACCCGTAGTACCCGCCAGCTTTCTTGTGTGAAGGGTGACACTGCTCGTAGCAGCACCCGACAGTCCAAGAGGAATCAGTGCAGTGCTACTTGCGCGCTGCAAGGTCTGGCAGTCCGAGGGAGTGGTGCTCAGAGGAGTAAAAAGATGCATCGTGGTATCAGGTGTGATGGCTTATGATCGCCGGAATTTTTATTGGTGGATACACTGTTGCATAAGTAAGCTGCTCTTAAGTATAAAGTCTAAGGATTATCTTTAGCTATAAAATCTCTACCATTTAGTCTAGCCAGGGAGTGTAAGTAGGTACACCCGGTTCTGTGTTGGGCTTGTTACTGGAATCTTTAATAGATGTGCTTGATGGTTGTGTGGTGAAATGATCAGGCCTGTTATGATGTCCACAGGCATTTTCCTAGAGTCTGATATTTTCATTGGCAGATCTAGAGGCTTAGACTCCACAGCAAGGCTTCTTCTAGTTTAGTTCTATAATGACTGTCCTAGAGCTTTATTCCACTGGAGTGAGTGGACTGGTGATGTCTGTTAAGATGTACCCATGGCCTATGTGCTGGTGCTATACTGAGGCAGGAGTCCAAGGGCATTCAGCCTATAGTTGATCCTTTCTCATAACTGGTATAGCCAATATAGTACAAAGTTAGGATTGGAGCCTCTCTTTCAAGAGCCCATGTTCTGAGATCCAGGAGCTATGTAATGCTAGGATGCTTTGGGGCAAGTCTGGTACTTAGGTCCCCAAACAAGCTGAGGACTCCCTTTCCCTTATTGGATGGTATAACTTTCCACAGTGGCCAGCCTGTACTTGATGAGTAGGTGACACTGGTATTGTTGAAACTCGCCTTCTGAGCTTGCAAATGCATTGTTATAGCTTTTGTGCTAGGTTTAGCTGCTATACTTTCTCACCTGGATCTTTTTCCTTCCAGGAAAAAGCTTTTCTATGTGAATAGCTGTTTGCATTGTGAAAGAGTAAGACCTGGATTCTCCTGGTTTGGCACTTTGCTGACATTATGCCCATTAACAAGAATTTTAAAGTTTGTAATTAGGTAAAAAAAATACTAAATATTTGGATATTAATAACATTCACATATATACACTAAATGATTTGTGGGAAATATCTTATTTAGAGCAAGAACAATAATATAAATTAGCAAAAATTAAAACTACAGTTCAGTTTTCTACAAACTGCTCGTGGCAAAGAAGTCTGGACACGTTGGCAGTGAATTTTATTTTGGTCCTAGAATTTTGGGGTTTAAAAGAGAACAGGAAAAATAAATGGCCTAGAAAAGAATTGAAAAGCAAAAGTTAGATTTCTCCTCATCAGATATTAAAACATATTAAATTTTATGATAATAAAAATTGTAAAGTAGTATGAGTACAAGAATAGATGACCCCCAAAATTGGTAAAATATCATGGGAATCCAAAGAATTAACTCTAAAGTTTGGTGCTGACACCAGAGTGCTAAGAAGGGATAAGTGGATCACAGTGTCAGTGAGAAGAACAGAACCAGAGGGAGAAAATGAAGCGGGGACTTTTATCAAACTTGAAATGTTCACTAAGCATAAAGACAAAGGGACAAGTCATAGAAATGAGACCAAATGATTTGGTTTGTAAACTCTCTGCTTAGTGTAGATCGTGGATTATTAAAATTATGTATGTATTAATTAATGCAAGAAATTAATAAGGCAACAATTATTCCTTAACCAATTTTTCCCCCAAAACAACACAGGAATCTGTAATATTTCAAAGCCTTAGGTTTTCCTTAGCTAGGCAGATTCTCAACTAGCTCATCTGAGTTAAACTGACTTCCTAGCCCCATCCAGCCAGATGGCAAGCTATACCTTCCAGGCTCATAGCCATGTCTGTCTCCTTTCATGTCTCCAGGCAAAAGGCATTTTTTCTTTCTTCTTCCCAGGGTTCCATTCTCCATCTCAGGAAGTCCCATATCCCACTTGCTGGAGGCCATTCGGCTAACAGTTTTTATTACAGCCAATTAAAGAATGCCTTAGGATGATGAGGAAGGCTAGAGACACACTTTCACACAACACACCTCAACAGCCTCGAATTTGAAATAATACCATCATGTAGAAATTAAACAGCTTACTGAGAAGATATTTCAGTCCATGAGAGAGTGTCAATATATTCTAACATATATTTGAATACACCAATGCAAAGCCTAAGATCTCAGGTCTCAAGAAAATTCACAAAGACCATTAATAAGTAATTCTTCCAAGAAAGAATGCAGGTGCCGAAAGCATATACAGAACACTCAATTTTGCCAATAATTGAAGAGAGCAAAACTGAAAGCAACCTGTCATTTTCTGATAGATAAATTGGTACTTTTATTTTCTCTTTGTACTGTTAATAGTCACTGCTGTGTAGAGTTACAGAATTTTAAATTGTTACACCCTCTCAAAGGAAAATAGGGTAACATTTTGCAAAAGGAAAAAAAATTCAGCTATGGGGATGGGGGGAAGAAGGTGGCACAGTGAACTTTCTTGGAACATACTCAACCTTGAGTTGCTCTTCCCTCAACAAATGGATTGTTTAGAAGTTTTATTTCCTGGAATCTGCCTTAAAGATGGAAAATGGTTTAAACTATTTATGGCACTGTTCATGGAAGCATAATTTATAAAGACAAAGATGACCTAAGAAAATCAATGATAAAGTACTCTCTGTGGCTTTTAGCTAATGTATTTGCCCCTTCTACTCTGAAATCTCCTATTCAAAATATACACAGACAACATTCCTACCTTTGTGCTTATGGTCCCTATTTGGAGAAGGCTCTTTATTCTATTACCTCAAGACCAAGACCCTGATTCTATAGCCTGCCCTTGACTGAGACTCATAAAAGAATTGAGCCTGAATCTTTGCAAGCCTGGGGACTGAATGACTCATGGAGTCAATAATACTATGGCACACATAAATTCATCACATTAGGCCCTTCCCATATATTATATTATATTTTAGCTTCACAAAGATATTATCTGATGCTTCTATAGTCCCTATTGTCCAGATGAGAAAACTGAATTTAAATTTCCTACATAGCTAGTAAATAGTAAATGTGAGGTATTAGCCCAAATTTGTGATAGTCTGTGAACAAAACACTTAATGATCACAAGGACAGTATCTAAAGAACAACAGTGCCTAACTTATATTAGACAAACATGTGCTAGACTCAGCAGTAAGTGCTTTCTCTGTATCTCCTCATTTAAGCTTAGCAACAATTTCATGAGGAAGACACTATTACTATCCCCATGCACAGAGAGGAAACAGGTATGGAGCCCCTATATAAGACACCCAAGGCCTAAGTCCTGTAAGTATTAGAGAACAAATGAAGCCATGTTAATTACTCTTTCCTGACATTGCAGATGTGATGGTTTTGTAGCATGTTATAGCATGTGCTTCATTTATTCACCCTTTTTTTTTTTTGGAAACAAACCTTTGTCAACCCAGTTGCTGAAGTACAAGATACCAGAGCAGCAGATACACAGTAGGCAGCAGGAACAAATGCCATTTATAAAACCCAAGAGCTATATTTCTTTCTTAGTTTCCGGTGAGTCAGTCCCAGCCCCTATCGTATTCCCCATATTGAATGTCCCACTACAGAACAGAAAGATCAGAGTTTCCAGACAAAGCCAGCGTGATGACTTCACCTGCTGTTCCTTTGTTGGGCACTCGGTCTCCTCTTTATGCTTACACATGACGTCCTTGTGGTAGCCTGCCAGTCTTACCCCTGCTCACTGCTTTTGAATTTGTAGAATTTCTGTCTTGAATGACCTGGAGTAACAACAACTCAGCACCTGTTCTCAACGTGGTAAAGTGCGCAGTGTTCTCACCAGAAGGATATCTGCAGAATGCAGACATGTCACCTAGGATGAAAAATGGGCCACATAATGTTTTGCATTCAAAATTGGAAGGTTTGATTATATCCTAACCATTTACAGCTTCAGCAACTGCCTGAAGACAGTTGGAGAAAGTATCACTGTGACTGCAATATGGGTGTGACCAGCAAACAATAACCCACAGCGTCATATAGACTCTGTAAAGTTCATGTCGCTTGATTTCCCAGAAGAAACTTTCCTTGCATCCTTTATTCTTTTCTGAAATAAGTCAATATTCATTTGAGAACTTCAGTAGGCTAGTGTTATATGCAGAAATAGTGAACTAATCTTGATATGTTCATTGTATCAAAACTTAAAATCCTATCGGGAGGAGAGATGATGGATTCCAATGCACTTAATAAATATTATAGTGACCAGATGGACAGAATATTATCCTAATGGCGCTCATAGAGGGACTGATTCTACAATGCAAAGGTGAAAGAGCTTACAAAGGGAAATTTAGAAATGGATCATTTCATGCAGATATAGCATGATGTGAATAAAGCAAACTGAGAACTGCGGGTCCATTAATGTGTCTGAAAGTGAGGGTAAAACATGAGACTAGATTAAACTGGCATCATATGGTGTAGCACTATATCTTCCTGCTACACTATATTTGCAGTGGAGGTCAGTGATTGGTCAGTAGAAGAGGTAGGCGGAGTGAGGAGTTGGGAGGAAAAGGAAGAGGAGGAAGAACGGGAGGAGAAGAGAGGAGAAGAAAAATGGAGGCAAACGTCTGTGTCTCTGGGAGTCTCGAGTAATTAAACATATCAAAAGGTTAGATATTGGGTAACATTTCTATTGTGTGGGCATCTTGTTTATTGAGCATTTCCAAATATATAAACATATTGGATAATCTTTAAGCAATAAGAGTCTACTGGGAACCACAAGCATGGCGGGTATCTTCTGGGGTTTAGCAGAGAACCATGAGGGTGACAGGGTTGGCCCAAAATCTATGCTTTGGGCATGGTCACGATGGAGCTGACTAGCAGTGACAGCAGCCATATAACGTTTCCTGGACATCAGGACCGGTGCTTCTTGCTAGCTGGAGCTGCAGTCAGAGAGGAAACAGCGGGAACATGGCAGCTGCCAGGGAACAAACCGGACCATGTGCCATTTTTTAAGGATTTCCCGTTTCATAAGGAGGACATGAAGAATTAAACTATGCATTTCTAGGTATTCACTATTATCTCCTTTCAAGTAGAAATCTATAGGTATATATAAAGAAAAAAAATAATGATGCTAATTCTTAAGAGGCTAGAAGGATAGAAGCATAGATAAAAGTGTAACTTGTATCCCACTCTGTAATTTGTGCCTTTTACATTTTTATAGTGGAAGAATACACACACACACACACACACACACACACAACACACACACATAGTGAGAGCGAGAACTAGACAAATAAATGTGACATAGACTAGTATAGTAGACAAAAGAATGACACCAAAGTGTGACAGACCCCAGGGAAAGTAGAAACAGGAATACCTAAATGGGCTCTGATGAAAATTCTGACCTTTCCTCCTAAATATATGTCATTATTTTAGATGTGGCCAATAAACAATGACAGAATCAGTTGGTTGCTTATCCCAGTCCTTAGGAAGCTTCCTAACGGTGAGTAGATAATAAGGAAGTGGACGGAAGAAAGGTTGGCTGAGGGCTGCTCGTGCTTACAAGACTTGATGTTGTAAAGAAACAGTCAATGAGCCAGAGATACTGATCTCCAGGCTCTTTGTAAGTTTAATTTCGTGTTTTTGCTTCACTTTATTTTGAAAAGTTGCAGCATTTTTCTTCTTGGTCATCAAGAAGAGATGTTCTTGATGTTTGCTCTTGCCCCAGGTTCTGTTCCCTCAGGCCTGGCTTCATGGTTTCTTAGCTGTTCAGCCTTCCTGGAGTAGTTACTCTGCTCCCTAAGGCCAGGCTGTATGGTTGCTTAGTTCCTTGGCAACCTTGTAGGACCTGCTCTGAACTTTCCAGAGTACCTCACTATGAATTCCAACGAGACATGGGTGTCTTCCATACTTCTACAACTGGCTTCCAGTCGCTCCTCCATAAGCATGTGTTCAATGGAAGAAAGGAAGAAGGGTAAGAAGGAGAATAAAGGAAAATAAATTGCTTTCTCAGGTGGCTTTTCTACAGAAAATGGTGCAAATGTTTAAAGCTATTTTTTGCATTCATCTCACCCTTAAAGGACAGAAAGAAGACTCAACTTTCAAATATTTCAGTGGTTCTCATTCTTCATAATGCTGAGAACCCTTAATATACTTCTTCATATTATGGTGTCTCCCAGATGTAAATTTATTTCTGTTGCTACTTCATAGTACTTTTGCTACTGTTACAAATAACAATGTAAATATCTGATATGCAGATGGTATTAGGCAAGCCCTTTGAAAGGGTTGTTCCACCCCTAAGGGATCAAGACCCACAGGTTGAGAACTGCTGAAATATTTGTTCTTCACAAAACAGCAAGCCTGACACTGTATAAACTATCTGGGATACAAGTGAACAATGAAGAGAGAGGACAGAGCAGCAGGACCAGTGCCCAGGCATTGCCGTCAGCAGCATGGACACCTTGAGTATCCATCCCTGACTCTGTAAGCTACAGTTTCTGTTCCTGCAAAATGAGGATCTGGAGTAGGAGTTTTCTCAATTGTTTTTTTTTTTTTTTTGTGAGGAAGGGACAAGGAAAGAGGATGCATAGCTAGGACTCATTAATGAAAGAAAGTAAGGCAGGAGAATTGGGCTCTGAGCTCTGAGTTCAGGGACAGGCTTCATATCCACAGTCCTCTTACGTGTTTGAAATATATATATATATATATATATATATATATATATATATATATATATATATATAAAATATTATATATCAAAGTACAAATATTAAATATATACTATATGATAAAATATTATATATATTATATATATAATATATACATATTATATATGTGACTAGCCAGTGACTTCTCCTTCACAATACTGAGCTGTAATTGGCAGAGAGTAAGGAAGAGAAAAGCTAGAAAAAGAACTGTCTCAGTTGGCATGGGGTACTGCTCTAAGAACTCAGGGTGACATAGCAAATAGTCATCATCTTAGGTTCAACATAGTTAGCATCATGGCCCTAATAGATGTAAAGATGGTGGCTGTTTTCTGTAGAATCATTTATTCTTGAACTAAGAAAGCTTGTTAAGACTAATTTCAAAACAAAACAAAAACACCAAGGGTAAACCATGACATCAAAGTTTACTGAGTCTCCAGATAAGAGGGCACAACACAAGTGAAAAATATTGCTGAGAAATTTACTCAGGGGAAAGAGCTGAGTCAGGGCTTTTAAGTGGTAGAAAGGGGAGGTTCAAGGTCAATGGACCAATAAGGAACAAAAGTTAGTCTATGGATGTGAGCACAGTTGAGCTGTGTCTCCTGTATATGGTCAGGAAGGAGTTTGGGTCAGTAAAGTCTGGAGTGTTAGGGTTTTGTAAAGAGAAAGTACTGGTCCTTTATAAGTAGAGTGTTTACTTGTACTCAACCATGATGAAACATCATAGATTTCCTATTTCCAAAGCTAGGATTCACGCAAAGCAAAGCTTTTCTTTGAAGTAATCCAAGCACTTTCTTCCGAAGATGTGAAACCCAAACAAGGAGGACATAAGCACTTGCCTAGTCTGAACAATCTAATTCCTGTATCAGAAATCAAGGACTAGTTTATCACTGACTCCAGGCTCTTGCATGAATCCATGACCCCTTCCCAGATGACCCCCAGGACGAAGCCTTTACCTCTGTCCTACTTACATTTGTATAAGTAATGCATATTTATAAATGAAGGTCACAATGCCTGTTCTGGGAAATACTGATTCACAGTTATTGATGTTATTACAGAATAGCAAGGAAATCTGTTAGTGAGGTCACTATGAGGAAACCCTGAAAAGATGCCCTTTGAGTGGCCTCTAATTCTAAAATCATACTAGAGATCAATCCTGAGTTTTGTGCTCCAGCTTCCCTAGCTTCTTATCCACCACAAACATCAAACAATGTAAGACCAGTGTTTGACCAGCAATGCTTGGGAATTAAAACTCAATGAGGATTAAAACCAGTTGGATACCTACTGGAAAGGTCCATTAACAAGACAAGACTGTGATGGGGTTGGTTCTTTACTTCCTTTTCATTTCAAAGAAACCCTTGATGCCTTGGTGTCTAGAGAAAAACAAAACACTTCTGGCAATTTGCCTCACATGCTATATAATTCCAATGGAGTTAAGGGAAGGCAGTGATTCTAAAGCTATAGCAAGAAAGGTCAATGCCAGGCTCTTTAAATAGATCAGAGAGCTTCTCTCCTCTTCCATGTTCTAGAAACAACCACCTCTTCTGCAGTGCCAGTGTCACCTCAAGATACAATGGTGAAGGATGGAATGAATGGATTTGGTTACTAAGGCTTCCTTAATGTCTGGCAAAATGGGTATTGTTGCTATTGATGACCTCTTCATTAACCTCAACTACATGGCCTACATGTTCTAGTATGACTCTAACCATGGCAAGTTCAGTGGCAAAGTCAAGGCTGAGAATAGGAAGTTCATCTCCATCTTCCAGAAGCAGGATCTTACCAATATCAAATGGGGTGATGCTGGGGCCGAGTATGTTGTGGAGTCTATTGGTGTCTTCAGCACCATGGAGAAAGCCAGGGTCCACTTGAAAGATTGAACCAAAAGTGTCATCATTTCTGGCCCTTCTAGTGATGCTCCCATGTGTGTGGTGGGCATGAACCATGAGAAGTATGAGAACTCACTAAAGATTATCAGCAATGCTTCCTGCATTACCAACTGCTTAGTTCCTTTGGCCAAGGTCAACCGTGACAACTCTGGGATTGAGGAAAGACTCATGAAGACAGTCCATGATATCACTGCTACCCAGAAGACTGTGGATAGCCATGAGATATGATCTCTGCATCCACTGTTGCTACCTGGGCTGTGAGCAAGGTCATCTCAGAGCTGAACAGAAAGTTCACTGGCATGGCTTTCCATGTTCCTTGCTCCAGTGTGTTTGATGTGGATCTGACATGCCACCTGGAGAAAGTTGCTGAGTATAGCCACATCAAAAAGGTAGTGAAGCAGTCTTTAGAGGGCCCACTAAAGGGTATCTTTGGCTACACTGAGGACTAGATTGTCTCCTGCGACTTTAACAGTGACGAACAATCTTCCATCTTTGATGCTGGGGCTTGTATTGCTCTCAATGACAACTTTGTAAAGTTCATCTCCTGGTATGACAATGTATATGCCTATAGCAACAGGGTGGTGGAACTCATGGCCTCCATGTACTCCAAGGAGTAAGAAGCTTGACCACCTGCCACAGCAAGGACATAAGATCAAGAGAGAGCGACTCTCAGCTGCTGAGAAGTCCTTCTTCCAACTCAATCCAGACACTGAGCATCTCCCTTGAAATTTTCAGCCATGACCCCCAGAATAAGGAGAGGGGCTTAAGGAGCCCTAATCTCTTGAGCACCATTAATAAAGTACCTACACCCCAGAAAAGAAAACTAAAGACTAGGAGACTTGGATTTCAAGAAGGACTTTAGTGTTAAGAAAGCTACACTAGGCCGGGTGGTAGTGGTGCACGCCTTTAATCCCAGCACTTGGGAGGCAGAGGCAGGCGGATTTCTGAGTTCGAGGCCAGCCTGGTCTACAGAGTGAGTTCCAGGACAGCCAGGGCTACACAGAGAAACCCTGTCTCGAAAAACAAAACAAAACAAAACAACAAAAAAAATAAAAATAAAATAAAAAAGAAGAAGAAAGCTACACTAAAAGTAAAGTCTTCAGAATCTAAAACACTTCCCTGTTGAGCCTGTCCATCTCCCCTTTCTCACAGACACATGTGGGTAGTGAGTAACCTGAGATCTTAAGGAGGATATAATTCAACCCGATCTTCCACTGTCACAAACTTCAGAATTGCTATGGGCAAAAGTGAGTAGAGGCTGTGATTCTTCCCTAAGATCTGGCAGATTTATTCCACTGCTCTTGTGCCTGGGGAAAGGTCGTTCAGCACAAACAGATGCTTCTTACTTAAGAGGGGGCAGTTCACTGGCACTCCTGACACTTGACAGTATTGGCCACCCCGCCCCTGTGCCTGAAAACAGCTGTTCTGTATCCTCTGGCTCCGAAACTACTTCCTGCCGCATTCTCTTCCAAACCCCCCTGAGACCTTATCACTGTGCTTTACAGCAAGAAGAGATGTGGTAGCTGATAGGGTTCAAGCCCTCAAAGGTGTATGGCCACTGGCCTTGAGAAGGAAACTGATGGAAAACCTGATATTTAGAGCATTATAGTATGTGCATTCTCACCTGCCATGCCCTAGGACTTAGCTGGGAGTGCTACGTTCTCCTGCCTATGTATGTGTGTTGAGAAAGATTCTAGGAGACTTCCATTTCAGAAAAAGCCAGTCTTCTTCTGACTGTTTATTAGCGAGGCTGCCATTGAATTACACATCTTACTCTCCCTTGAATCTTCATACACCAGAGCTAATGGGTGCTCACTGACAATCTGCTTCTCCCCTGCTTTAAACTCTAGAAACTAAGTAATAGTGGGAATACTCTTTAAATACCAGGCTTCTAACTTGATTAAGACCATGCCTGGAGGTAATGTCAACCTGTTCTGTAACAAAACTTCTTTATCTGAAGAATTTGTTGTTCTGTCAATAATTTCTAGGTGTTTGTGAATCATATGTAAGTGGTGACATCCCCACATTGTAGGCCACTTGTTTACCTGAGTTAATTTATATCCTTTTCTGGGTCTCAGATTGTTCACATCTAACTTAGGAAAGAGCCTTTCATGGTATTCTGCAGCTTGAATGTTCTTAAAACAAAATATTCCCCTAATGAAAATTTCGTTAGCTGTGTCAAGCAGAGATATGCTGCAGATTTACAGATAAAAATTGAAATGATCAATTTTTCATGCATGCTTCTTGGTCATTGTCTGTAATAGGAGAGCATGCCTCCCGTTGAAGAGGCTGAGCATCCATACTGCTTCCCTAGGGTGTAGAGCAGCAGTCATTTCTGCTCAGGATGTTTCCCTGTGTGCTACTGTTGTTGTCCTCTGGGACTTTATTGCCATTTGTTGTATAAACAAGCCAATGTGTCAATTAGATGTCTAACAAAACAATTCGGTTGTGTACCAAGACCGGAACCATTTGAATAGGTTATTATATCACCTGGCCAGAGATGCTTGGATTTAAGGTGTCTCAGCGGCATGTGGGCTGTTCAAGGCCACATTGGATAATGACTGAACTAAAGTATGGAATTCAAAAACCTTCCTTTCTGCCTCAGCTCACACACATTGTGCTGTTACTATTCACTTTGAAAGTAGCTGTGGTCTCACTGTGGACTAACTCTAAGGCTCATCGTGTAATTGGGGTAGAGCAGCAGTGATTCCCTCATTCCTTTCTGCATGAGCACCATCTTGAAGGGACCCCCTACAAATGCATAGTGCCTTAGAAAAATGGATATTGCTTTTCAGTTGTGTGCTTATGTGTTTTCCTTTGCACATTGGCATCCCTCTTTCCTCTGGTTTGTTTCTTTGTCCCTTGTTTTCCCCTTTTTGTCTTTTTATTGTTTCTCCCTTGTCATCTTTCCTTTCCTCCTCTTCCTCTCCTTCTATTCCATTTCTATAAAGGCTTCATTTTAAAAAAGGAGTGTGATATAGCACACTACTTAATAGGCTCTAATTGGACTGTAAGAATGGAATCAGAACAAGAGACTCAGGATTGCAGAGGACACCTGAGGTCTCAGAGCAGTGGAGACAGCAGCAGCAAGGCAATTTGGAGAGTGTCTACTGAGATCTCATTTTACAATAGAATGAATTTTTGAGAGGGACTGGCTTTGGAGAAGCAGTAGCTTCATTTTACATGGTTTTAATTGAAACATCTTTTGGGCTTCAATAACTCATTCTTTCTTCTTTTCATCCTCGTATTTCCTTACTTTCTTTAATCTCAATCAGACGGAATAGTCATTCCTGCCTTTAAGACAGAGGTTGTGGGTTAGTCCTCCAAAGGGGATATTACAGAGTAGCTACTGATACCTTTGAATTTATTGGTATGTATGTGAGGTAAGTGTGTGTGTGTGTGTGTGTGTGTGTGTGTGTGTGGTATATGTATGCTTGTTCATGTGTACGAATGTCAACATAGGCATGCCAAGGTACATGTCGGGATATAAGAAGACAACCTTTGGGTCTCTTTGTAGCTATATAACCCAGGCTAACTAGCCCATGAACCTCTAGACATTCTTCAGCCTCCTCACCCCTCTTCTCATAGGGATTTGCTGGGATTAGAGATGCCACTGTACCGAGTTTCTATGGGAGTTCTGACAATCCAAACTCAGGTCTTCCAGCTTGCTGAGCAAGCATTTTTATACACAGAACCATCTCACCAGCTATCATGTTACATTTTCAAAGCTTGATATGTCTGACTTTCCAAGCCAGCTGTACTCTTTAATGAGCTATGAGACCATATACTGATTACTCTTTCATTTTCTGTATCTATAAAGAGGCTAATAATAGATTGCATTCTTTGAGGACTAAGTATGCTAATGTATGTGATATTCTTAAAAGAGTATTAGCATGTAGTAAATTATATGAATATTATTATTTATAGCTTCATCCTTCTTTGTACTTTACTTTTTACAGTGCAATAGAGGTCTACTGATTTTTATTGAAATTATCACTTCAAGTCATTTTTAGACATATGTGAATAGTTATTTCCATTTTTACTTAGAGGACCATCATATTATGAAATGTAAAGTAGTAGGTATTATGCACATTTCACATAAATTATATCAGAATAAAGAGGACTGACTGATACACACAGTGATGAGTTCCTCTTGATTGCCAAATTGACTGGAATGAGAAATAGCTTGATTAAGAAAACTCCCCTCTGTGTGTATCTGTGAGGGCACATGTAGGAGAAGCTGTACTTGGTGGGTAGTAGCCTGCCATAGGCAAAGTGCACAGACATAGAAAAAGAGAATGCTACCAGCACAGAAACACAGACATTCTTACACTGCTTTCTGAGAGAGCAATGTGAGCTGCCTTGTGTCATGATGCCACATCTACACAACATTACAATGCACAACATGGCCCCTGCTTACACAGAACCTACTCTTAGGAATATGAGCAGCCAACTGTCCTGTCAACTCTCTGTGTAACACAATAAGCATCTCCTCTGGCCAAAGTGTGCCTAGTTACTTCCTCATTTTAAGACCACAGTAACCCCTTGGAGCTGCTCTTAATCCCTTTATTTTGCTGGTGAACATCCAAAGACCATTTCAAATTTGCTTCATATTACAAAATCAACCAGTCACCTTCTACATGTTAGTATGCCATCTGGTAAAATATTCTATTAGCTTTCTGAATACAATTTAAATTAAAAATCAGAATAATAAATTCATACCAGGAGCTGGGTACTTGACTGCCTGCTATGTCATATGTTTGGTATGTCTGAGGCTCTGGGTTCAGTGACAAAGAAGGTTGACATATCCTTACTATTTTGTATTAGAGTCAGAGATGCACCAAGTGGCAAGAAGCAGATGACTATAACGCATTGGATTTTAATGCAAGTGCCATTGGTTCATTGCTAGTTGTCAAATGTCTCTTCAAAGCTAAAAGGTATAATGTCCAGAATGAGTTAACATTAAGTAAAACAGACTTATCTGCACCCTGTAAACAGAACACTGATAACTTTGGTACAAAATCAAAGCACTAGTATTTGTATAAAAAAACAAGACCCCAGCATTTGTAAAACTATAAACATGGGTATTTTGATATCATTGTATTCATACCAGCTTTGATTTTTATTGAAAGTCATTTCATGATTATTTTGAATTATTTCTTCCTTTGACCTAAAAAAGTATAAAGCAAGCCTTCATATTTAAATACTAACACCATATAGCCAGCAATTATTTACCCAAATGTTTACCAACTCAGACTTTTAGTTATTAAAGTTTAGCTTTGTTAGCTAGGCTTTGGCTCTGTTTTGTTTGAGAAACAAGGGTTATGTGTGGTAGTGAGGAATCACTTGTCTGATTGCAGGGCTGGGTAGATAAATTGTCCTGTATTGTTTAGGGGCCTTCACCATTTAATCTGTGTTGGACATTTGAAGTGTCTAATGCAGTGAGTCTGGTAATTGGTGAATCCACGGGCTGTGCAATAGCTGGAGGTGAAATGTCTTCCCAGAGGCTTCTAAATAGGATTCTTTTGATTGTTTTTAATTGAGGTTGTTAAACCATGCTGGTAAGGCAGTCTGTGCTGAGCAAGAAGAGTAGCAGGATGGGTTTTCTATATGGCCCCATGTGGAGTAACTCAAATATGAAAACATGTTGCCTTTCTTTAGAGACACAGTTCAACTGGTCTTTACTGAATACCTCTCTATGAAGCAGGCCAATACACTGCCTCTTCTGGGTTCTCACTGTAGGACTGTCTCCTAAGCACTGTTGGCCCAGAACTATAGTTAAGAAATAGAAACACACATGGCGAAAGACAATAGAGCACAGATCAGATGTTTAAATGAAGTACAGTAACTCCAGAATCAGATAGGTAGGTAGACGGATGCCATATAAGAATGTGCTGCTGACATTCAAGACCATAGACTCCTAGGCCTGAGGAGCTATGGTACAATAAGGTGACAATGCCTACCCTGGCTGTCCTCTGAGAAGGTCTACCAGCAGCTGACTGAGACAGCTGCAGGTACGTACAGCCAAGAATTGAACAGAGGTTGGGGAGCCCTATGGAAGAGTTAGGGGAGGGATTGAGGTAGCTAAAGGAGATGGCAACCCCATGGGAAGACCAACAATATCAACTAACCCAGATCCCTCAGAGGTTCTAGAGACAAAGCCACCAACCAAAGAACATACATGAGCTAGTCCATGGTCCCTGGCACATTTGTAACAGAGGACTGTTTTATCTGGGCTCAGTGGAAGATGGTGTGTCTAATCCTGTAGAAACTTAATGCCCAAGGGAAGGAAGACGCTGGGGATGAAGGGGGACACAAAGGTGAGGTGAGGAGGGGTGGAGGAACACCCTCTCTGCAGCAAAAGGGGGTTGGGATGAGGTAAAGAACTCTGGGAGGGGGGACCAGGAGGTGGGGGTAACATTTGGAATGTAAATAAAATAATTACAAACTATACATAATAATATGGAAAATAAATATTGGACTGTTAGTACAAACTTTAAAAAATATAATCTCAAAAGTAAAAATAAAAAACTATATTTGGAAACTAAAATTTAAAAAACAAAGATGTCAGTGCCTCCTTACACATTGAGGTGACATCTTGTCCAGACAAAAATCAAACATGGAATGAAGCACTCTCTAGTGTGAAGAAATTGAGCAGACTATGTGCTCTTTCTTTCCAGCTATATTAAGAGTTTGGGCAGGAATCAAATGTTTACAAAATAATCCATTTGTTAGTTTTTAATGCAAACATAAGGGAAAGATACTGTTAACGAAATAAAACAGATCAATATTCTTATATGCTTTTATACTCTAGAAATAAAAAATACATGTTAGGTGTGTTGATTTGAGTAGGTATGGCTCCATAGACTCACATGTTTAAAAGCTTGGCCCCTAGGGAGTGGCGCTATTAGGGGGTGAGGACTTGTTGGAGAAAGTGTATCACTGTTAAGGTGGGATTCAAGGACATATATATGCTTAAGCTATGCCCACTGTAATATACACAGTCTCCTTCTGCTGCCTGTGGTTGAAAATGTAGAACTCTCAGCTCCACCAGCACCATGTCTGCCTGCATGCTGCCATGTTTCCCACCATGGTGATTGTCTTAGTTATTGTTTTACTGTTGTGAACAGATACCATGACCAAGGCAACTCTTAAAAAGACAACATTTAATTGCAGCTGGCTTACAGGTTCATCTCATGGGCAAGCACCAATCCCCAACACTATTAATGATACTGTTATGTTTGCAGTCAGGAGCATGTTGTCCTCTGAGAGGCTCCACCCAGCAGCTGACTCAGACAGATACAGACAGTCATAGCCAAACAATGGATAGAGCTTAGGAATTCTTATGGAAGAATAGGAGGAAGGATTGTGGTCCCCAAAGGGGAAAAGAACTCCACAGGAAACTAACAAATCAACTAGCCCATCAGATGGGTCTCTAGTTTCATCTTTACACTGATACGTGCTCTATCAGAGAGACGTGACACAAAGAACTAGAAACAAGTAGCTAGATGTTTGGGCCCTTGCTTCTTAAAATTGAGATTGTGAGCTCATTTACATTCTCTGAATTTTCCAAGGGTAAACATTGGGATGATTAAGATGAGGGTAAATCAAAATATCCTGTGCTAGGAACATAGGAAGCCTTGGGTCATATTAACATCTGTCAGATCTTGACAGACACATCACAGAAATGCTGTCAATGTATAAGATTAAGCTGATTATCACAACCTGCCCAAACAGGAAATTTTGTGGCATAGGAGGGGCTTCCATGGGTTCCTAAAATAAAACATTTTAAGAATAAAGATTAAAATTATGTTTAATAACGAGATGAACTTAGGGACTATTCTATTTTCACATAGGATGATAGAGGTCAGATAACAAGGCTTTTTAGTAACTTTATATCTAACTCTTCTTCTCTCCTGCTACCAGCTTTCTGCTCCAGCAAGTTTCACAAACTCTCTAGGACCCTGTTTCCTAAATAGGAAAAGGAGAAGATACATTATACTCCTTGTGTTGATGTCAATATTAACTGATCTATTATTTAAGAAGTGTTTTGAAGCAAGCATACAAGAAGTCTTAGTCAATGATGTTGCTAGCTCTTCTTTCTGGTCATCATTACTTTTGACAGTTTTTATTATATCACATTCCAAGAAAATCATAGGCTTCAGAGCTATCTGTCCAATTTGTGATCTTTAATACCCAAAAAGGTTTTAAAAAAAAATCTGTTGGTGTCAGGCTATGAAGCATATGAAAATTCTGTTGTGGGGATTCTGAAGTGTCACAGTAAGTGGAAAGAAATTACAATGGAAATGGAAACAAGACATATACCTCATGAGTAAAAAGACAGAGGAACTAACTGAACATTTAAAACCATCCTTCAAGAGCCTAGAGGTGAGCATGTAGGAGACCAGAGTTAAGGAAGGCCAGGGTGAGATGTCCTTTTAAAGCTGAATAGACATTGGAGTCAGATGCAGAACTAAGCCCCAAGGGCAAAGAAGGAGGGCTAGACCTGCAGTTGCCCACATCAAGCTCTATCCTCCGTTCCCAGGCTTAAGTTGCTTTGGATGGATGGATGACCTCTGGTTTTGTGTTCTGCTTTTTACAAGCAGGATGCCACATGTTGCTTCCAGGAAGGCTGGTTGGATGTACTTCTGAATCTGAGATAACACTTCTTTGATTTTTTTTCCTAGCTTTTTTTTTTTTCCTTTTCCTTCTTTTCCCAGGTAAATGAAGACATGCCCCATCCACCATGCATGGCTCAATCTTAGCAAGTTGAATTTGTAGCTTTTCCATAAGTCTGGAAAACTTTCCAAAGACATGTGTATTATCTCCAATGACTTAATACATCCTTTAGAGCATTGGCTCCACTCTGGGGGCTATTTTCACTATGGAACCAGCTGTATGGACCTCTTACGATTCTTGATTCTGGAGTGAGCTGCATCAATGGCTTAGTCACTAAGCTTCTAGGTGGCTTTTATTGCTTTGGAAGTTTCTTGAGGTGGGGGAATTACATGTTTTAGTGGAATGTGACCCATCAGAGAGAAACTACAGGGGATATTTATTGAATTCATCTTAATTTTCCAACGTTAATTTGAAACCAACTTCCTTCTAAGTCCAAATGATTTAGACTTGAAATTCTTGGTAATAGTGATGGTGGATACTCTCTGCAACTTTAGGGCTTTAAGGAGGGTTTTGCTTGCCCTCATAGATTATTCTCCATTGTTTCTTGACCTGTTGGTGTGGGGTTGATTAGTAAGTCACCTCTTCCCCAAGGCCTGTAATTCTTTTCCCATTCAAAGACTAAGTCGGAATCTCACCACATTCCACATAGTATTCTCTGCCTGGGTCTCAAGGCTACCAGCCAAGGATTTGATGAGTGGGGCAGTTGCCACAGGAAAGAAGGGTGAGCCTTTCCATGGAGCAAGTCTTGCAGCAGGTTGCCATGGCTGCTGGACTGTTTTAAACATGGTGATGAAGCAAGACAAGAAGAGAACAGAAAGCAGAGACCTGTATCTGAATCTTGTCTCTGTCATTCGAAAGCTAATCTTGGGAATTAATAGCACTTCCTAGTGTTCTCTTCCACAAAGTGACTGAAACAAATTCTCCCTTGGACTATTATTAACACTGTAAGAAATGATGCCTATTAAAGAAGAGCAAGAAACTAAAGCATATACCATCAGCAGGCAGTGTGCGCTGACCACTATGTTTCATGAATACTCTCACATCCATTCTTTTCTGTCTTTGGAGTAGATGCCATCCACCATCACTTCCACTTTGAAGGGAAACTTAGGTTAGGTGAACGTTACTCCCAGACTGTTGGCGAGTGCTACAGCAGGAGCGTACCAGCATCCATACCCTGCATCTGGAAACTCAGTTCACTGGTGCGAAGTTTTGGATATTAGACCAAAGTCTGCCCATAGGAAAAGTAAAAGAAGATGAAAGTAGCTGCCAGTCAGGTGGAGGCATGAGTGGAGATGTGCATGAAGGCAGAGAGCTTTAGGCTTTTCAGCAAAAGTAACTCACACTCCAGGATCTTTGTACTAATTCAGAGAATGACTGAGAGGCAAACTAACAACCCGTATGTATGCCAATCATTGCTAGGGCTTTGTGAAGGGATTTAGAGCATTGCCCTTGCTGTAAAGAGAAGAAACCAGAAGCTCAGACGTGGCTAAGACCAACTTATCCAGAGCCACATACTTAGAAGAGCTGAAGCCAAAACACAAGTCCTTATACACTGGCCGACGCTTTTGCACCGCCACCCCCACCACCTCCACACCATTTTGGCTTCTGAGAGGAAAAAAACTGTGCTTGGTTGAAGAACTTCAAGATCTCTAAGAATACCTCACTTGCTGGACAGTACCTGACAGCATCTTATATATGAATTAAAGGATTTTCCTGGTGCCTGTCCTAGGGAACAGTGAGTTCACCAACCTATAGGAAAGTGATTCTACTCACTTACCAGATTTTTTGCTCACATTAGCCTAGTAGTCTTTATAAAATAGGTGATAAAAACTAAAATGTTGGCAAATCCAGGTTTATTAGAAATATCATATGTATATGACCAATACTTGGTAGAAAACGTTCATCTGGAGAAATGTAATCTAAGGTAGAATGGTTGTGTATGCCTCTGTGTGTGTGCGTGTGTGTACTTATGAGAGTCTGCATGTGTGTATGCTTATAAAAGTCTCTCTGTGTGTGTTCTGCTCAAACTTAAAGGGGTGTTAAGGGCATATTGATGCACGCTATTTTTCCTCCAAGAATGTTCTTTTTTTTTTGTTCTCCACACAATATTGAATTACCTTTTCAACCTCCGGTTTCCCCTGCTTCCCTTGTGAAGCCACCCATAGCTTACAAAGTAGTTCCCCAGCTTTCTAGACAGCCTAACACTCAGATAACATCTACTTATTGTTCAGAGCTTGGTTTAAATGTCACCATCTCAGAGAAACATACTTTGATACGAGGTTTAGGCCCTAATAGATGCTGCCTTTATCCCTTCTATTCTCTCCTTCATGCGCTTGTCACAGTTCCACGATGGTAATTGCTATGCTTGACTGACAGGAAATCTGTCTCCCTCAAGCTGAAGAAAAGACAAGACTCTTTGTCCAAGCTTTCCTTGCTCAGGGCCTAGTGGAGCACAAAGCCAACCTAGGGTAGATTCCTGCCCTGAATGAGCAGCTGTTGCTATGTGTTCTATACAGCTTTAACGCTGCTGAAATGTCTGTCGTTCCTTTGGAGTTTAGCTAACTGTTGGACCAACTTGGAAGTGCCAAAAAAAAAAAAAAGTTTGCATGAGTAAAAAGTGTAAAAATCTCTCACCCGTGGAAGTTTTGTAAATTCTAATAAATCCAGTCAGCCAACTAGAAAGATTCATATTTTCTTATCACTTCTTTCTCTTCGAGAAGCAGAATATAAATTCCCAGAAATGTAGTGCTCCATATTTATAAAATGTTATGACTTTACAATGATGTCTACTCAGTTGTATGACTTCCCTCAGACATTGTCCAGATATACATAATGTTTCTCTATACACTATCATCCTTCACTCAATGTCTGGCGACAGATATTGCACTGCCCTAGCATGATGGGAAGCCAGGAGGTATAGAAACAAATGACTTACATTCTCAGAAACTTTTTCTAGAAGGGTCCTTCAGGAAAATTGAGAATCTGCTTCCTCATGTGTTAAGTAGTTATAGCAATAAAATCTACCCCACAGAGTTAACAGAAACATTCAATAAAATAACATAGAGTATATAGTTTTTAGTATGTGTTAAGTTTGAGCAGAAACCAACAACAAAGAGGATTTTGTCGTCTCAGGGTCTCAATAAAATATTCTCAGGATAGCACACTCTTATTAATGAAAGGATTTATGGCTGGGGGATTGCTCAAGAGAAGACCATGTCCACAGAAGACATAAGGCTACATGCTCAATTTCCAATACCACTAAATAGCCAAAGGAACAAGTAAGATAAAATAATAATGTGGACTTTTTCAGTTTGAAGAAAGAAAAGCAGAAAATATGACATTAAACTGATTTGTAAGTCTTGACAGGTATTAAGGCATTACTTTTGTGTCCATTAATTAAAACTGTACTAAATACCACATTTTCCCATGAATTAATTGCATACCAGAAAATCCTAAATTTTAGTATAGATATGAAGACTATACGAAAGGCATAATCACTTTCAGTTAGATTCATATATCTGAAAACAGTCATCCAAGCATGGCCAGGAATGGGACAGAGGGGATAAAGTAACCATGGACTTCTGTTTATCATGAACACTGTGTCCTTGAACATGGCAATGGACCTCGATCTTCCTGTGGAGGAATAAAGATGGCTATCTGGGCTATGACAACTATCGCCTTTTTTTGCTTGAGCATTTTTGGTGCCAGTATAGACTAGGATTTCATCTAGAGGACTAAGTTGTCTACTAGAAGTCAGACAACCTAAATGAGCCCAGCCCAGCTGCTATTCTGGATGTTGGTGACAAAAGAAACATGGGTGAATTAGAAAAGATGAACACTGAAGCCCCTTTGACCTTTAGGAACTTGAGAACCTAGAGATTTCATTTTTGACAAAACATTTGAATTGTGTAGCAGTGTTTGTGAAAAAGAGTCATTTGTGTTCCTACTCAAACTATAGGCATTCTGATTCAGTGTGTCTGGGGTACAGCCTTTGTGCTGGTAATAGTTGCTCTGGCCTTCCAGGTGATTCTAATGGAAGAATTAAATATTCACAAAAGAGAAATAATTATGTCATTGCTCAGCTACAGACTTTCTTCCATCTGTGCTAGGGAAATTTAAAGGTTGGCAGTTTAAGTGCCTACTGTAGTTGGGGCAAATGGTTAGAAATATTTAAACATACATGTAGATTTAAGAGAAAGTCATATACCATAAATTATTCAATTATATAGTAATGTCTGTCTGGATGTTTCCTCTTTTTCCAATTGGAAAACTTCAGTGTTTTTCCTTCTTAGGCTGCCCTGTTGGTGACATGTAACACATGCCATTCTGGTACATGGAGTTGTATCTTAGTTCATAGCTCTCCTGCTTGCCAACCATGGGCATGGCTCACATTCCCGTCTGTGGGAAGTTAGAAACTGAGGGAAATGGTAAAGGATGTAGCTCTCTTAAAAAATGTGTTCGTCGTATGATACAATTTGTGTGCTGACTTCACAATGCTTGGACGAAACATTGTCTTGTCGGTGTGCTAGAAATCCAAGGTGTGTAGCCTTTAATTCTCAAGTGACAGAAGAGACCACCAGTTCAGACGTGAAAGGGGATCTGATCCCGTAAAATGGGTTGTGTTGAGAAGAGCATAGTTGTCGACTGTGGAGTGTGGTGCAGTCCTCTAAGAGAAGCCAGAGCACTTCATGGCAGTGGAATAGAGCAAACAAAGGCCAAGACCGACTGCCACTTGATCCACTTTCTGTAAAGACACCTTCTTCTTCCACCTTGCCCATACTACATCTTAGCTATTGAGACAGTCTCCATGCCAGATTGTGAAATGCCCTAAGTCCTCTTTCTTTCCTCTCAGTCCCTCCAGCTTTCTCCTTCACATAATATGCACATAACAGAACCATAATAAAAAAGCATTACTTCTTTGCGGAATACAAAAGAATTCAAAATATTAGGGGACAAAGCTTGTCCTTGTAACTTAAACTCATCGTTATATTGTTTTGTTTTGTTGTTATCTGTTATTTGAACATGATTTCTATCTTTTGCCTGTGGTTTCTCTGTCTCTCCATTGGCTCCAATCAGCTCCCATTTAGCTAGATCCTACACACCTAGCTAGGTAAAACAAAACAAAACGAAACAAAACAAAACAACTAGGCTCTAAAGCCAGAAGGTCACCAGCCATCTGTAGTTTGCTAGATAACAACAGCCAAAAGATAACTTGGAATATTCTTAAATTCAGTAGTGCTCACTCCAAACCCCTCATTCACAAATGGAAGTAACCACACATCCAGGAGGAAATAACTGTACTGCTTAATTTCCTCTTTGTGCATAAAACCCTTCAGAATATATAACTCTCACTTTTATTTTTAAAGTTACAGTTTTTTTTTCAGATGGCTGTCTTGCTAGGTCTTTCATAGGACATTAACAGTACATATTCATATTAGGCATTTTCATTTCACTGATAATTATTACAAACATTGATTGCGTTTTAGAAGTATGTAATCATATTTCATAGCTATATCACATTAGCGAAAAAGGTAGCTTTTAAAAAAAAAACTGCTTTATCATTCAGGCATATTAAACACTTCTATTTTCCTGTTTCCCTCCAAAGTCTAGTTAGATGCTGGCATGCTTGTATATCTGTAATCAGAGAACAGATAAAAAGCACATTGCTTTAATGCATTGCAAACACATTTTCTGAATTTACCGCTGCCATCACTTTAATCCCACATTTAATATCATCTTGTATGGATTTATCTGAATATATTAAGTCAGTATTCTAAAATCAATATTTGATGAACAATCTAGGAGAGTTAAATCCATTTTGTTATTGTTAATACATATATAACCATCTAAGTACAAATGTATACTTGGTGTTTTTTAAAGATTTGCCTTTGTAGATAATCTCAGGTTTGCTATGTCAGAGGATAAGCATGTATTTGTAGCTATAAAATTATGACATTTTTGCTCTTTTACATATTTTATAATATTTCAGTTAGCAAAAAAAAAAAACCCAGATCATTAGCCTAGGAAATGATTGCATTTTAAAACATATTATAAATATTAATACATTAAGTACTAAAATCATTATCATAATACATTTAAAATCAGGAAAGAAAACTTAGAACCTATATTTAAAACTTTTTAAATGGTCTCATATTAATGAAAGGAGTAAAGTCAGTTGATTTGGTGAGCCATGCTTATAGGAAAAAGAATGGATTCTAGCAATAGCTGAACTCACTGACTCCAAGGTGACAGTTAAACCACAAGATGTCCATGTGTCCTAGTTTTTCAGCTGCAAAATCAATATAGCAATATGAATTTATGGCCCAGAAGATCCTTTCAATGGAAGACCAGGAAAACCTTTCCTTCAGCTTTTTACTCATAAAGAAGTAGCTCTAAAAGACATCAGGGCGTGGTCCTTGGCTTGCAAACTATGTTATGTTGTTTTCTCTGGTGCCTATATGTGAATTTTGAATCACATTGTTTTATAATTGGCACTGTGTATTTCCTCTGGTGCATAGCATAGAATTGCCTTGTTAAAATGTTTAATTGTAAAAACAGCAGTGACAATTATCTGTGGATTGTTTTATATTTCTGTGTTAGGTGATAAGTTCCTTCTGTGTATTATTTTTTTGTTCATTTCTAAAAGCCATTGCAAAATATTCTGCCAAGCTGATATTACAATCTCCAGTATTATAAATAAAATTTTGCTTTTGAGGACTCATGAAGGGAGTCCCCATAGAGTGGGGAGGCTCCCTCCTGAACCCCAGATTAGACACAAATTATACCCAAAAACCTGTCTTCATAGGGAGATCATGAATTAAGCAGGGAAGAAAAGTAAAGTAGCTGCTCTCTGACTGAGGCAGAAAAAAAATCAGTAGTAATGACCTTGCAGGTATAATTTTTAAGTGGTTAAAAGGGGGAGGGGGCGTCTGTGTTAAATGGGCTAGGATGCAGTGGGATGTTTTGATTGGGTAAGTTAATTAGTTGAGCCAAATGAGGCTTTTGATTGATGGACTTCAATACTTTGCTGGATTTTGGTCCTCAACATCAGGAGCAAGAAATGACCAAATAAAGGAATAGACCTTAGTGGCTAGCTTGAGGAAGGTAATCTAATGGTTGTTAGCATGGCAAAGGGATGAGAAAGAAGGGGAAGGCCTGCCAGAGCCATGTTAGTTGCTCAGAGTCCCTTCAATTCATGTGTTTTGTAAGTTATCGATGCAAAGATGAAGCCTAAATCTGTTTGATTCTAAGTGTCATGTTCTTGTTTGTCTGATGGCAAAGAATTATATGTAGAAATCAAATCACCAGTTGGGTGGAATGAAGACATGAGGGTGGGTTCTATTCCAGTATAACTGATGTTTTTATGAGAAGGACAAGGCCAAGAACGTGACTACACAGATGACCATTTGTAGACCTCACACTTTTCATCAGAGGAAACCTATTCTACTGACACTTTGATATTGAACCTCCAGTCTCCACAGTGTTAAGAAAACTAATTTCTGTTGTGTCTATCAACCATCAACCAAGTCTGTCATATTTTTTTTAATTAAATACAACTACCATTATCTTTTTGCTCTTATCAATGGCAAGGTCTCTACCCTGGAAAGTCTTCACTGATCTGAGGAAAGCATCAGACCAAAAACAGTAGCAGCTCTTTTCTGTGTCTCTCAATGTGTCTATCTATACAATCTTCTTTTCATCCTTCCTGAAACCTATTTTATGGTTAGCAAATATCCATACCCTTTTTCTGCATGGAGAGCTGTGGGTCTCCACCACACTATTCTTGATCATGTGATCTAGTTTGGCCAATGAGATGTTAGTAGAAGCAGAAAAGAAGCAGAAATGTGTCTGCATGCTAACTTTGCCTCCATTGACTTTGAACTTCCATCTTAGGAGAAACCCATGGCAAGCTAAATTGAGCACATCCTGTTGTTCCATGCAGGAGCCCAACTTACAACAAATTCTCAGACCTGCAAAGTAAAATTTTGTTCCTCTATGTTACTTATATTTGAGATAGATTTTGTTTGTTTTTGATGGAAGCAGTATTGTTTCAATAGATAATCAATACACTATCGTTTTATTCTGTTATATCAATTTACATGTAATATTTGCATCAGATTTTACAACTAATATTTCCTTGAGTATCTTTTGTTTTATTTGGAAAGAACCTTCCATGTTGAGTGCCCTCTAAATATTTCCGATGTCCTGGAGCTTAATTTGAAGATTCATTAAAAAAATTTCAAAAATAAAGAACTAAAACGGGCATATGTAAGCTTACTCTCAATTCAAAATAAATTTTAACAATTTTTTAATTCAGTTTTCTAATATTATTAACATTAACTGTAATATAGATGCTGTCCACTTAGCAAATACATTTTCTAGATATACAGAAACAAAGCATGCATATGCCTAGATCCACCCATAAATCCCAGAGTTTCCTAAGGTAAGAAAGACAGCGGCTATGGCTTAGTCGTCCCGTTACATTGTGTTTTATCCTATCTCAGAAGCATCCGTTGCTGTTTTCGTGTTTTCCTCTTTGTTTTCTGAGCTGCCAAGTTGCTTTCCTGATCTGGAGCAACAGATTGAAAAGTAGACTTAAAGCAGGCGTGACAATATCTAGTGCTTGGGAAGTGTTTACCAACATTGACTTCAAATGACTATGTACTATCTTTCAACTTCACATTTGGAGCAAACATTTTTTTTTTTTTTTTTACCAGTTGTCGTTGTCATGAGGAATATATCCATTTACAGGAAGCAACCTGTTGTTTTGAACAAAAATATACAAGAAAGCACAATCTATCTTTTTAATTTTTTCCTTCCGTCAGCTAAAGCTTATATTTTTTTTTTTTGTTATTGTTCTGTCATCCATATGCCTCATTCTGAAATTTAAACTCTGATGGCACACAATAGCATTCGATCTGGGCAGTAAATTTCACCTCTGGCCCAAATAACTTTAACTTTAGCGTTAAAACCCAAACAGCATGGCATGCCAGCATTGCTAGCAATGCTTATAAGAAACACTGAAAATATGTTGGCTTATCACAGTAAACAAGTCATGGATGGAAGCATGTGAAGTGAAGTGTTTCTAATTTTTAAATAGAGTGAT
Source organism: Mastomys natalensis (assembly GCA_021653895.1). Classification (NCBI taxonomy): domain Eukaryota; kingdom Metazoa; phylum Chordata; class Mammalia; order Rodentia; family Muridae; genus Mastomys; species Mastomys natalensis. The sequence continues at coordinate 258,494 of JAJTUV010000476.1, read as the reverse complement.
TGGTTGTATGTGGAGGTTGCATATATCATGTCGTGGCATATTTGGGGAGATCATAGGAAAATTGGGGCGGTGGAGTTGGCTCTGTTCTTTCACCATGTAGAACCTGAAGACTTGAACTCAGGTGATCAGGCCTAGTGCCAAGTGTCATTGCCTGCTAAGCCATCTTATCAGCTCTATAAGTAAGTATACTTAGAATAATCAGAGGCTTAAATTCCCTAGGAAACTGTTGCCCTGAAAACAGGATTCACTCACTGAACCCTTTATTTTTTTACTATTTTATTAGGCTCCATATTCTAGAAAAAGAATAGGAAACAGAATGAGAGCTTTCTATTCCCATAATTCTTAAATACAATTCCACCTTATAGACATGTTCATAGCCACAGATGGCTCATGTGAGAGCTTCTAGTAGAAGGCTTTACATGTATGTAAGTGACTTTAGACTATCAATGTATTTTTCTACAGTTCCTATAGAAGGAAATCTGCCCATACCATCAGAATAAGTAACTGTATAATGTATCCATGTAGTTACATAGATTTCATCTTTCCATTTAAGATCTAATAGCTTGCTGCATGCTGTATGTATTTTTATGTTAGCATTTGTATTTATGTCAACAAAAACACATTTCCTAAATATTTAAGGCAATAATTGATCTTGTTTTAATTGAAAACAAGAGGAATCAACATTATTTATTTCTGAGACGGGATCTTGCTATGTACTCAGGTTGACCAAAACTTATTCCCTTTTCCCTGAGACTCCTGAATGCAGAAATTACAAGTGTGAAGAGCCATGCTCCTTTAAAAAAAATTAGTGTAGCCATGCATGTCTGAGGATGCCAGAAACATAAAATCTCTAGAGCTAGAGTTCCAGACAGTTATGAGCTGCTGGACAAACTTAGGTCCTCTAGAAGAGCAACAGGTTTTCTTAAACAGCTAAGCAATTTCTCCAGCCCTACTGGTTTTTAGGAAGGGCTGTGAAGAAAATGTTTGTGTACTTTCTTTGGGAAATACAGATGCTTTTAAAAGCATGGCTTCCCTAATGAATGTTTCTATGGATCATTGCTCTCTTCTCTGAGTTATAATTCTAAAGAGAACACACTTAAAAGAGGAGGTGCTGTGTGAGCTATTTACCAGCTAGGACAGCTACTTTAAGGGATGACAAACTAAGTACTGTGGTTCTCTCTTTAGATGTCAGGCCTTACAACTTAGCCTTGTTCCCACTGTCTTTGTTCACAAGACACAAAGTGTTTACTACTTATATTTCATGGGCATATCATATCAATGAAGAAATACAAGTATCTATAAATGTGTTGGATCAGTTGAAACAAAGACAAAATAAGATCTACTTAGTAATAGCTCCAAAAGGATTATTGTATGACACCAGTTATCAAGTATTTATCCTATTTTTTCAAAGGTAAGCTTTTCTTTGTTCCTTTTTTTCTTTTCCTTTTTCTCTTTTCTTTTTTATAAATGGATTTGAAATATACACTTGTGTCATGGAGATCTGTGCATGTGTTAGGGGAAGGGCTGTTGAGAAGAGAAAATTCACCCAGAGCATCCTTGCACATAGAGTTTGTGAGGCGACTCTCCATCCTTTGGGCTGGTTACTATCTCTATGTTGTCAAAGGAATGAAGTAACTTGTTTGAATCCTGAGATCAATTCCTGACCAAGCTAGGATCTGAATTAAGCTACAAACTTCAGGACCCCAGAAAAGTTTCTCAGCTTTCAGTCCGCTGCTGTGGAAACTTCTGTTTGCAGCTAAAATAGGAAAGGGTGGAGCTAATTTAATTAAAAGAAATGATTTATAACGTTAACCAAAGAGCTTTCTTTTTAGCTCCTTGCAATGTTTCCATTTCACTTTTAGCTTCTGGTTTGTATCATTTCTTATTTTATCTTCCTGGTCTATCCAACTGTAGTTCCTGGACTTACAAAAATATACTTGCTAAAGACAAGTTAAAGGGCAAGATGTACTTCAATCTCTTCTCGATTTTTTTAAGGGATTGAAATGTTCATCTCAGAAAGTGCCTGGTTCTCCTTGGGCTGCAGGAAGGTGAAGGAAGGAGGGTGGCTTGAAGGAGTTAGGGAAATTCCAGAGGCTGGGGGTTGCCAGATTGCTTGCTGGCTCTGAATTGCCAAGCTCCACCTCCTGCTCTTTGTGCACAGCTGTGGGCTTCATTAAATTGTGATGTCTACAAATCACATCTGCGTTAAAATGCAGAGCAGGGGGAATTCCTGAACATGGGCTGCTGCCAAGTTCCTGGAGTTTTAACAGCACTCTGATCAGACTGCCTCCCTCTCCTCGCAAAGTATAAATAAGTCCGATATTAAGAGTGTTTTCATCAATCGTCATGCCTACCCATTCACTTAGAGGGTTTGAAATATGTATGAAAACCAATGACAGTGCCCCTTTCTACAGCAGAATGGTGTGGGCCACGTGTGCTCAGATAGTAGAACTGATAGAGCTAATGATCTCTTTCATTGGGTAAAGAACATTACTTAATCCTAGAGTAGGCACAGTTTTGTCTTGTTTTTCTCTTGACCCAATTTGATTTTCAAAAACTGTCTTCTGGAATTTAGGACTAAGGGGCTAGTTTCTTCTTTGCTCTTTGCTCAGGCAGGGTCACTCAACAGGTATGGGCAATTTATTCATCATATGGAAGGTTTGTATGTGCAGAGCTGCATTGATAGTGACATAGACGTGAGAGAAAGCTCATGGGCATGAGCAGAGGCAGAGGGATGCCAGCTATGAAGAGGATATCCTCAAGTTGTCATAAGGATGTGGTGGGAAGAGAGAGAGAGAGAGAGAGAGAGAGAGAGAGAGAGAGAGAGAGAGAGACAGAGAGACAGAGAGAGAGAGACAGAGAGAGAGAGAGACAGAGAGACAGAGAGAGACAGAGAGAGTCATGAAGTCCATCCATCAGGAATGATAGGAGAAGGTTCAATAAGGAAATAACCGTGGGTCTACGCTTTGAAAGATGGGTAGTTCAAAAGAGCTATATGTGGGCACTGCAGGAGAAGGGCAAGATGAAACAGGTATCAAGAATAAAGATGGTCTACAGAAAGTCTGAAATGTGTGTTCCTCTGTTGAAATTGTGCTGTAATCACTGGAAATCCACCATTCTATCACTTCTAAAAATTAAAAAAAAAAAAAAATAAACAGCTTGCTTACCTCCCATTGGGTATAATGTCTTCAGTGACACTGGTTAGATTCTTACACTGATGTTGGATCACAGAAGGGAGAGGGGGTAGATGGATGGGACATCCATAGTGGGAAGTTGTCCTGATGGTGCTGGTGGGTGGACATGGGAAGAGTGGTTTTGGAAGAACTATAGATGTGAGGGTCTGTAGGTAATGGAAGAATCAAAGAACAGTGTCTGGAGGGTCTGCCCTCCTCTGGAGAGTTGTAGTAAGCAGTATGGAAAAGGAAAACAGAATAGTTCAAACTGGCATGTTTTATTCAGCATATTCTCTCCACAAAGACCGTAATAGGCAGTGGCAGTTACTGGGACACAACATATATCCCCTGTTTCAAGCTATGAGGAACAAAGGCCAGCACATAAATATATAACTACTGCACTGCATGAATAATATCCAGTAAGAGCTCCTCAGTAGTGTGGAGAAAAACAGATCTATTTTTTGACTGGAAAGGAACATGGAATATTCTTGGAAAATTCTCTCTAAAATCAGATGAGAGATAACCAGGTTATCAATACTCATCTTTAGACATTCAGGACACTGTTACAAAATACAGTCAGACAATTTTCCTTCTCACAGTTTTGGAACATGGGAAGACTGAGATCAAAATCACAGAATAGCCTGGTTAGGGATAGTCTTTTTTTAGATAGCAGCTTTTTGCCGTGTTCTTACAGTGGAGAGACAAGGAAGCTCTCTGCAACCTCTTTTTGTAAGGGTTACACCACAGACACACACATACACACACACACACACACACACACACACACACACCATACAATAGTGTATCAGCTCTGTCTTCCTGATTTCATTACATCCCCACAGCCCACTGTCATCACAACATCAGCTTGGATGTTAGGTTTGAAAATATAAATTTAGAGGGAGATTAACATTCAGACCACACTTATAATTAAATGTGGAAGGTTGTTTTTAGTTTTAGGAGAGACTAAATGACTAATTCACAAACGAAGATAAGAATAGGAGTTAGGGTTCCTGATGATCTGGGGCTCAGATCAGTTCTTCAAGTGTCTGCAGAGAAAGGCTGACAGATTTGGCTTTACAACTTGATACAAAACCATCTCAAGCACAGGGTTACTCTGAATAGCCCTTCTGTAAATGCTGATGGTCAGGTTCTTTGTATATTTAAGCTACGAAAAAGAGATAGTTTTGCCTGGGATTTCCTTCAGCCTTCCACAGAACAGAGGTATGCCAGGATCAGATATCCTGATCATTGAACTCAAGGGTCAGCTATGAACTGAGACGAGCAAAGTCAGCCTTATGTGTTTCTCTAGCAAGCTTCTCTTCATCTCCTCTTTTGGCCACATAGAGAGGTCTATTAGTTCCATGTTCCTGATACTCACCACACTGCATAGCAAGTAATGGCTACTCAGTAAATATTTTGATGAACAATCAGAGAAAAAACTAAGTTGTTTTAACAATGGGAAGAACCTGTCTTAGTGCTTGAGTAACACATGTGCCTCTGGTTTGGAGCGGAGAGAAAGACAACCTTTGATGGTTTCCCTTTGATCATACAATAATTGATAAATAAGTTTCTTCCAAAATCATTTTACCCAACCTTTGGGGAGCTGCGTTAAATATCCTTTACCTGATTATTCTAATCTAGTTTCACTTCAGAAAGTGAATCTTCACACCTCCCTGATTTATTTTCTCTTTGAGAAAAGAAAATCAGTAAGTGAAGCTTGAAGCCTAATAATTTTTAAATACCTTTTCCAAAAAATTTTTTTTTTACAAATGCCACAATTGAATCATTAAATCGCAAATTGACATTTATAACTACAATTATCCCCAACAGTTTACTGAGTATATGTTTTCTGGAATTTATTATACTTTTCATAATTGTAATTTATATTATGAAGTATATGTAATTGATTAGGAGATATTAGGCATTTGCAGCTATATATATTAAAAAGCAAGGCAATAATGTAATTATCAATTGTGTTATTTTCTTTGTATGAGTATGTACATGTACACAAGTGCACATACGTGTTTGGGAGGTTTCATGTTATAGGTATGTATGCATGTGAATGGAGGCCAGATTCAACCATTTTTCAGTTGCTTTCCATCTTCTTTGTTAAGATAGGCTCTGTCATGAGGCTGAAGCTTGCCAAGTAGAGTAGGACCATGGAGTCCCAGGATTCACATATTTCTATGTCCCATAGATCTGGGATTAGTAATGTACACCACTATACATAGATATTTTATGCAGCTCCTGGGGACCAAATTGGTCCTCATGCTTAGTCAGCAAGCATTTTACCAAATGAGATATCACTAAAGGTTCAACACTAATTCTTAAGTCTTTTATAACACTTTGAAAATTGGGGATTAGCACTAGGCAAAGCCAGGGAAACCTCCCCCCACTCAAAAAAGGGGGAGGAAGGATTCTAGGAGCCAGAGGGGCTGAGAACACCATGAGAACATGACTCACAGAATCAAATTGGTAGGACTCATCGTGGCTCATAGAGAGTGAAATGACAAGCACAGAGGCTGTGTGAGTCTGAAGTAGGTTCCATGTTCATTATGGTTGTATAACTCAATATTCTTTTGGGACTCCTAACAGCAGGAGTGGAGATGCCTCTGAGTCCTTTGCTTGCTTTTGGTACCCTTTTCCTCCTACTGAGTTGCCTTATCCAGCTTTGTTATGAGGGTCTGTGTCTTATAATTATATAGTCTTATAATTTTTATGCCAAGTTTGGTTGATGTCCTAGGGAGACCTGTACTTATTTATTTATTTATTCATTCATTCATTTAATTTGGGGAAATGGACGGGTAGTCGATCTAAGGGGAGGGAGATGGGGAGGGGACTTGGGGCAGTAAAGCTAGGGAAAATCAATCAGGATGTAATGTACATAAAGAATAAAAAAGAAAAGAAAATTCATGTTTAGGAAATATCTGATCAAGTAGACATTTTCGCTCATTTGTTCATGATGATGAAGGTGGTCAAATTTGCTTTTCCATGGTTTCAAGACATATTTTTTTTATATTAATAGTTCCCAGTTGCTATAAACATGTATAAAACCTAACAGCTTCTTAGATAAATTTGGGCTTCCAAATCTGCAAATTGCATGCAGTATTCATAGAATACTACAGTACAATGTTCTGTTGGATAGCGGAAGTGAATTATGGCACTTCAGGGACCTAGTAAGTGGTATTGGTAGGAGAAACATGATTGTTATGGTTGTTGAATCACGGAACTCTAAAGCAACTCGTAGAAGATGTGCTGTTCAATTATTTTTCCTGTCTCTTTAAGCACACACATAATATTCAGGTAAAATTCATCATTTAATAAAATAAGGCTGTCTAAACATTTGTGTATATGACCCAAGATAGGTAAAGTAATCATTTCTCTATGAGTTGCCATTCACACAAGAACTGAGTTTTGGTTTCTATTACCCAGTTTAAAAACAAACAAACAAACAAAAAAGGTGTAGCAGCAAATGCAGTGTCTGTAACCCTAGCACTGAGGAATATCATCTAATGGAAAGCAGCAAATTCCATATTCAATGCGAAACTGGTCTCAAAAGAACAAGATGGAGAGATACAGAAGAAAATGACAAAAATCAAATACCTATGGATTAGCATAATGCATGCACGGTCGAGCACACACAAAAGTAGAACAAATCAAAACTCCAACATTCACCAATTCTTCCACTCATTGGGGAAGTCATTATAAGAAAGACAATGTTGTTTACTTTGCTTGGCTTTGATTTGGTTTTCTTTTAGGCACAGAAACCATCCTATAGCTTCCCTTGAAGTCAAGCATGGCCAAATGAATAATGGTCAGGAGTACTTCATGCTTCCACTAGACTTACTCCTAAAAGTACCTAAGATCCCTCCCTTGCTCTCTGAATTATTTTTCTTCCCCCTTTCCTAATCTTCCTCCTTCTCATTTCTTCACCTATAGGCTGGATAGAAAGAACCTAGAAGAAATCTTTAAGGCTTTACGGGCAGCTAGCAGTTGATGAAAGGAGTCAAAGATCTATGAGATGCTTGAGACATGACACAAGACAGACACAGGCAGAGAAATGTCCTAATGAGACTTGCTGTGAGGGCGGAGTCTTTAGATGGGTATTGTCTGTTTACAGACTGACCTTCAGCCATCTGAGAAGCAGAACTCTGTCCTCAGTGAATTCCAGGTCTACCCTACAACCCCATGATGTCATGGACCTGCCCTTCCTAGCCCTTATGGCTGCTTTTACATCCACTTATCAGAGATCTTTTTATACTATAAAGTCACATTAGTAACATTATAGCACACCAACCAGTGAAGTATTCAGTCCCTCCTTTATACATTAAACTATTCCGGTTATGAAATTTGATGTTTACATTTTAATCAGGGTTAATAAATTTCTCAAAAAGTCTGACAACAAATATGTTTAGTTTTATAGCCCCGTGGCTATCACAGCTTCTAACCTGTGGCCATGTACAAAACCACCCAAGCAACAAGCAGTCTCTGGAGCTAGAAGTTTGTGGATCCCTGTTTAAGACAGCCTTCCATTCTTACAGAAAATTTGCCTTGACAGTCTTTTTATATGGTATTATGTGTCTAATTTTCTCCATAAAGTAAAAAAGCAACAACAACAGAACTTTGCTTGAAATGTAGATAGATTCCTTTAACACTAAAACACTTTGAACTGCGGAGAACCCTTGACTGGAATGCGCTTCCGCTTGTCACATTCCTGGTATTGCTTTTATATAGTACAGGGGGGAAAGAAAGAAGACCTTTTGAGATGTTCGTGTGTTCTGAGTCTGGAGACTACTAGAGACTCATACAATGTTTTTCTTTTTTCCTTTTTGGTCTTTCTCCTTCCCAGACATCCAGACACGATCCATCCCACACTCCTTCAGAAAGTCCTGATCCAAATCAACACTTATCAGCAAACAACCCCACCAATTTCCCATATTATCCCCACTGGTTTTCTCAGAGCCCTAATTAGTCGAAGGACAATAAGCTAAACTTCCCCTTACTAAATGTGTCCTTCATCTTGTCTCTCCTCTATTTTCTAATACAGCAGTCAAAGAATCCTGGTCACTGGAAGACTATCAAACCCATAAACACTCCTGGCTTTAACTTTTTATACTATTTAATACTTTTTATATTGTCTTCATTATCACTGTTGGCTTTTGTTACTTTATTTGCGAGTAAGGGGGAAAAAAGCATTCATGCGCATTTTGCATGACTGAGAGGTCCCGCCTCTCATCTCAGGCTGAACTTTCCAGCCTCATGTGGGTAGTGCCTTGTAGACCTCCTCACCTGAACCTCTCAGGGAGGCATGCAAACAGAAAGTTACCTGCAGCTGAGGTGCAAAGTTAATTACCCAGCGTGCATCAGTGAGTGGCTGAAAAGAGCGGATGGAGTGTACAGCGCAGGCTCCTTGAGCCCATGTCTGCAGGAGGTGAGGTGCCCCTAACAGAAAGAGGAACTGCCATCAAAAGGAGTTGTCACTGCTGTGCCTTGGAAGGTTTTTGCCGAGACTCAGGTTTTGCTCACAAAACAGGAGGGATAGTTCTTTCAAGTGGGCAGCGGGAACAGGCAAGTGGGAAAGTTTGCCAGACTTTCGTCCAGCAGGTGTTATAAATGACTTGTCAGCTGAATCAGAAATAGCTTTTAATGATGGGGGTTGTAGGCCTTAAAGTATCAGAATAACGGAATAGGGAAGAGATCTCCGTTATTTACTAATTCAGTAACCTTTACACCAGTGGATGCCCTTTAAAGAAGGATGGGGATTCCCATGATCCCCTTGTCAGCTGGAGCACACAGAGACAGAAAATGTTGTCCCTCACTGTCAAGGCTGGTGCCTAAATAGGAACTTGAGGCAGTCCACATAAGCAGCCTAAGACTGGTGGGAAGAGGTTGAAGACAGGACAGTGCTGTGATAGGCCTCAGAAACTCAGTTTACTACTTCTTTCCTTCAAGCTGCATCAGAGGGGCTGGGAAGCGCGCGTGTGTTTACTGCGCATGCCCAGATTCCCCTCCCCATAGGAAGGTTGGCCCACCTGCCAGCCTAATTTTTGTCTGATTTCCTCTGTATAGAAATCACCACAGCTGGGCAACAGTGCTTCTCAACCATCCCACATCCTAGCACCGCTTGAGGAACGCCCTTTCTAAATAAGACCCTTTTCCCGATTCCACTCATCGACCCACTGACTTACCTGGATAAGGGTCAGGCTCAGCTATCTGCCTTTTTAAGAATCCCAAGTATTCTAAGATATTGCTCAATTTGAGAAAGCAGGGCTAAAGGAAGCCTGAGAGGTCCCGCCTAGAGTGGCACAACGGCAAAAAGGCAGTCGGAAAGAGAGGTCAGGCAGGGGAGGGTGCCAGCCAGAGGCTGGTAAGCTCCAGGGAGAGTGGTGTTCCCAATCAGATCAGGTGAACTCATGGTAGGAGGCAGGTTAAATTAAACCTGCAGAGGTTAGAGTGAAGACAAACCAGTCTCCTCTGGAGGCTGCAGGAACATGGGATGTTAGTTTCTCTCAGCAAGGAGGGATGACAATGTGAAATGACTCCAGAAGGAGTCTTTGAACTGACCGATTAAAATAGCAATGATATTAATAGGTCTCTGTGTGTGACTGAGTGTGAATATGAGCGTATGAGTGTAGGTGTGTGTATATGTGTGTGTGTATGATTGTGAGTGTATCTGTGTGAGTATGTGTGTGTATCTGTATGTGTGTATCTGCAAGAACCACTGGATTCTAGTCGATCTGATAGCACAGTAAAACGAATGCTAGAGTCTCCAGACCAGGGATCTTAGAATCCAACTTATGTCACCCACTCATTCCTTTCACTGATGATGAGCTTGATCCCCAGAGGACAGAGCCTTGCCCAAGACCCCAGTCAGTGACAAGCTCCATCAGGGCTATAAGGGTAGGCACAAATCTGACCTGTGTCCAAGCCTCTTCTTGGACCATGACTGGAAGAGTCAGCAGCATAGTGTGAGACTTGGGTCACAGGCTAGCTCACTCAGTTTGACTCTGTTCCAATCACAATGCAGGTATCCTTATATGGAAGTTGCTTAGCTGGCATGACATTATTTCTTCTACTTAAGGTAGGGATTAGAATAGTGAAATGTTATCATAGTGTGTTGAAAGGATCAAAGGAGTTTATGGCCAAAAGTATTTAGAAAACGCTTAGCATGCAGCTCCTACTATGCAATATTGTAATTGTCACACTCTGTTACTTTGTGTACTGCTGAAATGGTATGTGAGTACTGGGGCTTAGCCCAAAGGTAGAGCACTTGCTTATCCATGCTCAGGGTTCAGAGTTCAGTCCCTAGTGCTGCCAGAAACATTTGAAAAGTGCTGTCTGAATGAGCATGGCTGTGACACATTGTCTACTTTAGGATAGACATTGAGAGAAAATTTAATTTTTATCAAGGCAGTTAGAACTCTAGTCTAAAAGTTTTCTGAATCCTCAAGCTATGAGCTTTTACACACTGTGTCTAAGTCTTAGGAACTTGAGAGATTTTGAATCAGAGTAAATGATATGTTAAATACTCATCTTGATGTTGGGAATGAACACCTCACGGGCACAAGACTTATTTTGCCACTTAGGCTCAGAATATCCATCGTTCTAATCAGAATCCTATGGAAGAAGGACATGGAGTTGCCATTTTCTCTAAAGCTACTTGGCATTGTACCCTGGTAACAGGAACATGTGGTACTGGCTATTCTTCTTGGTGGGTAGGACTAACCAAATAAGACTAGGGAGATGGCTTAGCAGGTGATAGGTTTTATAAGTAGCATACAGAAAGACTAATAAATCCCCAGATCTCACATGTCAGGTGAAGGTAGCATTCAGCATGTATGTAATTCTAGCACCTAGATGGCAAGGATAGAGAATCTGGCTAGACTAGCCATATCTATGAAATTCAGGTTCATAGAGAGAAACTGTCTTAAAGCCAAATGTAGAGAACTATTGGGGAAGACCACCAGCATCAGACATGGGTCTCCATATATATGTAGACACATATATGCATACACTGCACACATATGATTACACACATATGAACAGGTATACATATATATGAATAGTACATACACATACACACAAAATAAGAATTAAAGAAGAGTACAGAAAAAAAAAAAAAACAGAGCAAGCTGTAGCTTTAGGACATATCAAAGTAACCTACTCCTTTCAGCTATGTCCTACTTCACACTTTACATTGACTCTCAATAAAGCAATTATATTATGAGTTTAGAAGAGACTAACCCATTGAATTAACAATTGACTGAAGATTCTTTGGACATACTATCCCAGCCAAACTTGGAGACATCTTTCACTGATCCCCTAAGTGTTTATCAAGCCACTCAAGTGTCAATCAAAAGTAATCACAAATGGAGAGAGAAAAGCACACTGATCATTGTTCAACATGATAATATAGAAACATTGCCCTCTAAGGAAGGAAATATGTTCATGGCCTTACTTAGAGTAGCCTAGTGATTGTCAAAGAAGCTGATTTTATGCAATCCTAAGGATAAATTTATTCCTTTGAAAACTTTAGAGAGGCTGGAGGGTACGATAAAGAGACAATTCACCAAAAGCCTTCATGATGTTCTTTGGCCTCCTTAAGGATAAATATCAATAATTACTATCACTAATATCAACAGTGCTAATTATTATGATCATGGGGAGAGTAACTCTTAGGATTTTAAGGGTTTCCAAATTAAAAATGTAAAAGGAATTCTGTGATCTCAAATGCTTCTGAGACCAACCAGAAGGCCATCTTATAGAAGATATAGAGAGGCTGGTAAGAAACTATCAACCAATAATTTGATGAACTGGATGGATAGATAGATAGATAGATAGATAGATAGATAGATAGATGGATAGATGGATAGATGGATAGATGGATGGACAGATAGATGGATGGATGAATGGATGGATAGATGGATAGATTGACAGACAGACAGACAGACAGACAGAAGACAGACAGACAATTAGAATGAGAAGTCAAGCTGAGAGTTTGATCAACTTTTGCCTGAGAGTTGAAGAGATTCCCTGAGAATTTCAGTGATCAAAGTCTCTTGAGCACTAAAGATGTTGGCTGTATTTTCACTTTTGTGTACATTTGAATGCTCACAGGGCTGAGCTACATCCAGACTCTGTCTCCCTGCACTTGAAAGTCAACTCCCACTGGTAATATTACTGGATTCATAAACTTGACTTGCCTGTATTTCTAAGAATTTAGGGACCAAACTGGCAAAGTAAACTTATTTACCAAATAGCCAGACTAGAAGTAGAAAGGCTACTGATTTGTTTCCAGATGCATTTCATTTTTTATGTTAGAAGACAAAACAAGACCAGAAAATATATATCTAATGGATTCTGCCTTGGGGAAAGGGGACCTGAGCTCATGATTCTCCCTGTGCTCTGTTACAGACACAGGGGACTTTCATTTTGTTTGTGCTTAAATACGAGCTGAGAAAAAACAGAGTTAAAGTTCTTCTCCCAACCACTCTGAAAGAGAAAACTCTGATTTTGTTGGCAGTGGAATTCCCAACCATTCTGGGCCTGGCAGAGTTCTTTATCTCTAGATCCGTTTCTCTGAAGGGTTTTTGACTGTTCTTCTCTTTTCTTGGTAGGCCAGCTTTAACTCAGACACCTCTGTGCCTATTAAACATACTTTGCACATAGTCTGATAGATGGGAAAAGTTATATCTCTTCCACCAGGGCTTCTGTGTAGGGTATTGAATAGCAGTTACAATGGCATCAAGAGACTACAAGGGGGCCACACAATCTAGAAATGCTATTCTGTTATCATTACTAGTTTTTAATGCCATTTCATGTCCATCTTGCTGACATGCTTATTCTAATAAAATACATTCAATAGTTATTTAAAAAACATTAAAATAATCTAAATATTAAAATTCCATGGCCCAAAATTTTATGGTGAATGAAAACTAGATATTATATATGTAATTTAGTAAGGCATGACTTTGAAGCAACACAATCTTGCATTAAGTCCCAGCTTTATCATTTACTGCCTGAGTGAACTAGAATAACCTGCTTCTCCTCTCTGAGGCTAGAATGCCTCTGCAGAACTGGAAAAGCAGGCCCATACAGAGTGCACCTTAATCCACAGTAAGGCTCTGCTGCCAACCGAGCAGACAAGCAGAGCACAAACTGAAAGGAATGACCTGGGTTGGCTTTTCTGCCCCTCAGAAGGTCATAATCCAGTGGAGGAATTAGAAATTTGTTCACAAAATGCTGTGATAAAGGGTAAAAATTGAAAAACAATTAAAAGTCACTTTATTAATCACATCCATGAGAACAAACTTTAGAGAAAGCAGCATGCTGCATTCATTTGCTAAGAGCTCAGCCTAACTTCTCACTTACTGGAGTATCAATAGATGGTTACCCAGGAAACACTTCTCCAAAAGTATTATGTACATTATTTCAGAGGGATGGCACTGAATTCACAGAGAATTTTATTTTTTAACTAAGCCATCCTACCATATTTTCCTTGAAAATGGCTTTCAGGACCATTGTTGTTAGATATTAAGATGATTAAGAAGAAATGGGTTTTCAATATGTATTTTGGTGTGTTTAGTATTTTAGTGTAATTCTCTTTTCAACTTGTTTCATAATGATAAGTTCAAATAATAGCTGGGAAGTGATTAAGCATTCCTTGGAAAGTCCCAGGGAATTTATCAACAGCCAGCACTGCAGCACAGTGATGGATTTTGAGTAAGGTGATGCTGTGGGAAGCTCAATGGTGCTGTGACATTACTGAGGGGAGATGAAGCTGACAGACTTCACATCCTTCATAGCCAGGACTCTGGCAACAGCACATCCTATGACCTATGTCAATTCCAGTGTGATCCTAGAAAGAGAGGAGGGTCCTGGAAATGCTGCTCTTCTTCCCACCACAGTCACTGAGACCTGGTCAAGAGTGCTTAGAGTCAGAAAACCTGGTAGCAGCATTAAGTTTCCAGCTTCTTACTAACTCTTATCTGTTCTGGTTGCTGATTTAGGGCAAGTTTGTGTAGAATCAAGCAAATTTCTAGGTTTGAATATACACATCTATGATGTTCTGTTGGGAAATATGGTGACTTTATTTTTAAAATGATTCCCCAATATCATTTTATATATAAATATCGTTGGACAGATGATAAGTATGGTGGTGCTAAAAAGGTGGTTAAGACTTAGCATCTTGTGTACTAATTTATTTTTAAAGACTGTGAGGAAAGAACCAAGTTAAAGCTGGCCTGATTGTTGTTGTTGTTTGGTGTGGTGTTTTAGTCTAGCCTTTCCAACCAGTAAATGAGCAGACTCAAGCTAGAAGTGATGTCTTCTACAGGACCAGGAAAGCAAAAGCAGATGCCAACTGTTGACTGATATATAACCCTTGGTGTTTTTCCAGTAATTTCTACAAAGAGAAGTGTTCTTTAATGAGTCAATATAAAGGGTTAAGGATGGTTTTTTAGAAAAAAAAAAAAAAAAAAAGCTAAAAAAAAACTCAGAAGAGTCTGAGTGTGACTGGCTTGACAAAGTCCTTTGAAGGGAGCCATTGTTATGTGAGTAATTGATATTGAGATTTACCCATAGGCAAAGACTTGAACAGGGGCAAAGCTCACTTCAAGCTCACTTCACCCTTCCTGCTGTTGGTACTGGGTGACCTCGCCATCCCCTCTTCTATGGTGTTTTGCATGCTGATTTACAGAACAAGACTTAAGTCTCAGTTTACAAGGGAGATACTTGAACACGTCCTAATGTAAACCTTGACCTCCTTCCCTTTCTTTCTCTCCCCTCCCCTCTCCTCACCACATCCCCTCCCCTTCCTCACCACCCCTCTTTTTCCTCCACTACATCTGCCTTTCCCTCTCATTTCCTCCTCTCCCTTTGGAGGTCAATATTTCACCAGGTCTACATTTCTAAATTTTTGTTATTTTAGAGGTAAGAAATCCACACAGTTTAAGATGAAGTTTATTTAGCAAAGTAAAGCAAAGGATAACATACTCTAGAAGCAGTGACTAGAGCCACACATTGGAAGGGAGCAGAATGTTTCAAAGATTGCAGGTGCCAGCCCACTGGTTCTGCATTGTATAATTTTTAAAAATGTCTATGAATATGTATGTATAGGTGACATAGAAATGTGTATGAATATGTATGATATAGGTTACTAATAGGAAGTGACACTTCTCTCAAATTATGGAGTGCTAGAGGACTGGATCTTGCTTTTTAAGTTTTTGTCTTTTATTTTTTTTAAAAAAAAAATGGTGTGGGTTTGTGTGTGTGTATGAGTGTATGTGTCCCCATATCATGTATGTGCACAAACCCACAGAGCTCAGGAGAAGGCATCAAATCCACTGGAACTGGAGTTACGGGTAGTGTATGTCACCAGACAAGAGTGTTGTGAGGCAAACTGGAGTCCCCTGGAAGAACACCAAATGTTTGTAAACACTTAGTCACATCTACAGCTCTATTTTAGGGTATTCATGTCCAGGTTCAATGAAAAGGTTCATAAGAGAATTGGAGGGTAATATAGAGTCAAACTATATTCCAAATGATACTATGATGTTTGAGGTTTTGTATTTTGTTTTGATTTTTGTTTTTGTTCTTTTAAATTTAGATTCTTTATTAGTGTACATGTGTAGATGTCGGGGAAGTTCCCTTGGTATCTTAGTTTCTGATACTGGGGAAATTCCCTTGGTATCTTAGTTTCTGATACAATTGGAAGACACTAACTATAGCTTCAGGAGTTTTTAGCAACAGTGAAGTATTCTCAATGGAAGAAATGCCTCTGAAGATAGATGTGTGGTTTTGCTTGGTATCCTCATATCTGTCTCCTGACTTACCCAGTCTTAGATATACAAGACTATACCTATGAAATTTTATATACAGTTTAGACTTTGAATTGTATAAATATTTTGCCCTCTTCCTGTTGTCTTATCTAGCCTGCTAACCACAATGTGCTAAAGATCATTTTAAGTCCTTCCACTATACAATATCCACACAGATCAGTAATATGTATATGTATATGTATATGTATATGTATATGTATATGTATAAGTATATGTATATATACACACATATTGATTACATACTTCAAATCATTTAGAATATGGATGTAGATACACTATCCTAAACAGTGAAAAACATGTAGACTTGACATATAACACACACACACACACACACACACACACATGCACACACGAGAAAAGATTATGAATCTCATTGTATTCAGTGTCCTAGCTGTGATAATAGATGATAGTTTTTGTAAGATAAATACTTCCATGATTCAAAACTGGGTAAAAGATACTTAAGATCTTTCTATAATATCTATTGTAATTATTTATAAATCTATATGTATCTTGTGGTTAAAAAAGTAGTTAATTTGAAATGGCTGGCTCATTGGTCCAGAGTCTGAACTGCAGAGTTTGTATCCCAGTAGCCATAACTGGAAGCTCACAACCACGTCTAAGTCCCTCTCCAAGAGATCCAAGTCTCTGTTCTGCATTCTGCTAATACCTGCAGTCATGCACATATCCCTCACAGACACACATGCGTACACATGAATAAAAGTGAAAATTAAATCTTTAAAGAATAACTTACAAAAAAGTAGCTTTCAATGTAAGTCCCAGTGCCCGTGCTTCTTTTGACACAGAATGCAAGTTCCATATCTTCACCCATTGCATAGCTCCACATTCTGGATACAAATAATACATAGCCTTAACATAGAGCTGCATCAGCTCATTTCACATGCACCTCAGCATTTCCTATACAACTGCAGCCCAAAGTAGAAGAGACAGACTACTGGTTGATCTCGTTGCTGTTCCACCTTCTCTGCACATCTGTTCTCCCTGCTCTGGCTAATTTTCCTGTCAGTCCCTTATCTCTTTTCTTGGTCATGCAAAACTTATATCTCATGATTTTATAGAGATGTTTATACATGTTCATTATAAATTTACTTTGTTTTATTCTCCACCGTGACCGACGAGAGGAATGAGATAGGCAAACTCACTTTTTATTTCTAATACACATATGTTTCTTGGTGAAGAATTCAAATTTTATTCATTATTTTTGTATATTGAACCTGATCAAATGAATGTGTTGCTGAGGTAGATTGGTAATCATTTGTTAATAAACCCAGTGCTGTGCTCTCCTACCCTGTCAGTAGAATATAGAATAAACATTTGAAAGGGGAAAGAGTGGACTGGAGAGATGGCTCAGTGGTTGAGAGTATTGACTACTCTTCCAGAGGTCCTGAGTTCAATTCCCAGCAACCACATGGTGGCTCACAACCATGTGTAACAGGATCTGATGCCCTCTTCTGGTGTGTCTAAAGACAGTGACAGCATACTCACATATATAAAATAAATACATCTTTTTAAAAAAGAAAGGAAGAAAGAAAAGAAAGAAAGAAAGGAAGGAAGAAAGAAAGAAAAGGGAAAGAGAAGATTGTCCTTATATACTATTAATTTGACTCATTCTTATATTAATATCAGTGATTTAAGAGCATAACTAATTTCATTCTGAGGTAAAATTAGCTTACTGATCATTATAGCAAATCACTCCCCAGATTATCTAGGCAGATAATGTTTAGGCTTAGAGAATATATCAACTGAGAAATCTGGAATTTCACTCAGAAACAGAGATGAAAGTTGAATTTAAAAAAAAAAAAAGGTATACTTGAGGACCTAGCAGGAAGATGAACAAATTGAGGTAACATTAATTGGCACAGTACCCTAGTGTTTGTTTATCCCTTCGTTAACTGGAATTCTAACTCTAATTAAACAACACCTCCACACACACCATGGTAAGCAACTAGTGATTAAACAAGAAAGCCGTAGGTCCAGAAGTTGGGTTTATTGTCCTGGAGTGCTATGCTGAAATTGGAGTTACATGAGAAGTTATTAATCTGAGGGTGAAATTTAAGTTCTCTGAAATCACTTCTGTATTTCAATGCTTACTTCTTACCTGCTGGAGGCAGAATGGGCAGATAATCAGTTGAGGCACTTATAAACTAGGTTTAATGATAGGTCGGAGTTGCCCTCAGATTTAATGAAGGGGTGTTTATTTTCTTTTTGAAATCTACGCTATGTTGGAAAGTGTGAGTATAGCATACAATAACAGTGCTATTAATTAAGAAAGATGAATTTGATTAAAAAAAAAAAAAGACTTGATTGTCTAGCAGTGGAAGTTCTGTCTTATTTTTGGCAGAATTTAGCCCAAGAAGCTTTCTAAAGAAACATCAATTGTGAAACTAAGGAATTGTGCTATGTGTATCTGTATGACTTTATAGACTCATTGGTGTTTTCCAGATAGTTTCTGTTTTGGTGTAATTAGCCAGGGTCATGAATACGGAAACTATAATCTTAGTTTCATATATATATATTTTTTGTTCTTTTAAGTTTCATAGAAACCCCAGCTCATTTCTCTTGGAAAGAAAGTTATTACCGATCCGCCATGTCGCAGAGCACCCAGCCAAGTGAGTTCCTCAGCCCGGAGGTGTTCCAGCATATCTGGGATTTTCTGGAACAGTAAGTATCAAATAATCAAGAAGTGTACTGGAACTGTTTAAAAATAGGTAAACACAAATGGCTGAAATAGCATTTACTACAGTATATGTCTAGATCAGTTTTGAAAAACCTTACAGTTTTGAAGTTATTTGGTTCAATAGTATCTCTGCATTGAAAATCAAGTAGTTTTCTTTCTTTATAGTTTCCAAAACCAATAGATCATCATTGCTGCAAAATAATACTACTGTAAATATTCTAAATGCCCCTCATCAACAATCTAAAACATTTTCACCAGTGTCTAGTGTCTGTCACTCAATACATATTCTCACTTGAAGTCTCTAAGAAGTGAACCACCCCATTTCAGTAGCTGTTTTTACGTTTCTATAAGAAATGTTTATTGGTATTTTAATCAAAAACAGATTCTAGTCAGTTAACATGAAGATGGAAAAGAGAATGCTAGCATGCTTACTACACACAGCTGAGCTTGTAGGATCTGAACAAAGTACCCTCCCCTGTCTATCCATGTTAGTCTGCAGGTTGTGCAGCATAGATCAAGGCTCCTACGTCAGAAATAGTATTTTTAGTTTGACTTGCCTCAGATTACACATATGGTGAATGGTTGAGCTAACATTCAAACCTGGGGTTTCTGATTGTAAGCAAGGCCTTGACAACCTTGATGCAGAAAATATCTGTTGTTACTAGTTGGTTAAATGTGCTGTAGTCTCTTCCCATGGGTAATCAACACCTTCCTCCTTTCTTGTGCCAGGCCGATATGCTCAGTACAGCCCATCGACTTGAACTTTGTGGATGGACCATCAGAAAATGGAGCGACAAACAAGATTGAGATCAGCATGGATTGTATCCGCATGCAAGACTCAGACCTCAGTGACCCCATGTGGGTGAGTGCACTTCCTCTTCCTGTGTGGGCGAGGAAAGCCACAAATCAAAGTAGATGATTCTGATTGGACAACACCATTGCAGAGAGAGCAAATGCAGCCCACTGGGAAAGGATTAGCTGGGTTTTTGTAGATTCTGGCTCCTTTTCAGCTTTCTGCAGTGAGTAGTGACAGAAGGTGGAAATGGTTTCTTACCTTTTGTTGTTTATTTTTCTGAGGGGTTCTTCATGTTAAGCCTAAATCAGAGAAGGTAAAGTCACCAGGGTTTCCACATTCGAGAAGCAGACACTGGACCTGATTCTATCCAGCTCCATTCCACTGTTGCGTATGATCCATGCACATACTCAGGAAGTAAAGCACAAAGAAACACACATGATGCATAAGCTATATTTTCTGGGCTTTTGACAGTGTTGCTCATGTTGTTAGAATGCTAGGTCTGTTACCTCTTTATTAAATGGTGAAACCATACTGGTGACTTCCACTTCTGCCTAGGTCGGGAGTATTACAACAGTAATACTTTTGAAACAGATCCTGTACCAAGGAAAAACACTCTGGGAATTCCAAGCAAAGGTGAACCTGCCTTACAAAAGTTGTGTGTTTTTGTACTCAAGGATTTTCTATTCTGACTCTTGGCTACATAGGAATAGTAAAAGTTAGGAAGTGTAAAATCACAAGCCTTTAAATTCCCAGTCCCTATCCCTATTGAAGTTCACATTGATGTACTTAGTTTCCTAATGTTCCAGAATGTTCCATTGTTTCCTTTTGTTGTTGAAAACATTCTCTCCCAAAATATAATTTCCAAGTTTTTCTTCCCTCTGTCCAATTCTTCTCTGTTCCCTCACTGGCCGCTTTGCCCTGCTTTCCCTTGGAATCCTTTCTCTGTCACTAGCCCCACCCACTGGAATTAAATACCATCCCTCTGAAGCAACCATTGGGAAAACTTGTGTTATATTCTGCATTACACAACACTATACTTGTTTATTTCTCTGCCTTTTCAGGAATCAGGAGCTACATGTTTGTCATTTCAGTGCTCAAGGGCATATAGCAGGAGTTCAGAAAGAATGTGGTGGGGTTTTGCCAGGGAGGGAAAAAAAAAACAAAACCAAAAAACCAAAACTAAAAAGGCACTTGGAGTCTGGTATATTGGAACACCGTGGAAGGAGAGAGAGAGAATTAATTTGATTAAATAAAGACATTTACATTTCTCTATATCCCCTGTTTTTAACTGAAAATAGTTTACAATTGTCATAAATTATAGTTGAATATGAATTGTCAACTTCTATATTAGTTCCTTTCCAATACCTTCTTATCTTTATATCTGTATACAGATATTTGGATATGAATGGCAGTTACGTAGATGGAGTCAAATTATAGCAGGTCTCAGCAGCAGGTATGGCAAAACAGTGAGTTTGTGCAGGATGCCAGTAATTAGTGTTCTGCTCTATAAATTAGAAAGTAGAGACTCTAAGATGCTGAGCCCCACTCAACTGCTCATGGCTGTGTGGGGCTTTCCACTGCTAAGTAGCAGACTTTCTCATTTCCATTATAGGTTAATTGCTAAATACGTTCTAAAGTCTACACATAAATTACTTTCCCCATCAATATAGTATTTTAATAAGTTGGGAATTCAGCCAATTCTTTTCTCACTACACAAGAAATACAACTCTATAAAGGGCATGAGGAGGCATGTCAGATTCTTAAGGACAGAAATTGAGAAATTCATCCTATGGTTTTATGATTTTTGATATGGCCAAGAAATAGAATCATGATGTTTTGGTCTGATTATTAATAAAGGAAACTAAAGCGTAGATGTTAAACTAGGTTGTACTAAGTTGTAGATTCTACGTGTCTTTTAAATTGGAAGGTATTTTCTAATTATAAAATTAGTTCTGAAAATTAGTTCTATTGGGATAGCAAATGAGAGTAAATGAAATGTATCCAAAAAATTCATATTTTAATCAATTTTTTAGAGTGCCTTAATGGTCCTTGATTCTGTTGTTTGATATATTGCTCTATTTCTCAGATTTCTATTACTTTGGATTTGTGTAAGCATGTCTCCAATATGTTTGCAATATGGATTAAATATTAAGAGTTACACATTCTCCTCAAGGATGGATGCTAGTCAAACAAGTATTTTGCATTTATTTATTCTTTATCCTTCATGCTAAATTAGATTTTTCTTTAAGGAAACTGACTGGTAATTACCTAAAATGCTCCTCAGTTTTAAATCCTTACTGACTCATCTCAGATACACATGAGAAGTTTTTATATTTACATTATTAAAAAACTAATATCTAAGATGTGTGTGTGTGCATGTGTGTATATATGTATGTATGTGTATATATAGAGATATGTGTTTATGTATCTATTATGTATGTATATGTGTGTGTGTGCCTGTGCATGTGTGTGTGTGTATTTGGTAAAGGTATAGGCCATAATACTTGTCTTAGCACCTATCAGAGTACTTTACACATATGATCCAGATTTACATAAAATTGTCATCATATGTGTGAATTCAGACATACTTACTTTATGTCTTGTTTCTTATGATACAGATGAGGAAATCAATCATTCCTTGAGAAGACCATGAAATATAATTAAAGGCAAATAGGGATAAAATGGTTCTTAAATTACTGGGAAGTATGCATACTTTTATAAAACATTACAAAATAAGGATTGATTCAGACTGAGAAATTACAATAATATGTTACAGAAAAGGTGATTTGCAATTAGGCTTTGCAATTTGAATAAAATTGATTAAACAGCAGGAAAAATTGTAATCCACATTTGGGAAACTGATATCATCAATGCATAATTTGAAGAATATCAGAAATTTGAAGAGATAAAGCTAAAATTTTCAACTACAGAAAATATATATGAGAAAAAATTGAACATTAAAAACTAGAATGTTTAGGGCTAGAGAGATGACTCAGCTGTTAAAAGCATAGATTCTCTTCCAAAGGCCTGGGACTCTCTTCCCAGCACAGACCTGATTGAAATTGAAAGACTCCAGTGTAGTAGTTTCCAACCTGTGGATCACGACCCACTTGGGGATGGGTCACCTCAGATATTTGCATTAAGATTCAAAGCAGTAGCAAAACTGCAGTTAAGAAGTAGCAATGAAACAGTGTTATGGTTGGGGTCACCACAACATGAAGAACATGTGTTAAAGGGTCTCAACATTAGGAATGTTGAGAACCACCATGCTGTAGAATGATATTCCCTTTTACACATTTGCTAGAATTTACCAATAAATTCATCTAGGCCTTTTTGGAAACTAGAAATTAAATTTCTTCATAAGACTATTGATATTATTTTATCTTGGGCACATCTGGATAAAATATAGTCTTTGAGAAAATGATAAATTGAATCGTAGTTGCTGAGCCCATGCACATAGAATTGTTTGGAATATTTCCTTTATATTCTATCAATACCAGAAAGATATATAATCATATATTCATTTATTAAGTTGGAAACTTTCAGTTCCAGAGACTTATAAATCTTGTTTAGTTTTCAGTAGAATACCTTACATTTGACTTAAACTTTTTTTTCTAATAGTACTCTCTGACCAAATTGATTTTTTCTCATTTGCATTTCTACCTTTGGTGCCTTTGGTTTTATTTTGCAGCCCCTCCCTTTACATTTTTCCTGAACTTTCCTTTCTTTTCCTCCTCCATCTCTTCCTCCTCATTTTTCTCATGTCTTTGTCTTTTTCCTCCTCTTCCTCCTCCACCCTGCTTCTTTTTATTTTCTTATCAACAGCCATCACTTTATCAAAGCTTTAATGTCTTAGCATCCTCAGTGGATATTTGTATTATTGAGTTGATTATTTCCTTTGTTTTCTTTCTGGAGATTTTAGCTTGACAACAATAAATTTCCCAGTAGATACTGCTTTAGCTGCATCCAAGAGACAGTGACGTGATTCATGTGTTTCTCAGTTACTGTTTAGCTTTAAATATGTTTATACCTTTTGGGGACTTCAAATTTGATCCACTAGTGTTTAGAGTATAGCACTGAAACACAAGACGGTGTGCTCTGCTTTTGTTATGTAGAAAGTTCTCTAGTAGCAACTAAATCCAGTTGGTTTTGAGAACTCTAGAGTCCCACATCCTTTCTGTCTCCTGTTTTGGCTACAGTGTGTAGACATTTCCAAGCAATAATTATGGATCTTTCTGTCTTTCAAGTATTCAAGTGTTTTCTACATATGTGTTAGATATATGATATCTACGTTTAGTAATATTCACGGTGACTTCACCCTTTCTATAATTGTATAATCCTTCTATTAATTTCTGCTAGTGTACTTTGTCAGTCTACTTTGTCTTGAGAAATGATTCAGCGAACTGAAATTTCTGTTTATTTGATGTTTGCCTGAGGAGTCTTTCCTTCATTGTTTTACACTTATATCCTTGTATTTGAAGTGAATTTCTCTTAATAATATATAATTGGATTTCTTACATGCATTATGACAGTCTTTGCCCTTTGTGCTATGCACACCATTTATATATAATGGAAGGTGTGTGTTCTCTGACTGTGGTTGTTTTCTGTTTGTTCATTCTATCATTTTTGTTCCATTTATTCAGCCTTTTTAGAATACCTGACCTCTTTTTTTAATGTTTTATTTTAATTAACGTATTTGTCTTTAGTTGTCTTTGTAAAGTTTAGTGGTAGCTCTACAATCTCGGCTTTACCAAGATTCCTCTGTCATTTACCAAAGAATAACATAAAAGAGAATGTCGAATGGAATATGGAAACTCTTGGCCTCTTTGTATTGTAGGCACACATCAGCACTGAATGTTACAGCAGAACCTGGCATAGATTTCATTTTAAACTGCCTAAGCATTGAACTAAAAAATTATGAGCTAATTTTGAGAACAATTCTTAACAGCTCTGATGCTCTTGCTTAGGGAAAACTATAGTTCTCACTCACTCTGCATTGCTAATAAAATGCTAATAAAATAAATGGAACTCTAGTCACTATCAGTTACCAGAATGGTGTTTTCAAGGTATGCTTGAACCTATGCTTTTAAACAGAGCAGTAAGACAGCCTAAACTCTCATTCAGATTCTTGAATCTATCAGAATTTATACCTTACACTTTAGTTTCTGCCTATCCCTTCTGCCTCAGTTTGCAGGTGCACATGCACACATGAATGCATTCACATAGAATGCAATTTGAACTACACTTACATTATAATATTAGAAAAATCAAGCCAGTACAACTTTTGGTATATATGTTGTTTTAAGTCTTCCTCTGCCAAGTTTTATGATTTAAGTATATATTAAGTATATACCCTCTGAAAAGAACCCATTTTGAAGTTGCTTACACAAATTACCCTGAGTAACTTAAGTTAGACCAAGGAGTTAGTAACTTACACACATGCCCTTTCCTGACTTCAAAAAGTACTGATGGGCTAGGCAAGAAGTATTCCTTCATCATTTGCTATGTACCCTTGTCTCTAGGTTCCTAAGATGTGCATTATCCTCTGACTAAGCTTCGCACCAATGGGTAGAACTTGCTACAAGGAAGGTGTCATTCATTTTCTTCTTTTCACTTTCTCGGCTTCCAGGAGACCTGTATCGTCCCAACCCTCATCCTCTGATCTTTACTTCTTTCCTATATCATCTACACACTTGTCTGGTCATTTCGGAAACTGATTAATCAGTGTACATAGATTTGGTTAAAAGCTTTTGACAATGTTCAATGAATACATTGCTATGAAGTTCTCCATGATTTATTTACCTTTTGTAGATAAATTATATCATGAGATTTTTAATGAAAACAACTACTGTTGAATTTGTCTTCACAACTCTGAAGAGACTCCAGTAACATGTATCCATAAACAAGCCTTTCCTCATTTGTGTAGAAAAGTCTAATAATGAATGTCTTTACCCAGGAGAATTGTGATTTAATTCATAAAGAGTTCCCTATGTATATAAATATAGGGTCAATCACTTGCTATTTTTGTGGTGACTTGTCTACTTTGCATATATGCTCTTTTAATATAGTAAATAGATTGTGCTTTAAAAATAATAGTAATAATTTTATCTAATTCTAAAATTATAAATTTAAGAACTTTATATACTCTAAAATGCACATATGGCCCTAAGTCATTATAACACATATGAACATTACAATTTTCTTCCACTCTTCTTTTTAGATAAACACCACATTTTGAGTCATGTCATAATTAATTTATTCCTTTTGTTGAAAATATTTTTCTAATATATTCTGACTAGTCTTCCCTCCTACTTCTCCAGTTCCTCCCTACGTCCTCTTCCATCCAGATCCATACCTTTCTGTATCTGATTAGAAAACAAACGAACTTCTAAAGGATAATTATAAGTTGTTTTTAAGAAAAGAATAGCCAAAGCTAACACATAAGAATTGAACAAAACAAGCAAACTGGAGGAAAGTAGTCCAAAAGAAGGCACAGAAACCTATTCGTTTGCACACTCAGAAATCTCATAAAAACATTAAATGGGAAGTCATAATATTAAGGCAAAGGGCTTATTAGGTAAACAGAAAGAAGAAAAAAATATAAATAAAATTATTTTAAAGTAAAGAATAAGAAGATAAAATTTTACAAAATGAAAAGGGAATGTCCTGACATGGCGCAAGACAAGCTACATCCAACAAGGCCATTGAGTTCTTCTCTCCTTGGCCATTTGTTGCTGGACAAGAAGCCTGCCCTCTAGTTTGTTACACCAGTGAGACACCCTAGGAGGAAACTCAATTTTCATTTGTAAGTGGTTATAATTTGGAGATATCTTTGGGTGTTAGGTTAGGTATAGAAGCATGTATGTCACATCTTCTGTTGACCCCAGGATCCCATCTAGTATAGACTTTTCCCTGTGTTTGCTGCCTCAGACTCTGTGAGTTCAATATGTGTGTCAATCCTGTTGATTGAGAGGGCCTTGTGTTCTTGATAACCTCTATCTCCTCTGGATCTTATACCTTCTCTGCCCCTTCTTCTGTGGGTTCCCTGAGCCCTGAAAGAAAAGATTTGATGGAGATATCCCGTTTAGGGCTGCATATTTCAAGGTCTCTCATTCTCTGCATATCTAGCTGTAGGTCTCTTGTTTTCTTTTCATCTGCTACAGGAAGAGGCTTCTCTCATGATGGCTGAGCAAGGAACTGATCTATGAGTGTAGTATAATGTCATTAGGAGTCATTGTATTGCTACTTCAATTCTATTCCATTGATCAACATGTCTGTTTTTATGCCAATACCATACCGGTCTTATTACTGTAGCTTTGCAGTACAACTTGAAATCAGGACAGGTTATAGTTCCAGCAGTTCTTTTGTTGTTCAAGACTCTTTTAGCTATCTTAGTTTTGTTTGTTTGTTCGTTTACATAAGAAGTTGCAAATAGTTATTTTAAGATCTATGAAGAATGTATTAGAGCTTGGCGATAATTGCATCGAATTTGTAGATTGCTTTTGTTACGATGGCCATTTTTACTATATTAATCCTACTGACCCATGAGCATGAGTGATCTTTCCATCTTCCGATATTATACGTCAATTTTGTTCTTCAATGTCTGAAAGTCTTTATTATGCCATTCTTTCACTAGCTTGGTTAGAGTTTCCACAAGATATTTTATAATACTTGAGGCTATTTTGAAAGGTGATATTTCCCTGATCTTTTTTTTTTTCCCTATCTGTATCTGTGTATAGTAGGGCTACTGACTTGGGCGAGTTCATTTTATATCCATCTACTTTGGTGAGTCTCTCAACTGAAGCAGTTTCCTGGTGAACATTTTAGGTTCACTTATGTACATTATCATAGCATCTCCAAAACAAAAACATACTTTGACTTATTCCTTTCTAGTTTATATCCACTTCAGCTGACTTGTTGCTCTGGCTAACATTTCAAGTACTGTATGGAAGAATGGACAACCTTGTTTTGTTCCTGATTCTACTAGAATTTTTTCAAGTTTCTCTCCATTTAAGTTGATGTTAGCTATGGGCTACCTTGTAAGCTGTCTTTGTTTCTTTAAGGTATGTCCCTTGTATCCTTAATCTCTACAGGACATCTATCATGATGACTTGTTGGATTTTCTCAAAGGCCTTTTCTGCATCAAAGATTATTGTGTGGTTTTTGTCTTTCAGTTTGTTTATTTGGTGTATTGAATTAATTGATTTATGTATATTGAACCATCCCTGTATTTCTAGGGTGAAGCTTATTTGAATATGGTGGATGATTTTTTGTATGTCTTGGATTCAGTTTGCAAATATTTTTATTTTATTTTTTACTTTTTCACTTTACATACCACTCACTTCCCCCTCCTGACCACCCCTTCCCAAAATCCTTCCCTCATGCCCTCCCCTTCTCCTCTGAGTGGACAGGGACCCTTTAGGCATCCCCTACCTTGGCTCTTCACGACTCTTATAAGTGTTTTTATTGAGTATGTTTGTATCTGTGTTTATAAAGGAAATTGTTCTGTAATTCTTTTTCTTTGTTAAGTCTTTATGTGGCCTGAGTACCAGTGTAACTGTGTTGGAAAAAAAAAAAGTATCATAGTCATGAGTCCTTCAGTTCCTTTTGTATTTTGTTTTGAAATAATTGAGTAGTATTGACT
Organism: Mastomys natalensis; assembly: GCA_021653895.1. NCBI lineage: Eukaryota > Metazoa > Chordata > Mammalia > Rodentia > Muridae > Mastomys > Mastomys natalensis. The sequence goes on along the minus strand of JAJTUV010000476.1, from coordinate 230,347 downwards.
ATAACTCTTCTTTTGTGCTAAAAGTATATGGCCTTGGTCTTTGGTTACATTGTTGTTTGTTTGTTGGTTGGTTGGTTTTGGTGCTGAAACTCTCACACTAGAGGTTGTATGTTTCTTAAAATTGCTTATCTGCTTGATTTAACTTTACTAAGTAGTATGTATTGAGAAAATTATCTGTTTGTTTTAGATTTTCCACTTTGTGGAGTATAGGTTTTTAAGTATGTCCTTATCATTCTCTGGATTTTCTCAGTGTCAATTACATCCCCTTTTCATTTCTAATTTTCTATTTTGAATATTCTCTGTGTGTGTGTGTGTCTCTGGTCTCTCTCTCTCTCTCTCTCTGTCTCTCTCTCTCTCTCTATCTCTCTCTCTCTGTCTCTTCTGTCTCTCTGTCTCTCTGCCTTTAAATTAATTTGGATTAGGATTCTCAATCTTAATTTTCTCAAGGTACGATTCCTTACTTGTTTGTCTCTATTTCATTATTATCAGCCCTGAGTTTCTTTCTTTCTATCTACTCATTTTGGATGTGATTTCTTCTTTTTGTTCTAAAGCTTTCAGGTGTGCACATAAATTGATAGTTTAAGTTCCCTGCAGTTTTTGTTTGTTTGTTTGCTTTTTAATTAGCACTTAGTACTGTAGAACTTCCCACTTAAACAATCTTCACTGAGTTCATAAGTTTGGATATGTTGTATATTAATTTTCACTCAATTTTAGAAAGTCTTTAATTTCTTAATTTTTGTCTTGACCTTTGTTTTATTAAGTAGCGATTTGTCCAATTTCCATGAGTTTGTAAAATTTCTGTTGTTGATATCCAGATTTAATTCATGGTGGTCAGATAGAATGTACTGGTGAGATATTTCAATTTTCTTATATCTGTTGAGATTTACTTTGTGTCTGAGTATGTGATCAGTTTTAGAATAAGTTCCATAAGGTGCTGAGAAGTTACGTTCTTTTGTGTTTGTTTAAAATGTTCTGTAAATATCCACTAAACCAATTAACTTATAACATCCATTAGCTCCAGCATCCTTCTGTTTAGTTTTTGTCTGGTTGACCAGTCTAATGGCAAGAATGGAGTGTTGAAGTCTCCCACTATTAGTGTTTCAGAATCAATTGTGATTTAAACTTTAGAGTGTTTCTTTTATAAACTTGTGTCCCCTTTTGTTTGGTGCTTATATGTTTAGAATTGCAATATCCTCTTAGTGGATTTGTTTCTCGGATGAGTATTTTTAATATCTTCTGTTAAGTTTTTTGTTGAAGACTTTTGTCAGATATTAAAATGGCTATACCAGCTTGCCTCTGAAGTCCATTCTCTTGAAATACCTTTTTCCATGCTTTTACCATAATGTGCTATCTATTGTTTATGTTGAGATGTGTTTCTTGAATATAGCAGAAGGATAGGTCCTGTATTCACATTCTTTCTGTTAATCTGTTTCATTTTATTGGGGGAATTGAGGCTGTTGATGTTGAGACTTATCAATGAAGAATGTTTGTTGATTATTGTTATTTGGTTCTTGTGATAGTGGTGATGGCAGTAGTGTGTGTGTGTGTGTGTGTGTGTGTGTGTGTTCCCTCTTCTAATTTGCTGGTCTGAGATTATTAGTGTTTTCTTGGGTGTAGATTATCTCTTTAAGTTGACATTTCCTTTTAGTGTCTTCTTGTGGACTGGATATATATATATATATTATATATATATATATATATATATATCTTAAATTTGATTTTATCTTGAAATGTCTTATTTTGTCCACCTATTGTGATTGAAAGTTTTGTTGGATATAGTAGTCTGGCCTGGCATCTGTGGACTTTTAGAGTATGTAGAACATCTGTAAAGGCCCTTCTGGCTTTTAGTGTGTCTTTTGAGAATTTGGAGGTTATTCTAATAGGTCTGTCATTATATGTTACATGGTCTTTTTCCCTAGCAGCTTTTAATATTCAGTTTTGTACATTTAGTGTTTTGAATATCATATCCAAGGGGAAGTTATTTTCCTGTCCAGTCTACTTAGTGTTCTCTATGTTTCTTATACCTTGATAAGGACCTCCTTCTTTAGGTTAGGGAAATTTTGTTCTACGATGTTTCTCCAAAAATATTTTCTGTGCCTTTGATCTGTGTTTGCTCTTCCTTAGATTTTTTTCATAATGTCAGATTTCCTGGATGTTTTGTGGCAGAATTTTTTTCAGATTTGGCATTTTCTTTGAGCAAAGTATCCATTTCTTCTGTTTGGTCTTCAATGCCTGAGAGTTTCTTCCATATTTTGTATTCTGTTGCTGAGACTGATGTGCTTATTCCAGTTCCTTGATTTTTCATTTCCAGATTTCCCTCCTTTTGAGTTTTCTTAATTTCTATTTCTACTTTCAGATCTTACTCAGTATTCTTCAATTGCTTCCTCTGTTGGTGTTATCACTGAATTTTAAAAATGGTTTATTTATTTCATCTTTAGGAACCTTTATCATATTTATAAAGGCAATTTTAAGGTGTTTTCCTTATGCTTCAGCTGTTTTTGCAATTCTCAGGACCTACTATGGGGGGTTGTTGGACTCTAGTGGAAATATTATCCTGGCTGTTATTGATTATTTTTTATGCTAGAGTCTGGGCATCTGGGTTTGCAAAGTTGTAATTCTTACTAATATCTGGTCTTGTTTTCATTGAGTGGTGTTTTGGTTCCTTGTTTTCTGTTTCCCTCTTTGGTTCTTGGAGAATGTTGTGGCTGTGTGCTACATGGTTGGAAATTCTACTGCTATTCAGGTAGGTATGGTCACTGGGGGTTCCAGATAAAATGTGTTCCTGCTTCCCTAGCTGGAGAATCATAAATTACATTTTATAAAATCCTCTTTTGTTTCTGTTATAGATCTTATTTTACTTATCTTCACACACACACACACACACACCACACACACAACCCTTAATTGCTATAATACAGATTATTCAGATTTACCATATTTTAACTTTTCTTTTGGTCGAATTTTTAGAAAATATTTAGATATGGATGTTTTCCTATGCTAGATACTTAAATGCATAATTACTGGGTAAAATTGTATGTACAATGGGTTTGTTTCCATGAATTTTTTTCTTTTATTATTGTTGCTCTCTGTTTAAATAACTGTTAGCTGTGCAGGAGTGCTTACAAACTGGACATCATTTTGTACCTTCTAGGGAAAAAATGAAAATATCTGTAGGAGACCGAAGTGTCCTGTGATTTGCACATCATGCTGAAATGTCTCCTTTAGTGGCACTTTCTTTTCAGTCAAATTATCTTAGGGTTCATAAGGGTAGATATTTTGGCTGAGAAGAAGTAAGTCCTCTCAGAAACTGGAGCAGCTATTCCATGCATGGGTAGACTGTCCATCACAAGGACAGTATGGAAAAGCCACGGTGGAAAAGCAGTGTGTATAGAGTGTCTAGTATTCACCCTGGGCACAGGAATGGCCATATATTTTCTCCTTTTCCTCCAGCACTTCTTAACTTTCCTGTAGAAGCTCTAGTAGTCCACTCAGCTGGTGGACTGTATAGTTCATTCTGTGGATATAATTGAAACATGGCAGCAAGGAAACATTTCACTAAACAAAAATGCCTGAGCGATTCCTATGGAGTCTGATTTCTATGCTGCTTATGGGGATGCTCACTCTACACATAGTTTAGACAGAGTTCAGACGTCTCCGACAGCAGACTGTTTTTCTCTTTTCTTCTTTGTGTTCCCTAGCCAATAGGAAGACATCACTTTGTTCAAGAGTGCCAAGGGAGCGACTTTACCTTAAACACACATATGCATTTCAACCTTGAACAAACAAGCTGCTTAATAAAATAAGGGCAAGGGTTTCTTTTCTTTCTTTCTTCTCTAGAAATTCACAAATATCACTTGACAGCTGACAGCTCTTCCCTTACAAAGGAGGCTGTTTGCTTTTTGCTTTGGTGTTTGGGTAAACTGCAGCCCACACTGGCAGAGAATGTATTGCCTAGGGGAAGGTTTTGCAGTCCCTGTGTTTAATCTGAAAAGAAACCCTTTTCCTTCTCTCCCTCCCTCTCCTTCTGCACAGGGAGAGTTCGAAATGATAGCCCCAGGGGAATAGTTTCCTTAACACCTGTCTGTGGCGTAACCTCAGCAAAGTTACTTAAGACACTGTGCTCAGTGTGTCCGAATTCTCGATGAAGAAGTTGAAAAGGACAGATAAACAGACAGGGATTTCAGCAGGCATAGGGAGCTGGTGGTGACCTAACATCTTCTTTAAAAAGTTAGCAGGTTGACATCCTAGCATGCTGACTCTCAAAGAAAGAATATAAGCTTTCCTTCAGCCAGGAAATATAGTTTCGACCTGAAAGCTTGGAAAACTCTTAAGAGATTAAGGGAACTTGGAAAATGCTCTAGTGACTGGTACACCTTTCTACAATGACTAGACAGCTAAGAGCTAAGAGCTAAGAGACATTTCTGATAAGCATGAGATGGGTGTGATCCCAGCTTTCTGAGCTTCTAGATCTGCTCCCTTGGCTACTGGGAGAAGTAATCTAAAGGGTTCAGGCAACAGCTAACTGTGTGCTCTTGATCTTGCTCTGTCATTCACTAATTTGGTCCTTTTGGAAAAAAAGTACAAAATGATTTTGAGTCTCTGTCTCCCAAGCAGCAGAAGGAAGTTACTGATAGTCTACTCACAGTAGACAGTCAATTTTGCATTTAAAGTGGTTAAAGCAATACTTTTCATGAGTCTGGTCAGCAGTGGGAGTGTTTGTATGGTTAAAATGGGATCTCTTTTTAAAAAACTGTGAAATTTTATTCCAAGTGCAGCAATTATCAATGAAGAAAGAAAATAATGAAAATCTTATATATTCTTCCTTTTAAAAATCAGGTGTGACTTTCTGTGAAACGGGACTTGGCCACTCTTTCTACTTAAACTCCGGCGGGGTTGGGTTGAGGGTTTTCTACCTTTGCTTGTATTCTTTTGCCTTTTTTTTTTTTTTTTAACCCATAGCCAACATTTCAAAGCAGACTTCTTTGAAAAACAGTATAGATTTTTTTTTTTGTACATTTGGGTCCATAGAACTCACTAGGAAACACACATTTCTTTTCTGCAATCACTTATATGTTCCTCACTTGTCCTTTCCTGGTTTTCCAGTATTCTTTTCCAGTGAAGTGATCGGGAGCATGAACTTTAGTGGCTCAACACACATGTACACCTGGGTTTCATCCTTAGCATAATAGTGAAGTCAGTTCTGAATAGACCCAAGACACGGCTTAATTTTCAAAACATGCTGAGGGCCAACAGCATCAAGATTACCCCGAAATTTAAGAGCTGGGAATTCTTGGGTGTCACTCTAGAGACAGAGTCAGAAACTGATGGGAAAAGGACACTATGTCCTTCCACACACCCTGCGGGTGCTTATGATAGAACTGCTTGGGCAAATATTTAATACCTGTTTTTTATAGCCACAAAACTCATTCTGGGTGTGCATGTGTTTGCATGTGTGTTTGTGTGTGTGAGAGAGACTGGGAAAAGATACAAAACTGTAAGGACAGGGAAGAAACTTCTAGAATAGTGTCTACTCTAAAATAGTTATTTCTGACTGTAACTCATATTAAAATATGTGCAAAGGTTTACTACATTATGGAATGTAGAAAATTAAGAGTAAATCCAGGCATGGTGTGGGGCACATATGCATAGTAGCAGCTATGAGGGAGCAGGAGGAATGATTATCACTTGAACTTTTAGGTTTGAGACTAGCCAGAGCTCAAAGGAAGACCCCATATCAAAATAAAAAAATCAAAGGTTAAGTGTAACTCTTGATAAAATACATCCATGGAATTTTGACATACATATGTGTTGTCAGAAAAAAGTAGATGAATTATATTACCTTCAATTTAATTAAAAAAATTATTAAGTTTCTAGAAAATTTTGTTCAATGTATTTTGGTTATATTCTCTTTTTCTGCCCCTAGCTTGTGCTTTCTTAATCCTAGAGATAGTTCATTCAAATATCTTCCCTGGAAAAGACTTAAATGTCAATGCACATTTTTAATTGAACACGCATGTAGTGATAGTCTACAGAATTCATGTCTCTGTTAGAGATACTCAGGAAACTATTTGCTGACTGAATAATGAGAAATGAATAGAAAAGATGAAAAATATGTGCTTATCCTCAAATAATAGGCCAGCATTCAGTCATATACAGTGACTGTTGTGGCACCAGGGACAATCTTCACAAGGTTCTGTATTAAGTTAACAGAGTTTACTGGCAGTCAGCATTTTAGTGGGCCAGTATCAGGCTGATACCTGTAGCCATGCTTAGTCTGCAAAATAACTGAATAAATGGGAATAAAAAAAAAAAAAAAAAAAAAAAAAACCTTCTTTCAAGGAACTTCAAGTCCCAAGGAAACTCCTACAATAACACTTGTTGAGGTGGAAAGAGAAACTCTACATGTGATACCAGTAGGAATTCTGATGAGCTTGTTTCTATTGGAAAGCTTAAGAAATGATAAGGTTATTTAAAAGTAAAAAAAAAAAAAAAAGACTATTCCTGGAGACAGGAATGACTCAAGACCAAGATTCCAGGATTTAGCTTAAATACATCAAGCATTGAGTGTAAGGTAATGAATAGCAGTGCTTACAAAGACTGGAAAGCTACATGAGTCACCTAGTGACTCAGATGACAATTTGGAGTCTTTCCCAGAACGGGAGGGATATAGCTCAGTTGGTAGGACCCTTGTGTAGAATGCACAGCTCTGGGTTCAAGCGTGAACACTTCATGAATCAGGCCTGGTGATATGTGCCTGTAATGTCAATCCTCCGGAGGTGGAACTGGGAGCACCAGAAACTCAAAAGTCACCCTCACCTACCTACATAACCAGTTTGAGGCAAATTGGGAATCCTTGAGACCCTGTGTCCAAACAGGTAACGAAAATTCCCAAACAACACAAACCAGAGAAGCAGTTTCCTGGAAACTGAAGCACAGAGCATATGCAAGGACAGTAGACTGCTCAGGTAGCACCAGGAATAAAAGTAAGCGTTCTCATAGTTCTTTTAGTTTCAATATCATAAGAGGAACATGTCTCATAAACTATGATATAACAACAATGGTGACGGAGTGCTAGGAACAAGGAGTAAAAGAAAGCTAAGAAAGGCCAAGGACAGTGTGTGTTAGTTCTGATTGGAAGGGTCACAGAGACCTCTCCAGGGCAAAAGGAAAACAGTAGATATGCATGACGTTCACACCTTCTGTGTTCAGTGTACACACCTTCTAGAGATTGTCCTAGAGCCCTCCTTTCCCTTGATGTTCAACTTCATTTGAGGACTCGAGGTACCCATGGACGTAACCTGCCTTCAACTCCATGAGTTTAATTGTTGCCTCTTCTGCCTGTTAAACCTACTCTTTGTGTTTAGAACAAATGTATGGTTCTTTTCCGTATTAAAAAAAAAAAAAAAAGTCAGAACAGCATCAATAACAAAAAGGAACAGGTCCAGCTCCTCTGCATTTACTCACTGTTCTGCCAAGAAGCTGAGCGCTCTTAATGGATATTACTTAAGTCATTTCTTGCCACACCTTCTTAAGGCAGTGAAAAGTGAGCAGATATTTTTCATGTGTGACTGTTGAGCCTCTGTGCCGCAGGATAGCAAAACAGAAACTATATTAGAAATGAAATTTTGATTTGTCCTCTTCAACCTTGCCACTTGTTTTTCTTAAAATCAGTGCTAGAAGGCCTTGTAAAATATGACTTGGTAAAGTGACATCTTCCTTAGAAGTCTGGACAGGGTAGCCCATTATTTAGGGATAGATGGAGCTTTATTGGGGTGATCCGGTTTGAGAGATGACTATCCTAGGTGAAGGAATGAGAGTCAGGCATCTTTGCTACTGAATTAAAGACAAGCGGCCGGCTCCCTATTTGACCATGCTTGGATGCTTGAAACTGACCCAACAGGGAAAAGGGAAGGAGGGTTTGGAGAAAGAAAACCATCCATTGTTAAATAATTGATAAAGGAACCAAGTATCCCAATATGCCATCTCTGTTTCCTCAAAATAAAGGATACACCATATGTAAAATTGAGCTCTTGGGCAGTTGCCTGCCATGAGAAGTGTATTCAGTTGAGGCTCTATATTATAGCATGTTTAAAAGCATAAAATTCTGTAGTAGTCAATTTGGGTAAGAAACCCTGGCCTGGGAGTCATGAGTCTTGGGTTCTAGTTCTCACCCTGCTGACACTGATGGTTGTCTGTTGATGTACACCCATCACTTCTCCCTCAGAATTCAATTCCTGAGGGGTAAGTAAGATCACAGGTTCAGCTGCATGACACTTGTTTCTCTCGGGCTCCGTGATGGCTGCATTTGCCAGTCCTTTGCTTCTGATTTCTGTCTGACGAGAAACCTCTAGTGAGGCAATATGGGCATGACAGAACCTAGATGAACCATTTCTAAAACAAGACCTCTTTGAAATAACACCGCATGGCCTAAAAATCTAGAGCTTTTGGAATAGCGTCTCTCTTGTTATTTCTCTGTCGGGAGTGAGTGTTTGAAAACTTAAAACAAAAGTCACTTTTCTCTATCTGAGAAAATGCCTGGCTCCAGTCTGCCTTCTGTGAGGGTATGGTGGGCCACAATAGATTGCCTTAGTAATGATTAGTCATAATGTGAGTCCTGTCTGGAGTGGAGAAAAGGAGGTAGGTACCTTCTGTGGCTCTCCACTCCCTCACTGAAGCGGCCTCTATCTCCCTGGCCAGCCCAGGCTGTGTTCCTTCCAAACAAGGACCTGCCTAACCAGTTCATTGGAATGTCTTTCCACAGACGATCCCCTCATTCAGACTTCTTCTGAAATTGAAACACACTAAAGGCATAAATCACATTGCTGTTTTAAGTAGTAAATGTTGCACACAACAATCTGCTGCCATTGCTTTTCCTTTGAGTGCATAGACCTAGCCACAAAAGGAAAGAACAAAGGGAAAAGTGATTAAGCCCCATGCTGCCTTCTTCTGCTTTTCTAGGTTGCATTTGTTCTAGGGGTGACTGGGATTAAGCCTTTTTGATGTAATTTTTCCTCCTGTTGCACACCTCTCTCTGTCCTTCTCCTGCAGCCTACGGCTGGCTTTATGAAGATATTTACTATGTTTTCTTTGCCTGTTGGTGCTTTTGGGTCAGCAAATTATATAGTGTGAAGCAAAAGATCTAAATTACAATCATCATACACCAAACTATGGAAAAGTACATAAAAATGTTTTACTCTGATAAACGTTGTACCCGTGAACTCCATGCTTCAGACTCCCCTTCAGTGACCAATGGCATCTAAAGCCATGCTGAAGGATTGGTGTGTTTTTCTCCCCTTTTTATAGTCTGACTGTTTTCTTTATTTGGTTCTACAAAAAAAAATAAAGTAATAAAAGAAAAAAAATCATCTTGAGTAGTACTGGCTGAGATCATTTTTATATATGTATTTTCTTCTTTCTTTTACAGTCCAGTTGTTATCCCCCTCCCGGTCCACCCTCTAACAGTTCCTCATCCTATTCCTCTCCAGTCTTCAAGAGGATGTCCCTACCCCACCCCCACCCCACCACACCCCCTATTCTGTGAGGCCTCTAGTCTCTCAGAGGTTGGGTGTGTCTTCTCTCACTGAGGCCAGAGCAGGCAATACTCTGCTGTATATGTGTCAGGGCCTCATATCAGCTACTGAATGCTGCCTTTTTGGTGGCTCAGTGTCTGACAGATCTCGGGCATCTGGGCTAGCTGAAATTGCTGGTCTTCCTATGGGGGTTTCCCTCCTCCTCAGCTTAGGGCAAGATTATTTTCTTATCCTGATTATGTGTAGTTTTTAACCAAGTAGAGGTGGTTTGTGTAATATATAATAAGTGAAGTGGGAGTTGAAGTGAGAATCTTGCAGTTCCTAGTACCCATTAGTGGTTCATAACCATCCATAACTCTAGTTCCAGGGAATCCAATCTCTCATTCTAACCTTCATAGGTCCCAAGCATATACAGTACACACACATACATGCAAGCAAAACACTTATACACATAAAATAAAATGAATCACATCCATCCTTCTCTAAGAGGGGGAAGTATGTCCATTTCTTGATTTGTGCAGTAGAAATGGTAGTTCAGTCTTAAATAAGCTGAATTGATAGATTGTTCCTATTCAAACCTGAACATGGAAAACCTAAGACATTTTCTTTGCCAAATTTTGCTTTTCAAAATATCTTCAGAGTCTCTTGAGTGGATCTGAAGTTCTGGTTTGGTTCTAGCATCTCTCTTGATGCAGTCATGATGCCAGCACTACCCATCAAGAGGATCAGCTTATGGCTGACACATCAGACATATTAGTTTGTGTCATAGAGATGAGTTGCTGTACTAACTGAGGGGCCATGGAAAAACCCTTCACTGGCTGACCTGCAGAGCATGCTTAGATACGCAGCCTTGAGAGCAGATTGTGGTGCATGGAGCCAGCTGCAGAACCCATATTCTGATTATAAAATCTCTAAGCATTTAACTGTGTAAACTGTGAGCCAGTGAACTGACACATGTCACTAACCCACTCCAATTTTGCTTTATCACTAAAGAATTGATGCTCAAATCTAGATGAGAGGTTTTCTAAAGAATTATATAGACGTGAAAATACATATAGTATGTTGATACATTAAATGAATTATATAATATTTCAATACTAGACACTGATTTTAAAATATTGATTTAAAATATTGGTAGTGATTTGGGCTCTGTGTTGAAATACCCTGGGTATCATAGTAACTAACTTTAAGTTTTAGGATTTTACTCCCCTTTTATTTTTTTTTTTTTTTGCGTGTGAGCATATGTGGTCATGCACATGCCAACAGCATCTGTGAAAGTCAGGTAACAAATTGCAAGTGTCAATACTTTCCTTCTGCCATGTGGGCTTGGGGGATTGGACTCAGAAGTACAGGAATGTTTACAGAGATGGATGGGGGAATTCTGTTGTAAATTCAGCCAAAAAGTTAGTTAATGTAGCTTCTGGAGACCTGTCTAGTCCTGGTATTCCACTTACAAGTTATATGACATCAGACAAATTATGTCATCACCCCATGCATCTTTCTCATGGGAAAAATGAGATCATAATAATGTTCCCTCCTGGGCTGATATATTAAATTAGAACATGTATGGAAGGTGCTAAGAATTGTACTTACATAAGAAGTGTCTAACAAATGTTCTCTGTTTTTATCCTGTGACTATGCAAACATGTCTTTACATGCAGGTATCACATATGTATTTATATTATATGCATATGAGTTTGTATGTCCTAAGTGCCTGAATGCAGAGGCTAGAGGAAGACACAGAGTGTTTCTTTATCGTTATATACCTTATTGCATTGAAACAGAGTTTCCTGATAGCTAAACCTGGCCTTGCTTAGGTAGGCTAGCCAGTGATCTAGGAGGATCCACCTGACTGCACTTCTCAATGCTGGGATGACAGTCAAGTGCAGCCATGTCTGGCTTTGTTTGTGGGTGCTAGGGATTTGAACTCATGTCCTCCTGCTTGCACAGCAAATGCCCTTACTCACTGAGCCGTCTCCCCACATTACAGATATGCATTTTTAAAAGTATCTGGTGTTACTACTTTAGTAAGTCCTATCATCTTCCAAATCTTTGGTTCTGTGTAATGATCATGTTGAATAGCAGTGTAGAGAGTTATTTTTGGCTAAAAGGAAAGAATATTTTTCCTTAAGTTTATTGCTAATTACTCAGAGAATACTGAATTTTAGAAGTCATTTAGACACATCTGACTGTGATTGATTTGTGAGAAAGCCAGGCCCTACCATCAGTTTGGATGAGAGATTGTGGGCCCCTGGAATGTAAGGGCTTCATTGTACTTGTTTTTCTTGCTCTTGATTGAAAATTACTTCAAGAAATTATTCTTTGGTTGGATAATGGTAGAACAGTCTTCAATCCCAGGACTTAGGAGACAGAAGAAGTTGGATCTCTGAGTTTGAGGCCAGGCTGGTCTACAGAACAAATTCCAGGACAGCCAGGGCTACATACAGAGAAACTCTATCTTACAAAACCAAAAATACTAATACTAATTAATAATAATAACCTTTTGGCCACAATTAACCCAATAGATAACACTAATCTTGTCTTTAATAACTTGGTTGTAATAAATATGTATGTGTAGGTAGTTTCTAAGCACTGTAACAGCTTCATCAAATGAATTAAACTTTTTTTTTTTTTAAAGACTTATTCATTTTATTTATACCAGTACACTGTAGCTGTCACACACACCAAAAGAGAGCATTGGATCTCATTAAAGATGGTTGTGAGCCACCATATCGTTGTTGGGAATTGAACTCAGGACTTCCAGAAAAACAGTTGATGCTCTTAACCTCTGAGCCATCTCTCCAGCCCTGAATGAAACTTTTAAATGGCTGTACACATTTGAACTTCAAAAGGCTGAGAGGCTAACTCAGGCAGTTCCATTGCTTCAAAGTCTCTTTGGGCCTTAATTCAATGCAAACATAATAAAAACATAAATGGTACTTATTTTAATGTATTTTTGTTTCTGATAACCTTACCTACTTTGATTGCTTAGTTTGGCGGAGAGCGTTTTTTACAGGATGAAAATTTGTCCTCATTGATTAGATATCCCAATGATGAATCTTAGATTGATTTGTGATTTGCAGCAGATTGCTCAAAGCTCCAGGACACAGAACCATTACAAAGCCTGGCACCTAGCAGTGTCCAGCAATAGTTTGATTAGTAGTTAGGGTTAGAGGGCTGGCTCATCAATACCAAACTTTGTTAACTCGTTCGGTAAAGAGACATATCTAAAGTCTTGGTGATATCTCACATTGTTTGGAGTTTTTTCTACTCTTTTGTTTTGTTCCTGATTCCTACCATTGAGGCCTGAACCCAGTGCTTCACAAATCATATTCTGCTGACCCTACTCCTCCTACCCCAGATTTTCCTAATGTAAGTTTTAATGAGCATGCGTGACTTCAGTGATGGCTTCTGTCCACCTCAGTGGATATCATGCCATCCACATATGCTCGCTCCTGCTTTTCTTTTCAGTTGGAATGTTTAGACACATTTAAAATGGTTCTTGGACAGCTATTGAGCCATTTGTAATATCACCAAGCAGCAGAAGGGTGGGTATCTGGGGCTTATCAAAAGGCATTGTGCCTAGAAGGCTGTTCTTTTCTCTTTTGATTTTTCCTTTTTAAGAATACTTTTCTTCAAATTTATGCAAATATAAAGTGCCCAGTCCAAGTCATCATTGCCACAGATTGTTAGGCAAGATGAAAAGTGTAATGTTGCAAGTTTTTTTTTTCCTTGAAATTGTGACTCACTTCCACTGTACAAATTATTTAAGATGTCAAAAGCTTTCATTGGAATAAACTGAAGTTAATTGCAGTAAGGGTTTTTAACTGATATATAGTCATAAAATCAAAGAAATATTTCATGTTTATATAACTCTATGTGTTTTAAAGTATTATTTTATATTACCATCTTTGATATAATGTTCACTCTAAATGTGTAATAACTATTTCTCCTCCTCCTCCTCCTCTCCTTTGCTTCCTTCTCCTTCTCCTCAATAGAGCATAAACCATGCTGGATTGATAGTCTAAAATTAAGCCATATTCTCTTATATTTTTGGTTGTGAGCCTAGCCTTTAATGGCTAAGCCATCTCTCCAGCCCCTAAGTCATATTATCAGCCATGTTTCTCACTTTTTATTTTGAGGCAGAATTTGAATAAATTGTCCAGGCTGTTCTTGAATTTGGGTTCCTGCTGCCTCCACCTCCACTTTTGTTGGTACTACACTCATAGGCTACCAAGCCAGAATGACCTGAAGTTTTTATTCAATTAAATGTTGCAAAAGCCACTTAACTCCATGTAGTGTGTATTTTAGTATTTATGATTAAATGAGAAGTACGCATAGTATTTCAGACCTGTGCTATTAGTAGAAATATGGGTGTTGTTCTGGAGCATCCAACTTAAAAGATTAAGATATCAAAAGTACAATGTTTTTTATAGTATGTCTTACTATACTACATACTGGCAGTGTTAATAATGAAACAGAAAGAAAACAAGATAAAAGTCTTTTGAGATTCAGTGGGTTGGTCTTGAAACTTTCACCTTTGTAATTATTGATCTGATTGCTTTTTTCTTTAATAATGTTACATATTTAAATGTGACTCCTTGGTAGAAGACCAGTATGACCAAAAACTACATTCTTTGGCCGATCCCTTGCCTATCTGCAAAATCCAGATTTGCCCTTGCCCATGGGGGAAAGGTCTAGGCATTGTCTGTGCTGTGAATCAGGTTAGCTCCCATCCCATCAACATTCAGGAAGTTTGTGAATTCCTTAACTTCTTCCTATGGATAATTCCCTATTTAATGTTTGTCTGTCTGTCTGTCTGATAGTTTTAGTAGTTTGTTTGAATATGTGAGTGACATATGTGATAGATGTTGCTCTTGTTTGCATGTCTAATTGTAAGTGTTTGGAAGCATTCCTTTGATGTAGCAAGAACAGCTAATTAAGCCAGTTAAGTAAACAAACTATATTATAATAAGTCTAAGAATTCATTGAGACATTCAACTAATTCACTTCTGGTCCCTGACCCGAACTTTTAGCTTCCCAAGCAGAGCACCTATTTTGAATTTACTGGAAAGCCAGGTCACATAAGCTAACCCTCTCTCTCAAAGTGACAATGCCAGGACAGATGGTAAAGATTGCCTACCCAGAGTCTTTGTACCAATAAAGACACAGATGCTCAGTAAAGGAAACGTCCAGCCCACGACTACACAGCCAACTGATGAACAAGCCAGCCAGACGTTGAGGTCCCGACTGTAGGATCTATCCTTTAAAATTATGCACCTGTGTTTTATTTACTGAAGCTAACCCTCTCTCAGCAATAATACAAATGTCATACTACTAGTCATTTTGTAAGACCTTTCCTATCAGATATTTAGTGTTTATTCAATGCCAAGTTTAGTGTCTAGACTGCTGTGCTTTCTGGCAAAGTGGAGTGAATCTCTGCTTCATTTGCAAGACTTGGGCTGTAATAGCTGGTTTTTATACACAGCCATAAGACTACCTCATCCCACAGCCTTGGTGGTAAAATGAATTAGTTTTACGCAAGTCGGCTCCTTCAAGAAGGCTAAGTAGGACATCAAATCCTCCCTTTGTAGTAAGACAGACTGCCAAAGCTGTGATTGATATTGCAGACAGAAGTGGACTTCCAGAGGGGAATACACAGATAAGTGGGTAATAAGCAGGTAATAGTTTAGATTTGCATTTGGAGTCTTTAGCGGAGCAGCTGAAGTTTGCCATATCTTAAAGCATTGAGGCCCCTCACATAAGGGGAAAGCTTAATCTCTGCTTATACTCCGTTCTTGGTTTCCCTGATTTATAAATGAAGACAAAACGTTCCAAAAGCTACCAGTGGTGATATTTTTTTTTCCCTTCCTCTGGGACGCTGAGTCAAAATAAGATGAAGCAATACCTCTGAAAGTTATCTTGATCTTGTTGTAATGTTTTTCTATATGCACTTTCCTCCACAATGTGTAACTCTGGAAAAAAAAAATCAAGCAAACAAAACCCCTCAGAGTTAGCAAGTAAGGCATCCTGCATTTTATTTAATCCCTTCTGGTTATGTCAGAGTCATTCCCTCTCTAAGTAATTCTTGTTCTTGCATTGATTTTTCTCACTTCCCCATTTTTTTCCTTGTAAATCTGATTTTAGGTAAGTCCTTAGGCAGTAAGTCTGTCAGGCAGCTTCAAGCTACTGTGGCTGCAAGAAATCGTGACAAGAGAAGCTTTGTTAACAGGGTCGAAGGACCTCATTAGAGATGCAAGCAGTCTCTTAATTTTGTACACATCTTGGAAACTCAGATGATCCAGATACATCGCCAAACCAACAATTATTTCCTCATAGGTGGACTAGGACTCTCAAATCAGAGGTCAACTCCCAGAAGAATTAGAGAACTCTGCCAGCCCCACGTGTTCTTAGGTAATTTGCTGAGTTTCCTCCTTATTTAACAGGAAGAATGATTTTCTGGAGGCTAAGATACTGAACACTAAGTGACACTGACATGAAAATGCTGCTTAGTTATCCGTGTCCATTTATGACGTTTTGTTGTGTGTTTCGTTTACTCTGGTGAGGGAGTGTGAGTGGATCTGCATCTGTGTAATTATAGAACTCTTTAGGTTAGAGAAGATCTCAAAGGTCACCAAATTTAACCTCCCCAGCATCCTGGCCTTTAACTCCATAATTACTATATAGAAGCTTTGCCTTCTAATTCTCTTAGAGGGAAGCAAGAGAAAAAAAAAATGTCATCCGGTTCATTCTCTGATCATAGGAAAAATGCCAAGCTAGGGAGGGGTCTAGTCAATAAAATGTTGGTTCCACAAGTGTGACGATCTGAGCTTGGTCCTCAGAATCCACCTACAAAACTGGGGGTGCTGGCATGTGCCAGTGATCAGTGTGGAGGATTTTGGGGGCTCACCAGATAGATAGCCAGCGGAGCCTGACTGGTGAGCCACAGGCCAGTGAGAGATGCCTTCTCAAACAGAAAGTGTGTTGTGCCTAAGAGTGAATGATATCAAGTGTTGTCCTCTAGTGTCCACAGATATATGTATGTATATATGTGTATTACAGTCACTATACATGAATATGTATACACATGTGCACACAGAGAAAAGAAAATGTATCACTAAGTACTAATAAACAAACAAGGAACATAAAAAAAACATCTCATATGCGGCTAGATGCTCAGGTTTTCTTTTAAAGCAAACTTGACTTTTAATAAATATAGTCCTTAACACCTAAACTTCAGAGGCAAGGCTGAAGTTCAGGTACAGAGCTTGTGAACCTCTGAGCCTGCTCATAGAACTACAAATTCTAAAATGAAATCAGCCAATCAACAATAAATAAATAATAAATAAATAAAACCCATGATTTCATACTTGATAGAATATTTAATAATTATAGACACTAGATAATAAATAGTGGGTCTCCAAGTCATTATTCATTGCATTCAAATGTCAAATTCATTTTTTGCTTTGCAACAAGGTCTCTTATAGCCCAGGTTCATCACAAACATGTTGTGTAGCTGAGGATGACCTTGAATTTCTGACTGCAGAACTGCTGGGATTACAGCATGCCTCACCATATCTGTTTCATGCAGTGCTGGGTATCAAACTCAGGGTCTCATGCATACTAGGCAGGCCCTCTGCTACTTGAGCTATGTCCTCAGCCAGTGTGTTCTCTTATATGGCAATTGCTCACAAGTGAAGATAAAAGAATATATAATAGAAATTGTGGCTGGTTTGCATTGGAGACAAGCATGCAATAAGGATGCAAAGCCTAAGCATTGCTGTTTGGGAAACTTCAATATAGCACTGTGAAGTCTTCTGTATTTTTCTTTCCAGTTTAGAAATGGTAAAATAATCTCCCGCGGCAACACCCAGATTTATACTGTAAGTGAGGTGATTTAGGTGGTAGTATCCCCTCTTCATAAATAAGACTACAAACTTCCCACTACCTCAGATCTCACAGATTTCAAGGAAGCTCTTTAACTCTAGTCTATAGTAGATATATTTCAAATACAGAATTGGGTACAGAGTCCTCATGTGTCACCTGCTTTCTGTCATTTTGTCTGTTATTTCATAGTGCTCCTTCAGTATAGTTTTTTGCTTTTCTCTCATTTCAGTTTTTTTTGAAAAGAATGTTACTCTCTGATAACTTCCTGCATGAATTCATGGTATTTAGATCCTATCCAGACTCAACTTTCCAAGTCATCTCCACGTTCCTCTCCTGACTTCACAGCTTTTGCCTCTTTCTCCCTCATTTGTTTTTAAATAAATGGCTTCCAACATGCTTGGGTACTGTTATACTTCTTTATCTCTTGGCAAGCTCTAGTCTTCATTGTTTAATTCTAATTCTCCATTTCTTAAGTCCCTCATTTCTTGTATCTTTTACAAGCTCCATGCTTAGAACCAACAAAAAGTTTCATCCAAGCTAAACAAAGCTGTCTTGTACATTAGTGAACTTAGTAGAAACCTGCTTGGGACATTAAATCTTAGTAAATGTTTACAGCAGAATTCAAAGCAGGTGAATTGGATGGATGAGAAGGAACTAGGGTAGGTACTATGGAAAATATATAAAGCTTCACATATGGAAATGCTTGTGTTTCTTATAGTTGATGTCACAGATGATGTGATTCTTCAGATATGGGATATGATACTCAAACAGGCCATGTGACACCAGCACACAGTTGCAAACATCAAGACCATGGCTTCCATCTTCGCTTTACACTGGTCTCCTGGAGGCACAATAGCTTGATTGTGTCTACAATCCTCACCTGTGTGATGTCTCTAGTTCCTGCCTTACAGAAATTTGGGATCACCATAATCATAACTAGCTGCTATTTCTTTTCACCTTTCCCTCATCTTTTGTCTTTGGAATTTCATATTTCCTCTGAAACAATGTAAGAGTTCTTCTTTGGCTTGCAATTCTTTTCAGAAACAAAGAAGATATCCTGGGTACTGAACTATTATTGTAACTATATTCATTTAGAGTCCCAGGGAATATTGATAAACAGCATTGGTGAATGGACATTTAATGGACTATACTGATGGCTCACCAATCCTGCCTCCACAGATGAGTACTGATGAAGAAATGGATCCTCGTTTCGATTTTAAAGTTTACCCTGAGAATAAACTTTCCCCCACTCTCTACTGAATTAGCCTACTCCAAGGCCACAGATCTGTCAGGGTCCTGGTTTAAAAGTATCTGTTATGTCTAGGAGAATGGAGCTGTACTCTGTAATTGGTCACATGGGTCAGTCTTTACAAGACATAGCATCCAGCAGTGCAGAAAGGCATCCTGTAGACTTGTTTGCTGAGGGTCAGAGGGTAAATGCTGTTGTGACAGTTGGGTGGACTTGGCCCACTTCTTTGTGGAGGGTGAGAATGAGATGAGGAGTTACTACTGATCTCTTGGTGATAGTAGCAGCAGAAGACAAGCCCTTAGATCATATGGTCTTTCTGATAGATTTTCAATTCACATGAAGATTTTCTATTGAAATGAGGAGTTAGGAAATCAGTCATAGGAAATAAAGGTGATCTCTAGCATGCGATTTCTTGCAGGGATTTTAAGCCACCAAGTCTCTGTGAACTTAAAGTTACCTCATGTGTTATACATGGTCAACTCAAACCCACTACAGTCTTCCTCCAGTATTGCCTTCCTACACGATCATCTCTGTCCTATGAGCCCCAGGGCTCAGTAACTCCACCTTCTTGTTCAGATGCATTTTTGATGCTTTGATTTAGGGATGTCCTTCTCAGTCCTTCCCTCTTTATCTCTCTACTGGGAATCAGTCACACCTCCTTCTGTGTTCCATTAAACTGTGGCTTGTGACTTAATGCTAACATGTCCTTTAGCTATCATCTCACATGGTTACCATTCTGACTTTGTGTTCATATGTTTATGTGTTTATATAGAGATCTTTACTAGACAGGGTAGTTTTTAAGACCAACGCTAGATCATATTGTTGCTTAGATCTTTTCATAGATCATGTGCAGAAAAATATGCAGGAAGTATTCAGAAGGCAATGTTCAGTGTGCAAATATTTGTTTGAGAAGAAACAACATGATCTCTAATTGATAGTCTGTAAGACTCCTTTAAGACTTACCATCTTCCATGTATGTATGTATGGTTTGATGTTATGATCTAATTAAATCAACTAACTTTAAACCTTGACTTTGATTTTTTTGTCTGTTTCCTGTTAACAAGGGAAAGAAAGTTAAAGATTACATTGGCAGTTTGCCACATTAGAATCTCCTTGAGTAAAAAGCAATGATTAAAAACCGTAAGTAACTAAATTACAGCTCATAGACAACTGTAACCTTTCCTATTGTCTGTCTGTCTGTCTCTCTTTCTCTTACACACACATACACACACACACACACACACACACACACACACACACACTTCTATCCTATCTTGTTCTACCTATCTTTCTCTATCTCTTTCTGGTGCTAGGAATAACAACCAGGGTCTTGAATGCTATGTAAGTGCTATATCATAAACCCTAGAGGGTTTTTTTTTTTAATTTTTAATTTTGCTAGATCAACCATAGTGTATATATGTGAGTGTGTGCATCTATGCATGTATGCATGCATTTGTGTGTAGATGTATGTCATGCATATATGTACTTGTGTGCATATATATGCATGTATGTGTGTGTACATGTATGTGTTTAAGAACCTGTACATGCACACCCATATGGGTTTTACATTACACACATTGAAACCTGGCCTTTTCACTTGTTTTTTTCTATGATTTTAATACAACCAGAATATTTAAACTATTTCCATTTAAAGAAACTATTTCATCATTCTTATAATTACTCTATAATCTTGACTTCATTTATTTATGTTTCAGTTTGGGTAGATGCCTGATTGTTCTTTTGCTGTTTGGTTTTGTTTCTTTGGGCTGGTTAGTTGGATGCCATGCAACTGGAGCCTCACACATGCTAAGCATGCACGGTACTAGTTAACTATTTTCCCATTGCTGTCTAACATGAGTAAGCCTGAAAGACATTTCAGTCTTCTCTAGAAATCCCATATTTTCTTCAAAGGCAGCACTTCTCTTGTTGACTTTTAAAATCTCTTTCTGACAGAATTTTCCAGCTAATGATGGATACAGATAATGTTTTCTTACAAAATCAAAACAGTGTCCTCCATAGGCTGGAAGTTCTGGCTCAGCCACCCAGTCGCAGAGGCACACCTAATTTGGTTGCACCACTTTTTAATCAAGTTGTGAATCAAGATTGGGAAGCTGGAAATAAGTCAATTCACTTTGTTTGTAACAGTAGAAAGTTCGGGAGAGCAATCTTCAGCAAGGGACACACTGCTGAAAGGAGCCGACAGTCTACTGAAGTCTGTTGTGTCCACAGGACCACTCAGTTTCTCTTGCAGACCATGCAAACAACATGCTACTTTTTCTGAGGCTGCATTCCTGCATACTGTTGGCACACGTGCAAGACAGTAATTTCTTTAGTAATGAGCACTTGGTGCCACACAAAGTGAGTCTGTGGGGATGGAGCCAGCAAATCTGGAGTTCTGAGCTCAGCTATAAGTGTAATTTATGTGTGAACTTCATTACACATTTAATCCTCTGCAAGCATATTTCCTTATTTGTCTTCCTGAACCCAAGGAAGACAAGCTTGCTTTACAAACCAGACTTCTCTTTAGCAGAGCTTGTGCTAATTGCTGATTCTCAAGCTGCAGGGACTACAGACCTGATTGAGGCCTGGCCACTGCTCTCAAGTGCCTCTTTCTTATAGAATTCAGAAAGACATGGATACAAGGTTCCAAGATGAGATATGCAATAATACAAATTTGGCAAGAAATTAGCAACGGGATACTTAGAGAAAATAAGGAACCATAAATAAATAAGAAAACATAGCAGTATGTAGCAAATAGCACGTTTTGAAAGCTCTAGAGGTGACATGTCACATGAGGACTGGTTCATTTGAATTTTCCTTTTGGAGAAAACTATAGAACCAGCTGAAAGAAGATTGTGAAACATAATATATGTGTGTTGTAAGGCACAATGTAAAATAAAATCCTAAGGCAATTATTACAAATCTCTCAGCTACTATGTCCCTCTTTGTCAAATTAAAGCAGCTTTTCCCAAAAGTGCTCAATTGGTAGGTACTATTCTAAAGTGTGAATTGATCACAAGATTATTATTAAAACTACTTCATATATGAATGTTTCATATTCTTTTATGAAAAGAATGCCAGTAGCTGCTTTCAAACCTGTGTTATGGACCCTGTTGGTCTTTAGTGGATGTAACAAATGCTTCAGTGTGTTCCATATGTGGGAAAGACAGTACTGTACTATGACATCACACTGTCTTTATTTAATACTTTTTCTTCCTCCCATGCTCCACTGCCAAAAACGGAACATGAGGCAGTCTGATGGCATGTGTATGGAAGGATATCCTCCATTTGCTGGTCCTCAGTTCTAGAAAGTGCCATGGTCTGCCATGCCTAAATCACCTCAGTCCCCTGAGAAGAGGCCAATTATCTTGTATCCACTGAAGCCTCTAGTTGTCATTTTCTGAGTATTTCAACTCCCCTCTTTTTAATATGGAGTTGATCTTATTTTGGAATACATTTTCTACTAAAAGACTGATTGGGGCCATAACATCCGTGACTGTACAGTTAATACCGAGGAAGTAAAACTGTCAGGACTGAGCAGAGTTACTGACTTCAGAAATGCCCCAGGACTTAGCCATTCACTGGATTCCCTTATAGACAGTCAGGGAGCAGTCAGGCGACGCCAAAGGCAGATGGAAAAGTCACTGAATAGACTATCAAACAGGTTCATGTGCACCAGCATTTAATGCTAAGCGTCTTGAGGTGGCGCAACCTTGAGTGACCAGAGCAGAGCACGGTGGAAATGAGGTGGTAGGAGCTATGAGGCAAGGTGCTAGATAGAAGAGTCAGGCAGGGTCTTTCAGATTTCTTCAAAGGTGTAAAGCTTGACTTCTCCTTTAACCCAGAGATAAGCAGAAAAATTTGAGGAAATAAAATCGAAGCCTGAAATCCCAGGCCTTGAGCTGGGTGGAAATCAACTGCCCCAGTTTCCTTAAGGGAGGAAATCCAGAAGGGACAAATGGTTCACACTGAATGTTTTCTGTTTTCATCAATAATGAACTTTATATCATGGGCAAATAGACAAATATAAGTTCCCCAAACTCAGGAATCCTAGTCACATCCAGGGTCACACCGTGACAACTGTTTACAGACCAGTTTGAAGACTGAGATGTGGAGTGGAAGGCTTGTACTTGGCATAGTCACAAAAGCCACAACACTGTCCTATGTTCATGGTTCTGGGGACAGAAGTCATTAATGTATAATCATTACAGGCAAGAAGGGTCAACTTTTTCTCTGGTTTTAGAAAGCGAGGCATGTTAAGCTCTAGCATTGCATTGCATTGAGATATAGGTCAATAGACCTAGAAAGCAACATGGTATGTTTGGTAATTGTCTTGAGTGAGCATTTCTTCACCACTGTTCATTAAAAGGGACTAGTCTAAAGCCATGTAGGCCCCAGACCCTGGTTTCTGACTGTTACTCTCTAACACTTTCCCTCCCTGCCTGTTGGCAATTTTATTGTCTGGGTCACTTAGTGGCTCTACACACACTGTGGCATCAAATCAGAAGGCTAAGATAAGGACAGAGATGTAATTATTAATCAGACTACTGAAACTTGTCATTGTAATGTTTGAAAATAAGAATGGTATGTAGTAGCAAAGTATAGAACTGTGCACATGAATAAATAAGAATGATAGTCATATTTTGTAGAATCTATTATGTAAACTACCAATGTGGAGCTAGCTAGGAGAGTTAAATATAACATGGGATAAAATTTTGATTTTTAAGGGGAAAGTGTTCAAAATGTTAAATAAACATAACCGGTATTTGATGTGAGCTGGTTTGATATGAAGACCTGCTATTTGTAAATCCAACCAGTGGGTGTGGAGATTAGCCTGTTTATTTTAATGAGTAATGCCAAGTTCCAAAAGGAGGAAGTTACTCACTTATATAATGAATATATAATGAATTAATGTTGTAGTTTTTCTATTCTGGAATCACATTAGATTTTGAAAAACTCTCAAGCTGAACAACCTAAAAAGGCAAACTTCTTACTTGAGATCTTGATAGTCAGAGGGTTTAGTCCATTGTTACTTGGCTCTGTTTCTTCGTCCTGTGTTGAGGCAAACCATCATAGCTTGAGCAAGTGTGGGAGGAAATATCAAAGTCTCACTACACCCTTTAACACCTACTTCTTCCAACTCAACTTCACTGCTAAAGCTCCAGACCCTGAACAGCACCATCAGCCAGGGAAGAAACCTCCAACACATGAGCATTCAAACAGCATGTGAGCTCCAAGCACAGATGGTCTAAATAGAAGCTATAGTGTCTAGATACAGAGAACAATGGCTGGTAGCTTTTGGAATAGTGTGTGAATCTATCTCTCTCTCTCTTCTCTCTCTCTCTCTCTCTCTGTCTCTCTCTCTCTCTTTGTTGTGTGTGTCACACACACATGTACACAGGTATGCATGTACCACAATGGGTACATGGGGGTCATAGGATAGCCTTGCTTATCAGTCTTCACTTTCCAATTTGTTTGAGAAAAGGCCTCTTTGTTATTTACTGCCTTGTACATCAGGATAGCTGGCCCAAAAGATGGTTTGAGGATTCTCTGGTCTTTGCCTCTCTGTCACTGTAAGAAAACTGAGATTACAGACATGTGCTAGTGCACTTGACCTTTACATGGGTTCTGGAGATTACAAATAAACTCCTGCTTATACACCATGCACTTATTCTATCTATACAATATTATCTCTTAGTTGAATTTTTGAACTTATGCTGTGGTGTTTTACATAATAGCATATTGTTTTGCTTTAAGGCCATTGCATGAACAAATATACCTTTAATATTTAAGATAATATGTACAGTTTATGAATCATGCCTTCTTAACATGTTATTTGTCCCTCTGCAAAGTATATATTGAAATTTAACAAGCGATGCCTCTAGGTTTTAGAAAATGTGATTACATTTTATATGCGTACATATATTTTAAAATAATATGAATAAGTAGTGCAAGTGTGTTAAATACCAAAGAATCATTTTATTTTTACAGTGATCAGAATTTGTATGTCAATTTCTAATCAAAACAGAAGTAACTTAATATTTGATCAATTTTTTAGTGTTAATGTCATTATAAATATCAAGAACTTACACGCTCAATGGGGCATTGTTGGAGGGCAAGCACAGGCTTGAAGGATAAATCCTTGGTGGGCTTGGTTGCTCATGCCTATAATCCTGGCTACTGTGAAGCTGAGGGAAGGACTGTTGCAGGATCAAGGCCTAGTGTGCACATTGCTCTCACCTCACTGCAAGTAGATAAATAAACAATGGGATGCAAAGGACTGGTGGATATTGAAACACAGTCTCCCCACCAAGCAAATAATCAATATTAAAAGTAGAATTTCCCTTTTCACTGGTAAAGTTAGAACGCTGTCTTGTTTTTTTTATTGGAAATTTTATTTACATTTCAGATGTTTTCCCCTTACCCCCTTTTCCTCCCTCCCTCCCAGGAACTCCCTATCCCTTCCCCCCTCCTCTGCCTCTATGATGGTGTACCCCCACCCACCCTCCTCCATACCTCATCTCCCCACCCTCAAATACCACCCCCCACGATGTCCAGCCTTCATGGGACCAAGGATCTCTTCTCCCACTTATAAGTAGCTCCCTTGCTATATAGCTGGAGCCATGGGTCCCTCCCTAAGCACTCCCAGGCTGGTGGTTTAGACCCTGGGGGCTCTGGTTGGTTGATTGTTGTTTCCTCATGGTGTCACGAATCCTCTCAACTCCTTCAGTCTTCACTATCTTCTCTGTTGGGAACCCCATGATCAGTTTAATGGTTAGCTGTGAGCATCTGCCTCTGAATATGTCAGACTCTGCAGACCTCTAAGGAGACAGCTATATCAGGCTCCTGTCAGCATGTAACTTCCTGACATCCACATCAGCATCTACCTTTGGTGACTGCACATGTGATGGATACCCCAGTGGAATGGTCTGCAAACAGCCCCTCCTTCAGTTTCTGTCCTGTCACTTGTCTCCATATTTGCTCCCTTGAGTATTTTGTTACTTCTTCTAAGAAAGACTGAAGCCCATCCCACCCCCACTTGGTCGTCATTCTTCATGAGCTTTATGTGGTCTGTGAGTTGAATCTTGGGTATTTCAAGCTTCTGGGCTAAAATCCAATAATTAGTGAGTGAATACCATGTATGTTCTTTTGTGATTGGGTTACTTCACTCAGGATGATATTTTCTAGTTCCATCCATTTACTAAGAATTTCTCGAATTCATTGTTTTTAATAGCTGAGTAATATTTCATTGTGTAAATGTACCACAGTTTTTGTATCCATTCCTCTGTTGAAGGGCATCTGTGTTCTTTCTAGTTTCGGACTATTATAAATAAAGCTGCTATGAACATAGTGGAGCATATGTCCTTGTTATGTGTTAGAGCATCTTCTGGGTATATGCCCAGGAGTGGTATAGCTGGGTCCTCAGGTAGTAATATGTCCAATTTTCTGAGGAACCGCAAGACTGTTTTCCATAGTGGTTGCACCATCTTGCAATCCGACCAACAATGGAGGATGTTCCTCTTTCTCCACATCCTCACCAGCATCTACTATTACCTGAGTTTTTGATCTTAGTCATTCTGACTGGTGTGAGGTGGAATCTCAGGGTTGTTTTGATTTGCATTTCCCTAATGACCAAGGATGCTGAACATTTCTTTAGGTGCAGAACGCTGTCTTATAGTGCTATGGTGGGTAGAGTTTTTGAATATGTTTTGGGACTATGTTCTTGGAAATTAGGATGATACCATATCCATTCAGTTACTTAAGCTATAACATTTGCCCAGTACTTCTAGCTATGTAACTATGTGCTAAGAGAATGGCATTTTTGTATGATAATTAACAAAAGTAATATTGTATATCATGTTAATTTTTTGATGTACATAAACACAGGAGAATGCCAATGTTAACACTAATTTTAAGTGATGTGCTTATAGTTGGCTTTTAATCATTGGAGTTTTCAGGTTTTGCTTCTAATTATCAGATTACCCTTTAACTTTCTATCATAATAAAGAATTATATGAAAGATGATTATATCTCTCCATTTCTACATCTATTGAGTTGAATTGTTTTGGAGGCCTTCAAAAGCCAAGCATTATCTAAAAGCAGGGATGTGATGTGGTTAACACTCGGCTATTATTATAATCACAGAGTGGGCTGAATCACAGGGTCTGCTGTGGCCGTGGCACTGGAGGAAGTGAAACAGAGACTGGGCGGAGATATGAAGCTGCAGCCTAATCATCTGTCAGACTTGCATGTAGATTTAGGGGGTCAAAATACACAGATTTTCACTGTCACCTGTCGCCTGGCACCTCAGTGTCTTCATTGGTGACATTTTCATGAGAATTAAATAAATTTTCTATATGTAAATAAAATAATTTGAAGCATACTTGGTCCAGATAAAGTGCCAAGATAGACTGACAGAGAGAGAAAGAGAGACAGAGGGAGGGAGGGAGGAGGGAGGAGGGAGGGAGGGAGGGAGGAGGAGGGAAAGAGAGAGAGAGAGAGAGAGAGAGAGAGAGAGAATGAATTTTCTCTACTATTTTACCTTTTAAGTAACATTTATACAAAATCTTCTATCTTGAACACAACCATCAGATTTGGACAGAATATCCTGCCCCATTTGTGATAGAGGACATCCCCACCTTTTAGAGCCTACCTGGTGACCCTAAAATGGGTGTGGCCTATATCTTGATTTTGAATATAGCTTTAGACCAAAGAGGAAGTTGACCAGGTGACTTCAGTAGTTTATAAAAATGTTCATTCTTGTCACTCGTGCGGAGCACAGAGGGAAGGCCATCAGTTGGCTGAGGGAAAGACAGAGTTTGAAGAGTTACTCGGTGTGCTCAGTCAATTCCCCTTCAGTTTGGCTGGCACCTGACATTCAGACATGTGGTTGATTTGGTTTGCAGCAGCTCGGAAAGTCCCCGTAGCCCTGAGCTTTCCCATGCTCTAAAAACCCCAACCTCCTCTTGGACTCACCAATTTATCAAGCTGGCGAGTTTCCCTCCTCACAAACGATTATTAAGGATTTGAGATGCTGTGCTTAGATTGGAGTTATTATTTTTCCTCTCTCTTTTAATGAACTACTGTGCTGTGATTTTTCTGGGAAAAGTATTCCACAAAATAAGTGTTCCTTTCCTAGCAAGCTTTGGGAGAGAGTCTCTGTTCAACTCACTTATTCCTTTCTTTTAGAAGGAATCTGAAACATAGAGGTTTACAGATACTAGATGTGATAGAAAGGAAACAATATTCTAACTTCAAACACGTATTGCTTAACGAAGCAGTGTATAATACTTTTACTGAAAGGTAGAATTTTACAACTGCTTTAATTGATACCATATAATGTAAGATTTTACTTCAACCAGGAGATTCAAGAAGTACCCTGAGGATAGTGGGAAAAGAATATCAAAACAAACACATGCATCAGGTAATCACTCAGAACAGGTTAGTAGGAGCCAGATAAAGAAATGGGGAGTGCCCAATGAAGAAGCAGACAGAGGAGGAGGACAGAAGGGGGCACGTAGGGCCTCTGTAATGGGCACGGCAGGAAAGATGAAGCCCTTAGCACATAACCCTGGGACTGGATTTTGATGGGTTGAACGTCTTTTCTAAATAGTTGTCTATCCTATTAGAGTTGGGGTACCCTATGAGTGCCCCCTCACTTTCTCTAGGAAAGGATAACTCTAGGTCCCAGGAGAGAGAAGACACTGAAATTTGTCCCTTTTGCTGCCTCACCCAGTTACATTTCGGTTAAGACATAGAAAAATTACTAAACTTAAAACTAGATGCACATTCTTTCTTAGAGTTTTAAACATTGCAAGTAAAAACAAGCGAGTTGCCAATTCTTGGTTTCCTTTGGTAAATAAATAATCCTAAGTACTAATAGTCTTGGCTTCTAATCTTCCTTGTCTTCTAAGTCAAGAAAGTGAATTTCTTCAGGAGGAACACTCTCAGGTGTAAGACTAAGCTCCACAAAGCCTATGCTATTCCCTCCTATTGCGCTAACCCCACCCATAGGACAGGCTTACTGTTTATACACAAAACACACATGTATGTCTCATTTTCTAGAGGTCTTTATGTGCCATACTGTTCCCTAGTCAACTCTGCCTGGTCTGGGTTCAAATCATTGTGCTCCCGGGAAAGCAGAGTGCATAGAACTGTTACTTCCCGGTAACTGCTAGCTTAATTAAGTGCATGGTTGTTACATTCAGGATGGTAATTCTGAAACCAAACATTATCAGATATACTTTAATTAGCACTCTTACGAATATGTTTACGTTAAACTCAAATTGATATGGACAGCTAGCTAATTTTTCTTCATGGAAATATCCTAAAGCAAAAGTAAATAAAAAACCATGCATTTTAATTCCCAATACATCACTTCTTTTTTTCTCTGTGCCTTTAAGTATTTACAATTCAACTTGGCTTAACTTCATCATGTGTACAATTCAGAGATAAACAAACTGAGGGACAGCTATCAAAGCAAAATGAGGGAACTCTGTGTAGCACTTCTCTTAATCCTAGGCAAAGACACAGACTTCCCTCTTTGTAAAGGTCTTTAGGAATCCTGAGCTCTGACACACTGTCATTTCCCAAATGAGGAGTCTGTATCTAGGCTGGTTGAGTAACTTGCCCCTAGGACATGGAGCTGGCTAAAGCCAGAACTGGCCACACAACTCTTGTCTCTAAATCCCCTGTGCAGGCTCTTTTCCTCAACTACCCAAAGTTCTAAAACAGCCATGGTACTTTGCTCTTAGATTCCGGTCTAAACTCTTGGTCCATGTCTGATTGAGACCACAGACTGATCTGTTTATGTGTGATTAACACAGAAAGAATGAGACTTTTCATCCCCAAGTCCTGCTGTAAATCTTTTAACTTTGTGCAAAAATGTTTGTTTACCATTTGATTGTATATAATTAATAGCTCAGTTAGAGGACTCAAATGGTTATACTGTCAAATTAGTATAAAAATTAATGTAGTAACAAATTTACTTTAAAACAACCACTCTCAAGGAAAATTCATTTGAGATTAATGCTAGGTTGAATAAACTTCCTTTGTTGAGCCTGCAGCTCCTGGGAGATTCCATTCTAGCTGGGGCTGGTTGCAACACTGGCTTTTCAAAACATTCTTGGGATCATCCAACTTTTATATTCACCTTGACCTGTCCATGGAAATAAAGCAGAAAGATGGAGATTAAATGATTCTACCCAAGTTTTTTAACGCCCCTACCTAGTTTTTGTTTGGTTAACTTAAGGTGGTAAGAAACTTAATTCTTCTTCATATTTAAGGGAGGAAGTGACTATTTTGTTTGAGATAATTTTGTCATATTCAAAATCTCATATTCTTGAATATTCCAGATTAAATTACGTATGGGAGATTTTTCTTTCCAGAAAAAAAAAAAAAAAAAAGGCTTCACTATTTACACTATTTACAATCATTCATGGGTTCTTAAAATAACCTTCCCTCCAATGACCACTTCGTCCTTTCCCTGAGTGAGGTCTGGAAATTCAAAGTGGGTATAGACAAAAGAAAAATTCAAATTTATAAATATATTGCAAATGCTTATTCTGGAAGTTTTATATAGTAAACTATTATGAGCTCTAGATTTTTTCCTGATTTTTTTTTTAATCTCCTAAATTTTAGAAGAACTCGTAGTAATCTTAGCCAGCTATAATTTTAGGTATAGTAGAGAAAACTGTGTTTCTGATTTTGGGGAGGTTAATGTTCAGATACAAGGCTGGCTGGATTTTAAGCCCCAAATAATGATGGCGGAGCATGTAAGAAATTACGTCAGAATTTGGATACATTCCATCTTAACTAAGTCTAAGAACCTAAGAGAGTCTATAAGAATATTCTTATGTATTTATGCGAATCCATGCTATTATGATCAAAGGTAACCTTTTTAGTCATTAAAGTAGAAATGTGACAGAAAATAATCAATAATCAATTTATTATACATGTATAATAAATATCTTCTCTGGAGCCTTAATAGAAACTGAATATAATAGAGAAAAGAAATATACGAATAGAGGAGGGTTTTGGGGGCATGGCTATACTTCCCAGGGCTTCTACCTAACCGTATCTAGCTTGTATGTTTGTTTGTTTTATAAGTCTAGCAAGACTGAAGGTTTGAATTGCTTCTGAAACATATTTTGAACAGGCAAGTGGCTTACGTTGTTTGACATGAATCTGCTGGTATATGTATGATAAGAAGATACTGAATACTTGCGCTGACAGGCAGTATCTTTAGGAGTTTTATATTGAGAAAGTACACACGTAATTTTCCCTAATCTCTAACTTCGTGTAATCATTCTTAAAAATCCCAAATGCAGGGGGGGAAAAAGTCTTCCAAAACTTTCGCAGAACTTCTGTTTCTCAACTTTGAAAGTGTAGTAACACCTTCGTGTCCCGCCTCCCTCCCTTCTGCCTGTCTGCTGGGGGTGATAGGTTTGTTTGGGGAAGGTTTTGTTTTGTTTTTAGGACAGAGTGCACTTTCTTATGAAAGAGACAGGGAAAGTTTTACCTGTCTGTCTTCTGCGCTTTTTTTTTTTCTCTTTTCTTTTAAAGATTGGTGATAAGGAATTCTAACTACTTAATGAGATGGGAGAGGCCTCACTCCATTGGAGTGGAGGAGCCCAGGTGGAAGTTGATGGATTGGACAGGTAAAATGAAGAGTCCCGCCCTCATGCCTATATATTAGGGAGCCTTAAAGTATGTACAGAGAGAGAAAGACAGAGGCACCTGAATTCTGTTATCTTCTTAGAAGATTCGCAGCGAAAGGCTCTCAGAGGGGGTGGGGGGGCTGGCAAAACCCTGGAAGCAGAAAAGAGGAGAGCAGCCTTGACCAGTCTCACTGCTAACATGTTGTACCTGGAAAACAATGCCCAGACTCAATTTAGTGAGGTAAGGCTTTAAGATTTTAGCCCTCTGCATAGAGATGCTTTTCTTCGCTTCTTCTTTTAAATAAAAAAACATACATAGTTGTGGTTCTAGTGACCCAGTATAAATGTGTCTGCAAGTGGTATGTAGGAGTCTTCTTTTCTGAGTGAATGTTTTCTGTAGAGGCTGTAAGAATTTCTTTTATTTTCTTTGAGTATCAGATGAAACAGTAGGAGCAAGGGGGAAAACAAAAATTCCTGGGTGACATTGTGTATTCGAAGAAACACAATATTCATGATTTTACAAAATCTCTTTTCTTGCAAGAACAGCAGCAGAAGTAGAGAGAGCATTCTCCTAAGAACTTTGATGGCTGTGAATGTACCAGTGAGACAAATTCATTGATTGTGTTTATCTGTTTAGTTCAGTTCTCCAGACTTCATACTAAAAGGCAATGGATTGGTTTTTTTTTTATAAAGTAATAAAATCGTTTGTTTAAACCTAGCTCTTTTAGATGTATCAGTCCCGGGAACTCATTTACATGTAAAGATCCTTGAGTCTCCGTCTGCTCTGCACTGTGAGGTGACTGAGGTACAAGTTTTCTGTGGAAGGACAGACAAGTTACTTCAGAACAGTACACTATTAACCATGGATGTGTGTGTGTGTGTGTGTGTGCCACACACACACACAAAATTGAGCATCAGAGCATTGACGATTTTAATGTTTGGCAGTCCTCTGTTCTGTTCTTAGCAAGTTTGACTTAGGGATTTAAATCACTGCACAGGGATGAGGGGGGCATAAACTGCTGGTCAGACTAGAGGGCTCTGAAGATGTTTCCTCAGGCCAGCAAGGCCTAACAACAATATTAGTTTACATTCCTAGGAAGAGGCAGCTGTGTTGACACTGATCTGATTGGGAGGGCTCAGGGGCTGGCTGTCCAGAAAGAGTTCAGTCTTTGCTTTTTGATGGAAACACTCTCCGGTGAACGCTTGGGTAAAGGAGGCTAGGGTGCGGGAATCCAGCAACTTAATAGTCAAAACAAATCATAGCACTCAGCTCACACCACACGAGGAAGAGAACTAAAGGGCAGGAGAGCAGGGCCGGTGCTTTGTGAATGACCATGCTGTTGTCTAGACACCTGAACTGTGCAAATATGACAGGGGAAATATCAAGTTATCTCAAGGAGGAAAAGGAAGTACCTGCTTTCATTTAAAACAGACAGGCAGTTTTGCCTGTCTTTGCTAGAGAAACTCGAGTTTCTTGTTTTGCTTTACTATTGAAGGGAAGCTTATAATGTAAGCAACCAATTTTAAAGAAATGCTATAACTTGTATGTGCGCCTGGCTCTTTCCGTTGCGTCCAATGTTGCTCAGTTTTCATAATTAAGAAGCGATCAGTCTGTCCATCTAATTTTGTCTGTATTTGTAAGCTGTTTTGCACAGTAATTTTCAAGTGTCTAGGGACTTGCTATCTGTGAGAAATGTGAAAGAGGAAAGCAAAGTTAGTACTAAAATATGGGTGAGAATTTTACAAGCCTATTGTCAAGGTACAAAGAAACGATTGTCTTAATTAGTGTCAGAAAAGAAAGACAATTTTAAAAAACCATGATAATGGCATATATCTTTGGGAAAACTGCCTTTCATAAAAACACTCATTTTTATATGCGAGAATATGACAGCCTCATCATGAAGAAAATACCTCTACACAGGCTTTTTAAATGCTAGGCAGAGAATCATGAGCGTTCTGGAGGCCGCTGGGCCAGCTGCTGGAATGTTCTGAGCTGCTAGAAGACAGCTACAAAAGAACATGGCTGAACTTCCTGTGTCTGAATCATTTTCCTCACTTGCTTCATGGCTTTGCAATTCTTCCAGCAGTGTATGCATTACGTGGTAACTTCATGGCCAGGTTCTGTTACAGCTGGCTTCCTTGTCTATGCTGGCTTCTCGTTAATATCTAGTGCCGCCTCTAAGTATATGGAATATTTGGGTCCACATGCTTCCGAGACTATGGAGTTTCAATAAAGAAGAAATGGCACTTTGATATTCATGTTTATCCATCAGTATAGAATTAGCAAGAATTGTTAAACCTAGACAGAATAGAGACATAAAGAAATATATCTAGCAAAAATTATTTAATAACTATAATGTACTCTCTGACTTAAAATAATTTTTTAATCTTAACTTACTGAGAATTTGAGTTAATAATTCAAATATTCGTAAAGACGGACGGAGTATGTTCCCTCTCTATACGCTCTTCAACTTTCCAGTTATTTCCCTCCAGCAGAGCTGGGTTCAGGGAAACTGCTAATGAGCAGGAAAGAATCCAGGGGGAAGAAGGATATGGGCAAGAAGTGACAGGCAGGGCTTAAAGTTCTGCCCTTGTGTGACAATGGAGAAGTAACAAGCCTGCACTGGGACCTCGTGCCAAGCCTGAAACCATCCCAGACTCAGATAAAGAGTGTCACAAGAAAGGAATTTTTTCACAGGTCAAACTTTGCTTTCTAAAACAACAACACAACAAAAAGACAAAATCCCTAGACTGGTGCCCCTTATCCCAGCTACAATACTGCATCGGAATCTCTGCGTGCATTCGTGCATGTGTATATGTGTGTGTGTGTGTGTGTGTGTGTGTGTGTGTGTGTACATGCCTGTGTGTGTGTTTGTGTCTGTGTCTATGTATATGTGTCTGTGTGTGGTCTCATGCATGTGAGTGTGTCTGTCTGTGTGTGTGTGTGTGTGTGTGTGGAGAGAGAGGAGAGAGAGAGAGAGAGAGAGAGAGGAGAGAGAGAAAAGATGAGAGAGACAGAGAGAGATGGTGTAGGGAAGAGAGAAGCTTTGTTTCAGAAAGAGATCTTTGCTGAAACATCTCTAGTTTGGAGAGGGAAAAGGACCTTTTTGTGAATTGATACTAAACAGAGTCTAAGCCTCAAACCTCTCCATTTTACTACACAGAGTTGATTGTTTCTTGTTTTGTATTTGCAAGTGCTCTATGTATACAACTATGTACTGTTTACTAATTTTTATCTGGCACTCTGCCGGGCAACTGTCTACACTCTGAAGAGGACTGTTGTAACTCAGGGAGCTACCCAGAGAGATTTCCATGAAATACTTATGCAATGCTTCGGAGAAAGTGCTGCAGCAGCAGCATTCTGGCAGGCCAGGTCACGGCTCATTCAACTGACCTCGGGGGCCGGCATGGTCCCAGAGGGCAAGTTTTTTCTATCTCTGGCTTTTTCTAGTAGCTGTATTTTAAATGGGAGACAGTGTCCCTTTTCCTTGTTAATAAATGCCAGTCCTAAGGGTTCCCATTCCGATGAAGAACCTTCTCAGGCCAAGAACAGTGGCAGGCATCAGCTGTAGATTGACTCTGGGTGTCAGCCACGTAGTCACTCTCCACGAGGCTGCCTTGCCCTACCTGTTTTCCAATTGGGTGCCCTCAAGCCCAGAAGGGACTGGGAGAAAGAGATCTTAGATGGCAGATCATAGATCATACCTTCCTGGCTACTATTGGAAAAGAGATGGGCTGATAAAGAAACACTTATCCTTTATCTAGATAAGGGAAAGCTTGTTTGGTTTGGTTGTTTTTTAGAAGAGCAGTGATCCTCAACGGGGGTGTCGGGGGGCGGAAGCATGAATGAAAGTTACCACAGCAGCCCAACAGGACTGTCCGTTCTTTCCTCAGACTGCTATCATTTCTTGAACGCAAATCTGCCACAAACGTTCTTAGGTTTGAATGCAGAGCATTAGGGTGAATTCGGTACTCGGCCCTGTTAAGGAAGTATGTGTCTGTGGTCATGAGACTTGGTTTAGCATGGAGGATTTGGGTGAAAAGGTTAAGAAGTATGTTGCCTCAGACACTAGCTTTCTTTGGTGTGCTCTGATTGCTTAGGAGGGAGGAACATAGGTTAAAAATATCTTCTCTTGCAGCTATCAAGTCAAACTTTTCCTTTTGTTGTTGAATATTTTTCAGTTTTTATTTTATATTATATTATATATATATATATTATTTTATATTGATATTTTATATTGATATTTATATTGATAGTAAAATATAAAATAGAGACAGCATGAGTAATCAAAAGAGAACTCAGTTAAAAAAGAAAATCTTTTCATAATTGCCATAATGTTTACATGTTTTGAAGATGGCAATGTTTTCAAAACCCCTCTCCTTTGCTACCTGATGGGCAAAGGTATTCTCTATCACCTGATACTAATTTGAATGGAGCTTATAGAGAGTATCCAACTGGGCTGGGGACTTGGGTTTAGAAGACAGTGGTTTGGAATGTCAAAAGGCAAGGCAGTTGTCCCAGAAGTTCATCTGATTCACAGCAGAGGCCTTCAGTGTGCTAGGGAAGTGTGGGCAACGTGCAAAGTGTCAGAGCAGGATAGAAAGCCCTGCTAGGACCATCAGGAAATTCTAAATGTATATGCTGGATGCAGCTGAACTTGGAAGGACAGATAGAGCTCTTTGAGTCTAGACTTACACGAGGAAAGGAAGATTTTTAGGAGAAGTGATAAAACACAGAAGACACAAGAGTTGGGTGCTGGATGACATGCTCAGAAATGTCATATGGATCAATGGAATAGAATGTATGGAGTCATTGGGACATAAAGTTACAAATATTAGAGTGACTAAGCAAGATCTATGCTACTGAGCGGGGAGTATGTTGGCAGTGGCCATGGCAAATCGGGAATGGGCTCTGAGCAGAGAAGTGTGCAATCAGAACTCTCTGTAAGAGCTCAGAGGGAGGGAAGATAAATGGCTTAGCCATGGACTGCATGGAAGTAAAAAAAAATGCATTTCTCAGACTCAATACACATTGGCTGCCAGGTCTGCACAGTTTCATTGCACTTTGCTGTACCTGATGGAGTAGTAGAAAGGAACCGTTTCTCAGGTCTCACTCAACTCATGTACTCTCTGCCCGTGGTTCTCTTCAATAGCTGGAGTTCCTGCCATAGATAAACTGGGAATAGTTAATCTAGTTTTACCCTGTTTATATCTACTATTCTAGCAAAATTATTAATAGCACTCATTTTATTTATAAAAATGTTCTAGTTGGTACACAAATTATTTAGTTATTCTAAAAATGAACTCTATTCTTTTCATATTTTTCCCTAAATAAACCTATTCCTCAATAAGAAGTAAAATATGTTTGCCTATAGATCAGACATCAGCCGCAATCCATATAGATTATTTTTACCATTAAAATGAACATTTCTGCATGACCCCGTAAGCCCTGAAAACTAAGTTTAGACACATGAATGGTTCTTGAAAGGGGGGCAGAAGTAAGTAAGTCGTAGCCACAGACCTTTGAGAATTTGCCAGCCTAGGAAGGACAGAATGTACTTCCAACATAAAACTAGCTTGAGAGGCACACTGTAGTTTCTGAGAAAGAGAGAGAGAAAGGGAGAGAGAGAGAGAGAGAGAGAGAGGAGAGAGAGAAAGACTGAGACAGAGAGAGACAGAGAGAGAGAGTCAGAGAGGAGAAATAATTTGTGAGAAATATTTCACATATTAGAGTTTCTATAATTCAACAAATAATGGAGGGAAGGAAAATCAGTGTGTAAAGAATGTAGGTACAAAATTGACAAACTGTAAGGGAGAACAGAAGCAGATCAAGGCATATTGATTTGATAAGAAAATATATTGATTTATATACTTCTGTGCATTAAAAATGAAGGGCTTTCACAGAAACCATGAGAGAGAACTACAAGGGCTTTTATGCTCTGAAACATGAATTCTGTGCACACATTTGAGATTCCTAACTTTGATGACATGTTCTGGGGGTAATAAGGGGCACACTACAGTGAAATAGAATTAGCCCACAGGATGACTTGAGCTGGAAGGCGTTGGAGTTCACCTACTCAATTCCATAGACTTCAATGGAGATAGAAGCAATGTCTTTTGTTTATATAGAAATCAGAATTAGGGACAAACTTAAGATGAAACTTTTCTTTGTTATGAATGAATTATATTTCCTAGTTATCATAGGTCCAGGATAAGAAAACCTTCTATCCTGGTCACTGCTCTCAATAAAAATTACAGTTCAGGAGATAAATATGGAAGACTAAATCTATCTGTGAGATTTGCTCAACATGAGAATTCCAGTCAGAAGGTTTTGGAACAGATATTCAGGTGGCAATATCACCCCTACCCCCCATCAAATTAAAAAAAATATATCTAACAAATTTAGGCTTTACTTTCTCATATAAAGCATCTCAACCATGATATTTTAAATTTTGATTGGGGGTCAGATAGCATCAGAAAAGACATGTTGGGAAGAGACATATCTTTGTCTGTAATACGATACTTTCCTTCCACAATCCCCCCATCACTCTGTTTCTCTAAGGAAGAGATGCAGACAACTGATGAGAGAAGAAGTATAGAAAAGCAAGACTAGTAGGACAGGATATGGGTGAATAGATGCTGATGGGGGAGTTACTGACTTGTTATACAACAAAGAAAAGCCTGGTGTGGTGTGGACCTGTAAGTCCAGCACTCTTAAGGCAGAGACAGGAGCATTGCAGCAAGTTTGAGGTTACCCCAGTCTACACTGCAAGTTCCAACAAGTTCAAACTAGAGTCTGTTTAAAAAAAAATCAAAATGAAATAGATAAAAATGAAGACTAATGGAGTTGATGGGTAAGAAAGAGGACTGAGGTCCATGATCAGTGGAGGAACAGCCAACTGGTCTCATTCCGTTTTCTCTTTCCTTTCCCATTACGCCAAACATATTCCGAAAAGTGCCCAGCCTTAGCATCCTTTTAGCTCTGTAGACTTTAGGGCAAATAGAAGAGTTTCATAAAATGCCATCTGTCATCCAATCTCCTAGAAAGAAACTGAATGAAATGTCTCCAGGGTCTTCACAAAGAATATGCCTTATAATATACACTTGATTTTCTTATGTGATCTGGAAATGTTCTTTTCAAAATAGCATTCCTTTCCATTTCAGACATGGGACTTTGTTTCTTTGTTTGTTCATTTTTAAAGACAGGGTTTCTCCATGTAGTCCTGGCTATCCTAGAACTCACCTATAGACCAGGCTGGCCTTTGACTCAGAGACTCTCCTGCCTCTACCTCTGGAGTGCTGGGATTAAAGGCATGTGCTACTACTACCCTCTGCCATGGGTCTTTTCACTTCTCAATTTATTTGATGTTGTACTGTGACTAACTCATGTGCCCTATGTTTGAAATAAGGCATTCAAGAAGTTTCTTCTTTGAAGACAAAGTGAGGTTGCATGACTGTAGATTTTAGCAAGATGGCCTCCCCAAATAAAATCTATTTGTCAATTTAAAATTGAGCAACTGGTGTTAGATGAATCATACATTGATTAAGGGAAGGGAAATAACTTTGAAATATATTTGGAAATAATTGATATCTCATTTAAAACTTGTAACCTGAACATTTTTTCCTATTTCTTAAGACATCCAAAAAAATGGTGGTGGGATAAAATATTTATAAAAGCTGTGGTGGGTGGCCAAAGGAAAAAAGGCATGAACCACTCTCCTCAGTGATTCTGGAAACACTACAAAGGAAACAGTTCTCGATTCTTATTGGTGCAGAAGTCACTAATAGGTGCAGTTAGTATAATACCCCTGTGAGAATTACCACCCCAAAGAGAGCTTGCTTTAGACAGCACTCTGCACCAGGCCTTTTCTTTCTTCCTTTCAAGCTTGCGCAAAACCCCCACAGGGGCCATTTCCAACCAAGGCAGTGATCTTTCTCAGGCTGATTCTTTCTCAGATCACAGAGACAATGGGGAATATACTCTGTTTACTCAAATCAGTCTGGATTAGTGTCAGTCTATTGATGGAATCAGAATTAAAAGGTAGACCATTACCCCTTACAAAGGACAACAACATCAGATGCTTGGGGAATGGCTTGACTAGTTTTAAACAGACTATGGCAGACACTTATGAGACTAAGTAGAGGATCCATCACACAGAGAAACATGGTAATACCGGATGAGGTAAAGGTGATTCTTCTAAGCGTTGTGCATCAAAATTATCTCAGTAGCTAGTGTCCAGGCACTTAAAAGGCAAAAACACATGACTGAGGAGATAGAGGAAGAGACTCCTTTGCTTGCTTGCTTTCTATACCCCCAACCCTCACATACTCATCTATTTATCTCCAGATGGAGTCCTCTGTAGTCACTAAGGCTCTCAGGGGAAACTACTCTACCCAGGAAGTCCCTCCTAGTTGACATTCAGAACAAGATTTCTGTCTTCTGAACCTGTGTGCACCACATGCTTTTGCTCTATCGCTAGCCTGACATGTCTCAAATGATAGGGAATGGGGTATTTACTTCTGAGTCCTCTAGTGGGCTACTAAATAATGTACTTTGAATAGTTTGGATGGCCATCTGTTGCTCCTGCTTTACCTAGTATCTTCAGATAGAAATGTGGTGTTTAGTATCTCATAAAAATAAGACTATTTTTAGCTGGGCAGTGGTGGCACAGCCTTTAATCCCAGCACTTGGGAGGCAGAGGCAGGTGGATCTCTGAGTTGGAGGCCAGCCTGATCTACAGAGTGAGTTCCAGGACAGCCAGGGCTACACAGAGAAACCCTGTCTCGAAAAACCAAAAAAAAAAAAAAAAAAAAGACTATTTTTAAATAGCTGGCCAAATGATAGAAATATGCAAGGTTTGTTCTTGGTATATTCTGTAGGTAACAGAAACACATAGTTTTCCTGATGTCTGACAGGTTATTTGGTTAGTTGGTTGGTTGATTCTGAGCTTCCTGCAGTATGATGAGTTTTACTCACTTCTGTTAAAATGTCAAGTGGCAAGAAAGGGTTTTGAAAAGATGGATCTTTTCCCTGGTTTAAGAATGGGTTGTACTCTTAACAGGTAAACAGGGCAGAGTAAATGCTACTTTCCTATAATTGATTGCCTATGAGAGCAGAGAATGTGTGTGGTTAAAAAGGAGAGAGAGATTAGATTTTTATCTTGTATTGCAGTTAAAGTGTTTACTTGCTCCTATACTGATTCCTTGATTCAGTCTGTCCCCTTTGTGTCTAAGGCTAATCACCAGAGATATGGGTAGTTTAACGTGGGTGAATGAGCTTGGTAACTGGCAAATACCCTTCTCTGCTTAGCTTCCATGCTCTGAGAAATCCTAAGTTGTTT
Source organism: Mastomys natalensis (assembly GCA_021653895.1). Lineage (NCBI taxonomy): Eukaryota > Metazoa > Chordata > Mammalia > Rodentia > Muridae > Mastomys > Mastomys natalensis. The sequence continues at coordinate 189,681 of JAJTUV010000476.1, read as the reverse complement.
TGCTTAAGCATGTTCTCTAAGCCCTTTCCCTCCAAGACACCCACTGCTGAGCTGGCTGACAAAGGGCCACTTTTTGATTGAGGTAAATAAAGTGAGATGAGGAGTTAAATACCTTCCAGAGTGAGGCATGCCTTTGCCAGAGCTGCTAACCTCAGTTTTGTTTTGCAGTGAGAAGTGACAGGTTAGAGGAGGACCCCAACTCCAACTCCAGCTACGGCACACTGTCTAATTAAAAAGCGTAGTAAGACATTGACATTGAAAGCTTTACCTCAGATGAAATGAAATATGTAGCAATCAGCCAGGCAGCTGACATGCAAAAGTAAATTAGAGGGCCAGGGCAGAGACAAGCAGCAGACCCCACATTTGATCCCAGGAGCCAAACCTCGAAGACACGGAAGCAAAAATAAATAAGACCATGTGGCCTTGAGCTCCTCATTTGTAAGTGGCAAGACTGACGAGTAGACTCCTCAATTTGTGCTCCAGTATACACCTTGCAAGTAAAGGCTGCTGGGTAGGCCTCTGGGCATGTGGTATATAGTCTGGAAGAAGGTCATGCATTGAGATCATTTCCAAGAAACATATTATAAGTTTGATAAGCCAAAGCCTTGGCTCCTCAAAACATACATTTGTAATTCATTAATCATATCACTGCTCTAAAACGGAGTGAAAGATTCTAAAATTTTCTGGCTATCTGGGCAGAAAATTGTACAAGTCAGACAGGGCTAGGCCAAGTCAGTGTCCTATCAGAAACTAAAGGCTTCCCTAAGCTTTTATTCAAGTGGTTTCTTACCAAAGGAACCTATATTTGCCCATAATGGTTTTTAGTAGGAAGTAAATAATAAAAACAAGACCATCAAAATGGAGACTCTTATGCTGACCTACATGCATTGAAAAGAAAGTCTAGACCATCAGGTTAAAAAAAAAATCTCTGCATTGGCACAAAAGTGAGTGTGTGTTCATTTTCAGGAAGTAGAGGCTCCTTACTAAGCCCTTCAGTTAGGCGTGAGCCACCAGCTATTACTCACTACCTGTGAGTGACAATTCTGGCTCTTCTGCTATGGGTTCCCACCAATGCTGAAGCTCAAAGAACAATTCCCATCGACAGAGAGTGTAAAAAACACAAAGCAAAGGTCATAGCGATTAGAGGAGATATCCTATCGTCTCAGCTGACAGATGGGCACGGAGATGAATGCGGTTTGAATGCAGAACTGCTTCAGGATAACTCACCATTGCTTTGTTACCTTAGAATAAGGAAGGAGACTTGCTGAATGTGATTTGTAGTTGAAGGATCTTATACTTGTTTTTGAAAGAACAGATTCCTGACATCTACTGTGCCACAGACATTTCTCCAAGTAATAGAGATCTGTCACTGACTACAACACATATGATCTCCCATGAATTGATCGTCTGGTGGAGCAGACCAATGTTTGCAATATTTACTGACTGCAGTTGCAGTGATAATTATGTAGTACTAAGAGGAAGGGTTATGAAAATTGGTCGCAAAGGCGGGCTCATCTGTCTGAGGGTGTGTGTGTAGAAGAAACAGAAAGTTGAATAATGAAGCAAGAGTTCACTTCTGAAGAGTTGAAGGGAGGGCCATTTGCCAAAGGGAAGTTGTAATGACTACTTCTCTGGTCAATTTAAAGATGCAGCCATTTTCTTAAGAGAATAGGAATTGTCTCACTGGGCTCACCACTCAGAGATTACGAGGGCCAGGAAGGGATTTACGCTGTCTTTCCAATGAAACCTAAAGAAGGAGAAGGAAGAGGAGGAGGAGGAGGAGGAGGAGGAGGAGGAGGAGGAGGAGGAGGAGAGGAGGAGAAGCAGCAGCAGCAGCGCTGCAGCTCCGAAGAGTTAGAGCTCGTTTTGTAATTATGGATTAAATAAAGGAATCCTGAGAACAGGAAATGGCTTATTGTGCAGGGTGGAACCCTTTAGCTATATGAAAGTACCACTTTCCTTGAATGCAAATTTTAGATGAATATTCCAGGCAGACATTCACAGATGCACAGAATGGAGGTCAATGACATGATTTGCCTCACTAGCATCACTTTGTAGCTTTTAGTATAATATTGAGCAAATTATTTTATCCCCGAGCTCCAGTTTCTTCATCTTTAAAATAAATATAAACTGTGAATATTATGAGGACAAATGGGGACCAGCAGTGCAAAGCACTTGAATATTATAAGGCCCAAGCTGAAGGCTTGGAAGGAGTATTAACATAAATAATAGCTAATACCTTTCCATAGAGAGGCTTGCATATGAATGCTACACATATATCACATTTTTAGGTTTACTTAGGATAGTCCTTATTATTTATTGAAATCAATACTTCTGAGTCAATCAGCCTGCATTACACATCTACGACAATGTAATCGCCCTGCCGTTTTGTGTCATGACATCGGATGTAGATTAAGAAGATGAACTGAGAATTGTTGATGAGCTTTGCAGTCACTTGATTATATTTTCCATGTACACGGCCTAACTCTCACTAAAGATGTTCATTAGCGTGCACTGCCTCTTCCAACTTACCACATGCATAAATAGAACAAGCAAAATATATGCTTACTCTGGACTGATGATGCCTTTACAGAGAAAAATAGAAAAAAAAATGGCTATAAACATACTTCTGCTGCACTTTAATGAGTAGCTGACAGGTTGAACAAACTGAGGCTCTGAGTATCTTTGTCTAATATGCATCAAGAATTATGACACTAATTAAAAGTATGTATTTCTTCTGCCATCAAGACTTAATTTTCTTGGTTTATAATGGTGTCAGACTTGAGATTCCTCATGATTTGTCTCTGTCCTGATTACCAGGGTGCATACTTACTAAAGCCCTTGAGTTAAAACTTCACTCTCTTAACAGAACTTTAGATATTTCTCTTTGGCTAAATTTGGGTCAAGTTTAATTATCTTCAGTGTTCTCTTCCCTTTTCTACCTTTAAAGCTCTCTGTGTAGTTTTTGTTGACAAGTTTGTCCCTTAACAAGCAAACTTAATCTGTTTGCCTGACTTGATCACAGAGTTTTTAAGGACATCTCTCATAAGTCACATAATCTTGGCTCTCTAAGATTCTTGAAACTTTATGATAAAATATTCTAGTTAGTATTTGGCCTATACTTTAGGTTTGTTTCACTTACACACTTTATTCTTACATTTTGTTCATTATATGAATGGCTACATTTTATTTTCAGAGACTCATTTTTTATGAATATGTAGCAAACAAAAGAATAAAATATCTTATGCTTAATAAAATATGGTTTTCAGAAAAGATGCCAGGACCTTCGTGTATAAAGTAGAAAGATGTTGATCTAACTCAACATTCTACTGGAAATATCTTCCTGACCTGAAACAGAATGCTTCCAGTTAATTATGTTCAATTCTAGCATAAAACAAACCATCATTTTCTGAAGTAGGACAGGTGGTGGAAGGTTGAAAACTGGCAAGCATCTCTCCCTTAGGCTGTGTTTGTTGAAAAGCACTGTCCTGCTAATATTATTGGATCAAAATGGAGTGTTGTATGCTAACTAGCGAGACAGGAAGGGAATGAAGGCTTTATGAAGCCAAGGTCATGAAGAAACTGTTTTCTTTTCCCAAGACAGCTCTAGAAGGCTCACAAAGACCCCTCCTTGAAGCCTGAGGCAAAGGATTATCTCCACTGAGGGAACGGCTATGCCACTGAGGCAGATTTTTTTTTTTTTTATTATTTAGGGTTTGACCAAGTAAATCTTTTACAAAGACAAAAATGATGATTCCATGTACCTGTTTTGAAAGTAGGATCATAACATCATTTTAAAATAGCATCACAGGGGTCTAACAGAATGTGAGAACTGGTGGCTCCTTTCCATTGTCTACATGGTCTCATGCAGATTCCTAGCCCATAGGAAGCTAGGGTCAGGTGTTCTCACCTTCCTTACCCAGGGGAAAAGCACATTGCTGGAAGTGTCAAGACTTAAGCCCATGCCGCCAGTTCTAAGAGTTCTGTTACACTTCTAAATTCCAAACAGAAATATGAGAAGCACTGAAAAGGTCTAATCCCCTTACCCAACAGTCACTGAAGAGCCAAAAATGTATTTTTTTTCCAAATGAAATATGTTGGTTATTTTTTCCCATGTGATCTCAAAGTGCCTAGCATAGACAGCAATATCTGAGAGACAGAGAGAGATTGGGATGTTTGCCTTCTACAGTAAATTTGTTGACAAGGTTTGTCTTCTGATTTTTGGGTTTTTCTTTTTTTTTTTTTTTTACCCCCCCACGCACAACTTTTACTTTATCCCCACTTGCAAGGCACTGTTTAAATGACTTGTTTTGATACTTTATTAGTGTTAATTTTTATACGAAGGTGATACATTTTGAGCTTCAAGTGACTATAAGCTCAGATGTTTAAGATAGACTTTGCTCATAGCAACATAGGAAACATTAATGAGCTCATACGGAGCGAATTCAGATCCATAACATGTTCAGAATCTAAATGGTCACTGAAGGAAGGAAAATAAAGCTAAGCTCCAGGGTTGTAGTCTTAAGACATTTTGACAGATCAGACAGAGGAAACTCTAGTCTGATGCTGTCCTAACCCTGGACATCCACGTTGAAGTTTAGCAGGACATGGGTCAGACTCTGTTGACAGCTGTAGATGCAGACCTTACATGGAAGGAGGAGAAAGAGGAAATTCTCTTCCTTTGATTTGGTGACCAACAGTTGTACCTGTCCTTTGCCCATGTCCAAAGCCAACAGACTTTCAGCTGTGGGGATCCCTAGTTCTGAAACAACCAGACCTGTGTTCTCCAACATTCTAAGGGTGTTCTGTGACATCTTAGAGGGTAGCATATTTTTGTGAATGCAGTGTGCTTCGTCCTTCCAGTGTGAAGATCAGCTAATTTATGATCAGTATGAATATGCTTCAGGGAAAACCACTGGTCATACTTTGGGTCCAGTCAAGTAGTGTTCTATTGCCGAGTAACTTCTACAGAAAATAAACCAACTGGCTAACGTCAGAGGAAATCAACTCACTTATTATATGAGGAATATGTAAGGTAGCAGACAAACGGTGCCCATTTTCATGTTCATATTTTCTGAAAAGAAGGCTGCCTCTTCTCTCAGATGTGACAGGACAGGGATATAACTTTGACCTCTCTTCTCTCTGTATGTGGGCACAGTACATTAGGGATATTCTGAGATCAAGTAACTTTGTCATTAGAAAGAGAGACTCTCCTCTATATTTCATTTCAAATACCATGACATTCTTTGTTACATAAGAAACGCAAATGCCCAGTGGACGTCTTCGCAGGGCAGTGTTTGTATCTGATGCACAAATATTACCTCCTAGTCTCTGACACTCTTCCTTGTCAGCATCAAGAATCAATTAGCATCCCAGCATAACTCATTTCTCCTCTGTGCTCATGGGATTACCAAGAGGAAAGAAGGGGATAGTATTGTTTCCTCCTCTCCATCAGTTTCACTTTTCTGGAAAACGATTCTTCTATCACCTACCCAGTATCAGAGAATGATGGTTTATGCTAGGATTAAACACAGTTAACTTAAGACACTCCATTTAGAGAGCTACAGGGAACATCTTTAGAATGCCACTGGGTATCCTTAACTTTCTAATATCAGGCATTAAAAATGCTTAACAATGGATGCAGAGGCCCTGAGTTTCATCTTGCATTAAGCACTAGAATTTATTTTCCTATCCTGTCTGAGGAACCCTTGCAATTCTGAAAACTGTTGGTCAGTCCTTATTCAGTCAATGTATGCAGCAACTCCTCCAATAAAAGAAAGAAACAAGTGAGAATTCTTAAATAGTGGGTAGTTCAAAAGTAACTTCTATAGAGCTATTTCCTGTAGCATTTTACTTACTAATTACCAACAAACTAAGAAATATGTCCAAGAAGGACTTGTACATATATGTTTTTACCATGATCCTCTGTGTGTTTTTGTTGTCATCTAAGCCCACAATTATTAGAAGTGTTGCATTTATAATTTTTAAAAACTGAGACAATTGAATATACTACTTGGATTTGATTTTTTTTTAAAGTATAATTTGGGAAGAATTTAAATTACTTCTATTTTCCACTTTTTATTACAGGATAACAAATAGAACGTCTTAGTACTCTGGTTTTATGTTATATATATTGAATGAATAGGAACAAACCATGCTGTTTCTGGTCTAGGACTTTACTGAGCTGCATAGAACTTAAGATGGCATCAGAAGCAGGTCAATCAGCAGTCACTGTGCTCTCAGTGACTTTCAGAAGACAGTTTCTTCTTTGGTGTCAAGTGTGTTCAGCCTTGCAGCAAGGGCAGGGCTTGCCTTTGAGATGCCTCTGTAAATGGAACTTTACTTTTTCTTCAGTCCTTGGAGAACTGATGTGTTTGCTTACTGGCTTTTAAAACTTGGCCCCCAACTTTTCTCTTTATACGTATTGGGGTGGAGGGGGGAAATTCAAAGGGCCGGTGTCTCTTTGTTCTTCCCCAAGCCCACAATTAGTTGATGGTTCTGCTGTGTAGCTGGAGAGGGAGGGAGGGGTGGGCCAGCAGTCTTTTACTGCCTACAAGAAAGTGTTCTGCTGGCTTCTTTGTCCTTTTTGTCAGGGACCACTGCCTCGCTAATTGTCCTGCTCAGGGGAAGCGCGTGCCCTTGCCAGTATTATTGATTCCTACAGGACTTTCAAGAGTACTTTGTATACTGACCCTTAATGGAACACAAATAAGATTTCTTCTATCCCCTCCCAAGTGTGGCCTCCGGCTTGCTACCTTAAGAGCTTTAGTTTAGAGTGTAGGCACATTTGTACCTGCCTCTGGTTGTTTTTTTTTTTTTTTTTTGCCCTAGGTGTCTACCAGTAGTTTAGCCACACCCTGTCTGGAAGGGAGGTCGAGGATGAAGGGTAGGTAGAGAGGGGTAGGCACTGTAAAAGTCAGAAGGGAGAGAAGACGAGACAAACAGCTGCACTTGTCAGCAAGGGGATAAGTGTAAATAGATTAATAGTTATTTACAGAGCAAATGGGAGGTGGCATTCAGCAGTGGAATGTGAGTGTCTGAATGGAATGGGATGGGTGTGCGGCTGTGGGCATTTTGGCAGATGCTCTCTGGACTGAATGGAATGACTGAGTCCGTTTATCTCCTCCTGAGACACAGTTAAGATGGATAAAATCATGCTATTGAACTCAAAGTTTAAAATGAAAGCAAAACTAAGCCTTTACTTACTTCTTCTCTCTCTCTCTCTCTTCCTCTCTTCTCTCTTTCTCTCTCTCTCTCTCCTTTCATTTTTCTTCTTTCCCTTCTTTTTCTTCTTTCTTCTTTCCTTCCTTCCTTCTTTCTTTTTTTTTCTTTTAAATCTTTTTTGTTCTTCTGTTTCACAGCTGCTCTAGTATATTCTTTTTTTTTTTTTTGGTTTTTTCGAGACAGGTTTTCTGTGTAGCCCTGGCTGTCTGGAACTCACTCTGTAACCAGGCTGGCCTCGAACTCAGAAATCTGCCTGCCTCTGCCTCCCAAGTGCTGGGATTAAGCGTGCGCCACCACCGCCGGCTTCAGGATTATTTTCTATTGAAAAGCTAACTCCTTGCCTCCTGTTAAAAACACATACCAGCAGGAATGATTATGTTCCCCTTCATTAGCTGGAAGAGAAAACGAGGCTACCATGCCTCCAAAAATTGCAACCAAGAGAAACTGAACCATAAGCTGGTGAGCCCTCTGGAAAGAAGGCTGAATATGACTCTGGTTAAGGGACAACTGGCAGTCACTCTCAGCAGACTTAAGGCAGTTTCAGAGGTTCTAGTCTGTCTGGGGGGTAGTGCTTTGGGTAAATTATTTTTCCTTCTCTGAAAATGAGAAAGTTGCTTTTCAGGTAAATTGACAGATTTCCATTAATTCCATAATTACCTCACGGCAAACCAACTCTGAGCTTTGGAGCTACATGAACTATAAAGTATTTCTGAATTATGTCTACCACAGTATTTGTTTGTTTGTTTGGTTGGTTTGGTTTGGATTTTCAAGATGACGTTTCTCTGTGTAGCCCTGGCTATCCTGACACTCACTCTGTAGACCAGACTGTCCTCTGACTATAGAATCTGCCTGTCTCTGCCTCCCAAATGCTGGAATTAAAGGCATGTGCCATCACACCCAGCTCCACCACAGAACTAGATCTCTAGCTAATAGTTAAAGAGTACAGATTCTTTAAAATTAGACCTGGATGATCTGCTAGCATTGTGGGTTACCTTACAATGCATGTTGTAAAGCTGACCATGGTGGTTCAGGCCTATGAGTCCCAGTTCCTCAGGAGAATAAGACATGAGGATGGATTAAGTCTAGAGTTTGAGTCTCATCTGAGAACCATACAAAACAACATCTCAGAAAAGAGAGTCTGCGTAGCATCTCCCTGACCGTGCTGCCCATTCACCCTAGTCATTGCAAAATTGTCCCCAGAATGATCGACTGTCACATAAATCCATATTTAGTGCTAAAATGACATACATCTATTTGATACTCAACTCCCATAAATCTATCAGTTGCTCTCTTTCCTTATAAATATTGTAGCAACATGGGGGCTAGTAGCTAGGCCGTGGCCACTGCTGTTACTTCCACTACTACTATTTCTTCTTGTTCTTCTTCTTTTGTTGTTGTTCTTGTTCTTCTTCTCCTCTTCTTCTTCATCTCCTCCTCCTCCTCTTCTCCTCCTCCTCCTCCTACCTCCTCCTCCACCTCCCTTTCCTTCTCCTCCTTCTTCAAGCAGTAATACAGACAGCATTTATTTAAAGTAATTTCTCAGCAGTACCATGGTCTGGGCACATTGTGCATGTTTTGATTAGGTTTGTATTCTATTTTCCAACAATCTCACAGTTTCACTGGATGTTGCCTTGTACCACAGATAGGTGGCTTTACTTGGCACATGATGTGTTTGGGACATCATGCCCAAATTTTCACAAAGCACACCAAATAATGCCAATTTTATTGAGCAACGAACTGTGGCTTACATGACTAATGTTGGGGTGTCTGGGTGTCTTTACAGCCACAGTACACGAACCTGGGGCTCCTGAACAGCATGGACCAGCAGATCCAGAATGGCTCCTCATCTACCAGTCCCTACAACACAGACCACGCACAGAACAGCGTGACGGCGCCCTCGCCCTACGCCCAGCCCAGCTCCACCTTTGATGCCCTCTCTCCATCCCCTGCCATCCCTCCAACACAGATTACCCAGGCCCACACAGCTTCGATGTGTCCTTCCAGCAGTCAAGCACCGCCAAGTCGGCCACCTGGACGGTAAGAGAGTCTTACTCCGAGCCCCAGGATGGTCTTCACAGTGCACCAGCATTTCTCCCTCTTCCAAGTTCAAATATTCCTTATCCAATGAGGAAATAAATCATCTTTGAATATTGAACAGTTATCCAGAGTAGATGATAGTCAATGCAAAAGCCTTGCCTAGTCTGGCAACTCAATATACCAGTTTTTGTTTTGACCAGTGCCTAGTGATTTTCAGCCTGTTTGTTCCTGACTGCTGCATACTCTCAAGAGGTGCTTTGTATGCAGTTTCAGGAAAATGGAAAACGGTGGGACAATGAGAAGTATCACTGTCATAGAAATAGACAGTTTTTAGGGCGTGCTGTGAAAGATGAAAATATATTAAGAAAGAGTAACAAAATAAAATGGAATAATTAAAGATGATAAATGTATCCTAAGATCAATATGTTTATGCATGTAGTGGCTAAAGCATGGATGATAGTTTGTAGATATATAGATATAGATATATAATACATATATATTAATTTAAAATGCTTCCCCCCCCATCAAAAAATCCCTATGACTATTCATTATTTTATTGAAAATTCGTTTAGAGCTTGGCTAGTCCTTTGCCACTTCAGCAAGTCCTACTCTCAAGAAAGTATCTCCTTCTATTTTACCTTCTAGAGCAGTGGCTCTCAATGTATGAGTTGTGACCTCTTGAGGTCAAATAACTTTCACCTGTGTTGCATATCAGATATTTACTTTACAATTCACAACAGTAGCAAAATTAGCAACATGTCATGGCAACAAAAATAATTTTATGGTTAGGGGGTTATCACAACCTGAGGTACTGTATTAAAGGGTCACGACATTAGGGACAGGGAGAACCACTGTTATAGATGATACCGAGTTGGCTGTCAGCTTTCACCTGACAGTGTATCCATGAAGTTTATGGATAGCCTGTCTTCATCCCACATTCTGGCATCATGTTCTATCTGGTCCTTCCTTTCCCTCCTCTCATTCTAGTAGCAGATAGCATGATTTTGTATCACCCATTCGCTGTGAGGAAAGCTAGAGAACATGCAGACTAACCCAAAGAATACTCTTACAGTTTGTGGGACTGGGGTGTTTCTAATTCCTGCCTCTTCAATGGAGTGTGTCATTTCTGTTTCTGGCTTTTCAATCAGGAAGTCCCTAAACTGTCTAAAATTAAATTTACTTCAGTGTTCTCTTTTCATGGTTTGAGGGTGTTCTGTTAAAGCTCATATTTCAAGTATGAAAGCAGTACCAGCTTAAAACGTGATCTTCCCTCCATGTCTTGCTTGTCAATTCCACCACAGTCTTTGATCTCATTGGTATTTACAGTCCTGAAGATGGATGCAGCAGTCGAGTAGATTTCCGAATGCACAGAGTTTCTCAGTGATGTTCTGCTGTACATCATGACAGCAGCCTCTTTCACAAAGATATGTGAACCTAGGGTGGGAAGTGGAGGGTGGTATTCACAATTCTCAGGTTCATCTGTTAGTTGATTGGTTACTGAGTCCTGGTCCACATGCCTAAGGTGATAAAGACCATGTAGAAACTACCAAAGAAATACCGATTCCCTTCTAAAGCCATGTAGCAAGCCTGGAAACGAAGCTTGATGCAGATGGAATAGACCAGTCTTCCTCCTCTCTTTCTCTCATCACATCTTCTCCAAAAGCTAAAGACCCACTTAACTTTCACACCCAAAGCCAACCCATATACCATGGATAACCTTCTTCCAAGAAACAAAATATCTCCCAAAAAGCACTGGGGTCCACTGCTTAAAGTATAGATTAGGCAGGAGGAAAATGATTTGGACATATATGCTGATAAAATATCCTTGATGGGATAGCAATATCAGAAGCCCAAGGTTGAGAGTGGGGGGAAATACGGGCATTTAGGTTTCAAAGTTCTGGGTAAGAGGCAGAAAGTTTGGATGGTGGTATGATTGTCAGTGTGGCCTTAGCCAAGTCACATCAAGCATCTGGAGTTTCATCATTGTGTGCTTTGGTGAGGACGAAGATGATGACAGTTACTGTTGTCAGAGGTGAGGTAGCAGTAGTAATAATCAGGACAGAAAGCTTTAGAGCAAGCAGGGTTCTCATCAAGCACACTGACTTCATAAAGAAGTGGACCTTGTCAGACAGTTTGGCATCTCTTGAGTAGCTGTGCAGTTGTCTATGATCTCTATAGAATGAGGGTTCCACTAGTGTAGCACAACTAGCTATAGTTTTTATTATATTTATTTGTTTACTCCCAAACAGCCTTATTTCAAGGCTCCTGGCATTTCTTCAAAATCTAGATCACTGGAGTCCTTATCCAGGTACCTGTACCAATCACCTATGAAGATAGTGTTTCTTGATTAGGAATTCTTATGCTTTGTACACAGAGGCATCTAATTATTTACATATTCTTAAATCTATACATAGGCTTTGCATTTTAATGAAAAGTTACTTGAATATCTTAGTTGTGCCTGGTAACTAAGTCTTTTACCCCCAGCTTGAAAATGGGAAGCCTCAACAAATAGACAAGATAAGTCATGTCCAAGGGTCCTCACTCCAGAGAGTATTCCCTATATTCTCTAAACTGTCACTATTTCTAACTGACAAAAAGGTAGAGGCATGCTGGAGTAGGCCTGTTCCCTACAGAGCTGGTCTCTAAAATCCTGATGTCCCTGTGTCCTGTAGAACTGGCCTCTAATATGCTGATGTCCAACTGACAGATGGATATTTTGTGCTATATTACATAACACTTACTACCCAGGCTCCTTTGTATTTAAAGCAATTTACTCTAAACAAGATGCTACATCTTGGGTCTTCCCTCAAACTGAAAGTAGCTGAAGTAGTTGCCTATTTCTTCTGGTGGCTCATTAAGGAGAAGTTGGTTTGGTTTGTTTCTTAAGCCTCTGTATCACCTATCATCATGCTGTTCTTCCTCCAGAATCTTCTGGTTTAAGTCTCAGCAATAGTATCAGCATATAAATAAGATGCCTGGAGCACAGGGACATGCACTTCACTTCTCCTGCTCTAAATGCCTAGAGTGACTTGGGCTCTGGCTCTGGAACGGTATATGTTTTGAATCTCTTCCAACAAAATAAAGCAACGCATGACAGCATTGTCTTCTACTCTAGTTTACACACACAAATACCTCTCAACTAGAAGTTTAAGGTTTTGTTTTGGACTTTATTCTTTCCACAATTAGATTGACACTAGTTAGAGAAGCCTGTTACTTAATATTCTGTGAATGGTCCAATGTTTTACCTGAGACCCATCAGCCAGAGGACATTAGAAGCAATGTACTTAAAAGACATCAAGAAAGGCAAGCACAGATTTCATCTCTGCGACCTACTGATTCCCCTATTGGAACTTTATTTTCTTTGCTTACACATATGGATATCAACACTTTGTTCTAAAGAGTATCCAATGAGTAAATGCACCTATTAGTGCTAGGCTAGCCATAGGTACACACTTGTTTATCATTTTTAATTTGGCTGAGTCTGCAATTGAAATTGAAATTTGTCAGTTGAAATTGAGTCTTTTTTTTTTTTTTTTGGTACTGCTAACTTATGGTAGCTTTGCTGAAGGTGCAGTTACATAGCATGTAATAATTGTTTTAAAAGTCTCCATTAACCTTTTAAATGACTTTGGGATTTTAACATGTATACTTCACTCACTAAGGACTATAATATTATGCTCCTATTCAAATACACAGGTATAGGTATCACTATGTTTTATAACTAGAAAGGGCCCATGCTTGTGTTGGCAAGGCAAGCCTGTATCAGCTTGTGTATGCTGAAGAAACAAGAAAACCAATAGCAACTTGTGTTCAGGAAAGCCTGTTACCATTCAATGTACAGATCAGAATGCTAGACGGCTATTAAACAGAACCATAGGTACTGGTGTGGAGTGTTTCATCAGAGAAGAGAGTTTACCAATGAGAACTGAGAATAATGGGAAAGAAGCTCTTGAAGTCAAGGGAGTTTGTTTGTTTATTTATTTGTTTGTTTGTTTTCTACTGAACTACAGCAAGGAGGTTGCCATCCAGAGACCCAGGCTGGCCCTGATTAGTGACCTCAGCCACACACATGTGCTAGCTGTGGCATTATTTATTTATTATTTATTCATTCATTCACTTATTTAGCAGGCCATGACATAAGCAGATTGAGTTCTCCGTGAACACCGTCAGATTAGGTATTCTCTATTTTTGTTTGACTGAACTGTATTCAGACTGACATCATGGCATTGCTCTTCGGATGAAGAATCATTGGCTTCTTGTGTTTTTTCTCTCTTGATAGATTTTGAAAACTTGTTAGGTAGAAACCCTAACCTAGACAGGATTAACATGGATCACATGGTGGGCCCTTAGCAAATATAAGGAAGCCTTGTTTGTAGTTAGTTTTGAGCCATATCTTCCAGTGAGACTGTTAATGGACATGGCCCTTCTACCTTGGCCCTTCTTCCTTTGCTTTTCTTAATCATACCAAGTTCCAGTTATGTTTCAAAGCTTTGAAGAATCTGCCTGGAGCCAGTGGAGAGATTAGGGAGGTGTAGTTTGAAAAGGGAACAACTCGTTCCCTGGCGAGTTCCATTGATCCTAGCAATTGAGTCTCTGTCTCACAGGCAGCCAGGCAGGCTGTGATGCGCGCCTGTGGCCCACTCCCTGTCATCAGGTTACCTGTAATGTAAGACTTTCAGGGAAAGGCTGCCAGCTCTGCAGAAATCAAATGCAAGTCAGTCGATTGCATGGCCCTCTGGAATTCAGACTTATGGCTAGCCCATCAAAGGACATGATAAACTTCTGTACCTCGCCTGTGATTTGCAGATTCTTCTCATAGAGAAAATATCTGGGCTCAAGCTTTGGTTCAGTGGTGGAGTATAGTGTTGGCATACATAAGATTCTGGGTTCAATCTCTAACATGCTCTGTCTCTGACTCTGTCTCTCTGTTTCTTGCTGTCTGTCTGTCTCTTTCTCTCTCTGTGTCTCTGCCTTCTTATGTCTCTGTTTTTCTGTCTCTGTCTTTCTCTCTCTTACACACACACACCTTAAGCCTTAATTTGGCTTTAGTATAGTCTCACAGTTAAGTGACAGTTAGATTTTATTGCTGAAAGACAAGAGAGAAATTGGTAGCCTATAACAAGGATATTTTTAGTTCTTGGCATAACTGTTCTGTAAATTACCTGAGATACATATAAACGCATCTTTCTGTACATCAAACACACTAATGAGTTACCCAAGCTATTTCTTAGAACACAGAGTACTAAGTAAGAATGTCTCAAATAACATGCTTGGTGATTCTCAATGATTGTTAAAGTGACTGCCTTTGGGGTTTGGATTTGCATACATCCCTGGACAGGCATGCGACAGAAGAGATGCTCCTCAGTCCAGAGCATAATTACTCAGCCATCTAGCTGAGTCTGAGTTCATCTGATCTGATGTTTATCACTCTCCCACTTTCTTCTGAGTGATTGTAGACTGAAGCATGGAGTTTCTTTCAGGACAATTAATGTCGATTTATTGTATATGAGTATTCATAAGGATCATTGACCCAATGGAAATATTTTTTAAGTTATTGCTTTTACACAAAAGAACCCATGTTTTTCTCTATCCATCTTATTCTTTCTTTTCTTCCCATCCCTAAATCTCCATCCATTTGCTTCCCCATCTTCTCTATGCTTCATCTTCCTGTCTTCTCCTCTTTTCTTAGTTATCACTCATAGTGGCTAACTGAGTTTTCTAAGTATCACTAGCCAATGAGTGTGTTGTTTCTCTATTTCCCTGGAATAGTGGGCTAATGTGGAGAAAACCTTGAGGATGTCACCAGGGTAGGCATTTTTCCAGATCAGAAGTCAGACCCCTGAAGCTTCAAATTCAACAAACTACTTGACTAATGATGAGATGGGCTATGCTACAGTACAGAGCTCAGAGATATTGGTGCAAGGAAGCCTACTGCAAATACTGTATGGAAATAGGTTGACAAAGCATGCCTGCAGGGCATCATTGATCTGTACCTTACAGTCCTAGCTTTCTTTCTTAAGGGAAGCAAGGCCTGTTGTTAATTAAAAAGAGACTAGAGACTCTGATTTGCATGTAACACCTCCAGAACTTTAAATGATAGTAATAATCTTCTTTAAAAATGTAATAAAATATTATAGGCAAACAAAATAGTAGGCTAAATTTTCATCCTGTACAATGTATTGACAGAGATAAGGGAAGGTGATTTGAAGTTTGAGTAAAATAACTGCAGTCCTCTAAGGTAGAACGTATCAGTGACTATCAGCTATATTTCATTAAGAAATACTTCATTGTCCCTGTCACGGAAAATAGACATTGAAATCTTGTTACATTTAACCAAGCAGTACATTGACAGTGTATACTTCATTATTTTTTCTTATAGAATATATCTTTTCTGCCTTCCCATAGCCCTAAAATTTTATCTTATAAAATCCCTGATATTATGCAGTGTTTTATACTTGCATAAAGTATTTTTATTTGTTTCTGCTCTTATCATTAGAAAATTTATGGAATTCTGTGCCTTAACTCTAAAATTAGTCAAAGCTATAATCAGAAGTGGGCAGTGAGGTTTAACGGGCTTCGAATCAATTGTCTCAGCTTACTAACTGATAGTTTATTTTTAATTGGCACATACAGCATCTTCTGGACTAAAGATCACCTGAAAATTGATGCATAAACAGAGAATAATACCAGAAGAATTTTTTAATGAGTCAAGAAAAACATACTATATCATTAAGGTCACTAGAAATCCCTTAAAATGAATATGTATTCAAAATCAACCCTGGAGGATGTGCCTTTTGCTGTGGGATATTTGCTGTTGGTACTTTCCCATATATGAGCTTTGTGCATTCTTGTTCCTGTCATCTCCTGGTGAACCATTTCCACCAAGTGCACAGTCAATCCCCTAGCGCCATCCATCTCCCGAAGGACATGCAGCAATTCTCCTGAAAGATATTCACGGGCCATCTCTCAAAGGGTAAAGCAACTACATTAAATAAGCCTCATGAATTTACGCCAACAACAATCAGCATATTTACGTTGATTGCTTCCTTGTTTTTCATTGCTTCTTTGCTCCTATTGGTTTTGTGGATTTGTTCATCATTTAATGATATCATTTGAAGTGGCCAACTGAGATTTATAAATGTCACAAGTCCCTGGATATCCAAATTTTCCACCTTCCTGGAGTGGTAGATATGTGGAGACTTGAGATAACATAAGTTTTCTGCCCAGCACCTGTTCTTTCTGTGTCACAGAAGAAATGTTTTTAGACTAGGATGGTATCTTAGATTCTTTAAGCCTTGAGATATGTCCTATATATGGAGTGGTTTTTAGACCATGGAGTCCTGTAATTAGGTACAATAGTACCCAATGAGAATAATTTTAGTTGGTGTCTTTCCCGTGGTTTTAATAATGTCCTTAACCCTATCATCAAACTGAAATTCAAAATAAAATTTAAAGTAGCTCGAGAACCTATACTTAATTTTTTTTGAAAGATCAAGCATTTATCTATTTATTTTTATGTGTGTATGTGTGGGCACATATGACACGGTATGTGTTAAACTATGGAGGGACTCTTCCTTTAGAAACAAAGTGAGCCATCTCATTTACTTTGACTTTTATTGAAGGTTCATGTGAATAAGCATAACACTTGCCACTTCATTGTATCAGGGGAAACTGAGTCTCCATAGGTTTTCTGTAGACTTAATGCTGAAAATGCTTAATTTCAAATCCCTTAGTCAAACAGATTCTTCTTTCTTTGGTACTTTTTAAAGTTTAGGTCCCCCCCCCCCCCAACCCTACCCCTGCTCCAGGTCTTTGGTTTTTTTTTTTTTTTTTTTTTTTTTTTTTTAAAGCAAGTAAGGAGAACAAGGATCACTAGAAGTCTTCTCATTGATTTGTGAAGTCACGTGACAGGTGTCTGCAGAACATAGCCCCTTAAGTAAAGCATGGTGCTCAGTAGGTCACAGTGGGGTACTAATAAGCAAGAGGAACTGGGGCAGGTGGTTTTGTTTATGCCCATCTGTTAAATGGGTATTATAATATTTCCTTGGCAAGATGGCTTTGGGGTGTAATTAAGGTTTATGAAGTGCTTTGAGAGCCTGGGAGATTCTGTTCTCAAAACATAGCATGTTATTACCTCATCCTGGATTTCTGTTGCTTAGCTTTATCTTCTTAACTACATCATTCACATGTTTACAGTTCAGGTAGGTTTTCTGAGGTTTTCCAACTCAGTTACAAGACACAAAATGACAAACTGTTCATGTTTAAGTATTTGGGGATAAATATTGAATGAAAAAATATACTTTGAAAAAGATTTATTTTTATTCTATGCATATTAGTATT
Organism: Mastomys natalensis; assembly: GCA_021653895.1. Classification (NCBI taxonomy): domain Eukaryota; kingdom Metazoa; phylum Chordata; class Mammalia; order Rodentia; family Muridae; genus Mastomys; species Mastomys natalensis. Next base: position 172,080 of record JAJTUV010000476.1, on the reverse strand, counting down.
TTGCTTCCATGATGGTGTGCACCGTACCCATGCCTTGTGCCTGTGGAGGCCAGAAGAGGGCACAGGGTCCACTCGAACTAGATATATGGAAGGTTGCGAGTAACCATGTGGATGTTGGGAAGTGGACCTGGGTCCTCTGGAAAAGCCAGCAGCACTTTTGACCACTGAGCCATCTCTCCAGCCCTGTATATACTAATTTATAATTTAAAAGAGTTTCATTTTAATACATATTTAACTTAATACAACTCTGAGAAGCAGTAGGGTGAATTTATGTTGATTACACATTGATAACTTGAGATACAGTTACAGCTTATTCTTTGAATCCCCTTCACTTACTTTCCCTTATATCTTAGATATTAATTTGGGAATATTTGTAAATATGAGGCCCTAAAATTAATGTAAATTGCCTCTACTCTGTTTTTATATTTTGTATTCTTGAGAAAAATCACATTTTTTCATTCAAACAATGTCATAGTTATGGATTACAGTTCTGACCAAGCAATCCCCATCAAATAAATGGCATATATGATTAACCATATATCATAAAAGCAAAGTAATTGCTGCTGTAAACACACCTATACTCACACAAAATAGCAAAATGATTTTCATACTCCTAGAGTTTGCTTAACTATCTTATGGTCCTTGACAGATGTGTTAAGTTTAACTTGTAACAAAATTAGAAGTTATTTTTCTTTGCCTTCCTTATAGTTAGCTTTATCATAGTAAACATTTTAATTACTATTTTCATGTTGTGGAATTTTTATACACTCTAATATTAGAGTAATTTAAAAAGTCTATTTTCTCAATATCATCTTCAAAAAGTTTAGTGTTTTTTATATAGTATATAGAGTGGATTTGTTTTTTTATATTACTAAGGGTTTTACACATAAAGAAAACCTTTTTTCTTACTGAATTTGAAAATATATTGGTATGGGTCTTCTAATCCCTTGACCAGAGGGTAAAGTCAAAGGCTAGGGTATGTATTAGACTTAAGGCTTATTTTTACACACTATGTTTGTTGACTAAACTTACCTTTTCAATCTTTCTTTACAAACTCTGGAACTAGCAGATGAAATTTTTGGGAAATGTTGGAATGGTTTATATGTAGATAAAACAGATTAACCCACAGAGTAGAAGGAATCTGGGAACACTACTCCTATACTTTGACAGTTTAAACAAGTGCTTAGAAAAGTTATCCATGTGTGTAGAGTAATGATCCCTTTCAAGCTAATGTACACCACAAAGCAGAGTGGTGTAGATTTATTGCCTATGCTCATACCCAGACAGTGTAGACATTATACAAGTGTAAATAAATGTCGGCTGTTTTAAAAGTGCTTTAGAATAACTCCATTCCATCGGAATGAAGGAAGATAGTTGATAAGTAACTACTTCCAATATTACCGTCAGTCTTTTCAAAATATGGTTGCCAGCTTCTAAGAATTATCACAAGACAGCGTTGGTCTTTCTTAATCTCCTATTCTTTTCTCTCATGGTAACGGATTGTATCTAACTTTTGCTAATCTTCAAAGCCTAAAGTCTACACATTTATATGTAGATGCAGCAAAATCATATTTCAGAGAGGTTTATATTCTGTGTCTGAGAATTGTCATTTAATTTAATGAATATTCACCCATGACTTGTTTTTGTTAAAGTCCTATAGGCAATGACAAGGTCTAGATACGGGAGTCAGCTTACTCAGTACCACAACCAAAAGGAATTACAGGCTTCTCATTTAATTTTTTACTCAAAATGCAAATGGATAGCCATTTGTGTAAGCATCTACAATATACTGATAATCTAGGATGAATATCTTATCCAGCAACCATCATTTTAAGCTACAATGCTTTTTCTGTTCTATACAAGTATGGAAAACATAGATGCTAATCTTTAACGTAGGAATACTGGGGTAGCAATACATGTGGAACCTTGTTCTTCCTACTAGGCTCCCTTGACCCACCCCCCTGGAACTATCATTTGGCAGATGGCAGGAAGATGGTACCTGCTAGACAGTACAGGCTATGAACAAGGCCTAAAGAAGTGTAAGGAGAACTGGTTTTGTGAAGAATGGTGTAGTAGCCAAAGCAGACTGTCTCTGCTTGTGATGGCAAATTTCACACAAAACAAGACAAACAACAGCAACAGCAGTAGCAAAAGCCAGCTAGTCCTTTAAGGCCTCAAAGTGATGACATCGAAGAAGCAACTGCAGACAGCAGCATAGAAAATAAGACTGTCTGAAAATATGCAGGGGCTTCCATGTTCAGCAGTGAGAATAGGAGACGACAGAAAACACAAAAGGTGAAAACTGAAAGGCTTTGAGTCAGCCGAGGACACCACCTGGAGCCACACTGCCCCAACACAAGTCTATGGGGAAAGCAGAGCAAAATGTCTACCATCCACTTTGGACAGAAGTTAGTTGTGGAGAATGAACACACTTAGTTCTTTGAACAAATCCTTAATAATCTTTTTCATCACTGTGTCCAGTGATCTTTACCAAAACCCTTTTACATTTAACTGTTTCAAAGCTTGCTTAACTGGTATCATCATCCCTTTGGATAGTACATAAATGTGGTTTTGCTAACACAAACAAGTTTTACTAGCAAGAGTCTGCCAGGTTTTAATACTCCTCTCTTCCCCAATCTCCCACCTAAGAGTAGTGATTTTCTCAGGCAGCCTGGGAATAGCAATATGACTGGGACAGGGGAAGTGGACTGTCTCACTAGAAACTTGTAAGTAGAGCCTTCTACAAAAGTACAAAAACCTCACATTGTGTTCGTTAGCTGATGTTTGCTAAAACACAGTACTAACTTTAACGGTATATGTTTATAATGTGCACTTCTAATTTGGGGAAGAGATTGAGATGAATTCAAATGGTATATGCAAAATCAACCTAATTGCTTTCCATCTTTAATTACTGCATTTGACAGTCTATTATGTGTCTTTGCATTCAGATATGAGGACACGCTTCTTATTTCTTTCACTTTTCTTCCTGGGAGAGTTGATTGAGCTATTTGGGGAAAGAAAAAGACGGGGAATAGAGAGGGCATATTCTACTTTTTTTTTTCCCCTAGCAAGTCTGTTCCCTTTTGAGAACTGAATTCTTTCAAAATATTGTTCAGCTAGTCTTAATGAAGAAATATGAGATCCTATCTACTTCTCTAGTTTAACTATATATTGTCCTAATTTGCCTTGAAATTTCCAAGAGGAAGGTCTCAGTCAACATCAACTTGAATTTAGAGAAAGCAGATAGGCAATCAAAGGTTAAAGACTCTTTGTTTGTGAGAAGTCCCAAGGTTTAATTCTGGCCATTAGTTTGATGCTATAATTCACTTGGAGGTATGGTGCTGGTACAGTGGGACAGTTATGCTATGTAGGCTGGCCATAAGCTTCTGTGCTCTAGTAGCTCTGCCGTTACAGCCTTCGCCTTAGCTAAAATTATGGGGGCAGGGTTTGCCACCTCAAGCAGAACTTCTCTTCCTATTACATCTGGGTAGGGTTCCACTAATTCAGCATAGCCTGACTTGATAGGATTTTCATTTGATGTTAGGAGTCATACTGCTTGCCTTTGACCATCAAGTGACTCCAGTGGCCTCTCTTTTCTAGAGTCAGTGAGAATACACATAAAGAAGACATGGCCAGAACTACATTATTGTCTGTTTGTCACTGGTATTAGATGGAGTAGGGATACTCATACAAAAGCAGCTTTGGAACGAAGTACACTAGGAAAGGGGAATTAGAATGAGTGTATTTTCCCTGGGTACTGCCGGCACTGTAATATGAGCAGACAGAGAGTTTATATCCTGCTAAAGCTTGCTTAGAAGCATTCCCAAGCTAACAGATTTTCTTTTAAAAAATGGCTTAAGAATTTGTTTTGAAGTTGTCAGTTGAGCATATGGCTGTAGGGCATGGACTCAGTCCTAATTTGTTGCTTTCATAATGTGTTTGACACTGGAATTTAGACTTCAGAAACCGAAAATGGAATGCTTTGAATGAAGTGCTTTTCATAAACTCTTGATTTAAAATAAAAAAAAAAATTATGTTCCCTTGCAAATTAAAGTGAAGCCTGGGACAGCAAACAGCACACTGCCTGAACTCTGAGAGCTTCTTGCGGTCTATCTGTGTCTTGCAAAACTCAAAATTTTAAATATTATATTTGGTATACCCTTTTCTCTTCTTGAAAACAAGAATGCTCGTGTTTTACTAAAGGGTTAGAAGTTCCTGAGAAGACTAGGAAGTAAAGGAGCAGAATTCAGCTTGTTGGTTAGGCAGAGCCCAGTCAAATTCCACCTTTATCTACTTGGTTTATGCAAGACCCTGTCTTCCTTGGCTTCATCTTCCCCAATAGGAATATGATATTATCAGTAGATTTTAATAGACTGAATATAAAGAACATGCTGCTGCTTCTTCTGAGGGCTGGGCATTGTCGGGAAGGATTATAGATGTAGAGTTAGAATTGAGGTTTGATTTGCCCGACTCTAGCTATCACTGGGATCTGCATTCTGGAAGGTAACTCCATAGAGCAGTTCTCACTCTATGGCGTGAAGCTCTCCACTATGCAGTAATGGAGGAAGCAAGCATTTGGGTTACTCTGTAAGCAGAGTGTGTACCTTCCAACACCTAGGTTAGACCACAGGGCCTGTGTGCATTCCCCTAGACAGTGCCATTCCACCAGAAGCCGTGCTCAAGCACAGCAAACTGCGTAAGGGATGGTAAGATGGCGCTGCCTGGCTACCTCAAAGCCTATGAAATATATCCACAGGAAGTGTGCTGAGCATCACGGGTCCAAAACTCCTTGGAAGCACAGGGATAATTAGGCTCAGATCATATGTAAAGCAGATTAATTCAGTCCTGTGTTGGTGATGTTGGAAGGGACAGAATATGAACGGTAACAGTTGCGCAAACACATAGTAGTGGGGCCCAGTGGTCCCTTGTGACATAGCTCACTCTCTGTGGTAGGAGAGGAACAAAATGCCAAAGTCACTGTTTCTAAGACTGAGCAGAAAGGGAGAAAAGAATAGCAGAGAGCCAGAGAAGGTGTCAGTGTGCTAGCTGTCCCTGCTTCTCCCTCCCCCTCATAGAGCTGCTGTATAGCAATGGTGAATGGCTGGCTCCAGCTAGGATCCAGGCAAATTGCTTTGCCCTCTTAGTGCCTCAGTTTCCTCATCTTCAAAATGAGGATAATGATAATTACCCCTGGGTTTTCACGAGGATCACACAAGATAATGAGGTCTAAGTGGTTTAGAAACTAGGAAGTTGGTGTCTATGTGAACTGTGGCCTCGGCCTTGAGAGGGAGAGGCTACAAGTCAACTTTGCTACTTCCTAACTTATAAACTGATCCTCACGGGCTTCCACCTGGGGTGTGAGGTGCTGCTTGAATGCAGTGAATCTTGTTCAATTTATTTTAAGACTTCCTAAAACATTTTCTTCCGTTCTCCACTTTTAAGAAAAAGAAACTCCTGTTAGATATCCCAAGCTTGCCTCCTTTCTGCCTTATCCTCTCCTCCTAAGGGAGAACCCAAATAGTCTAAATGGTAGAGTTGCTGCTTTTCTCTTAGAATCATTGGAATGGCAGATTGTGGAAGACAGGAGGCCTGCTGTAGGACTTACCTAATGGGGTATCCTGTGGATAGCCTTTGTCAGTTTCTTCACATAAACAGCTGTTCTTACTGCTAGTGAGTTCACAATATTTGATCACCACCACTAACAATGGTGTCTAGGTCACAAGCCTCCTGGAGACTGACTATTCTCCAGAGCCCCAGTGAGGGGAGAGGCTCAGTAAAAGTCTCACAACTGAATCATGGCTATGAGCTAATGTCTCCAGGTTTATGAGTCAGCACTGGCCCAGGCATCAGTTTTGTAGGTATTTTAAAAAGAAAAGCATAAAGGACACTGGTTAGACTCTTGCCATTTGCTTGTAGAAGGCTAAAGAAAATCTGTCACTAGAGAGTGACATCCTAAAGACTAGATGTTCAATTTCTGTTCTCTGTTGAAATATAGAAAAATCAGTTTCTTTAGAAGTCAATGAAAGTAGTAATAATAAATCCTGTGATTTGGTGGTGTGTGTGTTGTGTGGTGTGTGGTGTGTGTGTGGTGTTGCGTGTGCGTGTGTGTGTCTTCAGGCAAAGTGGGTGAAATGATGTGTTTGGGAGATGAATGTTCTTGTACTAGGCAAGACATAGCTTGCAGGAGAACATCTGGAGCCGACCCATTCTGTATGGGATGGGGCCAAGACGTGTTTATGCCTAAGCGCCTGTTAGAACACGTCTAATCTTAAAATGATTTATAAGGTTTTAGAGGATTCCCCTGCACATATTATTTCCTTATATAACCAGCATATGTACTGGCAGCTTCATTAAAAAATACAAAGCAATGGTGGTTATCCATATGAAACAAAATTGAAGTATTTAGAATCAGATGGACTATTAAATATTAGGGAGGCATCCCACTGAATTGATAGCATCAATATGAAATTATGAATTATCATATTATGAAATATGAAATGAATGCCTAGTTCATGAATATATTAATCAGCAGAATGCAACACATATGTTGTACTTTTCTAGTCTTAAACTAGTCATGAGCTCTATTTTGTAGAATGAAAAAACTACCTGAATCTTTTGCTCTCGAATGTAGTACAGTATTGATGAAAACTTGATTTAAAAATATATATGTTAGGGTAGGACAGAGAAATCACTGTGAGGGAGTATGTTTAGATTATGGTCAAGTCAATTAAGCAGTGGTAATTTTAATTGTTCCTACCTCCCAGGACCTTTGTGTCTTTCAGATAAGGAAATATCTGTGAGAATGTTATGGCAGTCTTCTTAGCTTCTTAAATAGACATTTCATGGATCTTTTTAGGTGCATGACAACTTTGCGTTTTTCAGCACACAATTCTGAGGGACAGGAGACGTTGGTGGCCTACCCAGTAGAAAATACTTAGTGTTCCCAAGAAAGCTCGCCTTTCTCCAAGCTTTGCTGTCTGCTCTACTTGGCCCTGAAATCTCCTGCTTGCTCCTGGGTACTTTCTGTCAAGATGGAAATAATTTAACAAGGAAAAAAAAAAAGGAAGAAAAAAAGGAAGGAAAAAGGACAAGAAAAAGGAAGGGTGAAGAAAATACTAAGGAAGTTTAAATTAAGTAGTTCTGAGATGATTCAATCAAACTTCCTCCTGGCAAGTTAACATAATTATACTTTCTTCTCTTTCTGAACTCCAATCTTTCTGTACTGTCTGAGTTACCTGCAGGTGTTACAGGCACCAATGGCAAATTTTGTCCTCTTCCTTGGAGATTGTTGGAAGCATTGTATCACTTAAATGAATATGAGAATATTATATTTGGTGAACTTCTTAGAAAAGATTGCACCCAGACATTGAGTTTATTTTTTATTAGTATCTACCTTAAAGACAATTCTACAAATACCAAAATATTTAAATATGGGTCACTCTCGGAAATACCTGCACATGTACTTCCTTTAGTTTTTTTCCTGTCATTCCAAAATATATACAGTTTTATTTGAAAAAAAAATGAATAAACCACACTATAGGCAGAATTCTAGTGAAGTCCAGGTAAAAGTAAAGTACCCTAAGAAAAAGGCAAAAAGCAGTTTTATAAACAACTTTAAAAAATATTGCTGTATTCGGAACTCTCTTATGACATGGGAAGACATTTAAAAGGTTTGTTTACCATTTTTAAAGTTGTGTCTTCTTAGAAACTTCAAAATACTAGCCCCCAGACTGGCCTGCCCAAGTGAACATCTGAATGATCCTCAAAAGATTCACCAAGTCACCACTTTTTATTCTTTGCCATGAGCACATGAGCAAAGTTGGATGTCCCGTTTTCCTAGTTCAGAGCTGATATTACTTACTGAACAGAACTCTTAGTTTTAAAGAACATTTCCTGAGGGCCAGAAGATATACTTGAAAGCAAAACCTACACAGATAGAATGTCCCACAAGTGACCAGACCACGCTACAATTCAACTTCCATTTCTGACAGACAGAAGTAATCTCTCGTGAAGGTTATGGAGAGTTCACTGTAGGAAACACGTAGTCCAGGACCTGCCCACTGAGAATGTTCCTGGCAAATCAGCTAGTTATAATGAGGGCTAGATGCTGTAGGGTAATCATATTAATACATAAGTTAGCCCTTCCTTCTTCAAAGGGCTCACAGTCAATCACAGAGAACTGATAAAGCTAGCTATAATTCAGTGTGACAGGAGCTCTAATCTGTCTGGAATGTCCTTCTTCCCATACCACCTTTGTCTTCCAGGCAGACTCCTGCTTATCCACTTAAACTCACTAGAAATATTAACTGTAGACAAACGCTTCCCATTACACTCCCCAACATGCATGCGAAAGGAGGACAGAGAGAATACCTCTATCTGGTCCTCGTATCTTGGTACTGGTGCATTCAACTGGTCTCTATATTTGTTTGCTACTTCTTGTCTGAACAAGCAGCGATGAAAATACTAATTTATCTAGTTTTGGGGAGAATTCAATATATACCGTGGGATTTTAAAGAGATGTACAGTACATTACGATGGTTAAGAAAAGACTTTCCAGTTGAAGGATGAATAAAGGCATGGAGACATGGGTGCATCCTATACACCAAGGAATAGGGAAAAGTTGCATATACATGGACCACAAAGTGTTTGAAGCAAGAATATAAAGCTGGGAAGAAGTCCTTCGAGCTAGAATAATAAGGAACTGCAATCATGGAGTACCATCCCAAAGAACTAAGCTCTGTCTTGTAAGCCTGGGGAAAACAGTAATTGGTGAAGAAGACACATCCTACTGGAGGAATATGACTAAGAGTAGCAGCTTCGAGGTTGGACGATTGAGACAAACCGTATCGGATGTTACCCAAATTCAGACCATGCATGACAAGAACAAGAAGTGCTGAGCATAGGTTAGAGTGGAATTATAGTTTGAATTTCAGAGACCTTCTTCCACAATGGGGGTTTTGACTGCTATTAGTGTAATGTTTCTGAGACATATTTTAGAACTCTTTCTTGCCAGGACCATGTTAGCAAACAGGAAGCATGATAGACTCCTCAAATGTTTGGTATTTCTTCATTTTGATTAACCGTGGCTATTTATACTGTTTGTTGGTGTATACAGGGCCCAAAAGTATATGTAGTTGGCTGAATAAAGTCAGACTGTATACTTGTGACTCGACTGTCATTGGAATTATTTGAGAGGAGTGGGGTTCATTAAAGAAGGAAGAGTGTCATAAGGAGAGCCAGGCCTGTTATGTTATCCAGACTTCAGTTTTATTAGCTTTGAAATGAATACATTGGACTAAAGATTTAGGTCTTTTTTTTCTGGCTTTTCCCTTAGTTGGAATGAGTACTTTTTATGAAAAGACTATCTCTAATAGATCAGTTTTTTCTTAGTTTAAGGCTTTATGAGAACAGAAAACGTGCTATCACGTAGCTGTACCATTTTCAGACTCAGCAATGGCAAATGCATCCATCCTCTGACCTGTCATCTTTGATGGTGGTTCAGTTAACTGAATTATAAAACCTCCTTTCCTTTGTGAAGAACAAAGAGAAAGAACCCTGGCTGTCTTACAAAGAGTACTTACTACTTTCCTTGTTACTTCTACTCCAAAAAGGAAAAAAAAAAAGATGGGGTGATTCCGATTTACTGAAATGAGCTACAGAGCTGGACCCATAGAGACCTCCAAGATAAGGAACCAAGAACCAAAAGAAAAGATTGAGGAAGTTAAGCAAATGCCATCGTGCTTTAGCACCCAGAATGTTTGTTTTCGAGTGTTTGTGGCAGAGCCTACTGTAATTCATAATAAACACAATGCAGTTGGAACTGCACTCTGTGATTTAGACTATAGATACAAGCTAGACTCCAGCTGCCAGATTCCTAGGTAAGGGAAAGACCAGACGAGCCCTAGAAGAGTCCCCCCACCCACCCCCTGCACCTGTTACTCTAAAGTTAAATCTAAAGAGTATTTGGGAAAGATTTTCTGAAAATTACTTTCTTTCACTTCTAACTAAATTCAGCAACAAAGATTCTAAATCTTTCTTAAATTCTCTTGAGATATTTGCTGTTTCTAACTCTTTAAAATTTCAAGTCAAATTGTAACCTTAGTTTCTGGCAATGAAGATATATTATTTTCTGGAGTATATGTGAACTGGCCTCACAGATATCTTTCATCCACTATGTGATAGCAGTATTATTCATTTAAAGCATTATTGAAGGTTAACTCCACTGCCTTCCTTTCCATAGGTTCTTGGATAGGCCAGTTGCCATTTCCTAGGAGAAAAAATGGACAGGGAGCAGAGGGAGAGGGCTTGTTAAACTATGGTTACAGAAGGATAGTGGAGGCAAGGCTAGAGATTGGCTTTTTTCGATTTGACTGGAAGGACCTGGTTTTCAACAAAGCTAGACCTTTCAAAACTGTAGTCAAGAGCTAGCCTTGTGGTAGTCTGTTACAGTTTGTGATTCACAGCACTGGTAGCAAGTGGCTTTGGAAAACAACACAGAAATTGTCCTCAATGTTTTATCATGCCACGTGGATTCTTGATGAACCTTAAGAGCAACATTGCTGAACAAAATTAACTCCTGTCAGTTAGTTGGCTATCAGTATGTGTATTATTAGTGTGAAAAAACTTTCAGTTGTATAAAAGGCATGATATAGAGGAAGAGAGAGGAGGGCATAAGGACATAAGATACATACAGTGAGAGAAAGAAGAGAGGGCATAACATACATGGTTTTTAGTGGTTTTGCTTTTTGAGATAAGATCTTCCCATGTAGTTGAGTCTTGCCTTGACCTTGAGATCCTCTTGCCATTGCCTCTGCAGTACTGAGGAATCAGCATGTGCTACCATGCCCAGGAACATGTGTGTAATCTCGTTGCTTCTGCTGTTTTTTATTGTTCCTATCACTTGAGTAAGATGAACGAAGTAAGATCTCTATCTAGAAATTTGGTGTTTTGTCACGAAGAACAATTGAAAGCCTAGAGGTGTAATAAAGGAAAATATATTTTATAGAAAAATGTGACAAATTCTTTTAAGGCTTTATTTCTATACAGTCATTTGATAAATATTTCCTGAGAAAAAGAATAGATTTGAAGAGTAAAACAAATAACATATAAAATCCAGAATAGCTAAATTGTAGAATTTTGGAGGATTTAAAATGTGTGAAATTGAACCTATATAACATAGCAGAAAAGAAAAAAAAAGAAAGAACAAAAAAAATCTAAAAGTTGCTGCCTCAGCCTTTTCTAAAGGAATGAACTAGCAGAATTTATGAGGCTCATACTTCCAGTGTCCTGTGGTTTCCTTCCTGTTCCAGGGACCAGCTCCTCTGCCGTGGAGCACCACTGGGAGCACCACTACAAAAGCACAGGCCCTGTGACTTGGATTGGAAGAGATAGTTGTTTACATCTGTTGCTCGAGATTTCATAGGTCCCAAGAGCTTTCTGTGTCTTAAGTTCTTCAGTTGAACTGATCATTTTCTATGTAACTGACTGGTACAAATATAAATATGATATTAAATAAGCAGAAAGTCCCCTGGATTCTCTTTATTGCATTGCTTTAAAGTAATTGTTTTATTTGTATATTTTATAATAATGTTTTGTTAATTATTTAAATTTTTCGTATAGTTACTTTGGTTATCTACAACACCCCCAACTCTTTCCCAATCCACCCGTTTCTTGCCCATCCAACTTCAAATTCTCTTTTAAAAAAATTAAATCCAAGTTAACTAACTACTCTTGGGTGTCAGCCCCCTGAAACATGTTCAACATGCCAGGGGTCTCATTCTTAAAGAAAAATTCCTCTCTTTCTAAGCATTGCCCAAAGACCCCTCAGCTCATGTTGTTTCCTTGGGTCCATTGTCCCCTCTTTCCATGCTGGATCTTGTCTGACTTGAGCTCAGTAGAGTCTTCCTCATGCAAGCTGCCACTATCATTCTTAGTTTACTTTCAATTCCATGGTGTCATCTGACCTTTAAACACTCTGACCTTGGCATTGACATTGCCACTCTCATGTTGAGGATATCAGTCTACAGTGCACAGGTAAAGTGTCAATACAGTTCTATAGGCTACAGGATGCTGGTTTTCTAACCAGGCTTGTATTTGCATTGAGATACGAGTCTGCTTCCAACCGATACTGTTTGAGCCCCCACCACATGCTGTCAATCTTACTTCTTTACTGTAGAAAAGAGAAAGAACTTTTGGCTGGAAAGTGATGGATTTCCATTCACAAAATATTGGGTCGGCATTATAACTTTTGGCCTGGAATTTGTTGTGCTATCATGAGGAAAATATTCTAATTTCTTTTGTCCCATTGGATTTTCCTGGTAACTGGCAAACAAAACATGTAGGTTTTCAAAGACCTTTCGGCTCAGGGCTCAGTTGTACTCAGCCAACCTCAGGTATTAAAAGATGGGTAGTCCTTGGAGTCAAAATCCTAAATCCAAGAAGGTAGCTCAGGATCAGCTCAGTAGGCAGTGGTTATAATGCAAAGTAGCCTCAGTATAGCTTGGGTGTAAAGCTGTAGCTCATTGACTTGAACCAAATATTTCAGTATCAACATAGCTAGAAAAGCTAAGAGAGTGAGGCCTCTCCCGGTTCCATTTCCTAATAAGATACACATGGCATGGTTTTGACTTCTAGCAGACAACTATGGCTATCTCTGTGTCTCTGTTAGTGCAGTCAGGGGTGTACAGCTTATGGGCAACTCTGAAATTTGTTTGATGACATCACAACTGTAATCATCACTTGCTGAACATGGAGCCAGAGAGTGCATAATGCACCTCACATTGCTGTGACTGACTCCTGCAAAACTTCTCTGAGATAGGAAAGCAGCGTTCCCAGTTTGCAGGGATACTTACCTTCTTTGCCCTAAAGTCACTGGTGAAATCCAGAGCTGTGCTGAAGTGCAAGGGTGAATGGCCTTGAAGGTCCTGTGCTTCTGCTAGCTTTCTGACTTCCACCATTTTGCATCTACTAACTGCTGTGGAGCTCCATTCATTCCTCTCTAGTGTCCTACCATGGTCTAAAGAGGCCACGGGTAGAGTCTACACCAGATCTCCTCAGGGTCAGCCTTTTACTGGGTTCCTTTACTTTGTTTCACAATCCTGGGGTTAAGAAGTAACATGAACTTCCCTATAATCTAAGGCTGTACTACTACCTTCTTAATTTACAGTTTAAACGTTCCACCTACAAGGAGTTATGTATAGCAAGGGAGAATAGGAGTTAGAGTGATCGTATCAGGAAGGAAATGGAGCAGAGACCATTCCATGCCTTGGATCTATACCAGGCTCATCTCTGGTATGTAAAACCACCATGCTCTCAGCTCGAAAGCTTCCATGTATGTTTATGAGTGAGTTGAGCATTATGTAAGTACAGCACCTCAATAGCCAGTTGACACCTCGTACCTGAGGAACACGAAGCAATGTGCACAGCAGAAGTCACAGTTCTGTCTGACAGAGGCACTTGTCCTATAATGCCCTGCCTATGGGTGGAGAACAAACTCCAGAGAACTTAGAAATCTGTCCGAATTGACAAGGTAGATCTAAGAGTAAACTCTCAACTCCCACTTCATCCTAGGAGGCAGACCACACTACAATTAATCTTCCATCCTGGGTAGCAATTCTCTCTCTCTCCCTCCCTTTTTCTCTCCTGACTTAGAAGGAAAACACATATTATGTAGAAGATGTATTTACATAAAGACAGATCTTAAAAACATGTGTTGTTGTTGATAATTATTTTTGTAAGAAAATAAAGGACAGTCATACCTCTCCACTACTGAATTTGAGAGTCATAGCCTTTACCATCAAGAAACAGCTGCACTTTTGTACTTTGCCATGTCTTTACCTGAAGAATGAGTGAGTTCAGAGGGGAAATTTGTATTTTGAAAGACATTCAAGAAAGATAATTGCTATTAAGGCAGATTGGTCCCATATACCTAGCTATTCATGTACAAGTAAAATCAAGAAAAATAGTGATTTCTGTGTGTGCACGCGTCTGCCTGTATATATGCATTTGTGTGCACCTGTGTCTGTGTGTGTGTGTATGTGAGCCTGTGTGCCTGAGTGTACGTTGCACATAAAGCTGAGTCTGAAGGCAGGGAGACATGACACTGCTTGTCAGGTATGAGAGAGACAAGACCAGAGGCGCCGGGAAGCTTGACTACCGTGGAGTGTTCAGTTGAGACTTGTCTCTGCCCCATGGCCTGCAGCGTTTACGTAGAAATTGGGATGCTTTTACCTGTTCCAAAGCCTTACCTGATCAGACTTGCCCAGGTTGGAGTTTGGGAAAAAAAGTGTTTGAAGTAAACAGGAAAATTACTCACGGAGGTGATGTGCTTTACTGGCTCTGGTGAAGCTTTGATTTTTTTTTTTTCCCTTTTCAGTTTTGGGACGAGAGACTTGGGGGGAAGTCATTAAGGCACTGCTTGGAAAACAGAGCTTTGTGTTTGCCCTTTGCTACTCAGGGAGCAGATTGCCTTTAAAACATTTAAGCTGATGGGTTTGTCCCTTGTTCTGATAAAGCATAGCTCTGGAATTTCCCATGAGGAATTTTCGATTGAAAATTACGAGGAAAAAAAATGAGCGCTTCTACTGTGTGCTCTTTGTATTGTGCTGTTTGTGTGGCCCCGGTACTATTTCGACAGAAGAGACCTTTCCTAGCCAGTGGGCAGCGGGTTACTCAGCCTATAGGTCACGTTCTTGTAAGTGCTGATTAAGACCGTAAACTTGTACGTTTGTGCACTGGAAAGAGACGCAGAGCTCACTGGATTTGGGAAAAACAAAACAAGAATGCTCCAAAGCTAAAGGGGGAGAGAGTAAAAGTGTAAGTTTTGAAGGCGTTGTAAACAGTCTCTCCTTAGTCCACTGACTCAGGAATAAATACCTTGTATTTTGTTTTGTTTTGTTTTTCCTGGCATCCATATTGGAAAGGAATCTGGTGGCCAGTAAGATAACTCAAATGGAAGAATTTCCTGTGGTATGTGTATTTCCAGCTCTGGTGCCTTGGGCATCATGAATAAACAATAGAGCTCCAGTCTGGTCTTCCTGTATGTGCGATCCCTGACTTACCAGGGCTTCTTGCCTATACTAGGGCAAAACTGGATTCAGATCATGACAAGACACTCTGTATACCCGCAGTAAGAAAGGTTCAGATCCTTGGTTTGATGTTCCTGTTACTGGCTCTGTATTGGAAGCCACTCAGAAGGCCTGACCTTTTGGATTGAATAGAGAACGAGAGTTGTCTATTCCCAACTCCTGAGACATCTTGCCCTTCGTCTGCCCATATTCCACATTAAGGAAATGCCAATGTTGAAAGAAAAGATCCTTTTGCTTAAGATATAAGACAATGGACCAACTGCATATGTACAATATTAGGAAGTAAAGGAGCAGCAATGTTAAGAGTAAAAGTTTCTTCCATCCATTGATGAGTACACACAGAGATGGAGGAGTGTGAAGATCATCCAGATCCTTAATTGGTAGTTTGTATGGAAGAGAAGAGAAGTGAAATTGCTTGCCAGACACCTGAGAGTGCTACACAAAGTTCTTATTTAGAAGGTAGAACTCTTCTAGCAATGGGAGAGGTTTCTTTCCCTGTGATATATAGACATTTTGACAGGGTTAGCTCCATCTCTTGTCCCATGATCTAGATACTCAGTCCCTGGGCCCTTGCTGATTCTATTTACTGACTTGTTCTCAGTGTACCTGTGTCACAACAAGCTCTCCTTTACGGCTGCCACTGATCCAGCTCTTGCGAATAGTCCTCATTGCTTCTAGATATTTTCTCTTAACTGTCTAAGATAAAAAAGATCCATGTTACATGTCTCTGATTCTAGCTAGTGGAAAGCCCATTGCTGGTGACTGATAACATTGACCTCTAAACCTGTCACCCTTTGGTCAATGTTCCTTTTCAGGCTCCATCCTGGGTTATTAATGACAATCACATTTTGTTTATAAAAGCCTTAGAATTTCCAAATACCACAAATATGACCACATTGGATTCCTGTAACAGCCCTGCTGGCAGGCATTTTCCTCATTTCTTTAAGAAAGAGTTATGTAACCTATGCATCAGAGCAGGGCCAGCCCCACCCATGTGAGCACTGTGTCCCTCACAGTGTTCTGGCCTTCTATTTAAACACTGTGCCCTGCAGACAGAGGCAGCATTTCACTATGGTCAGAAAATGAGCTTTGTATCGCTTTCTGACTTTACACTTGAGTCTTTTGGTACCTTATAGTCTCTCCACACTATACAGCCTCCCAACTCACTTCCTTTCAAGGAAATAATATCAGTAAGATATTGTTGAATACAAATGATGGGTCTGTGGAGTTCCTTAAATCTCTATTTTCAATACAAGTAATCAAAATATGGGGCCATTTCTCTCTGTACTACCTAGTATTGGAAGATTAGACAAAATTTCAAGCCAAGTACAGATTTCACATAAATAATGAAATTGTATCTGGTATTAGTATATGGCATACAGTATATGGTAATTATGTTAAGCTAGTTATTTGCTTTAACTGGGCTATGGACTTCTCTGGCAGCCATGCTCCCATCTCAGACAAGTACTCTTAAGTGGAACTTAGTTTCTCCTTTCTCTTCCATTCCTCAGTTCAGCGCTAGGGAGTGTATGACTTTGACTCACACTGAGAGCTCCATTCATCCCCCTGAGCCTCCTTCCCTCCTTCCATCTCTCTTCCTTCTTCTTCTATTCAGAAGCTTCTTAATGTTTTCTTTTTCCCCCTTTCCTTCCTCCTTTTCTTTATTGCCCTTTTCCTTTCTCCTTTCTTTCCCCTGTGCCCTTCGAAAATAGGGTCCTACTATGCTTTCAAAACCTGGTCATGGGCAATCCTCCAGCCGTAGATTCTCAAACAGCTGGGATGTCAGCCACATATTATCATGCCCAACTCGGCATGGGGTAACTGCTGTTTCTAGCTTACTTTGCTGTTTTCCATACTATTCCTGTAGTAGCTGAGCATACTTTTAACTCCATGTATCCCAAGTGAGCCGTGTTGTGCTTTTAGCCACCAGAGCTAACTGGTATATGAAGTTTAGAAAGAATGCAGACGAAGTGGGCAAGACGAAGCATGTTGGCATCTCAGATGAACTGGAAAGAAATAGGAAGTAACTGATGATTAGCTGCTGAGAGATGTTGCAGGCAAAGGACAGTGTGCAAAGTCTTTCCACTGCCCCTCCTCCCTGACCTCTCAGACACTTACATAACACAGGTCCACATAGTACCTAATCAACAGCTAGGTTCTTCCCATGTGTGGTATTTGAATTGGCCTACTGGTTTTTACCTTTCTTTCTCTACTTTTTTTTATGTTCATATTCATCCCATGAACTTATCACTCTAGTCAGAATAGTGGCTAGACCTAAGTCAAAATGAGCCTGTAGAAATGTGGTTTACAAATGTGTATTGTCATTCAGATAATGGTTCTGCTTTCTGATCTAGCAGTACCAATGTGATGAGGCTGCAGCTTGCTCCCTCATCAATAGTGTTTCCTTTTATGGCTCACACTATGGTCAAGCACTGTGTGGTCAGTATGCTGAAGATCACTCACTCTCCTATACTTTCAGGTGGTCACAGTGACAATGCTATCTCTACTTTAGATAGAAGACCCAGTGTCAGCTCTGCATGAATCTGGCAAAAGTCACCCAAGGTGATATCCTATGCTGTGTCTTGGGCAGGTTGGGGTCAGAGATTTGTGGCTGGGGAAAGGGGTAGAACTTAGTTTTCTGAAAGTCTGGAGAAGTTCTCTAAGGTTCACTTCAATGTCAAATGAGAAGAAGTATATGTATCTCAGAGGTAACTGTGGAGCTCCTGTACAATGTGAAGGCTTGTCAAAGTCACTGTACTGTGCATCTGTTCCGTAAGTGTTAGCTGAGTGTATTCTGCACACCAAACATGTCTCCAGTTGTCTAGTCTGCCTTTTGTTCCTGTTCCCAGTTTTCAGCACACTGGTGGGGGGGGGTGTGAAGGTGTGGTTGGGGAGGAGAGATAACCATTGAAGTTCAGTAAAAGATATGGATCTCTATTTTGTATGCTCTTTTGCAACAAGCCTCAAGCATGGGGATGTCTCTCCCAAATTCAGGATCTGGATGAAAACCTGAAATTAGCAACTAAAACCCTTGCAGGAGTTCATCCAGTTTCCCCCCACAAATTAGGCAGAGAATGTTATTGATTTACTGAAAAGAGCCAAGAGGTAGGAAGAGACAGGAGGGAGGGAAAAGGAGGAGCAAGATAGAAGGCTGAGCACTTACACTTAGGGGTCAGAGGCCTGTGCTGAAGTGCTCACAAAGCTATAACCATGAGACATGTTAACAGTTCTCAGGGCTTCTCAATACCTTCTTAGATTTGGAACTATGGGATTCAATTTCTATCACATTATGTCTCATCCTAAATTATATTTATAATTTATTTCTGGTGTATGTCATAAATAGGTAAGCATGTTGATTTTTGTTTTCCAAAAGGTAGGGGTAGACTTACTCTGCATGTCTTCTCACATTAGCAGGTGGCACAGTAACTTGATCATGGCAGGGGTCTGTGAATGAATGTGGACAATGGCATTGCCAGTGTGTGATCTGCTTATGTGGTATAAAGGTATAGACAGTTAATGCCCTGGATTCAAGTCTGAATTTCTACCCTTACATTACTGTAAACAAAGTATCTATTTAAATCTCTATTTCCGAGAGTTAAATAAACAGGAGATTGAAATGATCTATAAACTGGTGAGTGATGGCAGTTTCTGTGGATACCAGTTATATGTCATTAGCTTGGAATATTCTTGGTAATAATCACATATTTCCTCTTACCTAACAGTCTTATCCAGATTTCTAATAAAAAAAAGAATTACCCCATAGACACCAGCAAATGGCCATGACTGGCTCTTTTTAGAGTAGGTGTATGGATGGAACTTCAAAGAAGCATCATTTCTGCAAGGAAAGATAAAAGTGCCGATGAGTGTAATATCTTCTTGTCAGAAATGCCTGGGCTATCACACAGGAAGAGAGCTATAGATGCCCCCAGCGCCAAATAGTTTTTCAATCCATTCTTGTTCTGTTCTCATTAGGAAGTAGAGATTGAGGAATAGTTTACCAGGAGGTGTCTTAGAAAAGAGCGATCATGCCTGTTTAAGCAGCATTCTGTTATAGCAGCACAGAAGAATAGGAAGGGAAGGCCCCCACTTCAGACCTGAGGCTTTGTCTTGGAATAGGCAAAAGACATGGCCCTGTGGCAGTGCATGGCCTGAGTCCCAGGAAGAATTTAATGAGTAAACGTGGCTTTCTTAATAAACTAAGGTCAGGCTGAGGAAAGAGAAGGGGCAAACGGTTTGGGGATTATTTGAGGTTGCTTGGGAGCATTAGAGACTCTTGGGAATCTTAGAGTCAGCCTGCAGGAGAGGAAGGACACTTCTCTCCATCTAAGGGCAAGTGATGGCTAAGTACGGAGTGATCTCCTAGATTAGTAGTTCCCAGCTGCCATGACGCTTTAATAGAGTTTCTCGTGTTGTAGCGATCCCACCACCACAATATTATTTCATTGCTACTTCACAACTGTAATTTTGCTACTGTTAGGAATCGTAATGTAAATATCAGAGGTGCAGGATATCTGATATGTGGTCTCCTAAGGGATCTTGATCTACAGCTTGAGAACCACTGTCCTAGACGCATGACAGCTTGTGCATGGAAAAGAAATGGTGTGACAGAGATGATGGGATAGAGGGGGGTTTGGGAGATGGAGAGACACAGGGAGGGAAGGAAGGAGGGAGGGAGGGAGGGAGAGAGAGAAAGAGAGAGAGAGAGAAAAAGAGTAAAAGAGAGAGAGAGAGAGAGAGAGAGAGAGAGAGAGAGAGAGAGAGAGAGAGAGAGAGGAGAGCAAGACCTATGTGTCTCTAGTTCCGTACAGCTTCCTTATCTGCCCTTCCACCCTGGCTCTCCATATACCATGGGTCCTGAGGAGTTACAGATATGTTTTGCAGGAGATGATTATAAGGTTACAAATGAGAAGTCTTGGGTTTTAAATTCTAACTTACCTCTTGTGTGATTGTTTCTCCAAGCCTCTCACTCTTTAGGGAATTAAATGGAATGGGCCTGGTGGTGGTAAGAAATAAAGTTTTTCATTCCCTCACTACCCTGGAGTTGAAGAATTTCACTGTATCTATAGATACCTGTTTCTCCTCTAGAGAATACCTGGGATTGTCTTATTGAGGGAAACTGTTTGAAAATGTTTGGTCAGCACTGAGGAGACAGTCTCCCTGAAGTTTCCTCTCAGTCCTATGAGTTACTAAAGTATGTGAACATTTAACTGCGCACACTGCAAGCAGCATGACATTCACCTCTCTCTAGCCTTCTGGCCCAGAGGAATGTGACTTTGGGTAATACGTGAAAATAGCTAACTATGTATTGACCACCCGAAGACAAATAATTGCCTCCCAGGGTCAGCTTTAAGAAGGTGACTGTGACTGTATCCCTGGCCAGGTCTGGCTAACATGGGAACAGTAGCCTTCGAGACTAGACGGAGGCCATTTCACTCTGCTGAGAAAAGAATGTTGCAAAATCACCAAGCAAGTATGTCAAATCTTTCTTAACTGGCTTTCCGAACTCATATCCTTAGGCGAGTATGAGGCTGGCAGTTGCCATCCCAGCCCCTGCCCAAGGATGGTGCCAATATTCTTCCCTCCAGCTGGGAAGACAGAGCTGTCTCCCCGTTGATGGGTGCCCTCAGACAGCCACAGAGTTTGGTGTGACCTTCGGTCAAGTCCCAGGGCACGTTTCTCTCACCGGAAGTTTTACTGCAGAACGTATCCGGTATCCCCTGATCCCCACCTGCCAGGCAGGGTGGACCCACTGGTTGGTCTTCAGAGTAGGTAGAAAGCAGACAGCCCACCTGCTTAATATCTGCATCTGCGGGCGAGGCCCTGGGAAGAATGCGGCGCTCCCAGCCTCAGCTCAGGTAATTAATCCCCAACTGACAGGTGGCAACAGGCTGCCCTTTGGCTGGGGCTGTCAGGAAAAGTGCTGGAAGGAAAGATTTTCTTTTTCCCAAACTATCAAGAGCACAATTCGTACATGTCTGGCAGCTAGACTCCTGTGGCAGGAAGACGGGTGGGGAGAATGGAATCCCTGCCAGGTGGCCGTGGGGCCAGTGTGGGGATTTGCTCCAGCCTGACCCTTACTCTAGAGCCAGTAGGTTATGGTGGCCAGCGATCTGCCTATGAGCTAGCTCACTCCCAAAGCCGTTCTTCTCTGCTGTAGATAGAGTTTGAAGGTGGAACAACTCATGCGTTACTCTAGAAGTTGGGGTCCAAAGTGAACTTGCCCATATGAGTCAGAAAGTCAGTGGGAAGGTAGAGACTTTGTGCCCTTGACTTCCTGTTCCTAATTCCAGTAAGGAGAAAAGCATGGCCCGAATCACCTGGGAGCATCAATAGTTGCTTCTTGGTAGATTTGTTTGTTTTGTTTTTGTTTTCTTTGTGGGGGTAAGGGAGTTTAAGGCATGTTTCTCTGAATAGCCCTGACTATCCTGGAACTCACTCTGGTAGACCAAGCTTACCCTGAACTCAAAAAGAGTCACCTGCTCTGCCTCCACTTCAGGGGTTAAAGGTGTATGCCAATCCCAGCACCCCATTTGAGACAGAAGGATCTTTGTGAGGCCGGACTGGTCTACAGATGGATTCTCAGAACCTCCAGGTTCTGAATATCCATAGATATTTTGGGCTTTAACCAAACTTCTGATACTCACTCCCTCTCTGCCCCCTTTTTCTTTCTGGTGGTTTGGTAAACTGTGCACCATAAAACGCTCAGCATCTTGAATTTTGTTTACACTGTTAAAAACAAAATCTTTTCCTGGATGTGTATGTTGTACCGTTTCTCCAGTGAGGTTTTAGGAAATGCAATCCACAGTGTAATATATATCAGCTCATATGCGCTTGGTATTCGGTATGTTTTTCTCAGATCGAGCCTGTTGGCTCTCTGAGTATAGTTCCTCTGTATGTTAATCCAGATGTTAGGATTAATTTCCCAGAACCCCCTGATGGAAACTTGTAGCTCGTAATGTATGTCCACTTTTCTTACATCTCATTCCACTGTGTGTGACTCTCTCTGCTGTCCCGCCAGCTCTTTATTTTTGTCCTCCCTCAACCCTTCATGTGTTGTGTGTGCTTTTTTTCTTTGGTATGAATTGCAATTATGACTTCACCACATTCTTACCATTATAAAGGTCAATTAAATATGTCTGTTAAAATGGAAAAACTAATTGGTCACTGAGTCTTCAAGATAGGACTGAAACAATTGAAGACAGACTTCAAAGTTGTACTATTAAAGGCACTTTTGAGATGCATGGCTGTGGTCACTTCTGGCACTCCCTGTTTTTCTTCTTGTGTGCTTTGGCTTATTTGAGGCACTAAAGAAGACATTTGTCCTCCTGTGTTCTTTTGGGGAGTCTCTTCAAAGGGACACCATCTTCCATTTCCTCTTAGTGAAGAGGAGTTATCCTTTGGATTATTTGTAAATTCTGATGATTTTCTTTCTTAGTTTTAAATCAACTAGAATCTACTCATAATAAAATAAGACTTCTCTATTTATTGGTGTTTTTATGTATGTATTAGATTTCTTCTCCTTTTCTTCAGACCCAGACACGTTCTCTGGGTAGGTGATTTGCTCCAAATGTTAATAAGGAAAGGATACATTTTTGTGTAGATTGCCTCCCAAAGGGTCATGATGTATGTATGTGGTATTATATTCAAAGAGAATCTTAGAATATTTTCGTGTAGTAAAATACCATGGTAGATGTAGGTTTATCCAGAATGAAGGCTCGAGGAGAGTTTTGACATTGTGCATTTGCTCCATTAAGAAAGAAACACGATGAGGTGGGTTACACACTTAATTGGTTAATCCTTGCACAGAAGTTCATTCCACCCATATTGGATTTAATATATTGTATCTTTTTTCCTGAAAATTACCAAAGAGTTTAATTTACCATTTGTTTTGTGTTGTTTTGATGTAGTGAAGAGGGAAGACCTTAGCTGCGTCTACAGGAGAGGGAGCTGCTGAGAGCACATGCAGGTGTGTGCTGAGATTAGCTGGCATCTCTATGTGATACTGAATTACCAGTCTAGCAGCCAAGAGTGTGTAATATAGAATGTCACTGAGGCAGGTGCTGGCGGTGGGGTCCTCACCACCGGAATGCTTTTTGGCCCTCCCTTCTATTTGCAACATATTATTAAGCAAAGGAGCTGAATCTGCCCTTGTTTCACCAAATCCCTTGGAATCATTTTATTTGAACATGATATTTGGCTTTAAGCAGATCGTCTCTCTATACGCCAAACCTGTCCCCCCTCTTTCCCAAAACAAAACAAAACTTCAGCAACGCTTCCCTTTTTATGTGGTCGGGATATTGTATAGCATGAGAGAATTTAACTCAGCCATCCAGCAACACAGCATCTCACTTCCAGGCCACTGAGGAAATGATTTCTTCATGTTGGTATTTAAACTCTTATGATTGCCTCTGAGGAAGCTGGTTGAGACCTAATGCGAAATGAGGCTCTTCATTCTTGACCAAGAGCTGGCTTCTTTAGCATGAACAGAAGTTAGAATTACAAATGCCTACATGTGCATCTACATGAATGCTGATTCTTAGTATTTTATGTGTATCTAAAGGATTTTTGCCAACATTTTGGCTCATGATTAAACGTCACCTGAGCAGTGTGACCCTGAAAACAGAGATTTTTGAGATTCATCATCAGTGATAAATAACATATTCAAAATAGAATACCCACTGGCAGCCCTGTCCTAAACCACAGCCTACATGCTGCCCCCAGAATGTTATAAATGTCCTTAAAATGTTACACTATGACTTTAAAAACATTTTGTCATCACTGCACAGATCTCAGGTATGAGCTTTGTACATGAGGTTGTATTGCCCCAATGTCAGAAAGTAGTTGTGCATGGAGTGGTAAGATAGCTCAGTGGGTAAAGATATACCTGTTTAAACCTAATCTAATTTATTCCCCTAAATCCATGTAAAGGAGGAAGGAGAAAACTGTCCCATAAGATTGTCCTCTGACTTGCACATACATACTATGGCACAGACGAGTTGAGTCCCATATCGTACATCATAAACACAATGTAGTAATATAATAATAATAATAATAATAATAATAATAATTGGACATTCCTGCAAGATTGTCTCACTAAGTACCCTCATGTTTCCATCTGGATGACTAATTCAAAGTCTTGGGGAATTATAGGAAGTTGTCTGCACCTACTTAGGGTATCACATGTTCTCAACGTCTTTGGAGAAGTCAATTGCTTTTACCTTTGGGACCAAATTATTTCAAATGTCCTTTCTTCATTTCTCCCCTGTTTTCTCTCTCATAGTATTTAGTTGCATGATTTCACCTTAAGGCTCTCATAGAGAGCCACACCTGTACTTCTGCCTCACCTCAGTGTGCAGTAGGATCAGCAGGAAGCAGCTGACTCATCCCAAGAGCCAGGGAGTAGGCTATTCAGTGAGTGGTAAACATTTTATGTTACAGTTACTTTTGACTCCAGTTTGAAAATGTGCTTACATTTAGGGAATGAAAGTGCAATTCACAGAAAAAATAAAATCGGGTATGTGACACTAAACCAAACGTCAGTGGTCAGTGTCCTTGCAACCTTCTGAAAGTTGATGATGTTTCTAAATAGGATCTCTCGCAACCTTCTAGTTTCTGTAGTCACTGCTTTTGTAACTGTGTGTTTTTAAATCCCTGATATAAAAGCATTCAACTTTGGGCCTTTGCTCTAAATCTGTGTAGTTACTCAGGGAGACCATTGGGTTCTGCAAGCCAAATCTGCCTGCCAAGGTCTTCTTTTTGGGGTTTCCTCTTCTCATCTTTAAATCTAGTGTTAGACCCAAAGATCTGATCCTGTTGCTTAAGACTTCTGAAGCTGCTCTCTAAGAAAACCTTAAGAAAGTTATCTGAATGTCAAAATGCCTTGAAGTGTGGGGTACCTGAGTGGTGGAGACAGTATTAGGAGCTGACCTTAAGGATGCCATGGATTTTCCTATGGAAACTCTGTAACTAGATTATGATATGTAAATCTTTTGCAAAAGTGGGGGCATCTGAATCTACTTTCCTATGGCCTGGGTTAGCTTCGTAATGCCTTCATACTTTTCAGATGGAATGTGACCTCATTTATTCCTTTGCTATCTCTGCTCTTTCTTCAGAACTTGTATTAAAGTTGGGGAACTAATTTAATACCTGTGTTTCCTTTAAGCCAACTCCTTGATGGGAAAAGGTATTGCTACAAGACTGAGCCTGGTGCAGAGAATGTGCTTAATATATATTTGTTGGATTAGTGGGTGAGCATTACCTCTCTATGGCTATTTTATATCTGAAAATTAAAGAGAGAAGAAGGTTTGGACAAAACACTATAATATTTCCTTCGGGCTCTGGCATATTCTGTGTTCTGTGGCTTCTGAAATCATAGGTCTGTCACAATTTTACAGGGTAATGATTCTCATACTACCTTTACAGAAGGAAAATATAAATTAGGGGGCTAGAGACTTAGCTCATTGAAAAGCACAAGTCGCTGGGTTTTATCCTCAGCATACACACACACACACATACCACACACACACACACACACACAATCTATCTATCTATCTATCTATCTATCTATCTATCTATCTATCTATCTAATACAATATATTAATTAACATAATTAATATAAACTAACATATTTAACATATCTATAATTACTATATTTAATAAATTTTAATAACATATATAGTGTGTTAATCATTTTAATTATTACTGTGACTAAATGTCTGACAGAACCATTTTTAAAAAGGAAAGATTAATTCATGGTTTCAGAGGTTTCCCTCCATAACGGCAGATAGTGCATTGTAGAACCTCTTCTTACACCATCACAGCAGGAAGATGTAAGAAAGAGCCAGGGAGAGACACTGCTCCATGACCTACTTCTTCCAAATGTATCCTGCCTTGCACAGTGCCACATCTCCCAGTGGTCTACTCAGACTTGAAGTGCCCTAGCACATTAAGCCTTCTTTAGACGGAAACTTCTTGTTCTAATGATGGTTAGCGTTAGCGGTGTCCTCACACATGGCTGAGGTGTAAGTTACTAATCCAGGAATTTCTTAATCAAATCCAATCAACAATTAAAATTAAGCATCACAATTAAGATTTATTCCTGTTTGCTTGCTTTTGGACAGAGTCCTTGTGTATCCCAGTCGGTCTTAAACTTGCCAACCCTCTGTTTCTACCTCCTGAGAACCAGGAATATAGTTGTATATCACTTAGCTCAACAGGAAACACTGTAAAGACTGAGAACAGAAAAAGCAAGTGACTTAATATACCCAGGAGTTTCCAACATTTTAGCATTTTATGTTGCTTCACATTTTTCATTAAGTACCATATTAGAAAGTAAGAATTTCCCCTTCTATACTGTATCATCTGGTTCTCCTCTCTCCTTTCCATTGCTAACTGAATGGGCCATGGTTGTGTGTAGGAAATGTGATGCAGTTGCTTGAATAAGTGATGGAGAGTGGGAATAGGACTGTGTTTCCAGATGCACTTTAATCAGCTCTGCGGATGCATTTGCTGGTGGCTTGAGTGCAGGTGGGGGAGGAGGTAAATGTAGTCAGAGAAGGTAGAAAAGACAAACGTTCTCAGTGGGAGCGATCTTAAAGATAGTAAGAAAAAGTTGACAGCCAACAGCAACTATTCAGACCAAAAGGATCAAGAACCAAAATTGGGGCAGCAAAAGAAGTGAAAGGTGGATAGATGGGAGAAGCCATTTGGACTTAGCACAGTACAGTCCTCTTGTTTCCTTTGTAAAGGTATGCACAGAGCATCAGGAAATGTTATTTATAACAAAAGACGCTAACAAAAACAATTCCAGTTGCTTATTCCTCTTCTTTCTAAAATCAAGCTGAATGCATGAGCTGCCTTTAACATAGGGCCCCTGATACTCGGTAGTCAACCAAGACCTGGCTCAGTCAATGGGGTCAGCGACAAATAGAGGAGAGAGAGGTAGGTTTAATTCTAACTGAATAAAATAAAATAACATAAGGCAGCACTGGAGTTAAGAAAGCAGTCTTGTGAAAGAGAAAAGGATCCAATTCCAAAGCCAGGAAACAGACTCTTGTCTGACAAACAATTCTGGGCAACAATTACTGGATTAGAAGTCAAAAGACCAGCTTTAAGTCCTGCCTCTTCTGTTTATCCCATGTCTGTATGCAGTCGTGCAAGCTTTCACAAATAGAAAAACATAAAAGGAGACACCAACATTAGCTCTGACCATATCTTAGTGTATTCTTGGATGACAGTAAATACAAATTCTGAGTCTGTAGGGTAAACCCAACATTAACTAAAGAAAATCAATGTAAAGAGGCAAAGAAAATATCTTAGGAATCTCCACCCCACCCCCCCAAAAAAGTATTTAGAAGGTGGCTTCAGTAGAAGTAAATAAGATATAGGTACTAAACCATTGGAGTAAAACTAATAAAGACAAAAGCCTAAGAGAAGAGGAGCTGTTAAACATAAAGTAAATGTTGTAAGAAATGGCATTATTTTAATGCAGAAGAGTTAGATCAGTATCTGAGGTAGAATACCACAGAACTCACTGTGGGAAATCTGACACACAGAACACAGCAGAGAGGCTCTCTCAAAATACTAACAAAAGGAAGAGATGTTCTCATGTCTTGGGACAGACAATGAAGTGTGGATAAAAAAAAAAAAAAGAAAAACAAATGATCGATAGTAATAAATGAGATAGAATAAAAATGGAAGATTTATCGTTGTGAAGTCAGTGATTTTTTTTGTATGTTTCAGTTTATTTAAATGTTCATGTACAAGAAAAAAAAGATCTCTCAAGGCCTAGTGGGAAGTCTCTCTGGAAGAGAATCAGCCTTTTAGAAGTAAGACTGTATTCGCAGTTGACATGATTGTAAGCTGCTAGAGCTAGTAAGTAAAATTAGCAGGGTCCCACAGTACATGGTCAACCCAGAAAATAAGTTGTTTAAGAAATGCATAAATTCCTGTCTCCACAATAAGTTGTGTACAAATTTATCCCTAGTAGAGAAAACTGAAAATAGAGAATGATAAACAACAGAATCCCACTGCTAGATAAAGCAGAATATGACATATGCAAAGTTATGCACACTTTTCAAAAGTATCATTATAGGACATTGTGCATATTCTGCCGTTTAGTGGAATTCCACAAAGTGGAACTGTAGTGAGCCAAAAGCAAGCAGACGGTTGCTTGGGCCAGGGGTTCGGGACAGGGTAATAACATAGGCAAAGATTCTTTGAGAAGTGGGAGCTATTCTCTATTTGGAATGTGACTCTGATTATTCAACTCTGTACTCTTCAAAAGTCACCAAGTCAAACACTTTAAAACTGCTATAGTTTATAGAAAATGATACATCAATAAAGCTGATCGAAGCAAAAGACATGTACTCGGAAAATTTTTTTAAATGCATACATTAAGCTTTGGAATTCAGAAACCTCAAGCCAGAGTTGAAGATCAAATTATAGATTAATTTTAGAAATCACAGAAACAAAGAAGTCATATTGAAAACACAATATGTGCTCAAATTGCAGTCTTTGCCGAAGTGAATCACCAAGGTGTTTAAAAATATTGCGTAAATCCACTTCCCATTTTTGCTATCTTGTATAAATGTGGAAAGTTGGGAAAGAGGACAAGTCTATTTGCTAAGGGATAAAGGAGGAGGCTAAGTCTGAGGGCTTATTAATCATGATAGGTTAGAGAGACTGAGTTTAGAACCGGAAAGTCATATGGAAATCATGGTGTTATCAGAACTCATTTGCTAGCAGTGAAGGAAGCAGAGGGATGGAGACTTGACTTGCAAAGATGGATCATGGCAGGTATCTCTATTCCTACAGTTTCTGTGTTGTGGGTCTGGGGTTTAACCAGACACATTCAACATGATGCAGCTGGACCCGGTCAGGTAGTTTGATTTGGTCAAATGGGAAACATTCTGCAGCAGCACTGGAGAACATGGAAAGGTAGCATCCCAGATGCAGGTTATCTGGAGATCTCTAAATTGCCCTGGCAGGATGGAAAGAACAAATAGGAAAGCAGATTGTACCAGATTGGGAACAGCACACTTGAACTATGAGGATGATGGACAGATGATGATGTGCTTAAGGAGTGGGGTTGAGGAGTTTGCATTAGAAGCTGCAGAGATGGCTTGGAGACTTCATGGTTAAGAGGACATGTTGCTCTTGCAGAGGACCTGGATATTGGTTCCCAGAACCCACATGGCATACCACAACCATCTGTAGCTCATTTCAGGGGAATTGGACTGAGAGCTTCTTCTGATTTCTGCAGGTAGTACACATACATATATACAGGCAAAGCACACTCATATATATAGAAAGATAAAAGGAAGGAAGAGAAGAGAAACGGGGGAGAGAGGAAGGGAGGAGAGAGGGAGAAGGAAAGTTTCTATTAGGCTGACGGAAGTTCAGTAGGAAAGAGCTGGGCTTTAGAAAGATGAGAGTTGGGTAGACCAGGTTACAAAGGCCCATCTAGAGTCCTAGCAAGCCATGTTAGAAGGGAATTGGATGTCCGTTGCCTTCCTCAGAGCCGTATGGCCGTATGGCCGACAGTACTGACAAAAAGCCCAGGTAGCCTTCCTCCTAGCCCAATCTTTTCACACTTGCTTTCTTTGTGCAAGTACTACAGTCAATGAAAAATAACCTCTATGTTACCATCAGAAAAGAACCCTTTTGAGCTCCAGGTCAATGCCAGTGACAATTGTATACATTTGAAGGTCAGTCATAAAAGAGCTCTGATGCAGTACATTAGAAACAAGTAAAAGTACATTTCTCCCCCTTTCACAAGAGACTAGAAAGATGAGCTGCTGTTATTGGGAAAAGATGTGGAGCTATGCAATTCCTGTGTATCCTTAGGCAAGGCTTTTCTTTGCCTTAATTTTCTTATCTAATAAATAGATGATGATGATGTGATGATGATGAGGAGGAGGAGGAGGAGGAGGAGGAGGAGGAGGAGGAGGAGGACAGCGATGTTGGTGTTGATAGAGGTCAATTATCTCTTATCTGTAATTCTGAACTCATATAGCTCTAAAAGCCAAACATTGTCTATTTTGATTTTCTAAGCTGGTAGGACAATCATCTGTTGATTAAATCCAACCCAAATTCAGAAGCTTGGAAGTCACTCCCTGGTCAGTGCGGATGCTGATGCTTTCTGCAGAGATGTTGGCATAGGTAGTGGAGCGCAGGCCTTATTCCTTGTGGCTGGTGTTCATGATAAACATTTCATGAACTTTTTTCCCTTTGTAATACCTAAACAGCTCCGGATACTGACTCCGCTGGCTCCAGGGGCTCAGATAAGAGACCAGTAATCCCTTCCTCATAGTTTTGAGAGAAGATTCACTTTCTAATAACAGTACTCATTATTGAAAGTCAGAAGCTAGAGAGTCAGCCTCCAGCTCCAAGGATGAATAAGGGTCTGTGCTTGAGGAAGCCTTAACTGCCTTGTCTGTCTGCCTTCCCTCCCTCCCTCCTTCCGTCTCTCTCTCTCCCTCCTTTCCTCCCTCCCTCCTCCCTCCCTCCCTCCCTCCCTCCCTCCCTCCCTCCCTCCTCCCTCCCTTCCTTCCTTCCTTCCTTCCTTTCTCTTTCTTTTTTGAGGGGTTGATTTTGGTTTTTGTTTTAAGCAATTGTATCATATATCCCAGGCCTGCCTTAAACTCAGTATGTACTCACGGATGACTTTAAAGTCTTGATCTTACTACTGTTAGTTTCTATGGCCTTAGCGAGTTAAACCAGGCAAGCAACTAGCATTGACCCCAGCCACTGAACTGTTTTTTAGTATTTTTTGGCCACTATAGTCTTTTTTGCTGCTCGGTTTATAGTATATTAGTTATTACAGTGGACTGTCACTCTTAGGATTCTGTCCTGTTCTGAACATTTATTGTTTTTACTTATAGTCCTTGCTTACTTGCAAGGAGACTTGGTCACCTTCAGTTGTTAGCTGACAGACTTATTTTTTTGTCATGTTTCCTAAGGCTCATTTTGTTTTCTGCAACACACGCAAGGATTACATAAAGTATTTCTTGCAACTACAACACAATAGATACGCTGACTTCTTTGGCACTCTCCATAGAAGTCAGTTCTTAATGTGCCTTAATACCACGTTTCTGTAAAGTCATCATTTAAGAACACAAGAGCAAAAATATTCATCTACGTTTCATTCAGCCTTTCCCAAGAAGAAACTTATTTCTGTGGTTGATTTTTTTTTGGCACACTTCCTTTACTTCAAGCTATGAAAAACCTTTTTACTGTGTTTAATCCCTGGCCTGTGGGCATGAAGGACGGATTTCGCAATACTGTCCTAGCACTAAGAAATTTTAACTGAAAGTTTCATATGCTGAAATGCTCAGAGGAAAATGAAGTGTTATTTAAATAAATATTCTGTTTCAAAAGGAAGCAATACAGCACGTTTAAATGGGATTTTTTTTTTTAAAGTAGGTGTTGTCGTTTAGTCAGATTTGGGGTGGGTCATATAAAAAATGAATCTCTTTGTGGTTTGGGCTCTGTCCTTCTGTCTCCTTCTCCCTGGGAGGAAGATGCTGCCAGCTTAGCCCCACAACCTGCAGCCCTGTTTACCCTTGTTTGGATATGTGTTACTAGGTGCCCACTCTTGGCTATGATTTCTAGTGCCTGGGTGCTTTTACCTCATCATTGGAGTGAGCAGGAAAGCAACCATGAGGCATTGGCCCAGAGAGCTAGGGTGATAAGAATTAACATGCAAAGGGGATCAGAAAAGCACAGTTTCTACTCTGATTCCGAGGTAGCAAGTAGAGGCAACACGGGATAGGGCTTTTCCTCTTAGATCTTTGGCATTTTAACCATATTTTGCCAGTTCTAAACCAGCTGATCTCCAGGGATTGTACCCTCCCTGAAGAAAAATGAGTATTAAGGAAAGATTTACTCACATGTGACTGGACAGATGTGTACAGTTGCACCAACTCCCTTCACAACCATGAGTATCTCCTTCCTAATCCACTGGCCGCTTGGGGAAGAGGGCCAAATGCTCCCTTCTGGTTTCTGTGTGTGGTCTCTCCCACAGCAGAATCACACAATAAGTCGAGAACTTAGGAGCAGCTCTTATGGTGCAGTGCTTAGCTGTGGATCTCAGACAGAAGGCTCCTCGTCTTTACTAGATACCCCATCTTAAAAACAAGTCCCATAAACTCTAACTCCTATGAATCTTTTATAAGGACAAGGGAAATTATAGTCATCTAACCATAAAGCTTGGAATATTGTTTTCCTGTTTATTTCTGGTACCCTTGTGAAGGTGTTCATGGTGTTACTATGTTCAGTAACAATTTTTTCCTAGAATTTCATACAGTGTTTTATTCATGTTCATTTTCCCTCCCCCAACTTCCCCAGATCTATCCAACTACCCAATCTTCTATTCTCTCTCTGTCTCTCTGTCTCTCTCTGTCTCTCTCTGTCTCTCTCTCTCTGTCTCTCTCTGTCTCTCTCTCTCTCCCTCCCTCCCTCCCATGAAATCCATTTTGTACAGTCCAAATATACTTGAATGTGAAACCTATTGTGGAGCCTAGCCCACCTACCACAACCTTAAAGAAAACCGGCCCTTCCATTTCTAGAAACTGTCAACGGCCAACACCTTGGACCGTCTGACAAATCATATTATTTTAAAGCCCCTGTGAACTTAAATCTCCTCGATCTAAGATAGGAAAAAGACCAGGCATTGTGGTACAGGGTTTTTATTCCCAGCACTTGGAAGATAGAGTCAGACAGCTCTCTGAATTTCAGACTGGCTAGCCAGGGTTATAGAGTGAGATTTTGTTTAAACAAACAAGTAACAAAACACCAGAGAGAGGGGAGTCAGGAAATAACAGTATAAATGCACTATAGTTTAGAAACAAAATTTTATTTAAAGTAGCAAGAATGAACAATCTGAATAATTAATATAGCTTCCTGTTACAAAGTTGCCACACGCCACATTGGTACTAGTCAGAACTTACTTAGCATGTGGCTGGAAGGGCTTTCAAAAGTGGTTGTGTTCGTCTTCCGATTTGAAGTAGTATCTCATATTGGTTCTCTCTCCCTTCCTGTGGGCCTTCTCCTCTCTAAGCAGTATTCCACGGAACTGAAGAAGCTGTACTGCCAGATTGCGAAGACGTGCCCCATCCAGATCAAGGTGATGACCCCACCCCCACAGGGCGCCGTCATCCGTGCCATGCCTGTCTACAAGAAAGCCGAGCATGTCACCGAGGTTGTGAAACGATGTCCTAACCATGAGCTGAGCAGGGAGTTCAATGAGGGTAAGAACAGCGGGGTTCTGGGATTCTCTTACTTTCCAGTCAAGCTCTTTGATGGTAAAGCAGTGGTTCTGATTTCAGGCTAAAAATAATGGTAAATAAATTTGGGACTTTTACAATAACTGAACTACTTAATAATTTCCTTTTCCAAATGTGAGGATATAAACAGACTAGCATGAGGGTTGTTCTGTCTATCATAGCCTTTGACTTGGGTGCTTTTCCCAGAGTTATCTTTCAAGTTTAGAGGAATTGGAGGCTGGGACGATCAAAAGAAGGACCATGAAAGAATCAATATAATAAACAAGTAGAAAAGCAAAAGGAGAAAAGAAAGAATAAAAATTGAAATGGCGAACAATGGGTAAATAAAACGATAGAAAGCAAGTGAATAGTGGAAAAAAGATGTTTTGGGGACCCTCTAAGTTTTGTGTCTGTGTGTCAACTATACGAGTCTTCTGAGCCTCAAATCCAATGGCAGTGATACCAAAGAGGTAAGAACTTCCAAGGGTTTGAGTAGATCTTGCACAAAGGTCATGAAGGGGAGAGTACTGGCAGCAGAAAGGCATCCTCAGAGTGTTGGGTGTACAGGCCGGGTTGGGAGTTAGAATAATTCTCAGAAAATACTGAGAACATAAATGTGGGGAAATAGCCAGAAAGTATGGATTTAGGACACTGACCAGACGGCATGAAAGTTTCATGGAGGAAGAAAGAAGTAAAGATTTAGAAGGTAAAAATGCAGCCAAACATCTCTGACCGATTTACACATTCATTTCTGGTTTTTCTCTGCATGGCTGCATTATCCACATGTCTGTGTCTTGCTTTGTGCTTAATAGTATACCATAAGGAATATCCCCTAAATGCAGCCTTCATCCTCGGTTTGCCTAAATGTCTGTGTTACATCAAAATGACCTTTTAAGAGGTTTCCTTGATTTTTCACACGATATTGCTTTAATCAAAATAAACAGTGCTGCAATGAATATGTTGGTATTCTTAGCTTTTCAGTTTTTTTCGAATAGTTTTCATAGACTGGAACTTTATAGCCAAAAGGTAAAGATACCTTTATGGTCCCTAAGTCTCAAAACACTTTCTTTTGGAGTGTTGCCAAACATCACAATTTTAGGACTGTGCCTGGACTCTTTGTGAGACCTGCTAGCTTTTCTTGTCTCCAATCTGGGCCTCTTTGAACACAGGAAAGCCAGAGAGTTTCTTATCTTTATAACTTAAACTAGGTCTAAAGATGGATTGAAGAGAAAACAAAGGTAAACTGTGCTTACCTTCTGGTATTCAGCTTGGCCTGTCTCAGTCGTGGGGCTTGAACCCAAGGCCCTGTGTTTGGTAGGCATGTGTTCTATCACTGAGCTATATGCTCAGCCAATTTCTTCTACTTCTCATTTGGTATTTTTGCAAGGAAACTAGGGAAATTCTATTCAACGGGTGACGTCAGAGATGTGGCATAGTGTTCTATGACCGCTTGGATGGTTAATCTTGAGCGCATAGACCCATCACCTAGACACTGATCTTCATTATGCTCTGTGTTGCTGTGAAGTAGCAGGTGTCATCCATGGTAGACCCTGGCCATGAAGGGTGTCCTTTGTTCAAGGATGTGGGTTTCCTTTATGACACTAGACAGCTCCTTAGGCCACTGTCATTCCTTTCCAGCCATTTCATTTCATCATACTCTTGATTACTAGGGTGTGTAGACTAACTAGTTTGTCCTTTCTGACCCACAGGACAGATTGCCCCTCCCAGTCATCTGATTCGAGTAGAAGGGAATAGCCATGCCCAGTATGTAGAAGATCCTATCACAGGAAGGCAGAGTGTGCTGGTCCCTTATGAGCCACCACAGGTAAGCAGGCAAACAGGGCAAAGGCAGACCTGCAGCTGGGCAAGCAGGGCAGAGGACATAGCACTCATTTGGTAACATGTGGGATCTAGCATTTATCACCATGTTCACCCTTGTCACCAAATACTTACAAAGCATTCTTTTAATATCTCTTGTTCCCGTGTCACCCCTTTAAAGATCCTACATACGGGACTGGAGAGATGGCTCAGCAGTTAGGAGTACTTGCTTTTCCAAAGGACATTGGTTCTGTTGGTTGTTTCCAACCCCATCACAACACACTCGATTCCTTACAACTGCCTGCAACTTTACTCCCAGAGGACATGATGTCCTCTGCCCTGAGGGGACACCATACACACATATTGCACATGTATCAAACAAAATGCCCATACACATAAAAGAAGTGAATAAATCTCTGTTTTAAAATCTTGAATTTAAAAAGCACTGAATTAGCTTGATAGTGGGGCTCTAACCATACTGCCCTCCTCAAAGCAGAAAGTGATGCTTGCAAGTCAGTGTTCTATGAGACATGGCTTTATCTAGATGCCAGGGAATTGATAGTGCATGTAAACAAATGCTAGATGTGGGTGGTTTTTTTTTTTTTTTTTATAGTAGATTGTAAATGGGAAAAACTAAGCACATTGTTTAGCTGAAGTTTGCCTGAACAGATGGTACATTTACAAATGCAAGTGTGAAACAGAATACAACTGAGAAGCATATACAGTAGTCATAAGACCACAGGAGTAACAAAGCTAGTCTGTTGGAGTTGCCTAGCTAGCTGTGGGCTCTTTGGCATGCGACTCACCCTCTCTGGGCTTCACATGCCTTGTGAATAAATGAACAATTTAGATGATTTAATTCTGAGGGTGTTCTAGCTCTAGGATATTCTTCATGAAGATTTACATTCAAACCTATGCAATTCTGTTTTTATCTTCAAAAGGAAAATGTCCCCAGAGAATTGCTGCTAATTTGGCCATTAAAAAAAAAAATCCCTCCTTTTCCAGAAATATCTGTGTGGTATAGACTGAAGTGAGTAATTTGGGTGAGGTTACAGAAGAGCAGGGTCAAAGCGCAGTGAGCCAGTGTAATTCATCTCGCCCATGTTGCTCCTGTGTTAGAAACATGAGTTTGAAGCTTTCTAGAAATCGAGACAAAGAGAGCTCTTTAATGGACTTTACAGTATCCCCTCCTAGAAGGAAACATGCCATTTGAAGACGAGTTCTGGAGGGTAGAGCTGAGGGCAAAAGCATCAGTTCATGCCGTGTTACATGGGACTTCATGCATGGACATATATGTTTTTTTTCTCTCCTGCCTCAGGTTGGCACTGAATTCACAACAGTCCTCTACAATTTCATGTGTAACAGCAGCTGTGTCGGAGGAATGAACCGCCGTCCAATTTTAATCATTGTTACTCTGGAAACCAGAGAGTAAGTGGTTGTGAGCAGCACCGAACTCATGAACAGCCAGAGGCAAAGGACAAAGGAAACCCTGTGGGTTTTAGTTTTTGGTTTTTCCACTGCCTTTGCTGTGAAAGGAGAAGCCCCAGATTCAGTGCTTTGAGCTGCAAATCCACTGTAAACACCAAAAGATCTGAGAAAGTGGAGAAGCCAGGGAAGCGGGGGTTCAGAGGAGGGGGCAAAGAAAGAGCCAAGAGGGGCAAAGCCGGTCACTGCAGACCGAAATTTTTGACATTTGACTGGAATTGTTTCGGACAGACAGTGTTTGTTTTCATGTGGCCCCAAGGCATTTAACAGTTTCCTTGAGCAGCCTGAGCTGCCTGAGGGGGATTTTATCCAAGGACATCCCCTGGCTTAACTCAAGTTTCCTTCAAAATATGTAGCTAAATACAGCTGTTCAGCTAATGGCTTGGAGGTTCTTTGCAGAAGAAATGGAATGTTCTTTATTCACATTGCATGTGTCACGCAAGCACTTTTCTGTTTTGCCTGGCGCTTTTGGGTGCTTGCTCCAAACATCTATGCAGAAAGATGAGCAGGGAGGAGGGGTAGTGTGTGGGTGCACATAAGGTGGTCAGCATAAGGAAAAATTGTGGGAGAACTCCAGGGAACCTTGACACCTGTAACTTTAACCTGTTTTTCTCTAATTTCTAGTGGTCAAGTCCTGGGCCGACGGTGCTTTGAAGCCCGGATCTGTGCTTGCCCAGGAAGAGACCGGAAGGCAGATGAAGACAGCATCAGAAAGCAGCAAGTATCGGATAACGCAAAGAACGGCGATGGTACGAAGCGCCGTAAGTAGATGTAGTAGCCAGATGGGGCAGGGTCGAGTCTTCTCCAGATGTAGGATTCTGCAGATAATATTAGGAAGACTATGTGAGGAAGACTGTGAAGTTGGGCAACGAGCGTGATCAGAGGTCACAGAGACACAGGAGTGTCTCTGGCAGAAGTGTTTAGTCAGCCTGTTTAAGCTACATCCTTAGTCCGAGGTCTTAGTATAAAATTCCTCAGGACCTGACTTCCATACCAACAGCATCGGCAACATCTGGAAATTTGGCTCATTCTCAGGCTCGCTCCAGACTTGTTGCATCAGAAATAACCAGTGTTTTGTTTTGTCAGCCCTCCACCTGGGCTGAATGCTACCTAAAGCTCCGGGCATCAATTTATATTTTAGCGATTAAATATGAAGCTAACGTGGTACCTGCCCCCCTAGGAGCGGTGCCATCTGAGAACACATTCCCTTAGGTATAGTACAGAGATGCACAGATGTGGTCTTACTGAGCCCTGGCGTCACACGTTCACCAAAATGAGGTCTTTGCTACCCTATAATCTGTTCTTAATCTTGAATCCTAATTAACTGATTTTTAATGGGGCATTTCATGAAACGCAAAGTACAAAATTATGGAAGCAGAGATCCCCCACTGGAAAAGGTTGAGTGACCCATGGTATATGCCTCCACCTCGGTAACTCGCATAGGGTCCTGAAGGCCAACTGGCAACATGTGCGGAAACACTGCTCCATGTGCGCTGCTGACTTGAGAGAAATACTATTCTAGAAAGCATTTTGCAGCAACATAAGCCTAACGACACTGCAATAAGTTTGTTTGGGTTTTTGAAAAAAGAAATAAAAAAGATTCCACTCCCCACCCCAGCCTGACCCGGAAATCTGTATCAGGATGGAGGCGTTGAACTCCATCAACTCTCTCCCTGCAGTGGTCCCATGCTCTGGAATTTCAGGCATAAACTGCCATGCATAGTTTTCAACAAATATTTTGAAGTATATACCTTCTTTTATGAGAAGGCCCTAATATTATAATCTATTAGTATTCAGATGAATTAAAGTGTAAATTGTTGTCTACAGGAGACCCTATCAGTACTGACTTCCAAATGTTGAACGTGATATGCTTTTCTGATAGATTCCCGCTGTCCCTATGATAATTGTCATCCATCTCAAATATGTCATATCCACACATCCAGGATCTAACTTCACTTCTGCACCCGTGACTAGCAGAGAGCCATAGCACATCCTATGTCAGCTCCTCCATCCCTAAGAATTTAGGATTTATAATGTGAACGAAATATTTGAATGTGGTGGAAAGATCCTTTGCACACCCCGGATCCTGATTAATTAGATACTCTGATTTAAAAACCTTAGTTATTTATCACTTGTTAATTTTGCTATTTCCCCTGTTTTACTACTACCAACACAGTCCCTCTACCATGGACTTAACTCTTTTGGAAATGAATGCTCCAAAATATAATTTTTTTAAGTTAATTAATTTGTTTGTTTAGATCCCAGACACTTCTCCCCTTCCTGCTCCTCTCATCACCTTTCCCCCATGCCCCTCTGAGAGGGTGGCATATCTCCTTGCAGGTCTCCCCACCCTGGCACATCAAGTCTCTCCAGATTAGGTACATCCTCTCCCACTGAAATGTTTTAAAAAGCAAAAAAATCCAAAGAGATTTTTCTGTCTCTTAACAGCTTTTCATAGACACACACAGGTAGCATGTGATCAGAACCCTCCGCATCCTGGGTTCGCCTTTTTCTATTGCCTTTTCTAGCTCTCTTCTACCTTCTTACTTGACATAAAAGCAATTAGCATCAATTAGATGGCACTTAGCACAATCGTCGTCATCTCACAGGTTGCTAGGCTGTTTATATTTAGTATGTACCCTTAAGTATCAGATACGCTACATCACTGTTTCAGTAATTCTCCAGGATGAGACGCGTGCTTTTCTTCCTCCAGCTTTCCGTCAGAATACACACGGAATCCAGATGACTTCCATCAAGAAACGGAGATCCCCAGATGATGAGCTGCTGTACCTACCTGTGAGTCAGCCTTATATTCTCACGGGTGCTCCATTTAGCCTTCCTTGATGGCGCATTCATTAGATGGTCACCACCTAGTTACCTGGAGCAAGAGGGAAAGAACTCTCACACCACTGGAGCTAGCACAACAGAGTAACTTAGATGACCTAGGTTGGGAGCTTGTGAACAGCAGCCACAGCTTTCTCCCTGTGCTGAAGGCTGGAAGGCCAAGGTCAAGTTGCCCTGGTCAGGTTCTGATGAGGGTCATCTTCTGAAATGCTGCCATCATCTGTGTATTGTCTTTCACAGGATAGAAACCTCTCTTTGGCAACCTTTTTACAAGCACGCTAATAATCTCATCCACCAAGGCTCTACCTTCACAACCTAAATAACCCGCTAATACTTTGATACGGAGAAGTTAAACATATGAAACATAGATGAGGAAACGCATTCAGTCATAGTGGAAGATGATGTCTGAAATAAAGCAAAGAGATTTTTCTTCATAAAACCTGAAGCTATCCTGTCCCTTGGAATTTATTCATATTATGAGCTCATCTACTTACTTTCCCATTCTATCAAAGCTACCCTCATAATAGGACATTTTTCAATCAAATATTTAAAGTTACTTCACACGTCATTATTTGTAAGGGATGGAACTTTTTGACACAGCTTTGCCATTCCTGAATTTTTTGTCACACATAGTTCTCAGAGTTGGTACTCTAGCAATTAGCTGTTCCCCCTCTGGGGTGTTGTTCAGCTTCTGGGGTGCACCGTGGTTATCTGATACAGGACAACAGTCCACTCAGAGCAGTCAACGCATCCATCTCTTTAAACATAAATCATTTCTAAGTGCCAAGAATGGAGGGTTATAAAGGAAGTCAAGAAAAGCAGAATCCACAGTCATATGTGAAGAGCCAGAAGGCTTGGCCCAATTTTACGTAAGACTATCTTTTGCTTCCACAGGGTGGCGGATGAGGTCACTTTATTAAGTTATGGTTAGAGTTCATTGATTTCCTTCTACCTGGGACTTTGCGACTTATTGCTGTTCTTCTTAAACTTTGTTAAATATTAGTGAATAGTGCAACCCAGATGCCACTCAAGCTGACACAGGCGACAGTGCCAGGAACAGTGGCTGAGCTACTGTCCTGCGATTAGAGCTTAGGCTGCTCAACAGGTTCTGGTGTGCATGCTTCCTTTCCGGCCTTCCCAGTCCTGGCCCCCAGGGAAAGCTGACAGGGAACCAACTGAGGTTCTCAGTCTTGTTCCTAAAGCTCCATACAAAAACTGAATTGTGACCTTTAGGTAAAGCGCTGCTTCTGCTATCCTAATATTTTATGGAAATCCCAGCATGTGCTTGAAGGAATTACTATGATGAACTGAATCTAAAAGTAATAATAAAAAAAAAAACCAAAAAACAAAATGGAACTTATGGGATGAAAAGAAAATGGAATCAATTCATGCTGTGTGGCCAATAGGCTGGATCCTGAGCAATGGAAGGAAGTCTGAAGCAGTTTCTCCCTTCAAAGCATTTCTGTTCTCCTCAGGACATAGTTACAAGGAATGAAATCCACAGTAGAGCAAGGCTAAGTAAGGAAACATGAGGAAAGGCTCTAAATTGGGATGGGCTTCTTGGAGGAAAGAGAAGAGACCAAAGCTAACAACAGCAGTGGAGAACCTGGGCACTGTATATCTCTTGTGCTCAGGTCAATGACTGGGTGCAGCACAAAGGTGGCTAAGACCCAGAATGTGTTCAACACTTATTCTCCTGGCCCCGACAGTTCTCATGTGGGCTGCTGGCTTCAACCTATCCCAGTCTTCTCTTTTTTAAAGCTTTAAGGAAGCTATCTTAAAAAGAAAGCACACTTCATTCCTCCTGAAACTCCAAAGACAGTTTATTTTTCATGGTTATGTTTTATAAAGTTGGAGCTGCAACAGAAGCATTGCTCCTAAGAGAAAGGTAGTATTGGCTTCCTATGAATCTCTGGTCCCAGCATGTCAATAGATGAATGGACAGCCTTGTTTTGTGCATGTTTTTGTTTAAAGGTGTCTTATTTAATATACGTTGTATGGGAGGATCATCCATTCTGAGCTCATAGTCAACAGCATGGTAACTCATTCTTAGATAAAGTTTGTCTAACATAAGCATCTTCTCTGTATGCTACAGCACTGCCTCTTCACCAATAGAGACAGTAAACAGCATTTTATTTTGGAGCCCATTTTAAACAACAAAGTCATCAAAAGAAAACACAAAAGATATGAACTGTACGGCAGTAAGTCTAGGAAAAGGACCCTAGTTCGCAGCATGACAGCTGAAACAGGAGCAGAACCTCTGCTTGTTCACCTTCAGCTGGGAACATGCAGATGACTGAAGTCATCTATGCCTGTGTGTCTACAACTGGCCGAAACATACTAGCTCTGTAGATACTCATTTCACACATATGTATCCGTGAGTAGGTGTAGGTACCCTCATGACACCCTTGAATAATGAGAGTTGGCTGGCCTTCGGCGAGTGTGCAGCTCTTCATCTTCTCTGTTTTCTGGCTTTTTCGTAGGTGAGAGGTCGTGAGACTTATGAAATGTTGCTGAAGATCAAAGAGTCACTGGAACTCATGCAGTACCTCCCCCAGCACACGATCGAAACGTACAGGCAGCAGCAGCAGCAGCAGCACCAGCATCTACTTCAGAAACAGTGAGTGTGTCACCGTCTTTTCAGAAGGCATGAGCAAGGGTGACTGTTTGTCTTCATCAGCAGTAGGTTAATGGCAGATGCCGTAAGACTGCACATAGTCCATAATAGTTTAGATGGGCTGGTTTGGCACTTTTTGTCAGTTTTCGCCTTCTGTGTGTCTTGTAAAGTTTCTCTGGGGGAGTTTCATTTGTGTTCTATTATGAGCCCCA
Source organism: Mastomys natalensis (assembly GCA_021653895.1). NCBI lineage: Eukaryota > Metazoa > Chordata > Mammalia > Rodentia > Muridae > Mastomys > Mastomys natalensis. Next base: position 129,752 of record JAJTUV010000476.1, on the reverse strand, counting down.
GACTCATACTAATGCTTACTAATGCTCCACTCTAACAATGTCTATTTCAAAATCCTTCACTCATCCCATGTATTGGATTGGCTCATGTATCTCCTAGGGTATACCCAATCCCATTTGGGGTACCTCCTTAGATAAAATATACCAAGGAGGTTTTCCTACAAGAAGGTGATGCCCCCTGTGTAGACAAGGATTCTGAGACTTAGCCCTGTTCCTTGAAGGATGTCCCAGTGCAGGGCACAATAAAAGCAAGTTTCTAAGTTTTAGCACCTTTGCTCTAGACTGTCTTACAGCAATACACTTTCAAATAAATGGGAAAGACTGTGCAACCCTATTAGCATATGCATACAATCTATTCATATGTTAAGTCTTACCTTCCTACTTGAAGCTTTGATGATGTTAATTGTTTTGTGACTGGGAAAAGAGAATAGCTCTTCTGAAAGGATAGCAGATTGACTAATCAGAGCCCTGTTGATTCTTAACTTTTGGTGCTTAAGTATGATCACTTGGGAGTTTAATACATTGTATATTAGTACAGGTGTTGCCAGAGAGTCTCAGTAGATAAATGTCTATACTACAATTTTGATCCACTTGAGAAATTTCAAACACTCAACATTTCAGCCTAAAAGGAAATGATATAAAAAACTACCTTGCTGAGAAAAGGAGTTATTTTCTTTTAAGTTACAGTGGTAATTTATTCTAATAGTCATAAGGTTTGACTGAAGATAATATTTAAAATAGAAATGCAAATAAATGATCAATAATGATTGTTTTCTGATATTATTGTCTACTGCTAAGGAGAGCATAGTGAAAAGGGCTCCTAACTCTTCATTCTTAATCAATACCAATGTTGCTAAGGAGGCTAGACTACATCTCTAGTAGTCATAGACAACTTCTGCATAGTGAGGAGCAGAAGACTCTGAAGTGAACATGCCCACTTTTCAACTCAAAACTCTTGAGCATTTAAGACCCTTTTTTCACTACAAAAATTCTTATCACGTCTAACATAAAAGTTTTACATCTGGTAGCTAGCATTTGTCCTAAAGGCCGATCATAAAATGTGAATTTTGTGGTTTCTGTGTGTTCAACAGAACACACTCAGAAATCTCACTGCTGATTATAGGGATCCTTTTGTATATCTGACATCAATAATTGTTACTATATTCAAGTATAGAATGGATATAGTTCATACAAAAGGGATTGAATCAATACAAAGTTGCAACATGGAGGACTGGGGTGGGGTGGATATGGAGGAGTTCTTTCCTCAGACAAGTAGGTCATAAATTACTTTCTGTTCCTTCTCAAAAACTTTGATTCTGCCAACAGGACAGAGTAGTCATACAGTATGTGTTAATGTGTTGTGTTGAGCTAGTTCTGAGACTTCAACTCTGGACGGTTTTTCTGGTTAATGGAAAAGAATTGTCTAGCCCAGGGACTGGTAAGCACCTTCATATTCCTGGAAAGTGGGAGAATTGTGTATTTTAGGCATCTTGGTGCAGATGATCTCTTAAAACTGATCAGTTGTATGACTGTATCAGAATACTAGTAGATACTAAATGAGTGAGAGTGTCTGTCACATGAATACCTAATTATGGAGACAGAACCTTGTGTTTTATATCGTTTTTCTTGTGTCATGATTACTATCTCCCCCATGTTTAAAAGTGGAAAGCCATTGGAAGCTCATGAGCTGTGTTATACAGCTTACTAACTAGTCTTCTTGCAGATAAATATGTTGCTCATCTTCTAGTGTTCTTTAAAATGAAATTTCTGTTTGCTAGGTTCATCAAAAAGCTAATAGGCATATTCTAGAGAGAATATAAAAAGTTCTGAAGTTAGTATCTGACAGCAGCCTTCAACTTAGAACTCTTTAATCGTATGAAATCTAAGTATTTCTGCTTAGATATCAAATGCTCATAGTGATGCAACCCCTTTATTAGAGCACATCAAAATACTTGACTTTAAAATGGAGATAAGAGGGATACAGCTTCTGTTTTCCTATAGTTTGACTCAAAAGTTGACTTCCAAAATGAAATACTTTTGGAATATTAAGAAAGCTTCGCAAGTTTCAAGATTGTATAGACCAATGGGACCATTTAAGGAAGCTTTGAAGATTAAAGGAGAAAGAAAATAATCTACTATCTTTGTTTTATAGACTTTATGAATAAACTGGCTTCATTCTGGTCAGGGGCTCATGCTGTCTGTGTTGGTATACACTGTGTAGATGAAAATACAGACCTCATATCTCTGTATCAGGAGTTTTCCACAGGCAGATGATTGATAGGCTTGAATTGCTCCAAAGGGAGACTATTATTATTATTATTGTCATCGTCATCATCATCTATTATTTATGGAGTGATCTATTCCACCTGAGAAGAAAATGTATGGCTAAGGTTGTGCTAGCAAAATGGTCTAAAACTTTTAGGGACTCGTTAGGAGTAGCTATAGATGAAAGTAAAGATTCAGCTGCACAGCACCCTGGGTGTTCACTTGAAACAATTGTGTGCATGGTTTTGAGTTGGTGTCTCACAGCTGTGATAGCCTGTGCATGGAAAGCTAACAGACTGCAAAATGCGTTCTTAGCAAAATACAGATGTTTGGCAAAATTATGCCTTTATACCGTTACATGTACACAGCTCCCTGATGATTGACACGAATCCACGCAAGTTCTCTAGTTGCTACAGTTGTGAGCTGAGATAGCTTTTTCAGCTCTTTTGTTTTCATGCAAATTTCTGAGAGAAGGAATGAGTAGACAAAGAAAAGTGGAAATCTAATTTCCTAGCAATCATTTGGAAAGAATAAATCAACTTAGAAAGTACCTATAATAGTCTGTGATTTCCTTTATAAAACATAGTAACAATTTTATGCTGGTATGGAATCAAAAAAAAATTTTTAAGAGTAGAATGAAAATTGGTGGGAAAGCAATATGCTTCCTATACAGTGGTAATAAAATATTTTAGGTCTAATTGCTTCTTTAAGACTCCCATTCTATGCTTTCTCTCTGCTTGCCTTTCACTTGTGCATGGGTTTGTTTGTTTGTTTGTTTATACATTTATTTATAATCCTTCATAGTTACCTTCATGATCATAGGCTGTACGGGAGCTAGATGTTTAAACTGACTTGCTATGATTTGAGTCATTATAGACATATGAGGACTTTACACTGTTTAAGAAGAAATTATATTTCCATTAGCATGTTCATACAAGTACAACTATAGACAGTTATGCTTATTAAAGCTAGAATCTGATGGGAGGTCAAATTGAATCCTATTATTATTATTATTATTATTATTATATTATTATTATTTACTAAATTCCACTCCCTTGCTGTTCCAAAGACATGGATTCTTAATGGTACACTGAAGTTATTTGACATCTGTTTTAGCAATCCTTAAATTTTAGGTCAAAGACCCATATGACTTGTAGTTTTATTTGTTTGTTTTTCCTTGTAATTCACCCTTCTTGTGCCTTCTGTCCTCAGGCCAACGTGACTGTCTTAAACTTTTGCTCAACTGTCGGTTTTCTCTGGAAAACTACATTTTGTTTTCTATGGAGTAGATTCCAATAACTTTTAATATGCCCCATAACATCCTGAGATGCCCTTCTATAGTCTGTTTTGATCTTGATTGTAGCTCCATAGTAACAGAAGCCAGAGGGTGCTGTGTCTGAGCAGCATCTTCAAGACTGCTTCCAGCCCCTAACACTAAGGCTGGGAAAACCAAGCAAGCCCACACAGCAGCTAAAGGCTAGAACCCCTTTAGAACCAAAACTCGTTGCCAATCTCATCCACTCCATCATTAAAGAAGCGGCTGAGGCAACACAGGAACACTGCAGCTGGTGGCCAATAAAGAGCCCCATGTTGCTGTGCTTACCAGCTTGTTGATCTTTATTATTCTTTCAGTTTAAAGACACATCTCTTTACTGAGACTGTCTCCCACTTCAGCTTCAGGAATGTAAGAAGGACAGTGTCTTCAAGATTATTAATGAATTTAGGAGAGAGAGTAAAGGACACAGATATCCAAACTGATATAAATCAAAACGGCACTTCTAAATTAGATTGTAAGGTCATCCATTTTCCCGAAAGTTTGTTGGAACTTGCCAGCTCTCTAGAATTGGAAACAACAGCAACAACAAACAATCTCACGACATTCAACCCGACAACTATAATAAAAATCTGAATGTTTAGAGTTGACACAGGGCTACTTTTGAACTTCACAGCAAGATTATTACATGTTCAGGACAGAGGTTTACTAGCTATGAATTAGTGATGGAGAAAACCTCAAAGGTTCATTAAATTCTATTAAATCACTTCTCCAAATGGACATATCTCCTTGTAGAAGTGGCCTTGCTTCTAGGTTGGAAAGTTTGAACTGATAGGGTGTATATAATCCTTCCTTCACTGGAATACTGATGTCATCAGTATGTACCAACTATGTTAGGCTTTGCCATCAGAAACACTCCAGAGATCCATGCTTTAACCTTCTAAGCAAAGAAAAATGAAATCTGAAACTCTCTTGGTGATAACTCGCTTCCCCCTGATGTGTGTTCAGGCATATTTTGTTATGAAGATACCAGTTTTCACTGATAGACTACAGATTGAGGGGGGAAATATCTTTGTTTCTTTGAAGGTACTAAACAAATAGGATTCAAAAAGGCAGTTTGGGAAACAGTTCCCAAACAGTTCACGAGGTTGCACAACCTTTAGCCAAATAAAAGGGCTTACTCTTGGCATCCCGTGGCATAATTGATTTCTTAATTATGCAAAAGTTGCTTTCATGAGTTTGATATATGCATTTATAGGCCAAGTTTGTGACTGAGAGGATTAAGGTATTTACCTACCTCAATCTGGGCACACACAAAATGCTCATTAATAGTTCTTTCCAGATGCATGATGACGCAGCCCCTAACACTGATAAGATCATATTTCTTCAGACTTCAGAGTTTGGCTAGACAGAGCAGTAATGAGGTATAATAATTGGGTATGTGACATTTTTACAGAGGATCAAAGTTTATTCTTGTTTTTGTATTCCCTTTGTCAATTAATTGAGTCCAGTATACCCATGCCAACCACTGTACTAAACACTGGATCTGCCTGTCACCATAATCCTCAAGTGAGTCACCTTATGTTAAGAAATGGAGATGATTGGGCCCCAAACTCACCCTTAGACTGGGCCTGGGAAAGTGTATTTTGAAAAATATGATTATGATGTAGAGTGCTGATTAGCTGCCCTTGCTTAGTCTTGCATCTATTTTACATAATTTAATAGAACATTCTGGATGGAGGATTTTTAAAGGAAAGGATTTTTAAAAGAAATGGCTTTTCAGATGCTCTGCTCCATCTGCATTATGATCATGAAGGTAGGAGAAAGGTGTGTTTCTGTGCTCATTTGATGTGGATTCGTGAGTCCTAAGCCTTCATTCTCTTTCTCTGGTTCCTCTCTACAGTCTCCTTTCAGCCTGCTTCAGGAATGAGCTTGTGGAGCCCCGGAGAGAAACTCCGACACAGTCTGACGTCTTCTTTAGACATTCCAACCCCCCAAACCACTCAGTGTACCCATAGATCCCCGTCTCTGTGTTTGAGCTCATGTGTATGTTGTATTTCTGTGTGTGTTTGTGTGTGCGCACGCGTGTGTACGTGTGTCCAGCCCTCACAAACAGGACTTGAAGACATTTTGGCTCAGAGACCCAGCTGCTCAAAGGCACACATCCACTAGTAAGAGAATCTTTGAAGGGACTCAAAATTTTACAAAGGAAAGATGCTTTCTGCACATTCTGTATCTTTAGATCCTGCCTTGGTTGGACAGGAACTGTGACTGTGCTTGTCTGTGAGCTTTCTATTGTTTTCCCAGGAGGGAGGGGGATCCGTTGGGAAAGAGGCATTACAATGTTTATTGGAACCCTTTTCTGTTACCTTCCGTTGTGTTTCTAAAACTCATAATAAAGCTTTTGAGCAGGCCTCAAACTTAAGGTGTATTTTTAAGAAAATAAGAAAAAAAAACTTCTGTCATTGTCTGTGCGTTTGCCAGTTGTGTTGGCCAAGAGACGTGGACCTTTTGAATGCTGGAGTTACATTCTTTTCCTCCATAAGGAGAAAGTTCACTAAGGCTTTGTCAGGTCTGATCTGACACTGTATGTTAGCATCTGCTATAATAGTCTTCCTTGCGTCGGGTCCTACTCCCCCATAACTGTTGTTTAGGTGGCAAGTCTGGTAAGCTACTTTTGTGGTGTTAATAGGAGATGAAACTACCCTAGAAATATTGCCCCAGGTACTTGCTTACCATTATTCAATGCTGGGAGAGTTCAAAGTCTCCTCACCAAATCTATGATTAGCAGGTTTAATTGGAGCTGCTAGCCCTCAACCTGCCTACAGTAAAACCAACCAGAATTCTCATTACTGTCCGTAGGCATTATCTGGGAGCTCTCCTCTCTGAGTAAATGATGTCTAAGCACACAGGTATTAAAATAAATATTCCTAGCCTACACATTACAGGTAGAGAGAGCTAAACAAGCTCTTTTTCCTTTTAAAATAGTTTCCTAACTCAAAAGAACTGACTGAATCAGTTTCTTTCTTCAACATCCCTGCCCCCTCCTGCACCAACCAGGTCACCGGTGCTTCGTTCTCTGTCACCAACACAATTTCTTGTGATTGAGGCTGCTGCTTTGTGGATGTGTGGTTTTAATTTTCAATAAACTTTTGCATCTTGGTTTATCTTGTAGTTTTTGTTTCTGTCTCTCTTGCTCTCCCTGGAATAATATATTCTCAGAATTTCAGTGGTGCAAGTGCTATGTGTGGGTCTACGAAAAAAGAGGGAGAGGGCAGTCCGTGTGGCCCTCGTGCTATTTCTTTTGGGATTTTATTTAAGACACTATATATAGCCCAGGTTCTCACTCTGCAGGTTAGTTACAGTGCATACATGAACTTCAAACAGACCTCAGCCCTGTGAATGATTACATACATCCTAGGGTGGCAAAAGGCATCTGAACAAGTCTTGAGTTTTGTTTCAAAGCATCAAATTTACTACATTAAGTTTAAGCTAAGTCCCAATTTATTAGATAATTAGGTTTATGTGCCTAGGCTTTAGAAAATATTTGGCCAGAGTGGCACTAACATCCAAAGGGTTTTTGTTTTGTTTTTTGGTATTTTTTTTGGTTTAAATTTTTGTGTGTTCTGAACTTTGTATCATTATAATTAATATTTCAAAGGAAGTTTTTCTTAATGCACCAAAGCAAGTAACAGATAAAAACATAAGACAAAAATACTTGACATGAGATTAAAGTATATTAGTAAATGGAGATGCCATTGCTGTATTTTAGTTAGTAACTTTGAGCCACAAGTACTTGAAGAAAGTACTTAGATTTTTGACCTTTCTCTCAGAAATATTTTTCTCCTTAAGCCTATTCTTATGAAAATTTCTTATGTACTCAGAGTAACCTTTATATGCATGCTTATATTTAAAATAATGGAATATATTTTGATATTATGGTTGGCCTTCTAAAGAACTCTTGATGCCCTTGCTCTTTGGAAACAAGATTGCCCAACATTCAGGCCATAGAGAGGGGGGGTTATTGGGAAATACTTAGAAGAGGTATAATTATTTTTCTACATCTTTCTATAACCTTCTTCATATTCGAGGGTCCTTCTTCAAAATTCCTTTCCCATTTCCACATTCAGCATTCTAGAAATGTCTTAGAAAATATATTTGTCCAATGTGTCACCAAATTTCCATTAAGAGTTGTAATTAGTATAATGAAAAGAATTAAATCCAGCAAAAGGAGCAAGTAAGCATTTGGAAAGCCATGGATAAAAGCTGGAACTTATCACAAAGATTGTCCTTCTCTGCACAGCCATGAGATGTAGAACCAAGTTGCCTAATTTCTAAATCTGAATCATTTAAAGCAATATCTTATTTTCAACAAAGCATACAGAAGTCTATAGTTTTAGAGTTAAGAATTGAGAATGGCAGTCTGGGATCAAATGAAATAGGTGGTTGAGAATTCAAAAACATATTTAAAGACTTTGGTTCAATCTGCACAATTGAAAAGTGGAAGAAAACAACCACAACAACAGCAACAAAAGGCCTGAGACTTGGCTTTACTAATAATACTTTTCCTCAAGACTAGAACTACAGGAAACTTACCTGTTTGTATCTCTATGATACTCAGGTTCCTAGCAAACTCTACTAAGCCTCTACGGAAATGCCCTCACATGGAAACCACAGTACATTTTCCTACAAAAAGCTATTGTTTGACCTTTGGTTAGGGTGAGTGACAAGGACAGAAGGGACAAGTAAAGAAATCAATTAACATAGCATAGCTTCTGTTTTTGTTTTCATTTTGTTTGATAAATTTGAGGGAATGTTTACTGAAGGACCATGGCATTGCACTGGTTATGGCCAATAGTTGACTATTTTTCAGTACCTTTGAATGGGTTGTGACTTTATTTAGGATCATGCTTTTCCCTAAGTGTGTGATAGGTGTCCATTTCAGACACTGTAGAGTTAGTAATGATTGCAGTGTCATGGCCTTTGTCTTTGTGTCTGTAAAAGTCACTTTTGTATTCTAGTGAGTACATTCAAGATTTATGACCCTTTTTACATTATCCAAAATCATTTTGTATACTTACTCAAGTAAGAATCTATGTCAACTCTGTCCACTTCTTCCTATAAATTCCTAAATTGGTACCCTCCATTCCCGTGATCAGCTACTAGGATGTATATTGACTATTTAGTGCTATAAGGAAAGAGGAAAGCACCAAGATTCTTAGGTGTTTATAAGACACTGGACAATATCAAGAACTCTCACATGATCTCCTTCAGACTTCACAGACACCCTGGCAGAGCCTGAGGCTTGCCAGAAGAAAAGGAGGCTCAGGTGATACTTGGTCACTTCATACATTCAGCTCACATCTAGAATATAACAAATATTTTGATTGGCTCCAACATTTGCATCCCTGCTGTGCTCATTGTTGTTCCGAACCTCTCTTCCTAAAATTACATTGATTGTGGTGAAAAATGATAGAGTAGCTAATAAGATAGTAAAAAGCCAATGACCACAAAGACAATCAGGTTTTCACAGGATGTAGAAAATAGCAGGAAACTGTGACTGAAAGGCCATAGACAAATGTGAAGTTTGTCAGTGTCTGTTTATCTTTCCAATTGTGGTTATTAACGGCTAAAACTATTCTTATTATACATTTTGGCTGTATGTTCAATGGCTTGAGGAGATGGAAAAGAATACAGGATGTATTCTGAATCTGGAATACGAATAACAAGCTCTTAGCCACCTTCTCACTTCTACATCAAAGTAGATAAGGTGGTTGTGCCTTCTCTACTTTGGCCTTTCACATTTATCTTAATATGTCAACAATTTCTTGATCCCGTATTCTTGTTGTTCACCATCATTTTATTTCTGGGGGCATCTGCCGAAACCAAAAGAAGAGAGAGGAAAAGAATGGGAGAGGTGCCAGGAGAGTCACTTCTATCCTTAACACATCCATCTGGCAATGGATACTAGGAATTTGAGGATATCATTCTCTTAGAGTTTCATGTTTACTTCTTTTCAAATGATAATAAATTTATTGATCATGTGCTTCTGTGTTATGGCATGACATGCTCCAAAGTAGTGACAATCACTCAAACATGGGTAAAGACAGCCAGGTAACCTGGGGTGTTTCATAACTAGGAGGATTTATTATATGATGCCTCTTTGTAGCTCTTAAGAAAGGCTAAGGAAAGTGAAAGTTAAAACATTGTTATAAAATGTAGTAGCTTTTCACAGTCATTCTAATTCATGCAAATAACTACAGCTTGTATTGTTTGTTTTTCCCTGGCTGATGCTCATCACTGATATAGGAAGCAGGCTGCCTGCTGTCAGCATCTATGGGGAATTCAGTGCATCTTCAAAAATTACCTAAAACACAAATATTTAAAGCTATCATTTAAAAAATTTTAAATATTTATCGAACATTATGTAACTTGTCGTTACTAAGCATTCAATATTGCTATCCCTCATCCATACATATGGAACTAAAACTCACATGTGAATTTAAATTAGTCTGTTATTATAAATATGGGAATATGGCTGTTGTAGAAAGAAGGCAAATCAGAACAGAACAAAACAAAACATCTGGTTTGAACTTTTCCTACCCCAGGTTAGAAACACACTGAAATCCAAATCTTTACTCTGGTTATTACTCAAATGCTCTGGTCTCCACAGTTGGTCCTCATTATCTCCTTTCCAGTTTTCATCTCAGCCCTAGAAGGAAGGAAGGATTTTTATCCCTGTTAGAACCATTACTCTGTCTTCCTGCTACTAACAGTGTAGCACATACAGCAAGTGTGCATGGCTGTATCTATAGTTGCGTAGCTATACTTTTTATATAGCTACAATATTTATACACACACACACACACAACACACACACACACACAACACACACACACATGACTTATAGAAACTCATTGGCTTGGGTTCTAAGGTTCTCCTATATAAAAGAGCTGTTAACATGGACTGTGTCCTCACAGCTCCTAAACAGCTGAGCAAATGTCTTTATACCTTCAGGGTTTCGTGGGATAGTAGGATATGATGTCAAATGCCTTGCATGGATCGATTCTTTCAGATATGTGTTGTGTGTCCTAAATGGCTTGGAAATCTGTAACTGGAAGACCCAGAATTAAGTTTTTGCTCTATACTTTATCAGCCTGTGTGCTTTGCTCACTTTTTTCTCTCTTTGCTGGTTTTTAAGACGTATTTAAATTGAAAGTCAAGATAGAGAAAGAAGATGGAGTGATCAGTAGAAAAAAGAAAGGTATAAATTTTCCCTCTCACAAATGAGATACTGAATACTCTACTATCTACAGTGTAGAAACTGGTGATTTTGTGATAGCTTTGGAGTCCCTTCCAGCGCGGAGAGTGTAGGTCATTATCCATAAATGATGAGTATTTGGCACACCCATTGTAGACCGTGTTTTAATGCAGTGTCTGTTGGAAATGACCTCCTGCCTTTTGGAGTCCTGTGTTGAGTATCACTCCATGTTTGTGTTCCTAGGACCTCGATGCAGTCTCAGTCTTCGTACGGTACCAGCTCCCCACCTCTGAACAAGATGAACAGCATGAACAAGCTGCCTTCCGTGAGCCAGCTCATCAACCCGCAGCAGCGCAATGCCCTCACTCCCACCACCATGCCAGAGGGCATGGGAGCCAACAGTAAGTACGCCTCACTTCAGCTGCCAACGGATGAGCAGGGCTAGGACGGGAGAAGCATGCTTTAGGGTGGCAAGGACACTCTTCACTAAGCTAAGGACTACAGACGCACTGTAGATAGAGGAGACCAGAATTTACTGACTTGGCTTTCCCAGTTAACCCTTCATTTTTGAGATATGAGGTTTCATCACAAAATACTGTAGTAGAGGTAGATGTGAGGTGAGGGTGATGCCTTAGGATGGATGAGGATTACCGAGGTATAGAATGCATGAAAGGATATAGAGAAATTAGTTCACCCCCCCACAAACAACAAACCACCACCACCACCACCATCAACAACAACAACAAAACCCTATGGGTTTTGGTAATATTCAGCAGGGTAATGTAGAACACTGGAATGCTGGGGCATGATAATTTAGTAACCCTTTCCCTTCTTCCTGCTTCTGTTCAGTTCCTATGATGGGCACTCACATGCCAATGGCTGGAGACATGAATGGACTCAGCCCCACCCAAGCTCTCCCTCCCCCACTCTCCATGCCCTCCACCTCTCACTGTACCCCTCCACCTCCGTACCCGACAGACTGCAGCATTGTCAGGTGAGTGCACAACAGCAGGTGCCCCCAGGGTTGGTCCTTAAGCATCTCTGGGTGGAGGGTAGACATGGGCACGACTGATAAAATAGTTGAGAAGAGATATTGCCGTCTTGTGATTTAAGGAAGACAAGGCTGATTGGTAGGGTGGTCAGCATAGCTCTATTAAGAACTCCTACAGCTATAGGGGAAAGTGGACGCATATGCACACAGGTTTCAGACCTGTTTCTTGGTTTTCCTTCATTCCCTTCTCCTCCCTCCAGTTCCTACAGATCAACTGTGGCCCCTGAATTGGTGCTTGGGGCTGGGTTTCCCCAGAGGGCTGTACACTGGCTGTACACTGGCTCTCCTGCTCCCTTTCCTGCTCGCTAGGCTGCACAGTTCTCAGCCACAAGGGACCATAATTTTGGAGTTGGATGTCTATAAAATGTTTTAATAGTAGCAAAAAGTGTGAAATTTAAAGAAGCCTCTGCTACTCTGCTAGGAAATGGGGACACTCTGGGAAAGGGGTTTCATATGGACAGAAGACAACAAAGCCTAAAAGGTGTTGTTCACAGAGGCACATGTAGCTCCACATTTTTATGTTTAGTGTATGTCTTCTGCTTCAAGGGAAGCATGCTGTATCCCTTTGGCTGCTGGTAGAGTATGTCTTGCCCATGTGCAACATTAGCCACAGAGACAGTCTAGTACATCGAGTACATTGCTTAGTGCTGCAGAAATTGACCCTAAGATGGTAGTGACATCCCCAGTCACAGACCAGAATTACAAAGAAGAAAATCTCTGTTTTAAGGACATAAATCAAGAAGTATCAATGATATTCTGAAGTATGATCCTACAATATTTTCACTGTCTAAAACATCCTAAGAATCGCCCAGACACAAAATACAAATATCCAGATTCCCAAATTTATGTGATCCTAGAGGCAAGAGGATTTGGAGTCTGACCACCGCACCCGACACACAATGGCCCCTGGTGCATTTGTACAAAACCTTAAGGTATCGCAAATCACCAGCTGAACACTTATGCTTGACTTGTTGTCAGTTTCCCTAAAGCTTGAGTTTCTAGCAATCCTCAAACCTCAGCTTCAAGGCCCATCCATCCACACTTCATTTGCTGCCAGGGCATCCAAGGGCAAAATGTTGGGTTTTCCTTTATCTCGCCAATGCAGTTGGGGTGAACTTTCTTTTTCTGTTTCCTCCTTCCTCTTCCCTCCTCCCTCTGCAGTTTCTTAGCAAGGTTGGGCTGTTCATCATGTCTGGATTATTTCACGACCCAGGGGCTGACCACCATCTATCAGATTGAGCATTACTCCATGGATGTAAGTAAACTGCTAGACCTTTCTCTTGAGTAAAATTTCTTTGTTTTTCTCTCTCTGGTACATATGCTTTGCAGTTCCATCTAGGGTAGATTTAAATTTTTTTTTTTGGTCATGTTTTTAATACACAGTTCTGATGCAATCCATAACCCTGTCAGAAACATTCTCCAGCACTTAATATGCCTGATCCTTCAGCTGTGGCCCATTGCCTCAAGTGTATGCAAATTGAGCGATGGAATATTTAATTCATATGATTGAGGAAATTTAATCTCAAGACAGGTGACCAAAAACCCAACTGTTGGGAGGCTGAAGCAGGAGAGTCACTTCAGCTCAGAAGTTTGAGACCTGCTTGGGCAACACAGTGAGACTTATTCAGGGACTGGTTAAAAATGTCCTCATTAATCTGTTTAAATCATCATGCAGGAGAGCAGAAAGGACATAGTGTGATTCTCACTTAAGTATACAAATGACAGAATTATCATCGGCCATAGCACATTGATGATAGAATCAGAAGGTGCTGCCTAGCTTTAAATCTCTAGCCTGTGACTCCGTTCACCGGGCTTTTTCATCTCCTTAAATTAAGGATTTTAAGGGTGAGTCCACTGTTTTTTTTTTCATTGCTGATACTTCATTCATTTGTAATTCTATCAGTCCTGCTCCGTGCCCGTATCATCAGGAATGATTACTAGCATGAGTTCAAGTCCTGGGCACAAATTTTAGTAGCAATGTAAATTGAGGCTGTTACTCTGCCTCTGTAGGCCCTCAGTTAATCCAAGTGAGTTAGAAATTGCTCCCTTCTGACTCTGATACTGTTTGAAACGAACTGCATGTGATGGAACTTTCTCTGGCTTTCCACCCTATGTCTTGAACTTCTGCATACATGGGAGCTACTTTCTCTGCCACTTGCAGCAATCTGATCCTCCTTCCTCCTCGGCTTCTCCCTTTCTCCCCGTCAAGCTCTCTTTGGCATTTGCATCCTCAGTTCTAGCTTCTAGATGGCACTGTGGACTAGTGATGGGGGGAACTAGTCTCTGCTCTGCTTCTGCTGCTGCTTCTGTAGCGGGGACTCCTTCCCTTCCTTGAGCACCGATGCTAGACATGTCCCTGCAGCACGAGAGGGCCTCAACCCCAGAGAGATCAGTGTATACCATGCTACGCTATACCTAATCCTCACAGCCCAGAAGTCACTCCTGGTGCTTCCTTGATATAGCATATCATAGGTAAAAACTATAGAGAAAGCTTTAAGATGTTCTGACCGGACCTAGATAACATCAAAATCACTTCTCTCCTTTGATAAAAGTAGAGTGGCCCTGTATTTGAGAAGCACCTATAGTGGAGTCCTATGCCTTTATTTAATACTTATTACTTGTGAACTTGTTCCATATGGGGAGTGCCAGGATTCTCCTGCATCATTCACATGCAGAAGTGCTTCCCACAAACCTCTCTCTGTTGCCATTGCCTTGTGAATGGTGCTGAGATCACAGGAGTAATCTCATTCTCATTGGGCTCATTCAGAGTTTCAGAAGTATACAGGGTGCAAGAAGCAAATGAGCATGCTAACTTAATCGAAGTGTGAATTGCCTTCTTTATGATGTTTTCTTCTAGTACAGAAGTTAAGGTAGCTGGGATTGTCTGAAGGCCCATAGAATAGTGCAATATGACAGCATGTTGCAGATCTCCCTGTCGGGAAATGTTAGAAAGCTATTGGGTTTTCTCATCTTCCCCTCTGTGTCTCCCTGCTCATTTCTGGAAACAGATACCTCAGGTGTCTTTGCAGCTCTCAGCTATTTTAGTGTACAGAATGAGAATATGTTGAGTATCTTCAGATGTAAAGCTGAGATCATAATATGATGATAAATGTTATATTGTGTGGTTTATATATGGTGGTTTATAATACCACCATAACTACACTTGCTTATGAGTCCATAGTATCTAGAATGTAAAGAAGTAATTGTATCCAAAGCATATAAGCATATAAGGAAACTAAGACCAGATTGCCATCTGCCAAGCTGCTGCTTTCTGCCTGCCAAGCTACTTTATTGAACATAATATATATATATATATATATGTTCATATATATATATATATATATATATATATATATATATATATATATGTAGATAGATATAGATATAGATATATGCCAAACTAATGCCAATAGATGCGAGATATGCACACACCTAGTTAAGATTGACCCTACTAGAAAGCCTCTTGTCCCTCCCGTATTGAATAGATAGAACTGTTGTGTGTTTGATGCATTTTATTCAGACACTGTGAGACCTTTTGCTCTACAGGACACTTTTAGGCTCAAAAACTCTTCCTTAGTTCACGATGTATTCACCTTGTTACAAAACTGCAAGGCTCATTAATCTAACCTTTAGTTTTGCTCTCCATAAAATAGGTATAATAATATCCAGCATTGATTTCAGGATTCAATAGGACTATGAAAATAAACTGATCAGTCTGGTGCTTGGCATGTAGGAAACTCAATCCCCATTAGAAATCTTTCCTTCTTCCCCCACTATTGGTAACGTCCCATTAATACAGTCCCATCGATCTGAATCACAGAGAACCTCACATTTTTCCTTGAGACTTTTACCCTGTCATTTAACTACTGTCTACACTATTTTACACAAGGATAAACTGAGGCCAATGGAGAACAAGTGTATTGTTATTACTGATAATAAATTCAGATCCTTTAAGCCAAAACACCAGAGAATAAAATCAGCATGCGATAGAAATCAAGGTGTCTGCCTTCTAATGCCTGGCCTCCTTCCCATTGCACAGGATTTGGCAAGTCTGAAGATCCCTGAGCAGTTCGACATGCCATCTGGAAGGGCATCTTGGACCACAGGCAGCTGCATGACTTCTCTTCACCTCCACATCTCCTGAGGACCCCAAGTGGTGCCTCTACAGTCAGTGTGGGCTCCAGTGAGACCCGTGGTGAACGCGTGATCGATGCCGTGCGCTTTACCCTCCGCCAGACCATCTCTTTCCCTCCCCGTGACGAGTGGAATGACTTCAACTTTGACATGGATTCTCGTCGCAACAAGCAGCAGCGCATCAAAGAGGAAGGGGAATGAGCGCCCGTTGCCCCGCGGGTTCTCCCTTGTCTTCTTCCACCTCCCAGCCCCTACAGGGCACGCCTGCTTGATCCTCAAAGCCTTCTCGCTAGTTCTGTTCCTTCTCCTTCTCAGTCTGATTTCTAAAGGAACAGAGAATTAGAAGGCTACCTGTTACCTAAAGTCTGACCTGTCACCTGATTCTGATTCTGGCTTTAAGCCTTCAATACTCTTGCTTGCAAGATGCGTTGACATTGCTAGATAGAAGTTAGCAAAGAAGCTGTGGGTCTCTTAAAGCAGTGGAGATCTCTCATTGACTTTTATAAAGCATTTTCAGCCTTATAGTCTAAGACTATATATATAAATATATAAATAACAATATATATTTTGGGTGGGGGGTATTGAGTATTGTTTAAATGTAATTTAATGGAAATTGAGTTGCACTTATCAACCTTTGGAATTTTCTTGTTTTGGATGGCTGATCTGTACCCTTTTTCAGGGGTACCATGTATGGCGACAGATATCTAGAGTTGAATGGCTTATGTGAGTAACAATGATGTATAGGTCCTCTCTTTTCTTTGGATGTTTAGCATTTAGCACATCAAACCTGTGGATGCATCCAGTGTGTTTACCATTGCTTCCAATGAGGTAAAGCTGTATATATGTACACAGTTTTCTCTGTCAGTATATTTTATGTTACTGGTGTCCATTCCAGTTAGGCTGGTTCACTCTGTGGTTATTACAAGCCAAATTTTATGTTTGCCTTGTCACATACTATAGGACAGGGCATCGTCTCTTGTTTTGTTTGAGAATGAGGAACGGGATTCAGTGTTTTTCTGGAAATTCTTAAATGGTTCAAGCCAGCCATTCCAAACATCTGATGAAACATAGCCACATATAGCAGTAACCCTTGAAAATTTAAGTCCCAACACCCTAGTATTTATTAGAAAAACGAAAACAAATCATTTGCTGTCATTAGAGCAGCCTTAAAACTAAATTTCACTACGAGATTAACTAAGTAAAATATACATTTGCTGCTGTTGTGAGAATTTGGGATTTGGGCCAATTAGTCAGGATGAGTGGAATTTGTCCACTTTTTATGGAGAGTTGTGATGTCTATTAGAAAGATTCAGGAAAAATAAGAATGATTCAGAAATACTAAATCTCAATGAAAAATAAAGCCATCCCACTAAGCTCTGAATTTAAATTCCTTTTGAAGCATGGAGTGATGCTTGGGAAATGTACCTTTTAAAGACTTTCCTATCTATAAGACACTGCGTGCAGAGGCAAGTTTATCTCTCCCAAGGCCTAAAATAAGAGCAGTGGCTTGGAAAATACAAACCGAGTTGTGTAGGTTTCATATGACATGAGCTGAACTACTGCTATTTTCCTCTTGATCATCAAAGCGCCATTGCTTTTGAAAGCAGAGGTGAAGACCCAGTTTTCCGCCTGACACTTTCTGAGCTATGTGTAGACCAAGAGCTGTCTACAAATCCAGGGCAAACCTCTTCACTGCAGCTGTTTAATCCACATTGAGAACAACTTGTTTCACACTTTGGGAAAGCATGCACCAGTGTTCCCCCCTAGGTGCTTTGGAAACATTTTGAGACAAGTATTTTTTTTTTCCCCAGTCTAAACCAAGTGTTGTTTGTATGCTAATGAGCTCTGCACATTTTGGTAAAGGGCTGTCATTGCACAGGAACTCCCATTTTTATTTTAAAGTGCAAATGGGCTAATATGCCTATGAAATGTAATGTAAGGGTTTGGCCAGAAAATATATTGTGTATATGCGTGAGTGTGAAATGGCATACTGTGCTGGTTTTGTTTGTTATAGCTTTCTCTTTGGGATAGTTGGGTTTTCCAGAACCACAGATGAAACATTTTTGTTGTTGTTTTTATATTTTTGCAGAAAGACCATTTAGTGCGAATTCAATGTCAAATAAGACATGATACCTTAATTGTAAGAAGGTGGGAAGGGAAAGTTGTTTTCTTTTTTTTTTTTTTTTTAATTTTGTATGCAAAAGAAATTGAGTCCTTAATTTCAACATTTTGCTGTGTCTAAATGATGATAAGCATCATTAACTTCTGTAACAAACTCACAGCTTTGCAAATTCAATGGGTGGAGAACAAAGCTGTGCCCTAGCCACCTTAGGAAGACCAATGGCTTCCTGTGTGTTGTGAGGATTTGGGCTGTTTTAGCACTGTTGAGGTGGCACAGGGACTCTGAGGCATTTCAGCACTATGTAGGTGGCACTAGGGACTCCAAAATTCCTGTACTGTATCTGATGATTTTGGCATTAGCCATTAGCCATAGGTAGGCACAGTTTCTCTCCTCACAGCAGGGTTGAGTGTGTGAGTAGCCAGAGCTCTGGGGAAGAGCATGGAGAACAGACATCTGCTGGGCGCCTCTCACTGGAGAACAGGATTCCTGTGCTTGGTGGTGAAGTAGAGAGGATAGAAGCAGGATTCTCCTCGCTAATCCAGTTAGTGTTTGTTTTCGTGGTATTCCCCCAAATACGTTGACTATGAGAGATATGTGGGTTTTTTTTTTTTTATTTTATAATTGTACAAAATTAAGCAAATATCAAATGTTTTATATACTTTATTAATGTTTTTTTCAAGAGGTACTTTCTTATAGACATGATACTTTTTACAGCTTTGGTTGCTTGTCTTTTGGTATTTTTGTGTTATGGGCTATGGTGAGCCAGAGGCAAATCTATAAGCCATTTTTGTTTGCCAAGACATGCAATAAAATTTAAAAATAAATGAAAATACACTGAGAAATTGTGTTTATGTGTGTGTGTGTGTGTCTATGTGTTCATCTTTCGGACTTCTGGCCGTATTTCTCATATGGAAAGAGAAGAGATACTTCAATTGAGGTAAAAAAGAGTTTGCTGTCCAAATAGAGGTTTGGTTGCCATGTGACTGAATTTTATTTTATTTTTGAGCATGTATTTATTTATTTATTTTATCAAAATTAGAATTTTATACAGTATATTCTGGTCATGGTTTCCTGTCCCTCATCTACTTCCAGATCTCCCATATCCAAGTTCACAACATCTTTCCATTCTCTGTCTTTAGAAAATAGGCCAAAATATGGAGAGACAACTGACACACAGAAAATCCATTAAAAACACAAAACCATAACATATAAGAAAAAGACCTGTAAGGTTAAAAATAAAATAAAATCCCAGACAAAGCACTATGAGACCAAAAAGCTCCCAAAATGCCATTGAGTTAATATTGAGTGGGTAGTCTTTGGCTAGGCATGGGGTCTGTCCTTGACTGTGGTTTGTGTAAGCCAGTGAGGCTTTGTTGTAGAAAATAAAATTTTCCTTTGCAAGAGATTATCAATGGTAGATAGCTTCTTGGTTAAAGATGGGAGATCATGCTCACTGTCCCCTCTCAGTGGTGGGACCAGTATCCGGCTTGGACATGTCTGAATCCTTGTGCATGCTGCCACAGTATCTCTGAGTTCATATGTGCGTCAGTACTGCTGTGTGCAGAAGGCACTCTTGGTGTCTTCCATCCCACTGGCTCTTAAAATCTTTCTGCCTCCTCTTCCCTGAACACTAAGGGAGAGGTTTGATGGAGACATCCCATTTAGCACTGGTGTTCTGAGGTCTCTGCTCACTCGCTCTCTGCATAGTGTCCAGTTGTGAGTCTGTATTTTTTCCTTACCTATTGTGGGACAAACCTTCTCTGATGACAGCTGAGCAAGCATGTGTGTCCTATTGTTAACTACATGACCATCCCGTGATGATTATAAATACCCTCCTCAACACTGAAGGGATAAAATGCAGATCACACTGGGTATGTGGGAGACACAGTGCACATAGTGGCCTCTGAGTGAAACAGACCAGGTACAGCCTTTCCATTAGGTACATAAGTCAGTAAATAAATGGTTTCTAACAAAATGGTCTAATGATTTTTGATAAGTTGAAAACTTCATCCTCTTGTAGACTGACCTAGGATGGCATGAAACCTAAAGTATGTCAAGAATTTTGCAGATATTCAGTATATATTTGAAGGACCTAAAATCTACCAAAATCTGTCATGTCAATAAATGTAATTGTATTATAAAAATGAAAACATAGAGTCAAAAAAAGCTGAATCTTACATTATTTTCTGACAAGTGGTGACAGTTTCTCTGAAAGTGATTGGGTTGTTAGCACCCATGTGAGGAAGAGAATGAAAATAACTCATGTTCACTATACACCACGGGACACTGGCCTCCTAGTCTTTTTGTTGTTGCTATTGTTGCAAAGTTATAGGTGCATACAATAGAACCAACTGTGTTTTCTTTTAATAGTCAGAGGATCTCTTAACCATTTTACAAACCAATAGTAGATATAAAGGGTTAATGATCTTGTTTTTTCCTATCTTGAGAAATTTTTTTTTCATGGTTTGGCATTATAGAAACTATCTTATTCTTATTAATTCTAACTAACCTTCTCTCCCCTCCAAAAGCCAACACCATGTTTTTCTTTCTTTGATTTTGAGATTATAATATGATTATATCATCCTTCCCCCTTTCTCCCTCCAAACCTTACCACATACCCGTTCTTGCTCTTTTTCAAAGTCATGGCCTTTTTGTTCATTAAGTCTCACTGACACAATCTTTTTAAATAAAAGAATGAGATCATTCTAGACTGTGCCATTTAATGGGATAGCCACTGGCTATGTGTTACAATGGAGCCCTTAAATGGGGCTCCTCAAAATGATCATCAAGAATGCCCCATATACGTACACTTTCAGAGATTTAGAATAAAATGAACTGAAAACCATTGTACATTATTTAGTGTTGATCACGTGCTGAAAAGATAGTGTCTTAAGTTGAATTTCTTTAATTTTAAAAATTCCCTTTTTAGATGCCTTCAACCATTTTTGCGGCCTTCTTGTATTAACCAGCCTACAAAATGATCCAATAAGATCACAGAAGGAGAAAGACACAAATACATATTTACATACATTCATAGTTTTATACTGTGTTACCCATAAATGGTCAAGAAGGTTTGGAGGAATACAAAGTATAATATTGCTGAAGTCCAAATAATATTTTCTTTCTACAGTGGTATAAAGATTAAAATAGTCAAAAGAAGATAGGTCAGGCTTGGTAAACTAGAAGACAAATAAACACAATGGCAAAATTAATAGTAAAAATTAATCCATAAACAAATTGGGTCTATGGATAAAAATAATGACTTCATTTAAGGAGTTATTTGACAGGAAGAATTTAACCACGTAACATTTTTACAACCAAAACCTGGTATTCCAATGAGGACATGTGGCAGTATTCTTCTATCTCCAGTGATTCCTGGGGACCAAAAATGATGACATACTTTACAAGGACAGAGAAATAACAAAAGGATCTGACAAGAGTCACTGGAGATAAGCAGTTAATATGAAACTTAACTTTTTTGTTGTTGTTAGTTTTTTTTTTTTAAGTTAAAATCTTTTTTTATTGGATATTTTGTTTATTTACATTTCAGATGTTATCCCTTTTCCTCACCACCCCCATAAGCCCCCATCCCATCCCTCCTTCTCTTTTTTTTTTTTGCTTTTATACCATTTTTATTTCATGCAAGTGTTAGGTCAGTTCTAGGTTGAGGAACTTGCAATACATTGGATGCAAATAGTCAAGGAACAAGCAAGATGATAAACACCAATAGTAAAAGAAGAAGCAAGGCAGTAAACAGAGTCCTTGATCATTCCTATGGCCACTATTTCTACGGGCTTATCAGGATGACCAAAATATCTAAGCCTGCTTCCCTGTCCTACCCAAAGTCATTTTCATGCCTGAAGCCTATTTTGTTTTAGCCTAAGATTTAGATTCCTGCCTGAAATTACTTCTTTGTTCTAGCCTAATGTGAAATGAAAGGTCTAATTAGTGTTTGCAAATCTAAAATTTAACGTATTTCAAAAGCAAAGGACATGGACACCCTCTCTTTCAAATAACTAGAATCTATAAATTGTCCCTAAATAAGTTTGGAATTTTAGATTTTCGTGATGCAAATATAAGGTATACAATCATAACTAACAACAACAACAAGCAGATAGAGGAGAAACTCCTATTTATAAGGCATGTTGCATGCCAGCCCACAGGCACTTTATTTCATTAAGATCAAGAAAATGAAAAAAAAATTATCAAGTTTATTTTTTAAGCTTGTTTCCTACTTCCCTTTAGCCTTTCTATTCCATTTATAAAATTACTAAACTGTGTAGGAGCCAGAGGACCAGGAAATGTACTGTGAGATTGTGTCTCCTAGAAATGATAGGAATGGTGTCAGCTGTAGTACCTCAGCAATATGGCTGTGCAAACAACACTTGAGCACATGCAGTACCAATAGACATGCTAACTCGGAAGGAGAGAGTCTTACTAGATGAAGAACCATAGACAACTTAAGAATGCTGAGAGAAAGAAAATGAGTCTTGCCCAGAGATGAATCCTTTAATTGGTTATCCAATACCAATTGGTCAGCCCTGAAATCATATAGGTTTAAGCAACACTAGATGGGTTCAGCAGCTTGTACTTATCTGTCTATGCTCTTGTGTAGATGTGTCTGTGTATAGATATATAGAATATATCATAAATGTAACAGTGACACAAAAAGCAGTCATGAATTTGAGAAAGAACAAAAAGAGAGTGGCTGAAGAGAGCAAAGAGGGGAAATGATATCATTATATTTTAACATTTTAAAACATTACTAAAATATGAAAAAAAGAGATTGTTAAAGCCAGAATATAATGAATCATAAGAGCTCTTGACATCACTTACTTAACATGAATCATAAGTTATGGAGCCTAATTTTGAATAAATCTGTTAGAACTATCTAAAATTTTTCATAGGATATAGGTGATGCAAGACTATATTTTAGCATTAAGGATGTGCTTGCGTTAGCTAATATAATAAACATAACAATCCTTGTTAGTGTTCAGGCATTCTTGTTAGGAAGATAAGGTTATGCAATAAAAGACCACATAATAACAGTGGTACATGATAGACCTGGAGAATACAGCAGATTCTTGAGCTGAACATCCGAAAACTAACATACATGGTGCTCCGTCTCCCTTCAAATGTCCTCTTCATCCACATCTACTACTGTGACCAAGAAGACAAGAAGATGAATCAGAGTCCCACAGAGCAGTCTGCACTCAGTATATATTTTAGGCATTGGAAACTCAATCCTTCTTTAAAGAACCTTGCCACAGAAAGTGAGTGTCACATGGGTATAGTTCAGAAGTGTGCACTTCATCAGTTTAGAGCGGTGTTTTTAGTCATGTTGGGTGTGTCTTTGAAATTTATGAGATTTATAATTCCCCACACTAAGCCCAAGTCTGTGTTTGTGCCAAGTGGATAGCAAGTACTGGCAGGTGAACTTCCTTTTCATGGATTTTATCAGAATTCTCGACATAGGATCTCAGAGGACCAGCATTTTGTAATCCAAATAAAAGTTAGATATAGAGAGGCAGGAAACGGGAAATACTTTCAAGTTGAGCGAGTTGAGATCTGAAATAACAGGAAATGAAAAATGCAATAAGTACAAGACTCACCTGAGATTTGCTCTATGACCCTGGAACACAACCACTTTATCTTTCGGATAAATTGGGATGATTTTATGCAACAGGTGATTTCTAATCACTGGATACTACCTTATATTGGTTGATCATTGTGCACTTCTGTGTTTCAACTAAGTTTCTACCAGGTGAGCTAACAGCCCTCCAACTTATTATTGCCGTCGTAATACTACTCTGGCTCCTTAATAATTAAAACCCATAGAAAGCACATGAAAGCACTTTCAATACTTAGAATGCTGAACGTAGAAGTTTTAAAAGAGCGAAAAACATGAAAGCACAGATGACCTATTGCCAGGTCCTGGGCTGCAAAATGAATAGAGAATTCTGTCATGTCATTTTACGGGGCGTCCTGCCAAAGACACTTTGGAAATGATTAGAAACTTTGTGCTTAGGATTGTTGAAATTACAGTATCCTCTGGCACCAACACATTTGGTGTATTAATACAAAGGCTGACACTTTGTAAATATCCATAAGAGAGATCAAAAGAAGATTATCTGCGTACAATTTATCTCCACTACCTTTGAGGCAAGCGCAACTTATGTCCTTTGCTTTTTCTTTTTGCTTTCTCCAGTCCCTTAAAGTATTGTGAGCCCAATTTACTTACTTCTAAACAGCACAGAGTCAGTAAAAGTCTACTGGAATTTGCCATGCATCATTACATCTTTCTGATTCCCTTCTTTCTCTCTGCAGAAGACACTCATGCTATATTCCATTCTCTCCTCAAGCCTGAAGTTCCCAGCTTAGCTGGTGGTGCTTTTTGGTGGATTTGATGGATAGAGCAAAGGCACTATTTGCGTATCACCATGTCTCAAACCTTGGAGATAGTGACATGCCACCTCCTCCTTATAAATGCCCACCCTCAGGTTCCTGACACCTTCAAGAGTCACTTGTAAGGCCAAAAGCTATCCCTAAGTCTGGCTTCACCAAAGCTCACCAATGGCACCATGTTGTTCAGTAGCTGTCTAGTGTTCAGTCAGCATTGAGCAATCAGTGGGAGTTCTGTCTGCTCAGATAGTGCCTAGTTTCTTCCCTAGGATAATATTCTATTCATCAGAGAGCAGCTTGGCTGCCTTTCTCTCTGTCTTTCATCTCCTTCGCCTCATTACGTTTTGTCCTGCAGTACAATACCACAGTCTTTGCTCATCATCTCAGCCTCTATAAACACTTTGACCTCCCTTGGTGAGGGTGGCAGGAGAGTGTATGCCGGTCTCTCCCATGATTGTAATGCATTCTTTCCCTCCCTGGGAAAAGCGCTCCTCTGTCTCTTGGCTGAAAGATGATTTTCTTCCAGACTGCCTTCCAATTATTTCCAATGTGCTTGCATAATACCAATTTCTCTCCTCATGTTGAATGGCATGGGTGTCTTCATGGTGAGGAAATCGGGGATGATGCATACAGGTAAGTGTGAGAAAATGATGCATAGATTGATCTAAGCAAAAGATTTGTGCATACGTGGTGTCACATGGTCTTGGTTCTCTTTACATTTCCTGTCAAAAACATGACTCAGCTTCTTCTGACACCATGCAAAGCATTTTGGAAATTTGGCATTGAGCAAAACTCAGTTCTACAGTTATAGAAAGACAAACTATGAAAAATTTAGGGTCATTCTCATTGCATGGAATAGGAAACTGAGCCCGGGAAGGAGTGGGAAGGTACAGAATTTTACAGGAAGGGGATTTTCAAGTGGTTCATAGTAAACCAGTTGACTTGTATCTTCAATTCCATTTTAGTGCAACCTCTCCTGATCTGTCCTTGCCTTAAGCCTCTCTTCTAGGCCACAGCTCTTCCTTGTTACTGCTCTCTTAGTGAAACGTGCCAAGGAAGACTTTGGAGTACAAGTGGTTGCCTACTGCTGACTCATTTCCACCATGCTGGTTTTAGTCATAGACCCCTGTGTCCAGGAAACACTCTAGAACTCACAGCATGAAACTCCTTGCGGAGTTCACAGTCTTACTTATATGCATTGCCTCCTGATGACTCTGCCAGTTGGGTTAAATTTTTTCTTCTGTTTCTGAATGCAAAACAAAATGTTTGTTCATGGTACCTGGAAAAAATGAGCAACATTCTAGACTACAGCTATAGAAATATGCAAGTGAGTGAGCGAGTGAATAGTGAGTGAGTGAGTGAGTGAGTGAGTGATGAGTGACCAGCAGGTGATTTGCATATCTGTCAAGAATTCCTTTTGGAAAACTTTGCTACTCCTTGACTGAAGAAAAGTAGCATCCTGATTTAAGCCTGGAACCCCATAGAGCAGGGTTCTCAACCAGTAGGTCATGACCCCTTTGGCAAACATCTGTCTTCAAAAGATTATGATTTTCACAGTAGCAAGATTGCAGTTATAAAGTAGCACCAAAAATAATTTTGTGATTGGCGAGTCACCACAACATGAGGAACTGTTAAATGGTCACGGAATTAGGAAGATTGAGAAGTACTGCCATAGAGCGGTGAGGACAAGGGTCTTTCCATGGCAACATCCCTTCACACTAGTATGTCAGGAACCAGAACAGGCAACAATAATAAGTAGAAAACAAATGAAAACTTGCCTCTGTATCAATTTTTAACAGAAATGTCTATATATATCACCAGGAAAAACAGCTAAGAACAAAAACTAGATCTTGTGCTGGCTAGTTTTATGTCATCTGAGAGGACACTCTTCAACTGAGAAAACAGTCCGTAAGATTGGGCTGTAGGTGAGCCTACAGAGCAGTTTCTTACTTAGTGATTGAAGGGGGATGGCTTAGCCCAGAGTGGATGGTACACCACTTGGCTGGTGGGCCTATGTTCTATAAGAAGACAGGATGAGAAAGTCATGGGGATCAAACCAATACACAGCACTACTCCAAGGCCTTTACATCAGCTTCTTCCTCTCTCTAGGTTCCTCCCCAGCTTGAATTCCTGCTGCGATTTCTTTACATGATGAATAGTGTTGTGGTAATATAAGTAAAAATAAGTCCATTTTTCCTCATTGCTTTTGATCAGTGGGTTTCATCAAAGCATAGTAACACTAATTAAGACAGACTCAATGATCTAGATAGATTTTTTTGTATGAATAAATGTTTCATTTATATTCAGTTCATATATTCTGACTCACAGTTTTACAAAAATTTCATATAAATAACTTCCACAATGCTATGAGACAGAAAGGGCAGACAGAAGATACAAAGAGACAGGAAAACGGACCTTTTGAGAAATAACATGAATGTCTAAATCTGAAAGCTGGTAGAGTCAGGGGTCACACCAAACCTTTCTGATTGAGTCCATTGATCCTACTTATGGTACAAGTGTGCTCAGTCGTCATTTGATGACTGTTCAGTGGGTCATACCTTTGGACCAACCACACATACACCTAGGAAGCAGAAAGTCTATGGTCTTGCTTTAGGCAAAGAGACAGAAAGTTTTAAAACCATATCAGTTTTAGATTAGATCAATAATCCCAAACACCTCAGGCTCCAGGCAAACATGAGACCCTCCAGGAACTTCCATTGCCAGCAAGATGATACCACTGACTGAAGTCTACAACCTTGCTACTGAACAACTCCTGCTACAATTCTTTCTTCTTAAGAGAATTAGGCATTAACATATACTTTCCTTTCCTAACTGCTAAACATGATGCTGGAAATACTCTAAGCATTTAATGAGGGTTTAGTAATTCTGTGGCATGTTTTAATAAATGCTACGAAAGCAGGCAAAATACCTAATATGCTTTTCTTTATCTGAATGGCCTGCAGTAGAAGAAAGGGGTCAAGAAAAGAAGTGCAGATACAACATATCCAGGGTGGATTTTCTGTACACGTATATAGTGTTTTCCTTAATGGTGCCCTTGTCAGTCATACCACATGTAATGTCAGTGAGGAGCTGCCACCTATCCTTAAAGGGATAGTGCTTTATTAGTGGGTAACTTTTTTTTTATTAAGACTAGAGATTTCACCTAGTACTTCCTCTCTGTTTCTTCTTGGGTCTGGATCATCAATAAGGTGCACCATTACTTCTCCTGGACAGTTCATGACTTTGCCAGAGATATGTTTCATAGAGGAGGACAGTGGGGAGGTTCACTATCTTTAAGCATAACTGAGTGTAGGTTCTATTATATGTGCATTTTATACTTTTAAAGATATGGAAAGTTGGGCTGGAGAGATGGCCTAGTGGTTAAGAACATTTGTTGCTCTTGGAGAGGACCAAGGTTCAATTTCCAGTACCCACGTGGAGGCTCACAGCTATCTGTAACTCCAGTTCTGAGAGATCCAAATGTCCTCTTTTGACCTCTGAAGGTACCGGGCACACAGGTGATGCCAGTCATTCTGCAGACAAAACACTTGTGAACATACAGCAAAATCAATAAATTTAAAAAAAGTATGGAGAGTTGAAAAACAATGTTCCTTGTACACATATATACTCCACACATATTATGATTGTTAATATTTAGTAGTATATGTGTAAGACCTGGGTTTGTCTGTTTGGTTCACGTTATCTGGAGTCTGAGGTAATTTGAAGATACATTATACAACCAGTACAATGAAACATTACATTGTAATACTGACTTGGAATGACTTGGAGAAACATGCTTTGGGAAGGACATAGGGACAATGTCAGAGGAGACAGCCTGTGGACTCCTTTTATAGAGACCATAAGAACAAACCCTAGTGGTATGCAAATATAGAAGACCTTCCCTAGCTGTGCTGAAGAAGCCGATACCAATCTGTGTTCACAGATGCTATGAGTGATGACATTGTAGAATTTCGACAACAGTGAACTCACATGGACCATGTGACTCTACAGTTAGCAGTGTTTTTCAACCACATATTATAAATTGATCATCTAAGATATAAATTGATCATCTAAGATCATGAAGCCAGTCAGCAATTGATCTGAGTGACTGCTTGAGTTTCTTTTTCATTCTCCTCCTCAATATTCTACCACACTATGGTAGCTTAACATTCTGAAGCTTTCTCCTGACTTTCTTGGACAAGGCATGTTTCAGTTCAGCTTGAACCAATTAGCAAGATCTTCCAGATGAATTACACCTTATATTATTTAGTGAACTGGCATCTGGATTCATTGTTCCAGTTCTATATGGTATAAAGGCAAGTCTACATTTTCCTAGTGGGCTGTCTAGTTGAATTAAAATAAATAAGGCTCGTCATGGTTACCTCAGGTAGTTATTGTATGCCACTTTACCCGGTATACTGCTGTTTCTAAGATACTTTAGAGACAGAGATAACAAAAGGGAAGTTGATTTCTTGTGGGCCTAGACGGAGAGCCAGTCTCATCAAAGTTAAGGAATGCTTTATTCTTCAAAGACCTTAAGTACTCATGTTGTTCCAGTTTAGCTAAAGCCTGCCTTGAAAAGCGACCCGGGATGCGTTTTCCACTAAGTTAATCCCACAGAAAGCTTCTTCAATTAAATCAAGCTTTAGGGTCCAAGAAATAGACAAGTGAATTAAGCCTTTGTGACTCAGCTCCTCCTTCCTCATTGCACAGTCAGGATCGTAAGGAGGAAATGAGTTGGATCAAATCTATGCTCCAGATCCATGAAGCAAGGAGCCTGGCTCTGAGCACACCCAAGATGGGTTTCCAACAAAATACCTGTGCATTACAGTAAGTCTACTTTAGTACTTGGTCCCAGTGAGTAAGAATCTCACATTTATGAGTCTGGAAAGAAGATGAATAAGAGAAAGGCATGTACCCATGCAAAGGGGTTTTGGGTGGAGCAGCATATTGGCATTAACAGGAACTGGCTGATTCATTACCACAGGCTAGTGCCCCTGCTATCATTTAGGAAATACAAAATTATAACATATAACTGATATTGTACACAGTTCCAATGGAAAATAGTCTGAGACTGCAGTAATATGACAAGAGAGGGAGGAAACCACCCAGTCAGGTGACACTGTGAGGTGAAGTCCTGACACAGTACCTTTAGCCTAAACTTGAAACTGACCTCTGTTATCTCAAGTTCAAATATAGGAACTCAAGCTGAAGCTAAAGATCTTAGAATTCCATTATTAATCATCAATAAAAGCCTCTTTCTGAGATAAGTAAATTTCTAGTCCCTTCCAATTTCTAGTGTCCCAATAAATCTAAAGACAGCCATGGTTGCTGACTGTGGAGGTGAAGACTGTTAAAGTGAACTATGTATTCAAGAGCAGACTTTCTGAAATGTGTCCAGACACTAATCCAATAGTATCACATTGCTTATACTGTACAAAATTTCCTTGAATTTTCAGGTCTCTGTTTGTTAATTTGCTGACACTGCAGCAAAGTATTTTGTTTTTCTCTTCTTCTTTATAGTACTTAAGATTGAAACAAGGAATTTGGGTATGTTAGACAACCACGCTCCACTGATCTTCTGACCCAGCCATGTTTCCTTCTGTCTTGATACTTTACAGGGTCCAACTTGTTGCCAAGCTGTTCTTGAGCTCAATATTTAACCCTATCAGCCTGAACTAATACGTTGACATCACAAGAGTATGGAGATTGGTCACCACTTATACTATATGTAGGTTGCATAGCTTGGCATTCCCAGGTTAAATTTTCACTGATATCATTACTAGTGGAGTGATTTTATTTAAGTTATTACACCTGTCTGAAACTCAGATCATAGGGAAGTCATTCTAATACATATATAAAAAAGATGATCTAACTTTAATAATCAGTAATGAAGTAACAAGGTCTCAATAAATACTCATGATTCTTAACCAGCAACAAATAATATTGCTCATTTATTTATGTAACACACATGTCACCTACACATATGTTATAGTTTCCTCCATATCAGAGGTTACAAATACATTTAGAAATGACTCACAAAAATTCATTTTATCAAGCAAAAAATAATCAACCACATGGTCAATTACTGATCAGAATAATAAAGAAAGGTAAAACAGGCTAAACGCAGTACCTGTGGAAGACCAATGATATTATTATTAGATTTGATGGTTAAGAAATCTCCCATGCTTCTGGATCAGTAGGGTTAATATAGGGAAAATGGCCACCTTACCGAAAGTAATCTACAGATTCAATTCAATTCCCATCAATATCCTACACATGTTTTTATAGACGTTGAAAGAACAATTTCAACTTCATATGGAAAAATAAAAACCCAGGATATCCAAAAAAATTCTCAACAATAAAAGAACTTTTGGAAGATAAAAACTCTCTGATCTCAAGCTATACTACAGAACAATAGTGATAAAAACCACATGGTACAGAGACAGGCAGGTTGATCAACAGAATATAATGAAACACCCTGAAAAAACCCACACACCTATGGACACTTTTTGACAAAGAAACCAAAACCATACAATGGAAAAAAGAAAGCATCTTCAACAAATGGTGCTGGTCTACTGGGAGTCTGCATGTAGAAGAATGCAAATACATCCATATTTATCATCCTGCACAAAGCTCAAGTCCAAGTGGAGTAAGGACCTCAACATAACGCCAGATACATTGAATCTAATAGAAGAGAAAGTGAAAAATAGCTTTGAATAAATTGGCACAGGAGAAAATTTCCTGAACAGAACACCAATGGCTCAGGCTCTAAGATGAACAACTGATAAATGGGACCTCTTGAAACTGAAAAGCTTCTGGAAGGCAAAGAACACTGTTAATAAACCAAAATGGCAATCCACAGATTGGGAAAAAAAATCTTCACTAACCCTACATCTGATCGAAGGGCTAATATACAAAATATATAAAGAACTTAAGAAGATCAGACTCCAAAAAACCAAAAGTCCAATTTAAAAATAGGGTACAGAGATAAACAGAATTCTCAACTGAGGAATTTCAAATGGCCAAGAAGCACTTAAAGAAATGTTGAACATCCACAGTCATGCAAATCAAAAATGCAAATGCAAATCAAAACAACCCTGAGATTCCACCTTATACCAATCAGAATGACTAAGATCAAAAAACTCAAGCTGTAAGTGATGTGTAGAAAGGGGAACACGCCACCATTGCTGTTGAGATTGCAAATTTGTAAAACCACTCTAGAAATTAATGTAGCAGTTCCTCAGAAAACTGGAAATAATTCTACCTGAAAACCCAGCTATACAGCTCCTGGGCATATACCCAAAAGATGTCCCACCATACCACAGAGATACGTGCTCCACCATGTTCATAGCTGTCTTATTCATAATAGTCAAACTGGAAGCAACCCAGATATCCCTGATGAATGGATACAGAAAATGTGGTTCATTTACACATGGAATACTATTCAGCTATTAAGAACAAGGACCATTAGTTTTGCAGGGAAATGGATAGAACTAGAAAACATCATTCTGAGTGAGTTAACCAAGACACAAAAAGACATGTATGGTATGTTCTTACTGATAAGTGGATATTAGCCAAAAGTACAGAATACCTGATATAACCACAGACTTGAAGAAGTGAAACAAGAAGGAGGTCCAACTGAGGAACCTGGGTGAGAGAGGGGAAGGGGATGGATAAGGGAGGCAGGATCATGTATTGAGAGAGACAGAAGACAGAGCCAAGGGAGTGAATGGAAATGTGCAGCTGTCAGGGCGGGAATGTCTAGAAAATCTCAGAGACCTGGGATGCTGAGGCTCCCAGGACTCAATGTGGGTGACCTTAGCCAAAATGCCCAACAATTGGATATGGAACCTAAAGAGACCACCTCCAGTAGTCAGACAGGACCTCCAGTGGAGGGATGAGGAATCAACTTACCTACAAAACTTTTGACCCAAAATTGCAGGGACAAAGATGGAGGGAGACTAAAGGAATGGGTGACCAGTGACAAGCCCAAAGTGGGATCTATCCCAAGGGCAGGCACAAATCCCTGACACTGTAACTGATGCTGTGTTGTGCTTGCAGATAGAAGCCTAGCATGCCTGCCCTATGAGGGGATCTACCAGCAGCTGACTGACATAGATGTAGGTAAATAGAGCTAAGCATTGGATGGAGTTGGGGTTCCCTATGGAAGAGTTAGGAGCAGGATTGAAGTAATGGAAGGGCCTAGCAACCCCATAGGAAGCCCAATGTGTCAATTAACCTGGACCTCTGGGAGCTCCCAGAGACTGAACTACCAACCAAAGAACACACATGGGCTGGTCACAAGCACTTATGTAGCCTTGTCTGCTTCAATGGGAGAGGATGGACCTAATCCTGTAGAGTGCAGATAGCTCAAAGAAGGGGATATGAGGAGAGGGGTACACTCTAAGAGACAAAGATTAGGGGATTGGGGGGATATTTGGGATGTAAATAAATAAATAATAAAAAAGAAATCCTCTATGAGATAAACAATTGAGTAGAGACCTGTGCAAGTTGAAAGGACATATATAAATATGTATGTAGTAAAAGTTAGAAAATTGGTAACAGAGAAACCAAAAAAGCTGTGCACAGATAGACTGGTAGCATATAGAATCAGAAAGAATAATAGCTGTAGACTGTAATGCTTGAGAATCTACAGGAACTATTTATCAACAACTTGAACAGAAACAACTGTATTTGGCTTTGTGCTTTTTTATTTGATACTCTGTGTGTCTGGGAAAGGCATGGTGCCCATATAGGGTAACAGCATCTAAACTCCTTTTATATAAACACATGTACTTTAAATATTTTAGGAAGCTTCTACAGAAGTGAGTTTCCATAAGGCATTTTCAAATGTCACTACTGGTCCCTTACTATTCTCCAACCTGATTTCCCAACTCTTATCCCATTTAACACTTCCTGTTCCATTATATTCTTTTCTCTTTACCATACCACTGTGTTCAAGTAACTCTTCCTTGAATCCCTCCATGGTCCCATTATAAGAGTGATATTGGCTTTTGTCTTTCTGAACCTGGGTTACCTCACTCAGAATGATTATTATCGCAGACACATGATCTTGTCAGTTTTAGTTTTTTTTTGCTTTACAGCGGCATAGTATTCCATTGTATAGATGTTCCACATCTTTTGTTACCACATTTATCAGTTGATGGACATTGAGGTTATTTCCATTTACTAGGTATTATGAACAGGCAACAGTGAGCATACATATGGGTTATCTTTATAGTAAGATATAGAGTCTACTGAATAAATGTTCGAAGAGAAGTATAGTGATTCCTGTGAGAGAGCTCTTCTGGCTTCTTTAGGTACTCCAACACTTATTTCTATGGGGGTAGTCTACCATATTAATAAGCATTCCATTTTTTCCACATTCATGTCTGCATTGGTTATCATTTTTTAATTCTTAGCCATTCTTACTGAAGTGTGATGGAAACTTGATTGATTTTAATTGGGGCTCAAGTATTGGGGCCTCAAGTCCATTCAGCTATATATTCAGGTCTACACTAAGGATACTACAGTCCTATCTGGTCCTCAGGTCATCGGTCCATGATCCTGGTTTTTCAAAAGTTTTGTTTTCCATGTTCATGAGCATTATCCACATGGGCTCAGAAACATGGCTGTCTCTTTGATGCTGTCTAGGTTCTGTCTGCTGGCACTCATAAGTAGTTTATCCTATAAGGCTTAGTGTGCTCTTGGGTCAGGTAGCATGTCTCTCTTCTATGTCACACATGATTATTCTTATCTTTTTCAAATTGTGATTCTCTCTCTCTCTCTCTCTCTCTCTCTCTCTCTCTCTTCTCTCTTCTCTCTCTCTCTCTCTGTGTGTGTGTGTGTGTGTGTGTTTGTGTGCTGGTTAGATTTGGTTTTGTATTGTTTTGTCAACTTGACACAACTAGAGTCATTTGGAAAGGTAGAACTTCAACTGAGAAAATGCCTCCATCAGATTGTATAGGCAAGACTTTCTGCCATTTCATGATGAAAACCATTTCATGGTTGATTTGAGAGCCCAGCTTTCTTTGGGCAGTGTCATCCTGGCAAGTGGTCCTGGATTGTATAGGAAAAGAAGTTTGAGTAAGCCATGAGAACATCCAAGGGATGAATTACTTGGGTTTCTTTGTTCCTGCAAATGAGTTCTATTTGGCTTCCCTAGAATGGACTACGATCTATGGATATATAAGTAAGTTAACCCTTTCCTACTCCTTTTCTCCTTCTCCTCTTCCTTTTTCTGTTCCTTCTCCTGTTCCCCTCTCCTCCTCCCTTTCTTCTCTCCCCTCTACTCTTCCTCCTCTTTTTTCCTTCTCTCCTCTCTCTTCTCTCTCTGGGAAAGTCACCTATCACTATCATTTCTTTCATTTTTTTCCTTTCCCCAATTCTAATAAGTTAGAGTTTGTCAACTTTACAAAAAATTACAAATCATTATTCAATTCTACTTTGAAATTTCTTTTTTTAAGCCATCAGCACTTTGAAAGCTCTATTTTGAAAGGAGATGTATGTACATTACTCAGGAAAAAAGAGTGAACTTAACATTCTACTCTATCACAAATATTTTAATAAGTATAATAAATTTCTTCTCCAATACATACATTATCTCATACACTTCAATCATACTATCTTGTTAATCTTGTTTTAGTTCTTGACCTAAAACTAGACTGATTGTAAAAAGTATACCTAGAAGATCCACTCATGTAAAGAATTAATGAGTTACTGTAACAATGAACGTAATTGGGACAAATATAGATGAAAATAAAGAATACATGCTTAGAAGTTTTGATGAAAAAGACAACAGATTCTTTTTCTTATCTTCCCTAAGGCACAGTTCTCTTTATAGAATTCAGTAGATAATAATTTTTTAAAGAATGATAATGCTAATATGTTCATTGTCATTATTAACACCAAACTGTACATTTGTTTTCTTCAAATAAATATCTATAGTCTTCAAAAATGGAAAAGCATATTAACTTCTAAAGGTCACACATTGTCTGCTCTGTCACTGAGGGAGGTTGGGGAAGAACTGAAGCAGAGGCCAGAAAGAACACTGTTTTACTGGTTTGCTATTTGTGACTTACACAGTCAGCTTTCCTACTCAATACCACCTGCCCAAGGGTGGCACCACCCATAATGAGCTGTGCCTTCCACATCAATCATTAATCTGGAAAATGCCTGACAGATGTGCCTCTAGGCCAATCTTATGGAAGCATTTCCTCAGTAAAGAATTCCTCTTCCCAAACTCTAGTTTGTGCCAAGTAGACAGAAATCCAACCATGACAGTTGAGAATTAAAGAGAGACAATGTTGAGACCCAATGGTCTTGTCTTTGCTCCACAATTTATAAAAAACCATTGTTTTAGACTCCTTCTTAGGAGAAACCAAAAGAAAATTAGAAAAATACATGGGACCAGTTCTCATTGTCAGAAATTTAACAAATTGATTTTGGAAATAAGACAGAATCGATAGAAATATAAAATATGAGATCCCAAAACTGCTGAAAGTCTAAGTGTTAAGGAAACAACAAGAAAGAGCAGAGAGACTTTTGCTAATGGGATAGGAGGGAGCATTCACAAAGGAGTCATGGTCCACCTGGAGATTTTGATTTTTTCAGGCAAAGACGGCCAGGAATGCTTCCCAGAAAATAAGCAAATTAATTAAATAAAACATGCTTGTTTTATATCAGGGAAGGGCATCACTTTGCCACAAAACTTTAACTGGGGTTTTCAATTCAGGTGCACAGGGTGTGGAAAAGAGTGTTGAAAGATGAATCTGGTAAGGCTGGTTGCAATCTGGCAAGGTCACGGTGTGACAAGCTTGCCAGAACTTTGAACTTGATTTACATAAATATGGAGCACGGCAATTCAACTACGTGAGAGAGAAACTTGGGGAAGCATTGAACAGGACTGAGGCATTCTAAAAATGTCACCCTGGAAACTCCATGGCAGTGGATTAGAGGAAACTGCAGGACGGGCCAAAGTGCTGGATAAGAAGCTACAGAAAGCTTCCAGGTAGCGCTCAGGAGAGCAGCCTTGTAGAACATTATGGACTAGCTTAAAATCTCTGGAGAACACTAATCTAAATCAATGACTCCTCCTCCAGCCAGAACACCGGGCAGCTCACAGTCATGACTCCTTTTGTGGGGCTCATTTCTTAAGATCAAGAGAAAAATCAAGAGAACAGTCCCTTTATCCCAAGCACTGTAGAATCACGCTTCTTTTCTGGGTTATTTCCCTCAATTTGGAAATCCTCATTCAAAGCTGAATTGCCAGTCTGATCTGAACTACTGAGAATTGTGACCGTGTTCGACCCCTTGCAGTCTCTAACACTAACAAAGGACACGCCTTGGACTGTGCGATCAATAGCGGTTGACTCTGGAAGGCAAAATGAGATCAGGAGAACCTTGAAGTGAGGTGGCAGGGTACTGGGAAACAATTTTACTCATTTTTGAAAATTATAAACTTTAAAAAACTCAACGGAAGATTTAATGAGTACATCAAATCTCATTTTTCTTGCCCTTTATATTCACATTTTCTGTCCCAACGTTGCAATTTATAAAAATACACTTCCAATCTATTTCATTCTCTGGATATGAAATTCCCAACTACAACACCATCAGTAGCAAGCACTGAAGGACTTTATCATTAGCATCCCCCTGCCCCTGGAGCTAAACATGACTTTTTTAACCTAGGGCAAACAATTTTTCAGTCGTGGCTTTACATTTGATGAGGTTCCATTAAGAAACCCTATGGATGTACTACTTCTAATAGGCAAACACATAAAGAGACAGTCCAAGCTCTTCATTAAAAGCAGGAAGATTAAGGCAGAAGATTACACAAGCTGCCACCCACACTGGTGTTGCAAGGCTAACAACAGTCAGCCTGAATCACCACCCTAAAGCTGCCTGTATTCCTTCCAACTCCTGGCTTGAGCTTACCATTCAAGATGTAAGAAAGTAAAATGTTAGTATTGGTGACCAAGAAAGCAGGTGTGTTTCTTTTTCCTTAGTTACCTCAGCCCTGGGGCAACAATTGTTTTTTACTTAGTAAACAAATCTTCTGGGTGGTAATTAAAGAATTTATACGTCTTAAGATCATGAAGAATAATATTTGGTCTTGTTTCTAGCAGGAGAGACACTGGTTTGTTATCTCAGAAACTAGCTTTTAAATAAGCTTTCTCCACCCAGGACTCTCATCAGCCACCGTGGTGGCACATTACTCAGCCCTTCCTTTACCAGACGCTTTTCCGAATTCTTATTTTTCTCTTCTTTTATCTCACTTCATGCTGTCCCAACCTGCAGTGATAGCTCTGTCCTGCAATCCCAATGATTCTTAGAATATTCAATTAATTTCTGTTTCCGTGTTCTGTCTCGTCATTCTTTGCTGTCTGTGATTTTTCTGCCTTCTTCCCATGAATTTGTGCACCATCTTACATCATTCCCCCCCTTTTTTTATTCAATTAAAATGCCATTAGACTAATTTATTTCTTTGTCTTGATGGATTGCTAATCTCTTTTAAACTGAGAAATTAAAAATATATTTGCCTACTTGGAACCCATTTTAGTGTACCAGATAATGTAAGCAGGTGATGGCAGATGATGAGCCAGTATCATTGAAAACTAATTTAATGATCTTCACAATAATAAATATAAATACAACACAGCAATGAGATTATAAATGGAATGAATAATTGTGTGAACAAAGCAAGATCAACCTGGTTGTTGTTCTTGAATACTGAATTTCATATCAAATATCCAGGCAACCAATGAGAGAAGGGAAGACAGGAAACCAGTGGGTTAAAGAATAGTCATGATTTAGTTAGAGAACAGAGAAGCTGGACATTTGTTCTATTAAGGTTTTCAAATCGAGTAAGATTTTCATATTGTACTGAATTCATAATGAATAGAATGATCTACCAGTAATCTGGGTACTGCAAGAAATTAAAATGCTTTCCAAAGGGATTAAAGTGTGTGTGTGTGTGTGTGTGTGTGTGTGTGTGTGTGTGTGTTTGGAGGGGGTGGATGTTAAAATTTTAGTATGCCATTTCAAGCACTCAATTAAGAATCACTTGTTTTTCAACAGCACCATACAATGATATAGAGATGAAAGAAAATTTTCACTAGAAGCAGCCTAGTGTGGGCGAATACACACAAAGCAAATCAAAACAACATAACAACCTAATTCCAGAAAGTCTTTGTATTTTAGTAAAGATGCAAATGAAAACATACCCACCCTTGGGAAATTATTTAATAAAACAAAGTTAAGGGCTGGGAAATGGGTTTTGTTGGTAAAGTGCTTGCGTTGCAAGTCTGAAGATGAGTTTGATTCCCTGAGCCCATGCTAAAACAAAACAAAACAAAACAAGAACAACAACAAAAAAACCCAATATCTCTCCCCCAAAAAATGAAAGAAAGGAAGGAGGAAGGAAGGAAGAAGAAAGGAAGGAAGGAAGGAAGGAAGGAAGGAAGGAAAGGAAGAGAAGGAAGAAAGAAACAAAGAAAAAGAACAAAGAAAAAAGCGAAGGAAGGAAAAAAAACCAAAATTGAATGCAGCGCATGTGCCCAGCACTGGGTCGGTAGTGACAGGAGTCCTCTGTGGCTTTCTGGTGAGCCAATGTATCCTCCTTGGTTATCTCCATGCCATCAAGACATCCTGTCTCAAAAAAGGGTACGGTGAAGTGGGTAGTATCTAAACAAGGCAACTGCCTGAGGTGGTATACAAGCACACAAACACACATGTTCACTTGTATAGGATCACACATATGTGTACCTGCATACACATAAACACAAATACATATGTGCACACAAACACATCCAAAAAAGAACAAGTAAATATTAGCAAAGCATAAATAAACACTCAAAGGGAGAAGTGGACACTGGCTCTTAATCTCTTCAATAAAGTTTCTGTAGTTGATACCCAATTGCAAATGATAGAAACAATTTTCTATTGGATATCTATACTCTATCTATCTATCTATCTAAATATAGTATATACTATAGATAGATATAGATATATGTATATCACCACACTTAAGGGTAGGCCCCATACCCAACAGTAGGTGGCCAACTGTTTATTTTTTGTTTTGTTTTTTTAGCATGGGCTCAGGGAATCAAATCATCTTCAGACTTGCAAAGCAAACACTTTACCAACAAAGCAATTTCCCAACCCTTAACTTTGTTTTATTAAATAATTTCCCAAGGGTGGGTATGTTCTGTGGACATTTTGTCTTAAAACCATGTTTCTTTCAATGAAGCAACAAAAAGTTTGGTAAGATAGACTTCTCAACACAGGATGCTACCAGAGGAAACAGGATCAATCGAGATACTGAAAAGAAGGCTCAAGCTCC
Source organism: Mastomys natalensis (assembly GCA_021653895.1). Classification (NCBI taxonomy): domain Eukaryota; kingdom Metazoa; phylum Chordata; class Mammalia; order Rodentia; family Muridae; genus Mastomys; species Mastomys natalensis. The sequence continues at coordinate 89,901 of JAJTUV010000476.1, read as the reverse complement.
AAACTTCTGTGGCAATGGAAAATATATTAGGAAATAAACAGAAAATAAAGTAGTGCTCAGGAAAATGCTGAGAAAATTCAGGAAAAACTGAAATTCACTGAAAGGTATATTGAAGAGTCTTAGCTGGTAGCAAATAGTTAGTCAAAAATAGTGACATTCTAGACAGCAAAGGCAGGGGAATGACCCCAGACAGGATAAATCTGTAGACAAACAGAAAGAGCAAAGGTAACCCAGTGTGCTCTTCACAGTGTGTGTATGTTGGGATACCCAACAACAACATGCACAAGGGCTGAATGTGAAAAAATGGAAATATCCAGAGTAAACACTAACAGCTCAATAAATCAGGCTGTGACTATCAGGATAAACTCTAAGAAGGGAAGAACAATTTATAGTTAATAAGCTAATTGGCAGGTTAGTAATTGAAGGCAAGAAAAGAAGTGAACAAATGGATGGAGCAGACACAGGAAAACCAACAATTTATGCTCACTTAAGACCTCAAAGCTTTCACACTTCAAACTGGTAAAAAATGAAATAAATGCACATTCAATTTATGAGCCATCCCCCGTCATAAAGATGTCAGAAGATCAAAAGAAGGTGGGCAAAATGACAAGAAGACATGCAAAACAGAAGATGATATGATTATAGACGTCTTCATGAATACCTGCTTCAATGCAGAAAGAGAAATCTATGTAATATAAATACAAAGTGAGACACATGAAACTTTCAGTCACTGGCAGAGCACACAATTCAATTAAGTAGAAATACAGAATGCTTGAATTATACAATCAACAACGTTGCTCTTGACAGTTCTGAGTATAAAATAATGACAGAGCATGTTTACAGAAAAAAAGATACTGGGCATTATTATAGGAAGGTATTTAAAAATTTATTTAAATATTTGCATGTTAACTAATATGTGTCGTGTGACCCCTTAGGAATTGAATTAAGAAAATATAAATTTAAACTATTTCAGAAGACATTCACGTAAAAATAGGAGGGAGTAAAACTTTAGTATGCAGCTAAAATTAGTAAAACAGTACCTTTTCCTTTATACAATAGAAAACTAAAATACAACAGATAATTTTCAAAAAGCAAGATTTGGTTTCCTACATAATTAGATAAAGAGGTTAGCCGTTTTAGCAAAAATGACTAAGAAAATAAAAAGAGTAAGTTGATGTTAGGGAGCAGGACAAATGTATTAATACAGATATTAAAAGAAAAGTGAAGTGTATACATGTAAAGTAATCCTCTTCCAACAAATCAAAAAAAAAAAAAAAAAAGATAGCCACACAAAGATAATTCTACCTCTAATAACAAAAGTAACAGGAAGCAACAATCACTGTTCCTTAATATCTCTTAACATCAATGGATTCAATTCTCCAATATAAAGACATAGGCTAATGGACTGGATATGTAAACAGGACCCAGCATTTTGCTGCATATAGGAAACCCACCTCAGTGACAAAGACAGACACTACCTTAGAGTAAAAGGCTGGAAAACAATTTTTCAAGCAAATGGCCCTAAGAAACAAGCTGGAGTAGCCATTCTAAAACCTCCAGCCCAAGAACACAAAGGGAGGGACTCATGGCTCCACCTGTATAGGTAGTTGAGGGTGGCCCTGTCAGGCATCAGTGGAAGTGGAGGGTCTTGGTGCCTGAAAGTTTGGATTCCCTACTGTTGGGGAATTTGAGAGAAGGGAGGCGGGAATGGGAGGATGTGGGAGCACACCCTCATAGAAACTCCCAGAATTATATGGATTAGACATGACAGAGGCAGGCCACCAGAAGACTAGATTCCAGAATTCAAACAAAAAATTATCTTGATACTAAAATTTGTTTTGAGAATTGTATATTGCAGAATACACAGCCTTGGTGTATTTACTCATCAAGCAAGCTATGCAGAACCTGCTCAAACCTCTGATATCCTGGAATTTCAGCTGGATGCAGTGAAGACACAGACATCACAGGCTTTTAGTACTCTTCCCCATGCCCTTCTTCTAATATCTCAATGCCTGTAATCAGCTTAAAGAAGCTAATGAAGTGTCGGCGCCCTATTCCCTGGGATTGGGGACTGAGGTGGTTAATATTGGGCTGTCTTTCTAGGGAAAAGTAGTGGTTTTGTTGGAACATGGGAGGAATAGCTAGGATTTATTGCATAGCCATAACCTATTGGTAGAAATCTCTATAATTGTTATTAAGCTGAAGTTATAATCTCTTAAATGGTACAAAATTTAGTTTGATTTCAAATTTAAGTTTTCATTGGTATGAGTTTCTTATTGATATAAAAATGAGATTAATATTGTTACTCTCATAGACATTGTGCCTATATAACACATTTAGGAATACAAGGCTTAGACCCAGTCCTTCTTTAACTTTTTAAACTGATTTGAGATGGTTAGCCTATGAATTAAGGGCCTATAGCAAATTCATAGCTCTGAGTCTATTGTTAGGGTGTTTTCTATATTTTATTTAGAAATATCTGAGAGGAGTTAACAGACAACAGTCCAGATTTCCTTACATGGATTGTTGGTTTTCAAAACATCAAAGTCCACAGAATTGACATTATAAACATTTTTGCATTAATGTTCATTTTGATTAGAGACCTGTCTGCTCCTGACAGCTTCCTGTCTTGGATTCCAAGAAGAAATTGAGCATCTTTGGAGTCACTCCAGTTGTGACAAGACAGCTACTAGGCAACAATTGTCTCTTTTCATATACAGACAAACTACTGTCCAGAAAAGGACACACTTACAGAATAGTAGACTGATTATATCTGCCAAGACAGAGTAATCAGCCCTTAATAATTCTGCATCACTAGGTCTGTTAGATGATCCTGGGCCAGAAGGCTGAAGATTGGATGCTCCAACGTTTTGTAGTATAAGGACTGTCCAGGTGTTCAGTGGTCTCTATAAATTGGCTAAGTTTTAGAAGTTATGCTTTGTGCTTTCCATAATTTCAGTTAATTCAGTTATTCTGGATTTCTGACAGGGTTGAAGACTTATAGTCTTATAGCCAATCCTGGCTATTTACTTTGAGAGAAAAGATTTGAGAGGATGTTTTTCAGCTGACATTCATTCTAAAGCCAAGGAAAAAGCCAGGTTCAGAACTAAGTCTTTTAGTTAGGAGAGATAACAGAGGTTCTGTTTAGTCAACAAAATGATGGACTGGGTATTAGGCCTATCTTGAACCTTACTGATACAAATTGATATAGTTATGTTCCAATTGTGTTTTGAGAGAAAAGTTTTATTTTAACAGGAAGGGTGATATGAGGAGGAGCTAAGGTGGGATTAGTAAGGAGAGGAAGAAGAGGAGTAAGGAGAGGAGGAGGAGAAGGAGAGGAGGAGCTAGGAGATGAGAGAGGTGGGGGAACATGGAGACAGATGTTCACGTGTCTCCACCAGTCAAAGGTACTTGATATATCTAGGTTGGGTATTTGGTTACACTTCTGATTGTATGGGCATCTGGTTACTGAGCATTACCAAACTTATAAATCCTTTGATTAACATTTAAACAAAAAGTTACTAATAAAAAAAAAGATATATTCCACGCAGAAGATAAGAATAATTAACAATGAAAACTTTTAATAATCACACTGTGAGTAATAACAGTGAGGGCTTATATGTACCCATACACCATACATGATTATAACTGAATATAACAGATTAAGTTTTGAGGATAGAAGATATAAACACAAAGCCAAAAGTCCTTTACTTAAACTTTTTTTTAAGTTTAAATTATAAGTATCGTCATGGATTCCTGATATATTCTAGCTCCATAGAAGGAAGCTATTTCTTACCTTTAACCATGAACAAGTATAATAAAAAGACATTTCTCACCCACACACACAAAAAAAAGAATGTGTTCATTTGCATTATCTTGGCTGATATATCTCAGATATTTAGCAACCAAACACCCACATTCAAAATTCTGAATTGACATTCTTTGTAACCTAAAGAGACATAGTTGTATTCCCAGAGTTTATACTCTGCCCATATTATTTATCCTACACCAATAACTAAATAATGTTCACTAAGTGTATAGTAAATGCTAAATTTTCTCTTGTTTTTTTTTTTTTTTTTTTTTTAAAGGAAAGATGTTTGATAGCATCAGCTAGTGGAAATGTAAAAGTTAATGACTCACTACTTCATAACCATTTGGCAACATTATAACAAATACTGCTGGTATTGCTGTAGGTTCCAATTGTTGGAGCAAATGTACAGTACCAGGGATTTCTCTTCCTTTCTAGTGGTAGCCACAAAGTGCATACTCAGTCTGGCAGATGGTGTGTGTTAGATTCTTATAATGCTCAATGTACTTCTATAATACAGCAGTCACACCTAGGTTCACACCTAATTGATCTAGCAGTCAGAGGTACAATCCAGTCTGCACACAAATGTTCATAGCAACTTTATCTTTATATTCACCAATGCTGGAAACAAATAACATATAAAGGGAAGCATGGGCTGTGATGTAGGATTGTCACCATAAGAAGATATAAAGTGTCACACATGGATTTAATTTCACAATATCCAATGGTAAAAAGTAAACAAACCACAAAATTTGTATAAAATTTGCAAGGCCGAGCCTTCAAAGGTAGGATTGCAGAAATAGTAAAAACTCATTGTTGATTATTTAGCCATCCCTAGAATTATAAATAAGCACTTGGCATTGACCTGGATCAGTAGGCTATTTTTGTATGTTTCTTTATTGTATGCATATTTAACAGGAATCCTAAAAGAAGAGGAAGCTGGTAGATTTTGGAGGAAGCATGGTGGAGGCAGAAGTGGGGAGGGGAGGAGGGAGAAAGAGGTAAATGATGTAATCCATTTTCATTCATTTTAATCCATTGTCTTAAAATGTGATATTTTTATTTAAAAGCCAATGCTGGTTAGAACCTATCCATGGCAGAGGATGAAAGAATCAGTGAAGAGCTAGAGATCTTTAGGATATGGAAACAATTTTGCATTGTCTATATGATAGACACACCATATCCTGTGTCCATCAAACCTACAGATCCTTATAATCAACAGGAAGAACCTGAATGCATGTTAAGTTAAACTTTATTTATGTAGTAAGAGAATTGCAGGGAAGAGTGCAGACTCTGAAGAGAATCGAACTGTGTCACAAGTGCATAAAACAATTTTACTGAAGTGGAGTGTACTGAATGAACTTCGGGAAATACCTGAGTGTATAAAAGTAAAAGCAAGAGAAATGCTGCACACTACATCTTAAGTTATAAAGTGGCCAATGAGAGCAGGGCTACATTGTGGTATTGTTATATGTGTGTACTGGAATTGAGCAATTAACTAAGTAGGTTGTGGGTGTGGAAGCCAGTGTTTTTACTGGAGGAGTGGGAGTTCACAAGCAAGCAATGGAAGAAGGCTTTAATTATCCACAGGCCAATCAAGTATTTTTGGAGACACCAGTTCAAAATGTCTAGCTTAAGTTATGGCAATGGAAATATTCTCTTTCTCTCTCCCCCTCCCCTCCCCCTCCCCCCCCTCCCCCCCCCCCCCTCTCTCTGTTTGTATTTATGTATCTTTGCTCTATGAGCTGAAGTCATGGACAATGTTCTTAAGTGACACAATTTATCAAAACCAAAACAAAAGAAACAGACTACCAAAATAGACATAAATGAACTTGCAATAAAAAACCTTCACCTACATAAAGATCTGGTCTCAGATAGATTCATTCGTGAATTCCTCTCAATATACATCTTAAAAAGTAAATTTAAAAACACTATACAAAATCTTAGATAAAATGCCAACTCATTTTAATAACGACTTAGGATTATCTTCATATGAAATTAAATGGGAATACTTAAAAAAAATGGGAAAGACCAACATTATGGAGAAAAATTATGCAAAAGTTCTATCAGTTTAGCAACTTGAACCCAGCACTATATAAAAGCCACAAGATGCCATAAGCAAATACAATTAATTCCAGTAATGTAAAAATGTTTGGTAATTAGACATTTAATAAGTGGAAATTGTGACAGAAGCAGAAAAATGAGAGAATTTTATCTTATGTTATTGTATAGGGAACTGGAAAGATTCCTCAACACTAAGAGTATCTCCTGCTCTTGTAGAGGGCCTGAGGAAGTTTCCCTTCACTCACGCAGGTGGCTCTCAACAGGCTTTAATTCTATCTCCAGAAGGATCTGACATCTCTGGCCTTCATGGATACCTTCTCTCACATACTTTTATCCACACAGAGACATATACAGAGATAATTTTTAATATAGAAAAAATATTTGGAAAACCAGTAAGTACTCATCCATATCAGGATAATTCTGATTTATCAAAGTAGGAATAGCAAAAATATTTTTTAATTTGATGAAAAACATTGAATAGATCAAAAGCTGACTTTACACACAATAGTGAAAGCGAATATGACAAAATTAAAGACTTGAGGCAGAGATTTGAATAAATTAAGGTCATTTCTTTGATTAGAGCTTATTAACTGACAATAATTACACTCTTTTGCATGCCAGATCAATTAAAGACTTTAATAGTTTTCATGGAAATATAAATTGGTGTAATGGTTTAGAAATTGGGCAGACAACAGATTCAAGGAACTTCAAAATGGCCATATCCTTTCACCTAGAGTCTTATGTCTTAAAATCTACTAGGAAATCTTATCAAAAGTATAGGCAAATATTTATGTATAAGAAAGTTCACTGAACTTTTTTTTTGTTTTTATTTGTTGAACTCTGAATTGAACTCGAACTTTGACATTGTCATAACAAAGACTCTCCCACTTGCCTCCTCGAGTACATAGTTTCTTTTCAGACCATTTAGGGGCTGTGTTGTTCTCTACTTTTCTCAGAAAGAGAAAGGACAACTCTGTGTTACTTATCTTTAAAATAGTGAGGAAAACAGTCCACACCATGTACGATGCACATATGTACCTATATAACAATGTGTAACGTATATGCTGTTTTCCATAGGAACAGAAATACACATAAACAAATTACAGAAATATCAGCTGTACTCTCAGCGGACCCATGAAAAATCCGGTTGCTGGGGAGTATTTTGCTGACATAACAGCAAGAGTGATAACAATAATAGCTACTAATAAGAAGCTAAGAACATTTGGAATAAATGTATAAGAATTTATCTTACAGTTATGTTTATAAGCAACGGCAGTAAGACCATTTCACTATTGTGTCCAGAAGGCGATACATTTTACAAATTAATTCACAGTTCATCTGTTGTGCAATATTAGCATATGTGCAGAAACTATCATTAAAATGTTTGTTCACCTTTGAAAGTATACTTAAATGACCCCATGATACTTTATTATATGTTAATAAATATATAACAATTAATTATAAAAATATTTCAAATTTACCTCAAGTTAGTGATAAATATTATCATAGTGCAGGAGAGATGACTCAGAAGTTACAAACACATATTGCTCTTCCAGAGAACCCTGAGTCTTCATCTGATTTCTTAAATTACCAAGTATATACTTGATGCACACACGTATAAGCAGGAAAGGTATTCACAGTCATAAAATAAAAACAATCTAAAATATATTATCAGATAAATTGTTTTTTTATTGATTGATTTACACAATGATATCTACAAACAAAAAGACTCCCTGGAATCAAGCCTTAGGTATAAGACCAGCAAAGAGATTTCATTGGATTAATCATAATATTATTGCTGCATCAAAGAAATTAATTTATAATGCCATATTATCTTGAGCTCACCAAATAAAAGAAAATAATCCTATTATATTGGCATTAACTTTATTTATTCTGCAACAGAATTGATAGAGATTGATGGATCATCAGAATGGACTTCTGAATCTTGTGAAAGAGTCAGAAATTCCCACTGATTCTGCAACAGTGGCAATATGATTTGAAGATCCCATTGTTCAGTGGTCTCCAGCTGAACATGTAAGTCGTGTAGGTCATCTTGAAGAACTTAAAATCAAGCTCAAAGTCATCTCTGAGACACACAAAGGCCTCATGACTCATCTTGACTGACCATACCAAATCCTCTTGAGTTTCTGTTTAGTTTCTACATTTGACCAGAAAACCCAGAGAGTTTTAATATGGGCACTTAGCAAAAAGAATCATTTTCAGAAGTTTGGTAGATTCCTTTTAAGTGTAAGGTCCTTGAAAAACAGTGAAAATGATTCAGTTTGTAGGTATGCATCAGAATAGTATCTTTTGTATTGTCCTGGGCTTGATATAACCACTTTCCTTCATTTCCCTCAAGGAGAACACAGTCTATTAAATAGGAGCTGCTACAATTGGAATCAGAACACAGACTGCTGACTTGATATATTCAAGAAACAGATAGAAGAAGCCCAGTCTGCAACAATGTCTGAAGTGCTTGCAGAAATGGATAACACATGTAAAGAGGCTTCAAAAACAGAGTTCGTTTCTTTGATTTTTGGCCAAGATCAAGTAGTGAGTGATTTGGAAAAGAATCATAAAATAAAGGGACATTTACAAAATTAATGTGCCTGAAACTGATTTTTAAATTATAATGGAACCTGGGGATCTTTTAATAACATCAATGACTACATATTCATATTTTTTAAATATTTCCCAAATTATTCAAATTTGCAGACAAGTTTAGGAACCAGGAGATTGGCTCAACCTTATATTTCCACTTTGGTAAAGATTCAGCTTCAGTAAAAATAACCAAGCCCAGATAAAATCGTTCTGTAAAGCCAATTCATTAGATTCTATGGAATCAACTCCACTCTCACCATAAATCAGTCATGGTTTATGATAGACTAAGCCAAGCTGCCAAGCAGACCATTTTCCTATTATCCTCCAACATGATTTCTTCTGTGTAGCAACTGGCCTTCACTTAAGGAAATTGGCAACCAAATAAGGGGAGTCTCAGAAAAACAGCTGCCATACTGTACCTTGCCTTGGGAATGATCAACCCCTCACTTCTGGGAAGAGTTAGTCATCGAACATGTCATAAGTCTTACCAAGCACTTAGTTCCTTTTCCCTTGAGGTAAGACTGACTCACTTTTTGAGAATGACAGCCATAGATGGTAGAGAGACTAGATATGTTAACCAATGCAATGATAGCTTATCTCAAATTATTCAACGTACATGCCTCTGGGTAACATTAAGTCTAAAAAAACCATTAAGCCATTGGTGTACAAGTCTAGATAGTGTCCTTTGCCTCATCAAAGATTCATTTGGGTATTAATATAATTCCTTTTTTTGATAGCAAATAGGAGAACTAGTCAAGAAATGCCATGTGGGTCTGAGGGATAGACTCAGGAGTTAAAATTCCAGATGCACAAGCATAGGGCCTGAATTCAGATCTGGTGTATCTATATAAAAATCTGGGACATGGCAGCATGTTCTGGTAATCCCACAACTGGAGGTTAGAGTCAGGAGCATGAGACATTTGGTGGGTTCTAGGTCAGTGAGAGACCTTGTCTCTAAAGATATGGTGAAGAATGAATGAGAGAGGAATATGGATATGTTGGACTTTGGCCTCTACATGTAGCATGCTCACATGTGCTCATGCACGTACGCGTTGTGTGCGCGCACACACACACACACACACAAGTAGAGAAAGAATGCCAGAAAGAAGGGAGGGCATCACGAGGCTGAAGAAGCATTTGAACCAAAACAACTCTCTAGGATTCTCTGACATCTTCAAAAGTGCCTGCTGATGGCTGACTTGTTATACTCAATAAACATATAAAATAAAGCCCTGCCTAGACCAATGTATGTATGAAGACCTTATAGAAATTCAAATAGGTAATAGATGTAAAAATGCTTTCCCATGCCCATCCTCATCTTCCTGATGACCTGCCTGCATCAGAACATTAAAGCTATTGACTCCTACCCTTAGTATATCATAATGTGATAGTTTGGAATTATCTCTAGCACATCACTGCAAATCCCAACCACACTAGTAAGTCTCCCTGGATACATTTTCTTAGAATTTAATCCACTGCCATCACCATGAAAAGTTATACATGCATATTACCTTTGTTCACCAATATGGCTGTCAGTTGTTGGTGCGCTGACATCGCTATATTTACACTATAAAAGTGCACTCAATATCTGACCCTACAAGGTCCTGGAAGATGTTAAGGTAGAGAAATAGCTTCTAAAACAGTGTTTCTGAACTTGTGGGTTGCAACCTCTTTGGGGTCAAATGACTCTTTTACAATGGTAACATAACAGATATTCACATCACAATTCATAGCAATAGAAAAATTACAGCTATGAAATAGCAACAACAATGATTTTATGGTTGAGTGTTACCACAGTAAGAGAAACTGTATTAAAGGCTTGCAGCATTAGAAAGACTCACTGTTCTAAACCGTACAACTTGTAGGTGAAGCTCACATTACTGGAAGTACTTCTCCATTCAGATATGTTAATATACAGGCATCCTGTATTTTGAAGAGGTCCCAGTGTACCAGGACTTTAAAAAAAGGAACATCTTCCATGTTGTATATGTGTGTACACACATATCAGACAACGATGCAGGGCAATACAGTGTTCATAAACAGTGTATTAGTGATGATTTTTATTATTATCATGTTGCATTAGCAATATATTTGTTACATTTGACCAGCTGAAATCACATTGTTGATCAAAATCTATACTTTACATGAGGGTTCATTTTTTGCTTTTTAAATCACATATTCTTTCATGGCACATAATGATGTATAGGAGTGATTTTCGGTACCCTGAGCAGCCTTGGCCTTACTCACCAGTTTCTCTTACTGGTTAGGGTTAGGGTTAGGGTTAGGGTTAGGGTTAGGGTTAGGGTTAGGGTTAGGGTTAGGGTTAGGGTTAGGGTTAGCTCCTGACAGTTGCATATCTTTCCATTCTCTCTATAAGCTATTCTTTAAACTAAAGCATCTTTTCATGGAATGGCAAGCATCTAGGATGATGCAGTAGTTAAAGCTTTTAAATTGATAGCTGTCATTTCAAAATGCATTTAACACCTATTCATTCTCCTCATAGGTGGACACCCTGTTTTTAACATTGAATAATATTCCATTGTAAAGACCTTGTGTGATTTTTTTTGTCTTTCTATTGAAGAATATCTATTAAATGTAGAACATTTTAAATTAAATGATTATAAATAATTATGTGTAGGTATAACAAATATGGATATTTGTTTTCTAATTATTTAGTAAATACTATGCTACATGATTTCCAGCACTTGTGTCTTAGTTAGGGTTTTACTGCTGTGAACAGACACCATGACCAAGGCAACTCTTAGGTGGACAACATTTAATTGGGGCTGGCTAAAAGGTTCAGAGATTCAGTCCATTATCATCAAGATGAGGAGCATGGCAACATCCAGGAAGGCATGATGCAGGAGGAGCTGAGAGTTCCACATCTTGTTCCAAATGCAAACAGGAGAAGTTGTCTTCCAGGCAGCTTGGAGGAAGTTCTCTGAAAGCCCACCTCCACAGTGTCACACTTCCTTCTACAAGGCCACACTTCCTAATGGGGCCACTCCATGGGAAGGTAAACAGGAGAAGACTCACTTCCAGGCAGCTAGGACATGGGTCCTAAAGTCCATGCCCACAATGATAAACTTACACCAACAAGGCCACACCTATTCCAACAAGGCCATACCTCCTAATAGTGCCACTGCCTGGGCCAAGCATGTACAAACCATCACATGCTCAATAAGAGTGTAATTCTTTCTATAAAATACTGTCCAGCTGTCTTCCATAATATCACAGTATTTCCAGAAATGATGAATGAGCATTTATTTTGTCTTTTGTAATAACAAACAAGTATAGTATTAGAGTTTTGATTTTTCTGTAGTCTACTAGACAGGTGTAGGTTGCTCCTGTGTTACTTGAAGTTTTGATCTCCATGTGCAACTGATATTTGGCCCCTTCCAGTATGATTGTACAGCTCCATCATTAAGTGGGTGTCTCTTTATAAATGCTTTCTATTTGTTCTTGAAGCTGATTCTTTCCCTCCCATGGCTCAGCTTTGTGAGTTTTATCTGATTTAAGATAGATACTAGTCTATTAACTATCTTGTACAGATATTCACTTCAAGTCTGTGGTTTGTACTTTCAGCCTCTGGACATGACTTTCACAGAGAAATTTTTATTATAATGATGAGCAACTTGCCATTTTATTCTTTCACGGGTTATACTTCAGATGCTGTACTTGAAAAACCACAATCAAACTCAAGGTTCAGTACATTTTATTTTTTTACATTATTTTCCAGGAACTTTCTAATTTTTATTTTACATTTGGTATATCCCTTATTCCAAGTTAATCTTAATAATGAGCAAATGTGTAAAATTTAAGAGGAGGCATGAGAGTGTTTTCAGAGACAGTTATTGAAAAGAACATTCTTTCTCATCGTCCTGTTTCTGCTCCACAGTTAAAGATGTATTAAATGTATGTGTGTATAAATTTACTCTTTGGTCCTTTCCTCTGTCTCTGTGAACTTTTCTTTGGTCCACATTTCATTGTCTTAAAGACTGTATCTTTACAATACCTCTTGAAGTTGAGTAAAGCCAATGTTTCTGCTTTGTTACTGTCTTTCAGTATTGTATTCCTATTCTAGAACCCATCACCTATGGATTCGGAACTGCAAAAGAAACTATGTGATTATGCCATGTAATTATTCCATGTAATTTATTGTGTGCTTATTTACTCATTATACCAGTGGTTCCAACTTCCTTAATGACTCTTTAATACACTTTCTCATGTTGTGGCGACCACCCTAATCATAAAATTATTTTTGTTGCTACTTCAATACTGATATGTATCATAATATAAATATCTATGTTTTCTGTTGGTCTTAGATAATCATTGTGAAAAGGTCATTTGACCACCAAAGGGGTTGTGACCCACAGGATGAGAACTGGGACATGTACTAGATTGTGAGAAACTCAAAGTAGTAACTGACATGTTTATTTTATATTATTTGAGAATGAGGCAAATTGTGATATGGTGTGACATAAAGAAAAACATTAATAAATCTCTTGCTTCATCAATCAATTGAATTTTCAACCATGCAATAATTAAATACATATTTAATACAGTCCCATTCTGTGTTCTAATTAGGCTCAACAAAAATGTTAGTAAACTTGAACTGTACCCTTATTAATATATCTGGACACTCCTTGAGCAAAGAAACTCAGCATCATTATATATATGGAAACTACTGTAAAAGTCACCACACCAGCCAACATAGTCCAGACCCAACTACACAGTCTTTGGTTTGAGTAATAATTTTCTGTAGGAAAAAAATGAGTTTCCTGGTATATATATATATATATATATATATATATATATATATATATAGGAGAGAGAGAGAGAGAGAGAGAGGAGAGAGAGAATTTAAATATCTTAAATGACCTAGAATACTTATGGGTTGTGCAGGCAAAAAGAGGTAAGGGTACAGCTGGCCAGTAATGAATATGTGATTCCCCTTAATCACTCAATTTAATTCCTTCCACCCTGACCCTTCCACTTGCTCTCTTTCTCACTTATCTCAACTCCCCAGTAGACATTGAAGTACATGCTTAGAGTGTGAATGAAGCCATGGTGACAGTGTGCTTGCAGTCATGGTGTTAGGCTAGGTATGTACTTTTCCACACAAATACAACACAGAGCCTTATTGCAGGGATTTGTAGAAGAAAGAATACAAGGTTTTTTTGTTTATTTTTATGCAGTTTTATTTTTTTAAGGTGCGTGAGTGTTTGCCTGCATGTATGTATGGGCACCATGTGAATGCAGTACCTGCAGAGGACTGAAGGGGGCATTGGATGCCCTGGAAATAGGTTACCATTATGGATGTTGAGAGCTAAGTACTCTTAATTGCTGTGCCGTGTCTCCAACCCCAGATGACAATTACTTATGAGTTAAGAGGATATCAGGAGGAATTAGTCATTTTGGAAGATATCCTTGCACATCCTTTTCTGAACATGTGTTTACAAAGTTCTTAATATGCTCTGAGCAGCATGCTGAGCACATCAGAGACTTCAATTCCTTCAAGGGATATACAGTCTGAACTGTAGAAAATTCTTCCATAGCCTCTAATATAGTGTAGTTGTTGGAGGAAATTTTCTGAAACACAGTCAAGTAATTGATTCTATAAGTATTTATTCAATTGTCAAACAGTGTTTTAGGTTATCAACATATATAACTGCACCAAACACACAATCCTAAGACTCGGCTTTCACATGGTTTCTATCGTAAAAAGAGAAAAGTTTTAATGGTACAGGGGGGCAGGGGCCCAAATAGGTTAGTGAGAAAAAACAAAATATTAGCACCTCCTGTTGAAGAATAGAGAGTTAGGTTGGATTACAAAGCATCAAAGCATATGTTAAGTTGTATGCATTTTCATATTAAATGCAGTGCAGGAGAGAAAGACAGATGACTCACTTTCTCTGGTGATGATGAGATGAGTGTGTACTGCAGCATCCTGAAGTACTTTGCTGTGTTTGGGTATGTTGATGTACAGTTGGGGTTCCTAAGGTGTGGCACTGGTAGTTAGACAGGAGCCTGTCAGCTCTAAGTGCAGAGCTGGAGATCTTTCACTGTGGAAAACATAAGAATCCAGAGAATTAAAAAGAGAAAGATGGCATCACCATGGTGGATGTTGTTTCCAGAATGGTGAGTCTGGTAGTATCATGGATGCTAGAGGAAGGAATTGGAAGCAAAGGCTTCTTTTAATAGTCTAAGACAACGTATGCCAGGGAGCCTTCGTGAACAGGAGATGAAGCTGGTCCTCATACAACATTCTTTATAGTGTGTGATCTTGCCCTCTCAAGGCCACCAACGTATTAATGAAGAACTTTCTGTGAAGGTAGAGTTTGTTCCTCCACATGTGCCTCCTGAGGATGATGTTAGTCTAGTAGGTGCAATAACAAAATACTTTGGAACTTAAACTTCATGGTTCTTACTGACAAGTCTGTGCATCCCTGAGCCACAAAGAACTCAACTCAGAACACTGTGTTATCCTGGGGTCTCTGACTCTCCCTCTCACATGGGCTCCAGGAAAATGGGGACATGTTGGCTCTAATTCACATCTAATTCCTTATACATCTCCATGGCTGATCCTACACAGCTGTCCAATCACCATGTGCTGAAGAAATGATCGTGGAACAGGGAGATTATGAGGAGACACTGCAGCCTTGCTAGTAATGACGGTGCTCTTTGGGATGAGATGTCTTTTGGGGTGAGATGGTGAATTAATTTTCTTCAATTCCTGTTTTCCCTTTGGATCTGTTATTGTGTCGGTGTGGACAAGCCAGCTTCACTAATTTTCAATATAGCAGTAATATTTGTACTGAAATATCAGTGACATGGGCAAGAGATAAGGGATATCCAGGAAATGATATGGTCTTTAGAACTGGATGTCTTACTCTGATTTACTTGCTCCCTTAACTTGCTTATGGACACTTGTCCTTCTCACTGGCCTGCTTTACACTGCCTAGCAGGGTTTTATTTGTCTGCTGAGACCCAAAATAGAAGCCTTTGGCTTCCTTCTCAGTTTCCACATTCTTTGTCTTTTATTTATAGCAATTATGAAACATTTTGTACCTTTAGGTCTCTGTTGTCTATAACCAGCCTTGAATATCAGGGATGCATGAATCTTGTCTTCCACATAGCAAATAATGAACCCTTGATACATTCCAAGCACACACTATATGAAGGGTCAGACAACACATACAATCATAGAAACAAGAGTGCATGAGAGGCTTCCCCCTTCTTTGCTCTTCCTGGTTCTTTTGGTGTAACTAGTGCTTTCTAGAACACCGTGAGGTGAGGTCTGTTGCTAACTTGCTTCACATTCTGACGGCTCTGTGTACATTTGTCTTTGCCATATAGTTCAGCCTCTTGTTGAGTTGGAGAGTGATGCGGCCTGGGTGTTGGGAGACAACTCCACCCCTGAGTCACAGTGCCTCTGGGTTCTGTGGTTCCCATTCCGTGTGAAAGGTTTTCTGTAACATTCTTGCAAAGTGAGCTCTCTAATTAGCTTTCCCTTATAAGGTGCCAGAGGGGACGATTGGTCAGATTTAAGGTCCATAGATGGGGTAACAGTGGCCAAGAGATTTTTTTTTTTTTGCCTTAGGCTGCGGGGTGGGAAGAACTCTTCCAGTTGACATCTGGTGAGAATTTAGTGACTCAGAACTCCACTCTTCACCTCTGGTCTCTCACCCACTAGCTCTCTTCACTCAGCCAGGCCTGGACTTTGAGCGAATGAAATCATATGTGTCATGATTACAACTGCACAGTAGCTATACTCGGTGTTAGAGTACATGTTTTTCAAATGGTCCAAAGAGGACACGATGGCTCCTGAATACCCTTTAGCCCTCACATCTGTGGGAGGAAGCTGCCTTCCAGTAAAAGCTGAGGCAAAACAAAAGAGTTTATAGAAAAGTCAAGAGGTTAAATAGTAAATTAACAGCCAGGACAAGCAGACATGGTGGTCTTCAGCTATCTAATGGTTCATATGCTACTGCACACAGACTAATGTATTTTTAAAGCATATATCTCTAGTATGGAATCAATAAATATTTCAGTGTTAAAAGATAAAATTGTGAAAGAAAAATATTGAAAGATAAGTTTATTCATAACTCTACTATGCATCTATAACCCTTGTTTATTACTGGGCACTTTTCTTTTTTTACATGTCACTCAGATCCTTAAAGAGGGCTACAAGTTTTATTTTACAAAGGAATAATTAATGTCCTAAAATGTGTGGAGGAGTTATTCAGGAATGGAGGGATTCAGTAGCTCTTATCTTACAATCTTCACAGATTGCACAGTGAGAGTCTAGTCATTCATTTCCAATTTCCTGGTTCTTCAAGCTTCGACCAGTCCTAAATTTCTGCTTTCACAGAGACTAATAGGATTCAGATCCAATGTTCATATAAGCTCAGTCTCTTTAGATGAAAGTTGATCTCTTTATTAGTCCAAGTGTTGTTGTAAGGAAAGTTTGGTGTATGATCAGTGAGCAGAGACATCTAAACTAACTCAGTTCCAAGTATGTGGCTAGGATCTGGGTAAATGAAGGACAGCTTTCTAAATCAGTTTTTTAACCCGATCCATGTTCAAGTTCATTATTGTGCTCTTAAGATTACTGAGATCTATGAAGGAAGAAAATAATATAGCTCTCTAAGAACAGTTTTGAGAAATTAGCAGTCACTCCAATCCAGGAACTGGGGAGAGAATTGCAGCCCCCATTTTTCCTATGCTAGTAGTCAAGTGAGGTGTAGAGGCAATTTCAACATTCAAATTACATCACACCTTATGATTAAATATAAATTACCCATGGGTCAATTCTTTTCCTATGATGCCCAGATACCAGGACAGGAAAAAAAATCTTCCTAGAAGCCGGGCAGTGGTGGCCAGCCTTTAATCCAGCACTTGGGAGGCAGAGCAGGCGGATTTCTGAGTTCAAGGCCAGCCTGGTCTACAGAGTGAGTTCCAGGGCATCCAGGGCTACACAGAGAAACTCTGTCTCGAAAAACCAAAAAAAGAGAAAAATCTTCCTAGAATACATAAATATTGAAGAAGATTTAGAAAATGCCTGGTTTCCAGGAACAGATCCCACCATTTGAAACTACATCCATCTTCAGATTAGGGAAGCTAGTAGAGAAGGAAAAGAATTTCTAGGCTTTGCATTTGTATTGCTGGGCTGTGGATTTGATACTGTAGGTTGCCCTCTATCTAGGAGAGAACAATTGCTTCAGTTGGACCAGAGGAATCGCTACACAAATCCATGGAGAGATGGATGGCTTCTGCCTTTTTGTTGACATGCAACTCTGCTCAGGAAGCTAAAGAAGAGGCTTTGGAAGACATGTACCATTTGGAAATAAGGATTTGGCACTGGTGGAAGAATTCTCTGTGTTGGATTGAACTGTGATGTACTGTGGATTATCAGAAGTGGAGACTGTCCCATGCAGGAGACTGGTAAAAATGCCCTCACAGCATTGTGTAAAGCCTGCTGAGAAATGATGGCAGTTGAGATGGAAATGATTATAATTCCTGCTCTCAGTGCATTCTCTGTGCCGCTCAACCTCCTTATTTTCTCCATAACCCTGTAAAAGAGGTTTCATTTCCTCCATTATATACAGGTAAGATTGAGTTCACAAGATGGCAAACAACTCTTCTAAAATCACCCAGCTAGTCATTAACCCTGCTAGAGTACAGCCTGTGAAATTTCTTTCTCTGCGAACTCTTTTGTTTTGTGTTAGAGTCTTGCGTCAGGTGCATTACAGAGACTGCAGGACATGAAGACTGCATCATGGTCTCTAGACCACTGAGCTGAGAGGCCCTCGCAGGCAGACCCAATGTTCCAGCTGATATGACTGGATATGATATGGTGGCTTCTCCAACCATAACATTATTTTTGGTGTTACTCCATAACTGTAATTTTGATACTGTTTTGAATCAGGATGTACATATCTGTGTTTTCTGATGGTCTTAGGTGACCCCTGTGAAAGAATCATTCAACCTCCAAAGGGGTCTCGACCTACAAGTTGAGAACTACTAGTCTAAGCAATGCTGGAGAAGCTGGTGTCACAAGACCGGGGGGTGGAATTAGAATTGTACCTGTTTTCTGAATCTGTCAGGGCAGATCAGAAGTCACTTATCTTTCCTTGGCCTCTAACAAGTCATTTTGTTTAGTAAAAGAGATTATCATTAGACAGAAATGGCACCAATATCCTGACACCTGATTAAAAGCAGAATGAAGATAAAATGATTTCTCTCTCCTTCCTGGTCTGGGAAGCCAACATCTCTCACCCCCCAACCCTGGGGAAATGGCCTTGTACCAGAGGCAGTCTGCTCTTCACTTTGAAGTTGCTTCTAAACCTGTTTGCTTTCAGAGCTCCAAAAAATGTTTGTGCTCGCTGCTGCGGGCTGGCCCAGCAAGGTTGCTCATGCTGAGACCATGGCTGGCTTCCCAGGTGAAAAAATAACCCACGACAGTTAATTACATCAACCCAATTAGCAGAAGCACCCACCTTGTGCAAGCAAGGCTCACCTGCAGACTCACCCGTCTGGCAAAGGGCCCCCAGGCTTTAGTGGGGAAGCTGCTGAATTGGGAGACTAAGTGTTTACCAGTGACCTCCTTTCAGTACCCTCTTGTCTTACAGATAAGTAAAGGAACTGGAAAAGGACCAATCTCTTACACCATAGTCTGCCAAGCAGCTTGCAGATAGTAATGGCTTTCAGATTGTTCCACTGGGGAGGAACAGAGTCTTCCCTCAGCACCTACCAGTGATCAGAGGTGGAAACGATCAGATATTGCCTTCGGTAATGAGGTTGTTTGCTTGCCTCTAACAGAGCCCTGAAGAGACAGAGCCCTCTCTGAAAGGCAGGCTGGGGAACATGACAGCTGTTTTCCTTGGCTCCAAGCTCACACTTTCCACCTTCACAAGGAATCCACAGTGCTGGGTTCAAAGATGAAATCCTGTCATCTATTAGCTGCCTACGAGGAGCAAGTTGCTTAAACTCTTAGAAACTTGATACGCTAAAGCATAGAGTGGGCACACTGTAGGGATGAAGAACCATACAGTGATTGTCAAAAAGTAGGGGAGAGATATCTCCAAAGGGCAGCATTAGTGTAGAACTGTTTCACGTTGTGATTGGACTGCTAGCCAAAGGACAATGCATTTGTCAATGGCAAAGAGCTATATTCTGAGACATGTGAATTTTGCAGAATGAAAAACTCAAAATGATCCCCTTTAAAAGTTGATGAAAATCACTTTCAAAAGTTAGTAAAGAGAATAAGGATGATAATAGACTCAAAAGTATCAAATAGAATGAATGGACTGTTTATGTCCTACCATGTATGTACCTGTGGCTTTCCTTTCTCCCCAAGCCTGCTTTCTTTATCTTTCAAATGGGAATTCAAATATTCCTTTACGTGTAAAAATTCATTTTCTTTCTAATAATGTGATGGTAGTGATGAGATTATTTGTGTAAATATTTTCTCTACATTCATTAATTGACATGCTTTGAATGTCCTCGTTGAACTGGGCCCTGTTACCAACTCTCCCGTAAAAGCATAACACAACGAGTGTCCCCGTCTTAGAGTTCCTCCCAGTCTAAGGAGGGAGGTAGATTGAATAGTAAGTACATCAGTATCATGAATGCTACCGTGTGAAGTTCAGTGGCAACAGAAAGCACGTCTATGCTGGATAAGGGAAACAGAAAAGACATCCTGGTAAAGAGATAATCCCAAATGAGAGTTGGTGAAAGGAAGTGGCAGAGAGATCCACAGACGACTGGGGAAGCAGTCACTGCAGGCTGATAGATGCTAGAGCAAGGGAGACTCAGAGACTGTGTAGGAATATAGCATCTATTCACCTGCTTGAGGGTTCATAGATTCATCTTTATGGTTACACAAGGTGGTTTGCCAAGCGTCTTCTATTTCCCTGTGTGTTTCAATTCTTTGGTTTCTGTAACCGAGGCTACTGTCAGTAGCTTCGGCTTGGAAATCTGGGTCAGAACTAAGAGAAAGCTTCCCTGTTGAAGAGCACGAACTTTTTGATTTTTTTTCATTTGTTTTGCATAATCAATCACTCACCTGAAGACCTGGGGGTTTCCCTATCAGATGGCAGGTGACAGGAGTCTGGAAGGGATTCAAATCCTCTAAGGTGGCTCAATGATGTCAACCCAATTACCTGAGACAGCTTATCTGCACAGCAACGGCCCTCAGGTGTCAGTACCTGTGTGGACTTGGGCGAATTCTTTGCTGGGACACTTGGCTGACAGCAAGTCTCCCCATTCCTGCCTCTTTTTTCCCCTCCTAAAGAGAAAGCAGCATCAGAGACCTTGCCGGAGTTCTGGAGATAATGATATGCACAGCAACTTTAATATGCTGCTACGAGAAAAGCTTCAAGGGTGGAGTTGATGTTCCACAGTCCTCTACCAGGTTAAACCACTGGTTAAGTAATTTCAACCTATTCCACAAACAGCTGCTTCTCTTGCTTTCACCCCTGTGCTGCCCCACCTTTTCCTGCTTTGACCACCCCGGTTTCTTTTCTAGAACTCATGTGGCTTCTTCACATTCCAGATGGAATGGGTGAGGCTAAGGCTGGAGGGTCTGTGGACTGTGCTCTATGCTTTTATTTGTTTTGATCGGGTAGATTTATTGGTTGCTAGACATTGCAGTTATCATCCTTTTGGAAGACATAGGGCATTAAATATGTGGACTTAGTGAGCTTGATCATTCCTACAGGTGTTGTCCACCATTAACCATCTGTGATCATGTAAAAATTCTGAGTCTGGATATAGGACAACCCACTTAGAATCCTATATCCATGGCACATCAAACTAGGGTGTCGTAGCATACTCTTCAGAAATGTCTCAGACAAAGATGAGGGTTCATTCAGGAGCTTGGTTTCTCCTTCCCTACTGTGAAAATCATGTCCCCAGTGCAGTCTTGTAGAGAATGAGGAAAATGATAAACACACACATACACACAGAACAGCCCACATACCACACAAACACACACACACACACACACACACACACACACACACACACACATGCACACCCATGCATGCACACAGGGGGAACTTCCCAGAGGATATTTCAACAGCAACTATTACACTTGCAACAGTGGCCCTCTGCTGTGTTACCAAACAAGATGACAACAGCAAAGTTCTATTCAAGCACACAGCAAGGAGGAGATCCATCTGATAACACAGCCACATTGCAGGTTGGTTACTGAAGAGGAAGGTGCTGACCTTACTGGGCTCCTTTGTCTCTACAGGAATTAGACAGAGGAAGTGGAATAACCGGTCTGGGCCTTTGAGCTTGGGGTGTGGCAGTCTTAGCACTTAAAGTATCTTCTTTAAATTTACTGATTCATCTCTTTGTACCCTTTCTTCATGTCTAAGATGGTGGGAGAGAAATTTCTCCCCCTGGAGACAGCAGAGTGGTGGACAGAATATCATAGAGGGAGGAGAGAGCACTTCCCTTTTCAGAAGGGATGCTTTTATTTCCAAGGAGACAGACTAGAACCATTCCTCTGTCTTCTCTAAATCTCCCTTGTCTTCATGACTCATTTGGGGATCCACCTACTCTTAGGACCACTGGGCTGGTACTAAGGGAGATATCTCCCAGGCACTTCCCTGGTCATAAAGAGTACCAGTGTTGGTCTTTGACATCAGAGGTGAGTGTCTCACTCTATACCATTTTCCAGGATCTTGGGGCAACTTAGCCCTGGGCTGTGACTCGATTCTTGCCCTGTTATGAAATGCCTGTGCCAGCTTGGCACAGTCACCTGCCTCATTTGCATTTCTCCACATGTGGTGTTCTCATGCCTTTGTGCATATTGCTCTCCTTAGCTGGAGCTTGTGCAATGCCTTAATTCCCTGAATTAAGAAGGTCTCTGGCTATTGCATGTCATTTAAGTTTAGCTAGAAAATCAGATTCTGGTCTCTTACTTGCCATTGCCTCATAGACTCTGAGAAGAATTCTACTTGTAGCATCTTATTGAGTTTGGTGTACTTTTTCCAATGTCTTTCAAGTCCCAAGTCACTGAGTCAGAATGGGTAACTCTCAGTCCATTGTCCTTCACACAGCTTGCTCATTTCTTGCTTTAATCCCCTGTACATGAGCTCATATATTCATTCAGCGAGCCCTTCTGATTTTTCTCTATGATATGTACTCTTCATGCTTTGGAAATCCAGTAGTCAATACATTTCCATCCATCTCAAAGGAATGCAGTTAGTAAATAAAGTAAATCAAGTCAATTCTAAGTAGAGAGTTGGATAAAAAACCTGAAAATGTTAAGCATAGAAAGGCCATGATATTGATGACTGCAGAAGTTCAAATGGAAAGAGATACCATGGCCAGTTGTCCCAAGAAGATAGACTATGATTTCCCACTTGCCACAGACGGGACACATGGAAACCTATGAGCATGCTTCAGGTATTAAGTAACAAAAAAGTAAAGGCAGGAGTATGCCAGCCAATACCAGGGACAGTAAGGAGGCCAGTACCACTGACTATAGGGTAGAGGGTATTGGAAACAAAACACAGAGGTCACTGGCTCCAATATCATGAGAAATTATAATAACTTGGCTGGTGAGTAGGAAAAATAGTGAATGATTTTATAGAGTGACAGGGTTTGACTTGTGTTTTTTAAGTATTACCCATTTCTGTGCATGGACTATACTGAACAGAGACAAGAAAAGAAGCAAAGAGAGAAAGCTAATGGGTTACTTTCAGAGAAGATATGTTGAATGCTCCTAACAAGGTGCTGAGAAGTGTGGAACACAAAGGTAGGTCTGTGGAGAGCAGAGGTTGACACAGCTTGGGAATCATGGGTGTGAGGAAGGTCATAGACAGGAGAAAGGTAGAGCCTCCTGTTCAGGAGAGAATCTGGACTTAGCATAGGATGTAGGCAATCATAGAAGGCTTCCTAGAGGAAACAGAATATCCCAGAGTAAAACAGATACATGAGGTAGAGTGACCAGCTCCACCAGGACTGCACTGCTTTTAATACCTCTGTACTGTGGAAATAAAGGTGGTGGAAAAAGGATGAGAATGTTCCAGAGTCAACGGGTGGCCCAAGACAATTGTCCTTTGTTTGATATGGCTGGAAGAAGCCAAAAGGTTGGTTACCCTTGTAATAGAACAGAAAGAAGAGAAACACTCCATCAATGAAACTGGAGGTGCTAGGCAACAGAGAACAAAGTGATGTACATAGACAAGAGGTGGTTCGGAGAAGTAGCAAAGATTCCTATATGCTGAGTTCTTTACACCAGATAGAAACAGTTGATGTGTTTTGACATCTCTGGACCTGTTTTAAGGAAGAAGTGAACCTACGAACAACTTAGAGAGGTCACTGACACCTTCAATTTATTTATGTAAAAGTCTTTATTGAAGATCAATATAAGGATATCAGATAAGGTAGAAAGCAAAAAGGATAAAATCAAGAATCAGGAGAAACTGTATTTGCAACACACTTTCCAGTCAAGTGTTCTGTAGCCACATGGATGTTCATATGCCTAGCAGGATCACATCCCTCCAGAGTAGCAGCTCACAACCTTCCTAATGCTGCAACCCTTTAATACAGTTCTTCAAATTGTAGGTCACTCTCACTCATAAAATTAATTTTGTTGCTACTCCATAACTGTAATATTGCTACTGTTATGACTCATAATCTAAATAACTGATATGCAGGATCTGTAATATGCAACCCCTATGAAAGGATATTTCGACTCCCAGATGGGTCATGACCTGAAGGTTGAGAAACCACAGGTTCGAAGCTAAAGGAGTTGACCACTGTTGCAAGGATGTCATGAATGTTCTCCTTGGCTCTGCATCTCAGACCTGTGATTTTTGTCTTTTTCTCCTTGGTGACCTGCCTCCAAGTCATTTCTTTTCCTTTCAAACGTCTCCATATAATCCTCGAGTCCCAAGTCTCTCTGCTGCAGCCTGATACAAGCTAGTTGATGCTCACAAAGATGCGTACTGGGATCAGTAGGCATAGACTAGCTTGGTGTAGGTGACAGTTTGGGAAAGGAGTGTCCTCATGGCAAATTTAAAATCAATGATTAATAAAAATTTGTCTGCTCTATTATTTGCATCTGCTATCAATCATAGATAATCACAATAGTAAATCATCTTCCTACTGGGGCAGACTAATCGGGCTCCCATTCTTGGTCAGAGTCACTGTAAGGGATTCCTCCTGTCTTTCCGCCCTCAATACCACAAACACTATTTTTTGCTAGTATGCTAACTGAGACATAAAAGCACACATTTCTGACTTCCCTACATCTCAGTCATCCTGTGGTTAAAGTCTGATCATCTCATTCTAACCTGGTCAATGTCACAGTGCCCAGACAATAGCCTAACAGCTGAAGCATGTTGGGTTTACTCAACATCCCAAACTCTAATTCCTGAGATTGTGTGTGACACAGTATTCAGAGTTTCCATCGGCATTAGCAAGAAGGAAAACTAGTTTTGAATCTGGCCCTGTATGGGATGCCTTGAGTGACTTTAAGTAAGTCACTTTCCCTTCAAGAGGTTCAATTTCTCCTTAGTCAGATTAATATAATACCTACAAAGCTGAAGTCACAGGATTGCCGGGAGGGCAGGATGACATCATGGCTGTGAATGCTACCACCCTTATAAGCCACAGTGGAAGCTACAAATGGTAGGTATAATATTCTTGACAATGCAAAACTTTTTGATTTTGCTTGTATGGTTTATTTTATCTGCTGTGCCTTTTATTTTAGCTACTCTACATAATATGATGAACAGCCATAGGGTAACTGCCTTGCAAGGTTTAGCTCTCCTCTATAAGCATATTTTGAACCATGGTCTCAAGTACCTCCCTATTATATATCCTTTGTATTCAGGCAGGTCTTATTTGTGCATCTCTCTTGGTCTATAAGTGCTACTACATCTTACGTTTATTTAACATGCTTCCTAACTGAAAACTCACAAGGGATGTTAAATCAAGTCTTGAGAAAGTGAATGTCCGAATGAACTAATGAATGTAGAACATCTCTTATTTTAACCCCTCAGTGCAAAATAGTTAATAGTGCCCTCTGCTGCTGACCGGTGGGTTCATGTCTGCTGTGCAGTGGAAGAGAATGCACTAGAATAATAGCAGAAAAACAGTAGGAGAAATAGGTAGAAATTGCTGAGCCTTTCACAATGTGTGTGGGACTGAGTGGAACAGAGGTAGAAGCTGGAATGCCACTGTTTTCATGAAGCTAGGGAGTCAAAGGCACTGTGAGCTGGCTGTCAGAAAGTCAGGTTTCTGCTTTCTAGATAGGAGGTAGACATCCAGTTTGTAGTGAGAACACCCTTCAATGTTATGTAACAAGGTTCTCTTTTCTGTGCTTATACCAGGGTAAAAAAAAAAAAAAAGTGTTCTTTATAGCTAGAGGTCATTTGTGCTGTTATTCTATGAAAATGGATTTGAACCTTCTGAAGTTGTTCATGGACAATCAACAGCATGTCCAGCAAACTGTCAAAGTATCACTAGAGAACAAATCCAGGCCCTCTTCCCTTTCCAGGCTGCTTTGTGTTAGATAGTAAAAACGGCCCCCGCTCCCCACCTTCTTGAAATCACATGATAAATTCTGGGCATT
Source organism: Mastomys natalensis (assembly GCA_021653895.1). NCBI lineage: Eukaryota > Metazoa > Chordata > Mammalia > Rodentia > Muridae > Mastomys > Mastomys natalensis. The sequence continues at coordinate 63,826 of JAJTUV010000476.1, read as the reverse complement.
TCCCATTCATAATCTCAAATAAGCCTCCTGGTAACTCATGAGAGAGGTCTGACTAGCCTTTTCTTCACATATAACCTGAGAGCAGTAGGAATGTCCATTATTTAAGACCTGGTCAAAAGCTTCAAGAGATATCAAAGGAGACGTGGGTATGGCTCACGTTTCCCTGACAGCCTTTAGTTAGCTTCAGTACATTGTAAAATAGGGAGTATGTCGCCCTGTCTTCCTCTGCTGGTCTGTAAACACCATGGAGTGTCATGGCATGGATTTTTCCTAGTGTCTCTATCAGGCTATCATGAGCTTGATAGTTTCATCCTACTTGATATAGAGAGCCAAACATTGGCTTAAGCTCGAGGATAGAAAACACTGTGATGAACCTGGATGGCCAAACATCCTTTTCTTTAATTTGTCCCTCTCTCTGCACATGGAAACTTTATTCCACAGGATGTTAGAAATAAGAATACAGTCCACGCTGATTTTGAAGACAGACTTGTTTAAAGTTTTCAACATGACAGTCATATGTGACAATTGGATTTTAGTGAGCAATGTGTCCTGGTGGATAGGCATACCTCAGAGTCCCCCAGGACGAAACCATTTCTAGTACTGAGCCTTTTGAAGTGGCTCACCAGTGCTTCAAAGCAAAGTTCCTGGTACAGGGAGCACATCTGATGTGCTTTTATTACCCTTTGAGACAAAAAAGCTTCACTCAGAAGCCAAATGTCTGGAAGGAAAAATCTGTACCCTGCACTCAGCCCTGCGGCCTGGAAGTTCAGAGAGGGCTGGGAGTGCTCTGTGAGGAAACCAGGGCATGTCTGAACAAAGTACCACCAGACAGAGGCTCCAAGCCAGGGCAGCCACCATCTTGGGAGGAGTCGCCCTTTCAGGATCTCTACAAGTGTGTGTAGAAGTGGGTGAAGCCTAAGGTCAAATAACTCTGGGTCGAATTCTCCTGCCTCCTACATATCCCAGTAGCTCAAAACAGTCAGAACTGTGACACATCCACTCCATGCTTCTCTGGGAACTGACTTTAGTCAGATTTGACCTGCCTCAGGTTTCTTTTCTCTTGATGGCATACTAACCAGCTATACCTGGGTGTTGAGAGGAACTCAGTAGTCCATTAAAGGAAGCAAGCAAGCAGACCACTGTCCCAGAAATCTGCACTCTCTAGTCAAAGGAATGTTGGATGGTGGCTCTTGACACACAGTTCAAGAGCAGAGTAACTTATTTTAAGGCTGCTCAGAAGCCAATTGTGAAAAAATGATGTGATGTGGTTTATGTTGAATACATAGAGGGAGGTGGGAAATAAGTTGATATTTAATTACCAACATTAACTTCAAAGAAATATAACTAATTCATCTTCATATTATCTCACAAGAAAAACATACCCTGAAACTCTGAGCTTTAAGAGGAGGAGGGAAAGCAGGGGTGTGCTTAGTAGATGTTGCTAAATAACCCTGGATATCATGGGAAACCAAAACATTGTCCCGGTGACCAGGAACCTTGAAGTCAGTTTCTGAGCCTAGGGCATTCTGTGATTTCTTAAAAAATCTAAGGAATACTTTGCCTAAGACCTTCAAAGGCACTTGCAAAGGTGAACAGACCAAAAACAGGCAGAGAGAAGAAACAAAATGCAATTGGACACAAGTTGTGTAATGTTTGACCATTTGGTTTTAAATAAGGCAAATTGGCTCTATTAACTCCTGTTGAAGATAATTTTCTTCTGTTTCCTAAGGACTCTGAAACCCTGTTCTCTGTATACCACTGGGAAAGATGTCCTTAACAAGGCACACATGGTCCCCACCCTCTGTGCTTACCAAATACTTTCAGCTTTTCAGACATCGTACTTCATGGCTAGAATATCTTCCTTAGTCTGCCATGAAAGGGTACGGGTTGTGTGAGTAGACTGGGCCCAGGGCCAGTGTGGAGATCCCTGGGTTCCTAGGCAGAGGAAACACTGCAGATGAGGCCATGGGCTCTGGCTGTGTGAGGGCGCTCTGAGCCACTTCTGACAGGAGCTTCCTCTTCTCTGGATAGGAAGCATGCTCCCCCAGGGCTCCACTCCACCCACTTAAATAATATCTCTCTTGCCAGGGAATGAAATAAAACTTCCTCCTTACCTGGTATTTATTTGGATTTTCACAGCACTCATTAAAGTCTTTTTCCTAAGGCAATCTGCAGTACAGATCCTATTTCACCCTAACCCCTAACAACAACTTCAATATGAACTCTCAAAGGCTCAGTGTTTTAGACTTCCAGGATCAGCTCCATTCATACCAAGGACTTCTCACATGGGACTGTGGTGCAGGGAGATCTTATATTCAGCATGAAGGGGCACTCACCAACCAGTTCAGCCATCACCTCTCTAACCCATTCACCATCCCCACCTCCCCCTTCTCTGAACACATCTGGCCTTTCCTTCCTATGTCTAGTATAACTCATGCATTACGCTATTTGTTTTATGTTGCCAATTCATTGACATTGACTTTCCTTCACTTTACTTTGAGTCCCTCCACTCATTCAGAGTATCCTTCCGTCTTTATTTACCCGCTCAAGATTATCTGAGAAACAAACTCAGCAATGATAAAAGCTTTGTTCAACCATCTTCCCTGAGACTGCCCTTTCCCCCTATCTACAGAATAAAGATTGCATTAAACGTCTCTCATAATTATGTACTTACATATGAATGCCAAGTGCTTCAAGACCATAAAATGCATTATAAATGCCAACTGTGATTATAAGTCTTTGAAACAATGGGACATACGGTTAGTGAGTGGAAAAAGATGAGACATGGCCAGTAATTCTTGCCTGGTCCGTGCTTCTACCCCACCCACCACCAGATGTAACTCAAGGGTGAAAACATGAATCTCGAAAGGAGAAGGCTTTAATTAAGGTCTATAGGACTTCTGAGACTTATGTGGGGACCTGCCTTCATGAGAAGAGGGGCTTAGGCAAGAGTTTCCATATGTAAACGTAACTCACATCCCGTTTGGGGTTGATGTGGAAGCCACAATGAAAACACTGCTCTTTCTTATTATCAAGAAGAGGTAACAATACAAGGATACAGAGGAGCTCAACTTTCCTGTGTCTCTGTATTTCTATGGAGGAAAGAGAAGCAGGACATCATCTTCTGGTTTCTGCTTCCTTCAGATGTACAAAAATCGTGGCCAGGAAACAGATATGTTTTACAGTGAAGAAACAGTCAATCATGTCCTCCCTCTCTAGTCTAGTTTCAGGAAAGTGAAGAGCAGGACTATATTCTTCAGTTATTGTGCTATGGCTTTTTAATACGATTTCTGAAGACAGAGATGATTCACGAATTCAAGCACTTCACATGGCCTCTGGCATCCACTGTTTACAGCAGACCAGGATCAATGATCAGATTGTTCCATGCTTGTCATTGTTGGCTCTCAGAGGTCAGGGCAGTGGTGGACACAGTAAGCATTGTGATCTGCAGGGAGGAGGAGGAAAAGGTGGAGAAGGAGGAGGAGGAAGATGAGGAGGCAACAGAGACTTTGACAGTCTGACAGAGACACTGTTCCAGCCCAGGAGTGAGCTCAAGTTGGTTGACGTGACTTGTCTTGATGCATCTGAAGCTATCAACCAGGTAAAAAACAAACCAGGCCCTGCGTCTCTGACTGAAAACATCAATTGTTAGGGAGCAGATGCTTTTGTGTGGGCTGCTGGGAACATTGGGGAGGTCACTTCATTTCACAGGCTTCTTGGTGATAGATGGAAGAGAACTGGGGCCTTGCAGTTTGTAAATATGCCAAATGGCTCCTCTCTGCCCCCAAGAGCTCAGGGTGTGGGATCAGTCTACCTTTCCCCACATTTCAACTCTAGCAATGTCAGTTTCCCCAGAACACTTAATGCTTTGGCATGAGGAGCTGCTGAGGTGGCCCCATTACTCCTTCCTTGACGTCAGCGAGGGAGTTGTTCCCGGTGGCTGTCTTAGGTGAAATAATTCAGCATTTGTACTTCAATTAAAATTCATAGGTATATATTATTAAATGGAACTGAGTCATTCCGTGGCTCCCCTTCAGCTGAAAACCTGCCAAGGAAATGTTACTTATGTGCTAATGATGAAAAGCCAGGAAAATGGGAGTTCCTTGTGAGCTGAAAGGCAGGCTGTGCAGAAAGCACTTCACATCTCAGGTCGACCTGTCTTAGGTCAGTCCTTTCTAAATTTAAGTCAAAGATGATCTCGGCCTTTGAGGGACAGACAAAAGATACCTACCCATGGTCCACCCATGATCTTTATGCCTGTCATGAGTGTTGCGGGCCCTAGGCATGTCTCATGAATGAACTGGACCCAAGTTGAATTAGAGACGTGTGTCCAGTGCATCTCACGGAGCAGGAGGTGCATGTCCCATGGTGTTAGTAGGAACAGAGAAGGAGTTTACATGCTTCTGTAAGGTCAAGCCTTCTAAGTTAGCAAATTAGTCAGGTCTCGCAGATGGTGGAGGGAGCACCAGTTCTCATATTGTTTCTCTTCTCCCTGGAAAGATCTTGCTTCTTCCTCTGCCTCCATGCTCTTTAGTCAAGGAAATATCTACATGTAGTCACTACGCAGTGCTCGTGGCTTTCCTTTTCTTCCCTTGTTAAATGAGCATCATATCCTATGCTTAGAACATGAGTGGCTTCCTCAGGCATGAGCATGTTTAGTGTTAGATCAGTTTAATACAGTATTATGATGATGAACAAACCTTTGAAATATAGAAGGTTGACAAAGGAAGGGACAGATGGTCCTTAAGTGATAAAAGTAGGACTTTGTTATCTACTCTGCTTTGAGCACAGAGTCCTTCTGTGTAAATGAGGGAAAAGGTGCCCCTGGTGGAAGGATCCAGACCTGCAATGGCATGGATGAAAGGGCAACTCTCATCTTTGGGCTAAAAAGATAAAGGTACCCGTTCTCTAGGTAGAGGAAGCCCTGAGCCCAGATTTCAGCCCCACAGGCAAGGTATTCTTGCATCCCCTATTTTAGTTCTGGTCCTGTCTGTTCTAATCCAGTCATTACAGTATCATGTCCAAGCATCAGTTTTGGGTCAAAGAGAAAGAGGGAATTGGATTGTAATTTCTGTAGCTTTCTTTAGCCTTCACGACAACAAAAATTCAAATGGAATTTTCCACTTATTTGCAAACAGGACTATGTAACATATAGACTCTAATTTCTGAGTTTGGCTTTCCTAAGTCATCTGATGGCACTCCCTAAATATTTGAATGAAATTATGCATGGTTTGATGTGGGGCAGATTAAAAAATGAATGCTTTAGAATATCTTCGGTGTTCCAGGTGTAAAGCAACACGGCCAACCAGTAGAACGGGAACAACCACTCCCTGCTGTCAATGTGACACATGATGGGATCACACACAACATTGGCGGCATCTACTGAGGCCCTTACCCACTTTCTACGGGCTGGATGGCACATTCTGTGCTGAAGCTGTTGCCTCTCCCAGGACACGAGCGCACCCAGGAAGCAAGACCTGTGCAGAGCCAAGGACTTATTTCTTTGTTGATGTCTTGTAACCAGAAAACAGAAATTAGATCCTTGCCCAGATCTGTCTATCACAGAGTCTGAGTGCCAGCAAGTGCTTTGCAGTGGAGAGCAAACAAATCAACAGTTCACATATCATGAATTGTTAACCCTAAAGTCGGGGCAAAAGTTTCATAGTCAAATAAACCTGTAGTGACATCACTTGCTGCTCTTACATGTTAGCCAATAGAAATTTGCTTGTATTTTTCAATATTTCTAAAATTAGTCTTGCCATTGGTTTGTGTTTGGTTTGTATCTTGAGCAAGGCATATGGTTTTGGAAAAATTATAATGAATTACACCATTTTCAGAAAAGGAACTGGAGGTCAGAAAGAAGAAGGGAGTCGTTCTAGGTCACCTGGGAGAGCTTTCCCCATTCTTCTGGCAGAGATGCAGCCAGAATTCTGGTTTAGCACTGTAGGTCAACAGCACACAGCACTGTAGTTGAATTTCTCAGTTTCAGCAAACAAATGTTTTTAGCACTAACTAGATCACAAGTGGCAGAAAGCGAATCTCACCTTTACTGGAGCACATTCCAAGAGTGGGTGTGGTCTCCCGGAGGCTAGAGTAAGACAGAGCAGAGCCTTTGCAGTGAACCCCTAAGTCTTTGAGTTCTCTGAATTAACACTACAGCTTGCTGCCGGTCCTGTTCCCTCCAAAGCAAGCTACCCACTTTCTTGCAGCCCACTGTCTGCTGGCAGAGTTGGCATGGTCCATTGCTCCTGGGTTGTCCCAGGTAGTTACAAAAGCATCATCGGAAGATAAAATGGGTGTGCATCAGAAGACAAATGCTGTAACAAGGCTCTCTTTATTCAAATTTCAGACATAGCATGCCTCTGTGAGCTGACAGCAGCACAGAGAAGAAGCTGCCCAACAGAGGCAGCCAAGGTGCAGCCTGTGAGAAATGGTTCTGAATTTATACCAGCAGCAGCCCCTCTCCAGCAGCCAAGCAATAGCTCCTGGGGTGGGGGCATTAAAGACATTCTTTCATTATCACAGGGGTGAACCTGTGCTGCTGGAACTCTGTGTGCCTGTTTAAGGACAACTTGGAGCTGCCCCTTACAGAGCACTGTGGAGGGGAATCAGAACTTCTGTTGAAAATATCAGTCCTAACGTTCTACCCAAGGTGGCCCTCTGTCACAGTCCTTATTCCAGAGGTGGCTTCTTCAAGCCTAAAAGACATTGCTCCTTGTGATACTTGGGGCCCTGTATACTGTTTCCTGGGGCTCCTTAGACACATGGCAAGCTTGCTGTGAAGAGTCTGAACTCTCAGCCATCAGTACTATGAGAGGTGATTCGGGAAGGCAGCAAACCTCAGAGGCCTGAGACCAGTTCACATTCTATTTTAGACTCAGGGCATACTCTAACTGTAGGGTGCTGAGTACAGCCCATCAGGTTGAGCTTCTGCATATGCAGCAAACTAACTGTTTGTGTGTGTGTGTGTGTGTGTGTGTGGTATGATTAGTATTTGTGTATCTGGGTGGTATGTGTTTGGGTATGCTTATGTATGTGTGGCATGTTTGGGAGTTTGTGGCATGTGTATGTGGCATGTGTGTGCTTCTGTAGTGTATTTGTGTTATATGTTTATCTGTGTGGCATGCAGACTGTGTGTATTGTGACTCTGTGTGGTGTGTGCTTGAGGATGTCACTAGGCTCTGAATGATGAACTGAAGGAGGCCCAGAAAAAAGCAAAGTGAGTCAAGTTAGGAACAGAGAGGAATCTAACGACTCATAGTATCCTGTTAATTTATACCACGGCTCTGTACAAAAATAAAAAGTTCTCATAAGATTATCTATTTAAATAAATATTCAATAGAACACTCTGTTTTCTATAGCTCATCCTTTGGGGTTAATATTCAGTCCACCACGCTTCCCATGTTGTTCTTGATCCAAGATGGCAATCACTTCATCCGCCTTTATCCGCTCCTGCAAAAAGACAATTGACACATTTCTGGTACAAGTGTAATGACTAGCCTGGGCAGCAGATGCTTCCCCAACATTTCCAGCCAGCCATCTGTGAACAGATTGGTGCAACAACAACCAGTCAGGGATAAGCCTACTTCAGCCAAACCGTTACATTCTAAACCGTTACATCCCCACGTTCTAAGCGATTACCTTCTGAGCTTAGCTCCTGAGGAAGGCTTTCTACCCTTTCTGTCTCTTGGGCACCACCATTCCTCACTTGATAAGGTTTTTGGCCCTGTCTTTCTGTGTCCTGTTTCTGTCCCTGTCTTCTCATGGAGAGTGAAGACCAGAGTTTCTCAGACATGGCACTACTGACATGAGAGAGAGAAAGAGAGAGAGACAGAGAGAGACAGAGAGATAGAGATAGAGACAGAGAGAGACAGATAGAGACACAGAGAGACAGACAGAGAAACAGAGAGACTTTCCTGTATACTGTCAATGATAACATCCCTGGTCTACAAGATGCCCCCACCCTGTGGGAACTAAAATTGTGTCTCGATGTTGTGAAAGGTCCTCTAAATAGCTAAGTGACACTCTTAAGAGCAACTCATTTAGATCCTTCTCACTAAGTGTCCTAGAAGGTTCCAAACAAGTTTCATTCCTCCTTCAGGTCCCTGGTGGACGTTCTCCCTTAAGTCTAACTGCAACCCTGTCCCACCTGGAACTCATCATTCTCCAGTTGGTTCCTGGTTCTGTTTTCTTGGTGAGCTGTCAGATTTTCAATATTTTTTTCTTCTTCAGTTGTATTGTGTGCTGCCCATCTCTGCCCACCTTATACTACACCTTTTGCTTACCTCAAAGTCTCTGAGTGTTCATTCTCAAAATACCTTTCCAGCCCTGATTGGAAATACTCTCCCAAAAGCTCCCAGTATAGCCTGTGTTTTCTTTTACCCTTGTACCAGTCCAGCATAGAGCCAGCAGGTCATCCATCAACTTCCAAATCAACCTCCCCTTGAGGTTAAACCATTGTTTACCTGTGGTACTCCTCTAATCTAAGTCCACAAGTTGGCTGACATCATCTTTTCCATGTAGGACCAGGGGAACTTACAAGGGTGTGAGGAGCAGAGGACAGCCACAATGGCTTCTCAGCAGCTAGGAAAAAATCCAGCCACCTAATATGAACTGTGAAACGTGGCCCCTGGCTCCTCTTCCTCACATCCAACTCTCACTTTTAGAAAACATCTGTTCTGGCTACTTCGGCCTTCTTTTTGTGGGCTGTGTTTTCGGTTTGTTTTTTTCTTGGTGCTAGGGATTGGACCCGGAAGTTTGTTCGTGTAAGTTGTTGCTGCAACCTCAACCTTTCTCCAAATGCGTTTTTGTTTCTTGACTACCCTGCTCTAAACTTCTTATCTCTGGTCTTCTGCAAGCCGTCCTCAACCCGGAATCCCTCTCTTCCAGTGTTCCTTCTAGTTGGTTCTTCCTGCCGCTCGGGTTGTAGCTTATATAACACACATTTGGAGATAGTTTGTCTACTATCGTTCTTAAATCACTAATGTCATTCTATTTTCTATATATCACTTACTACTCTGGAAATCAATATTATTTGCATATTTTTGCTGATTTGCTGTCTTTTCTTTCCAGAATGTAAAAAGGAGAGAGAAGGTTCTCAATTGTCTTGGTCACTGATGTATTTCCAGTATTCATAAAACTTACTACCTCTTGTCAAGGCTCTATTATATTAAAAAGAAGTATTTATGGGAATGAAGGCCTAAAGTGCATCTCCCCAGGGATGCTCATCTTATAAAGCTTCTTGCCAACACTGCCTCCCAAATTAAACCATCCCTAAGTGATTCTTCATGTCCCTAAGTGATCATTTGCTGCAGACAATTCTTACAAAGCTTGTCTAGTTGTTTAACAACTTGGGTCCGTGTCATCATCTCTCTGGATTAACGTCACATTCCATGAAAGCAGGAATTTGGTTCAGTTTCTAGTCCCCTTAGGCAGTTCCCAGTACAGTTTCCAGCACACTAAATTATAAGAATAACTATTCTGACTTGAAAACAAAGCTCTTGTCATGCACGAGCTGAGAGTTAATAATGATGTCACATACAGGTAAAGATATCAAATAATGGAAAACTACATGGTTACATGTGAAGGCACAGTGCTCGCCAAGCTGACACACATCCAAAGTTTTCACATTTGGTGGTCACAAGCAATATCAGCACATGCTTCTCTTAAAAGGGAAGAAACCCAAGTGTTGTGACAGATGTCTACAGACCATCTAATATCTTATGTATGTATGTGACTGAATACTTCCTGAAGAAAAGATTCTTTCTCTCTCTCCTACTTCCTTCCCTTCTTTCTTTTGATCTATCATATACATATACATATACATATACATATACATATACATATACATATACATATACATATACATATACATATACACATATACATATACATATATTGAGACAGGGTTTCTCTGGGTTGTCCTGACTGTCCTGGAACTCACTCTGCAGACAAGGCTGGTCTCAAACTCAGAAATATGCCTGCTTCTGCCCCTCAGTGCTGGAAGTAAAGACATACACAACCTTGCATATTCAGTAATTTATATAGAGAATCTGTTACTTACTTTTATTACAGAAATCTGTTCTAAGTTGGAGTTTAAATCAGGGACTCACAAACTTTGTTACATATTAGAAGCACCGGGGAAGTTTTGAACTTCTGGGACTCAGAAAGTTCTGTACATAATTAGATACACACATCTGGAGGTAGGAATCAGGAATTCGTGTTCGAGGAATCAGAGTCTCAGGTGATTTCTGGAAGTTTTTCCAGAGGAGAAAAATGTCAATTAACCACGCTATTAGGTGCTTGTTATTTCCTACTATGACCACTAGATGCCGCTAAAGCCCGAACAGTGGAGAAGTTTAGTACTTTTCCTTGAAGCATGAACACTGGGGTTGACTTGAGTAGAAAGGAGCAGAGTGGGCTCTGCTGGGTTCTCGGCATTGGGGCCTTTTTTGTCTTTCTGTGTCAGGCTGTCGTCTTTGCGTCTGAGCTAATGCAAGCTGTCCTTACAGCCCCGGCTTCAGATGCTACTGTGGTGAGCTCCTTTCTTGACTGCTGACGATTCTTGTAGTCAGTGGCTATCTTCTGTTCACTTCTGTCCTAAAGCCTTACCTAACAGTGAAGGAGTGCTTCGAGTGTGTAGACAAAATGAAAATGTTGTTTCTAAGCTGCTGCTGCTGCTGAAACTGGATTCAGTTTAGAAATTTAAAGGGAAAATTATGCACATCATTTTAAGACTAGAATTTCAGGGGCTGGGAGATGACCTTCGTTACGATGCATAAGGTTCTTGCAGAGGCCTGGTTTTCAGTTCCCTACTGCCATGTCTGGTGGCTCACTCTAACTCCAAGAGGGTAGGTGGTCTCAACAGAACTCCACTCACACATGTGCACACACACACATAATTAAAAATCAAATCATCTTTAGCTGCATTTAGTGCATGCCTTTAATTCCAGCACTCAAGGGGCAGAGGCAGGAGGATCCCTGTGAGTTCAAAAGTAGCCTGGTCTACATAGTGAGTTCCAGTACAACCAGTTCAACATAGAGAGAAACTGTCACAACAAGAAGATACAATCTTTAAAGGTGTAAAATAGACTTTCATCAATCATTCACATTGAGGTCTTCAGTAGACTCTGAAGTCATCAGGAGAGTTCTGTACAGCTTCAGATCTTCCCTCAGTGACCACTCCAGTCAGTCCCTTGAGCTATGGCAGAGCTCTGATGGATATTTTCAAGCTGATGATACCACTGAGCCAAGAGGAGGACTTGGAAGTTTTTCCCTAACGGAAGCCAGGCTATTTTCTCCCAGGAGTTTCTATTCTGTCTGCTGGTCTGAACTGCCGGGCTCTTGACAGATGGAAACAGGAAGTGTCCCGAACACTTCAAATAGAATATTATTCTAACATTCAGCTTACTAGTGTAACAAATAATAATGATCTTCCAGGTCTCTTTATCCTTTCCCAAACATGCTTCATGAACTAGTCAGAGATGTTTTGATGCTTCTCTAACCTTAATAGTGACCAGGAAAAAAATCCCTGTCTGTCAGTGGTCCACTGGGACTGTGGTACAACGATGTCAGTGAGTTCAATAGCTAACTTTTGTTGTGACAACCAAGATGTGCTAATGGATCTATTTCTGCACATGTTTCCTGGTTAGAACTTAACTGGGTTAAAAACTACCTTTTCTTCCTTCTTCTTTCCCCCCCGAATCTCACTATAAAAGCCACTACAAGCTTAAGGACAAAGCAAAAGACTTTACAGAGTGATCAATGCAGAGATTAGGGTGTGAACTCACCAATTCTCGGTAAAGAGGGTCTAGGGTGAACCACAGTGCCACAGCACAGCGCTGACCTTTGGTGACGCCTTCACCCCATGAGGATTCTCGCCACCAGAGAGAAGCTGATCATTCGCCCACACTTTGGCTTTATAGAGGCCTGACAACAAAATAAAAATTAAACTTTCAGTTCCTGTACCATGTGTCCTATAGTTCATTCTGTGTGCTTACTCCTTTCTGTTAAAATTTGAAGCAAAGAACAATGGGGTGGGGGTGGGTTTCATAATGAAATATTGAAATAAAAATTGATTCTCATTTTTTAACCTGTAAAATATAAATAGTTTCAAAATAAGATTTTCCTTATTAATAACACTTAAGAAACCTGTGTGGCACATCTCATGCACATAGGAATCGAGTGGCATGTGCTGGTAACAGCCTGCCCCCAAGAACACAAACTGTCTACTTTACTGCAGTACATCACCTCTCGCCACTATCAGTTCACTGATGCTTAATGTGGGTGTGTATTCTGATACCTGCAAAAGTGGAAGGAAACCAGGACCTGAGTGGCACCAGACGAGTTCTCCTGGTGGCCCAGGTCGCAGTTACACGGTTGTACATCCATGGCAATTCTCCAACCAGATACCTATGGTTTATGTAATTGTCACTGTATGAAGCTTTAAATTCATTTCCTTTACATTATTCTTGTCCATGGGTCATACAGGCATCGGTGGTTGCCTCCAATGATGAGGGCACGCCACCCCTTGAGCTGACACACTCATGATTCCAGAGGACTGAAATGACACAATCAACAATGCAAAGCTTGCCCATTGCTCAGCTGTCTGCAGACCTGTTGGCAGGGCAGTCAGTGCAGTCAGGGAACTGCTGAGGCACCGAGCTGAGACTCTTAAGTCTGAGCAAGTGTAGGCTACCAAGTGTTGGAGACTGATGTCCTGTGTTTTAACAGTGTGTAATAGGATTAGATGCCATTTTGCATCCTTTAGGAGATAATGAGAGCTTACTCATTCCATTGAGATTAGATAAGTGCAGACAGCACAGCAGCAGCCATGTGTGTGTGTGTGTGTGTGTGTGTGTGTGTGTGTGTGTGTGTGTGAAGACAGGGGCATTCTACAGCTACAGGACTGTTTCTTTCTAACACTCTTAGAAACATATCTGAATTGTTTTCTAAAGTCCTTGAATGCTATGTAAGATTATCTCTTGTCCTGTGACAGAGTGTGATAAGCCAGAAGTAGGCAAAACCAAAATTAAGAACCCCAGTGTGTGTGTGTTTGATTGTACGCATGTGGGTCATACACATATGTGCTGGTGTTCATGAAATCCAGAAGAAGGCGTGGCTCTCTGGAAGCTGGAGTCTGAGGCAGCTGTGAGCCACCAGATGTTGGGAAACAAAACTATCCTTCAGCATCCAATGCTGGGATGGAAGAAAGGACTATGTCCACTTTTCTCAAGATTGGATTAGGCTTGTTACGAGAAAGCAGATAAATGAGAATTTCTAAATTATAAGAACTCCTACCTGATGCTTTTAATTATTTACAATAGCATTAAAACCCTGCTACGGGAATGAACATGAAGCTTTCCTACTAAGAGTTGAACACTTTTCATTCTCTTTTTGGAGGGAAGTAGATTCTGGGTTTGTGATAGATACCTCAGTTATTAGGACTGTAGAACTGCCAAGGGGGCCATCCCCCATCCCTTCTGACTTTCACAGGTAAAACAGCAGGATGGGACTTAACTTACACTCAACAAAGACATACAGAGCCAGCCCCTGTGCCGTCAACCGTGGGCACTTCAAAATATGGCCACTAGATGGAGTAGAAGCAAAGGAATCTGCAACCATCGGTCTGATTTTTTTTTCTATCAATGATTTAAACTAGGAGCCTTTTTTCTTCTTCCGTTTCCATGTTTTCAAAGCTTGGAAATAAAATGTTTTGTACACATAGCCCCTTTACAAGTGAGATCCTTTACTGGAATTTAAACCTCAGCCCAGATCACCAATCTTGGTTTATATCCTCAGAGTCTGAAGCCTCAAACTCCTTACTGATTTATCTTACTTTTAAAACAGAGTGAGTCAGCAGTCTGTTGGAACATAACACCGGTGTATTCAGTTTCATGAAATATTTTTTTTTTCCGGTAAACAAGCACAGACTGGGATTCGAAGTTGGGAGAGACGGCTGCCTCGGACTCCAGAGCGCGGCGACTGCAGCGGTGCGCCACCGCTGGCCGGCTTTCATTAAATATTTTAAATTATACCTGTGTTTCTGGGTACTATTCCAACAATCCTCATAGGAATTCTCTTTATGCCAATTATCTATCTATCTATCTATCTATCTATCTATCTATCTATCTATCTATCTATCTATCTATGTCTGAGATAGTATCCATTGTACTACCATAGAGTTCCATGAATATTTCCACACTGAGGAAAATGGGCAAGCTAAGATTGAATGCACACAAAACAAGGAGTTTGAAATTTTCTTACCTGTGCAAGACCTTCATGCCCATGTCTCAACTGCTTAGAGTTTGCAGGAAGAAAGAAACCTCGTAATCAATTTATAATTCATAAGTTCTTCTTTCTGTGATTTATAGTGAGTTTAATCTTTGGTATAACGATCAAAAGAGTCTAACTATATTGTCTGTGTGTGCTAAGGATGCTGATTTCTGAAGGCATTTTTTTGGTTGGAATAAAATTATTGATGTTTGATTTAAATATTTATAAATATAAATACCCATTTGGAGGCAAAAGTTCTTGACTTATACTTAACTGTATATACCAATGTGCATGCACATATGTAAGCATCTGGAAGTTTATGCTTAGTCTAAGCACTCTGGCTACTGGAAGCCATTGGTTTGTCCTTAATGTGGGTGACTTAAGAACTAAGGCTGGAAGATTCTCATCAGGTTACTTGACAGAACCTCCAGACTTTGATTCCACAGCTAACATCATTTAAATGACTGTAATGAAGTCCTTAAAAATCCCTATTTCTCAATTTGCTCATCTTTAAAATAGACTAAAATGGTGACTTATGCTTTAGTATTTTTATTATGTATAGACCACTGGAACCTTCTTTACTTCTTGAGATCTTGAGCTCAGAACTATTTGAAATTCAGCAATCTGTAAGGTCCTGGGAAGATGGTAATAATAAATTAAAAATACTAAGCCACTTTTTAGGAAGAAGGTAACTTACAGTCACAGTTTTAGCATCCATTTCCGTGAAGATGAATTCTCCTCCTTCAAAGTCGTCATTCATATACAGGAGAGCACTGTAGGGAGAGGGGGAGCAGGGCAATCAATGACTTACAGTCCTCACTAGCATCACAGTAACATATGGGCAACCAGTGATGAAGGGATTGACCTGAATGGGGAGTTAGTTGCCTTTGATGTTGGCCCTCTAAACTCTTGACATTAAGCTCAGGGATGTCTGGGTTATACTCCTGGTGCTTATTGGCTCCATTTCCATATGGTTTTGGCCACACTTCAAAGCTCACTTTACATTGTCAACAGCTAATCGGGCTTGATTTCAGATAGCCTCTAGATCCACCACATCGCTTATAACTCTCTTCTTCCCATATATAAAAGGAACCCCGGGAATGAGCTTTCTTTTCTTACTTAGGTAATGAATTCCTTGTGATTTAACCTGGTCATGCAGATAGGGATTGCTCACTAAATGTTTTAAATAAAATGCAATATAGCAACTGTCGGGTTGTTAAATATATTAATCATCACTACATATTAGGATACTTGTTTCAAAATAATGGACTGGGTATTAGGTCTATTTTGTACCTTACTGATACAAATTGGTATAGTTATGTTCTAATTGTATTTTGAGAGAAAAGTTTTATTTTAACATGAAGGGTGATATGTAGGAGGAGCTAAGGTGGGAGGAGTAAGGAGAAGAAGAGGAGGAGCTAGGAGATGAGGCATGGAGCGGGGACATGGAGGCAGATGTTTGGGTGTCTCCACCAGTCAAAGATCGTTGGTATATCTAGGTTGGGTATTTGGTTACACTTCTGATTGTATGAGCATCTTGTTATTGAGCATTACCAAACTTATAAATCCTTTGATTAACATTTAAAAAAAATTACTAATAAAAAAAAAAAAAAAAACCAAGCCAACAAAAACAAAAAAAAAAAAAAAAAAAAAAAGAAAAAAAATACATTGATTCATGCTAGGATAGTTTTCTTCCTGTACAAACATATCTCCTCATACTACTCTTCCCTTTGGAGTTTCTATTTTCTTTTACTTTTCCCAACATAATATTTTAGTTCACTATCTGTGAATTTCGTATCATGTACCCTGACACTCCAGGTCTCCCTATCTCAAGCATTTTCACCTATCCCCTGAAAAAAGAAGAAAAACAAAAGCAAAAACAAGTCCAATTTGTGTTGCCCATATACTCACTGGAGCATGGTCAAACTCCCAGTGGCCAGCCCCTTAAAGAAAAACTGAGTTCTTTCCCAGTGTTTCTGTTTTGATAATGAAAAAATATAGATACAGTTCTTGGTGAGTTTGAATAATACACATGTATGTGATAATGTGTTATATATGTTAAGGGCACATGCACGTGATAATGTGTTATGTATCTTAAGGGACCACGCCTGTGAGCTCTCACAATAGGAAACACACGCAAAATCAATACCTTAGTGAAACAAAGCAATTTAGAAAGCAGTTTGTCTAATTAAAAGGAGGGGACATGTGCATGATGCTTCAGATAACAATGAGAAATCTCTTTCTCAGCCATGGCTGCTCCAGGTGACTCCTGGAGAACTCTGCTTTCCCCACTGTGAACAAGGTAGCAAGCAAAACAAAGCAGCCTCCCACTTCCCACCACAGCTTGATTAGGATCAGCCCTACCTATAGTCCCTAAAGGTGTAAGCGGGAGGCTCCTTCCAGCATTCATTGGCTTCTGGATCCAGCAGGCAGTTGTCTGCATGGATGGGGTGACTGAGGTCATTTCTTCGATCCTGCTGCCCTGCCAGGAAAAGAACAAAGAAAATTGAGAGCAAGCAGGATGGAGAACGGCAGCAGAATCACCACAATGTGCAAGTTAAAAGCACAATTCAGTGGTCATCTTCAGTTTCTGGCGGTCCCTTGCAAAGATGGAGATAGAGAAGGTAGTGGTGTTATATAAAAATAGCTGCTGAGGGACTCCTGTGGCTCAGCAAATCCTTGGCACGGAACTTGGGCCAAACCATACCTGTCTTTTCAGCTATAAAAGATGGAATACATATACCTGGGTAAACCTGTGCGTTGTATGGCTTGCACTGCATATGGGTTGCAAAGCCTCCAGGAAGATGTGGAGTGTAAACCAAAGGTTTTGACTTACTCTTCATGGGTGTAAAGTGCTCTGACAGTTCTTTCCACTAAGACTGAGGTGAGTGAGGAGAAGACCAAAACTATGACAACAAGCAGAGTGAGGGGCACCTGCCTCTCAGAACGCTCCTCAATAAGCTCCTGACCATGTACACCTCTATTCTACTTGTGGCCGCAACTGTACTATTCAGCTTCCTCAGTCTCTGAAACTCAAAGCAGAGAAGCACTTGTTTTCTGTTTTAGCAATTATGAAAAATGAATTTGAAGAGAGAAAATGTACAGAACTTTAGGAGTTAAAGGGGGAGAAAGTGAGTTAGTAAATTTCTATTGTTTTAGAAAGCTAGAATCCTCTTAAGTGAACATTCTAGAATGTAATAGAGCCTTGCTGTGCATTTTCTTTCCTGTGGCATGCTAGGAAGAAGGTGACAAGTTCAGGTTCTGGAAACCTACCAGACAGGGCTGTTCTGCAGACCATGTGTGTATAGGAAAAATACAGGGTCGAGTTCAGCATGAAATAGGATTCCACAATCTTCCGAGCCTTCTCGCTGATGTCATAGAATAGCCTTGCACTCTTTAGTGGCACCCGGCCTTCATAACCAAACTGAAACAACAAAAAGCCAAGGACATTGGAGACCATGGGGTTGACTGTAGGGGCTGAGACAAGCAGCCTCTAGGTTTCATTAAAAGAATACAGACTAGCCATCTTTGCACCAACTAACAGGAAGAATAACTTCTATATGCTTGTAGTTTCAGATAGAAGAGTGAGCCACTGAAACCGTTCAGAGCTCACTGCTCTCTCTTCCCATCTCCTATAATATGTTCTTCATTCTTCTCTATTAGTATTTTCAGAAAAGAGAATAATTCCTGAATCTATAATGTTTCCATGATTAGCTCATGAGTTCCTTGAGGATAGTGGCTGCATAGTTTTAGGAAAGATAGAAACTAAGAAAGCATGAAGCTTAGTAAATAGATGCCAGAATGAAGGGATTGCCTGAAACAAGCCAGAATGTAGCTTAGCAGCTGAGCATCTGCTGAGAATGAACCCTCAGCACTGCAAGCAAATGACAAAAACCACGGACCGAGTTTCCTTTTCACAGTTGTGCCCTTCTAAACTCTTCTTCCTGAATCTGCCATTCACACAGCCCTCTGCCATTCCCTAGGAATCCAAGGTTAAGGGAAGCAAAGAATTTACTTTGAGTGCTTTCAAAACAGTTGCTCCTTCAAACTTCTCATTGGGGTGTGGGGTGAAGTTTTCCCTCGGTATCCATCGCCAACCAGCATGATTCCCTGAGGACAGAAAGAATTAAAAGACTCTATTAGTGACAAGTAAGAATTCACCTGGGTTCCTTTCTGCTTTGGCTTCCAGAAACTGAGAAGCCAACCCAGCACTCAATACCATTTAACTCCACTGTTCAGGTATAACCAATTCTAACCAACGGGGCATTTGTCTTTGATCATCAGTCCATTTTCATTAAAAAAAAATACTGCTTTTTCTTAAATACACATATAATTCAAATTATTCACATAATGGCTCATTGCTGGTTAAAATAAAGAGAATTCTCCAGTGACTTTTATGCTAGGCAGGGCACATGCTGCACGGCTACTCTCCTAAGAATTAAGCCGGTGGGAGTTTCAGATCATTCCAAGCCAAAAGATACAAAGGTACCTCCACAGTTACTCTCTTCCTTCTAAGTAAGTGCAATTCCCGCCCGTTTCTCTAATGCTGCCATCAAAGCTCAGGACACTCTGGCACAGGGGCTGCCTTCTTCCAGAACACCATCCTGCAGGCTGAGGACCAAGTGGCAAAGGGTCTTTGCCCCTCTAGGTCTTTGCCTCCAGGCTCAGGGTAGTCTAGCTTTTAGTGTTCCCCTTCTCTAGTCCTCACACTGGCCACACTGTGAAGCTCCCGGCACTGCTCTTCCGACAGGACGTTATCTAGAAGAACCCGTTGA
This sequence comes from Mastomys natalensis, assembly GCA_021653895.1. Taxonomy (NCBI): domain Eukaryota; kingdom Metazoa; phylum Chordata; class Mammalia; order Rodentia; family Muridae; genus Mastomys; species Mastomys natalensis. Next base: position 44,777 of record JAJTUV010000476.1, on the reverse strand, counting down.
GTCCCGTTCAGCTGTTCGGAGTTGTAGACGAAGGTGATGTTCTCATAGAGCAAAGGGCCACCTGGAGGGACAAAGCAGAGTGTTTTTCCTGCTACTTCCACCCTCTAAGAGGGAGTACAGAAAACCCAACTGTCAGTCTGCAATGGAGAGCACCAGAGACGCAGTCTCCATTGGAACACAGAAGCACAAGACAAATCACATACATAGTACCAAGCTTGATAAATGTTTTGGTCTCAAACCTGGGGACAATCTGGTCACTGAGGTGCTGATCATCATATCAAAGTGGATGGACTGTCAACCAGTCTCTGGAATACATATCCCCTACTCTGAATTCTCCTGTGCAGGGACTAGGCTAGGTATTTCGTGCCCAAGCTTCCCTTTCTTATATAACTCAGCCATTTTAGCTAAGCTGGCCTCTTGCCCTCTGAGCTGACACTCATCATTCCACTGTTCTGGTCTTTGGACTTCTGGCTTTCTCATCCCTCTTCTCCTCTTCATTTTGCCAGTCATGTTTACTTTGGACTCTCCCAGATGCCACTGCCTGTGCTTTCCTTTATATCTATAATAAAAAACTCAACCATTTAGGAGTGGTCATGGCCTCCTTTTCTCTTTCTTTCTTTCTTTCTTTCTTTCTTTCTTTCTTTTTTCTTTCTTTCTTTCTTTCTTTCTTTCTTTCTTTCTTTCTTTCTTTCTTTCTCTTTCTCCCTTTCTCCTTTCTCCCTTTCTCCCTTTCTTCTTTCTTTCTTTCTTTCTTTCTTTCTTTCTTTCTTTCTTTTTTCTTTCTTTCTTTCTTTCTCTCTTTCTCCCTTTCTTCTGTCTTTCTTTCTTCTTTCTCTTCTCTCTTTCTCTCTCTCTTTCTTTCTTCTCTCTTTTCTCTCTTTCTCCTTTCTTCTGTCTGTCTTTCTCTTCTCTCTCTCTCTCTCTCTCTCTCTCTCTTCTTCTTTCTTTCTTTCTTTTTTTACTCTTATTAAAAGAACAAATACAGATTGAGGGAAAAGTAAATGTTTAGGTACCAGCTCTCCTCAGAGGACTATAAGCATTGTATGTGTAATGGTTAAACCATCTGTTTTTTTGTTTGATTCTGATCTTAGAAAGCAGAATTCCACATGCTTCAGCATCTTTTCTAGGAAGATGTCTTTCTTCATGGTTCCTCATTTGTAGCTCTGATACAGCATCACAACCAACACATTGCCTGCAGATTCCTGCTCTCTAAGTAGAGTATGCATGCCTCAGATCTGACATCCATATTTCTTCCACATGGGACTCAGACATCAGGGAACATGACATTCCGTGGTGTTCCCAACACGGTTGACAATGTGCTCTTGTATTTAGGGCAATTATTTTTCTTCATGTGAGTGTTTCCTGTAGTGTTTGAGAAACATCAGCTCCACATAGGCTCTTTGGAGAATGAATGGGGTGGAGGAATGCAGCCTCTTTTGATGAGAAAGATGAAGCAGACACTGAAGCAGAAACTGAACAAAGAAAGAGAACCATTCCTTCCTCTATTATAGTCACGAATGTAAGAACCTGATACATTCCTGAAGGTACCACATCTCCCGGAGGGAGGCCAGCCATGGAGGACACGGTCAGTCAAAGGGCACTGTCAGGGGAGTGAAAAGATATCCAATGATGGACCAGGAGACATAGAAATTGATGTTTCCTTTATTGCTTTCCTATTCTATTCCTTTATTGAGATTAGTCAAACAGGGGAAAAACACTATTTGTTAGTCTGGTTTGGATCTGAGCTCTGCCACAGTCATGGCTAATGGGATGCTGGAAGAAGAAGTAGAGTTCATCAGTCTTGAGCCGTGCATCGCCGTTTGTTAGAGCAGTTGCTCCTGGAGGAGAGTCAGTGCTGACAAGCTATCTTGGATGTAAATTTTCTTCCCCGTGTGCAAGCATAAAGCTACGCCTGTATTATCTATATTTATGTTTCATATAACTTAGTGCCAAAAATTATGATACTGAAGGAAAGCAGGAATGTAAAAGAAACTGTGGCCAAATCAGCAATATTAGTGAAAAAGTCTGATATTACTTCTTAAAATAAAATACCAGATTCCACATGAATATTCTCCGGAATGACTGAGACCAAGTTCTTTGGGACTTTCATTTTTTATGTATATTGTATGTAGTGCTGTGTTTTTATTCCATTTTTAAATATTAAAACTACTATGAAATATTAGTGAATGTGCTGAATTTTACTTTTGATCTGGCTTGTCCTGACCATATTATTTATAAGCTTATCAATTTGATTTATTGTTAATCTTTAATAATTAAATCAAGCAACCTGTGTGAATTGACCTTAAGTGCCCCCATCAAGATACACATCTCTAGTCGGACTCAGCTAAAAGACGGTCATTTGGATGACCTAATCATTGCTTCCATTAATTTAAAACTCTACTTTCAAAATTTATAAATGTAGAATTTCTTGGATTCTGAGACTAAATACATAGAGTCATGGTTTTCAGGATTACATATTTTATATAAGAAGAAAAGTATGTAGTTTTCTTTATAACTTGATGTTTCTTAGGATTTGTTGTACTGCCCACTTATAAGTGGATTATTAGCCATAAGTTACAGGATAACCACATTGTGATCCACAGACCCAAAGAAGCCAAATAGCAAGGAGGGCCGAAGGAAGAGGCTTGAATCTCATTTAGAAGGGGAAATAAAATAGACATCAGAGGTGGGTGGAGGGAAGGACCTGGGTGGGAGTTGGTGTGGGGAAGGGAACGAGGAGGGGAATCACATATAGGGAGAGGGAGGGGGGAAGGAATGGAAATCAGAAGTGAGCAGGAGTGAGTCAACTCTAAGATGACCCAGAGACTTGGAATAGGGAGGCTCCAAAGAGTCTATGGGAATGACCCAAGCTAGGACATCTAGCAATGGGGCATATGGAGCCTATATCCAGAAAGGACTCCCAGAGAAGGATAAGGACACCAACTCACCTATAAAACCTTTGAACAAAAATGTGTCCTGTCTACCAAAAGTGCAGGGACAAAGATGGAGCAGAGACTGAAGGGATGGCCAGCTGATGACTGGCCCAACTTGAGACCCATCCTATGGGCAAGAACCAATTCCTGATACTCTTAATGATACTCTACTATGTTTGCAGAGCCTAGCACACTGTCCTTTGAAAGGCTCCACCAGCAGTCAATGGAAACCGATGCAGAGACCCAGAGCTAGCTCAGGGAGTCTTGTGGAAGAGTTGGGGAAGGACTGAGGGGCCAAAGGGGATAGAGACTCCATAGTTAGACCAATCTAGACACCTGGGGGCTCCAGAGTCTGAACCAGTCACCAGGTACCCCACATATATAGCGGAATGTGTAGCTTGGTCTTCATTAGTCAGTCTCTAAAACCTATTTTTATGGACAATGTCACAATGCAGTCAATCTTAGAATCTGTCTTTATGGAAGTCTTAACACATTTGATGTCTATTTACTGTAATTTTGTTCTTTGAGGAATTTTATAAGCTTTTTTGCTCACATAGTGATTAGTTAATTATCACCTGAAAGTTTTACAAATTGTGCTGTGCTTAAATATGCTTAAATAAACTACTCAGGGGTTAGACTCCCAAAGTTTGGCTACTTAGTTGCTCAACTGAACTGCCTCTGCTTCACTGTGACCATTGGTGACAGAGATCCCACACTCTGCTATTGAGTCTCTGACCTGTCTCCCATTCCATGATGGCCTGTGAAATGTGATGTAACCTACAGCTGAATCAGCTGTTTTTCCCAAGTTGCTTTTCTCATGGTGTTTTATCACAGCAAGATAAACCCTAACTAAGTACCAGCCAAGCCTCAAATGAGATGTTGGGATAAATTTGTGGGAGACCATGAATTCTGGTTATATCACCTTGTCAGCAGTATTGAACCTTGGAAATATGAATGGAAAGATAATTAAATGGAAAAATAACAACTGTCCATTCAAAGCTCAACAGAGTGAACAACTAAGATAAATAACTAAAAACAACTACTGTACTGCAATATTCACAGAGTCATATTAATTTTCTATAATAATTGGTAAAAGAGGTCTTAATCAACTAGATTGTTTCAATTGAGTAGTACATTACACAGAAGATATTTCACTTAATTGAAATAAAGAATATATGCTTAAAAATATGGATTTTAGCATTATAACTAAAAATAAATTAAAAAAATAGAAAATCAAGTTTAGTAAATAATTGTTTTGATTTTGTCATATATTAATTATTACTAGTTTGGAATTATTTAATTAGATTATGATTTGATTAAATTAAATTTCCTTAATGCGTATATTTAGAAGAAAAATATTCAACCAACTTACATTTTGAGTTATAAGTCACATTAATACATTAGTGAATGTGACAACTAATAGATCTTAAATATATAAATTTAGTACATGGAAAAATTTGAATTTGAAAATATGGCATTACCATTCCCGAGCAAGTACATTACAAACACCAGGAATGGTATTTAAAAATTTGAAGATGAAAATTATGACACTTAGAATACAAATAAAGAAGGAAGAAATAGAAAGAAAAAGAAAGAAAGAAAGAAAGAAGAAAGAAAGAAAGAAAGAAAAGAAAGAAGAAAGAAAGAAAGAAAGAAAGGAAAGAAGAAGGAAGGAAGGAAGGAAGGAGAAAGAGGAAGAAGAAAAGGAAGGAAGCAAGGAAGGAAGGAAGAAAAGAGGAAGAAAAGAGGAAGGAAGGACATTGATATTCATGAGGATGCAAACGGTCCAAAGATGACTTCCAGTAGCACACCAGACAGAGGAAGATGTGAAAATTATAATAATAATGTAGTCCAATAGATTGTGGTTTCTGGGGACTGGCTTGAAGTCTGCAGCCAACTGTTAACCACTGTGCAGGGAGATTTAGTTAACCAACTTAATTCTTCTCTCATTCATAAAGTATGTGCCTGGCTCCAGCTCCCTGAATGTAACAAAGATCATGTAGAGAAGTGTGCCCTTGTGTTCCCTGTTTGTGGTTCATGGCAAGAGCAACGATATTCCCATAAATATCACATGTCATTAGACATGGGGCTGGTTGCAAGCTAGTAACCCTTCCTTCACAGATGATGACTGAAGGGCACAAGGGATTAAGAAGTGACATTTCATAGTGTGCTTCTTATCATAACACATCCTGAAACCAAGCCTTCAGAGTGCAAGTGCAACATTATTTCTGCCATGTCCCCAGTTACTCTGGAGTCATTAGTGAGTATGGTCTTTGGAAAAAGGGTGTTAAGAGAATGAGTTATGTGACACAGGTGTCTTCAGCAAGTCATCTGAATGTTTCTTACATGGGGTTAGTTTTGGGTGCGGCCACTAGTGACTGTCCTCTTGGTATGGAAGAGCTGTCTTGTGTGATTGTTATTTAACACTAACTTGAATAGATGACTGATTCTTTATTTTATGGCATATGCCTCCTGCCTTGCCCCCTTGGCATCCACTTTCTGCCAAGCCACAGGAGTGTTCTGGGACTGGTAATTTTATACTTTACCACTATTCTCAGTTTGGATTCTATTCAAGTGTCTGGGGACACTGCAGTTGTGGTGTAATAAGAACTGTATTCATATTTTGTTACCAGTTCCTCATTCAACACATAAAACACTTAAGCTTTCCCAAGTAATAGATGTATATTTTATCATTCATAGTCTTCAAAAAGCTTATACCTTATTGTGTATCCCGTGTATAGACTCAGAATGGGTCTAGTCCCAGAAGGACCAAAGGCCAGAGGGTTACAAGCTGAACTTTGGGGGATGGAGAAGGTAGAAATCAGGTTCTGTAAAAGTCTTAAGCACCAGGTTTATATAAGGTGCCGGGAGGGTAGTAACGCAGAAAGTACAGGGAAGATCTTTGTCCTGGTTATACCTTGCCCTGTGAATACTTCATCTGCTTGTTCATTTGTACCTGTGTTGCATCTTTTATAGAAAACTGTTAAGCATGTTTCTGGATTCTATGATCATATCTGTCAAATTTGTAAAATCCAAATGCATCATGGGGGCCCTCATTTGTATCTGGTCAGAAAAGAGATCAATCAGCATAGGTGATGGCCAACTGTGGCTTTTGTCACCTAAAAAGGGAAGTGGAGACAAGCCCTAAGCCTTGGGGGATTTGATGCTGTCTCCAGGTACAGAACACCAGGAATGAATCCATAACGTCATGATGGTGGCTCCTGGATGTCTGCTTAGTGGCAACGTGGACCGCATCCCATGCATCTTTTCATACAAATAATTTGTCTTCATGGAAACAGTAGATACAAAAAGGCATGCGGTTTTATTTATCTTTCATATTGGCAGATTTCCAGAATACATCCTGAGATCCATTTGTTAGTTCAACCCAGAGAACTATGGAAACGGTAGCTTTGGATGACCAGCCAATCATTACACTTCCCCCTCCACCCTTCCTGCTAACCTTAGTTAAAAGACATTGGATTCCTTGGTAGCCGAAAAGAGAAAAAAAGCTTTGAAATCTGGCAAGTGCCTTGGAGTTTCTACATTTTCATCAAAGTACTGGTGCATTGGCATTCACTTCCTGGGTGGCTTTTGAGCTTCAAAAGGAACATGAACTCTGGCTGACAGGAAGCTTTCAGGCTCTGCACTCTGTGGCTACACACTGAGGTCTAGGTCAGAGCAGGTGAGCCTATCATCCTGTTTACTGTTTCCAACCAGCTTGATGAAAGCACAGGAAGGAAAGGGCTGGGAAACCCAAGACCAGAGAGACCCAGAAGTTTCAGGGCAGCCAGGGAGGTGCTAGGCAGCTCTCCTGGGAAAGCAGACCCCTCCATGCATGTGCTTCGATCCCTTATCTTACAGCTGGGGCTGAGTATATGCAGCTCCACATTTGTAGGTCTAACAAAACTTGAAACTGAAAAAGCTAAAACAAAATTGTGTCTGCATCGAATAACACACATCCATGTTTTCTTGTCCTCGTTCCCTAGATAATATACTATAGCATATGCAAAATTGTAATATGTACATAACACATTATACTAGATATTATAAGTAGCTTATGGGTGATTTATGGCATCAGGAAGCTGCACAGTTGTTCTGTCAATCCTATGCTATTTTATCCCAAGGTTTTGAGCATTCTTAGACTCTGATATCCTTAAGATGGGGTCAGTCCTGGGACTCATCCTTGTATATACTTATACCTGTATTTTGTCCATATGGCTTACACTTATGCTATATTTTAGATATAATTATGTAAAATCAATGAAGTAGGTATAGAAGAAAATGTGATCATCTGGTTCAAGAGCTTGCCTGATGTCATGTGTTGTGACACATTGGAGAAGTTACTAAATTGCCTCTTGTGAGAAACTGTTACTATGAAAATGAAGGCTACATGAGTTTGCTTGGAAAATAACAGGTGCTAAGAAGTACTGGTAATATTGTCAACAGTACTCTTGCTAACAGTGTATTATTATAATGAGGTCTTGACTATGTAAAAACTGCTTTGGTCAGTACTCCATAATTCCACTAATTCTGTTGTTCTGGCATACAGCATTCTGTTCTTATTTCTATGCCTGTGTCCCACTTGTTTTACCCACTAGACCAACTCTCTCCACACACTATAAATCACTCTGTAATATTGTTAGGCTGATGTTGTAGATCAGATTTAGGCTACTTACACAAAATGCACAAGGACCAGCATCAATAACTACCATATCATACATATTGTAAAACTAAAATTTATTTTTATTCAAAGCCTTGCTCGAATCTATATTATTTAAGTGTCTTAGATGAACTATCCTAAGATCCCACATGGCATATGTCTTCTCCAAGACCCTTGGATATGCAGACTATCCCACACTATCTAGCACTCACTCACTGACCGGGCAACAGAAACAAGTCTATGACCTCTCTGTCTCTCAAGTATTCAGCTGAGAATGGGGAAGACTACACAGTCCCTGTCTAATTCAAATGATGGAAAGAGTATTTGGAAATACATTTTCAATGATATAGAAATCTGAGGCATTCTTGTGTTGAAGTATTGATTTCAGACATTGGCAGATGTAATCTTAATCTTACAGAGAAATGGGTTCGACTCAATCTCTTGAAGGATTTACCCATCTCACTCTCTTCCTTGATCCTTACAGTGATAAAAGCTTGTAAGTACTTACCTTCTCTTAGTTCTCGACCTATTTTGGGTGGTGACTTCTTCCTCATTGACAATCCATGAACTTCTGTCCCATCCATATTCACTCCTGAAGGGACTCTGCCCATTCAAAAAAGTTGAGACTGAAATTTCTCATTAAATAAAATTTCCCAAGAGAAAGAATACTGTATTTACATAGGCTTTGATTCTGAATTATTGAATGGTAATTCATCTATCTTTCTAAATCAAATTCTATGTCATGCCTTTGTGTGGGTCTCTCAGCTTCCTCCAAATGCTGTGTTTTTCTTTAAGTCTTTTCTTGCAACTTTTATTACAATTAGATCCACTCTCTTCATATCAGTCTATTGTTCCAAAGAATAGGAAAAATGACTGTGTATACATCCATGTTGTATTGTTCTTGAACATGGACTGCATCACTGAATAATACTCGAATAAAGATAAACCAAGTCCTAATGTAATAGTTGGTTCTTGACTATTCTGAGGAGAAAGACACAGTTTGTGTCAAGCTTTGCAAATGCACCAGTGATAGTAGATAGTCTTTCAGTCTACACAGACTTGGCACGTCTAAACACTCCTATATAGCCTTGACTCTCTCCCAATCATATTATGTCACCCAAGGGCTGATTGCAAGAGTCTAAGACCTGAATCTTCCAGTTTACTGTGGCAAAACCCATAAGCTAGTGCCCTCCATTGACAGAGGTCCCTTCCATTGATATGACCTTTCTCAACTGGAAAATTGGTTGACTGGACTGTGTGATCCCAAACAGGCAACTCAAACATGAGATAAGCTTGAGTTATTTAAAACAAGTGAGTTGACTTCAATTATATTAAAAATGGATTCTCTTAGTTTCAGTTTGCTTAGTAATAACACATAGTTTACTATACAGAAACCTTTCTGACCTTGATTTTAAATGAACATAGTAAAGGAATTTACCATTGAAAGGGAAATTTTGAATATGACCAAGATGTGTTGTATGAAAATCTCAAATAACAAAAAGCATTTTAAAAAGCAAATTTTATAAAATTTGTTAATAAAAATAGCATCCAGTTTTGTGCAATGGGTAGTCACAGAAAATTAGCATTTGGAGAACTCTTGGGCTAACTTCTTCATTTTAAGAAAGAATCTCCCCACATTGGAGAAAAGTAATTCCTCAAAACATAGAGAAGTGAGTAGGAGAACTGGGGCCAGGACACAAGTCCTAAAATGCAACTCGAAGGCCACAATTCCATACCTTTCTCTAATCTACTGGAGTTGAGTTCCTGGTACCTATTCCCACCCTGAGCATCCCATCTACTGTAGTCAGTTTTGCAAATGGAGCACTCACCGGTTCTCATCCTGCCGTCCTCCATAGCTGACCCAGTAATTCTGTTTATGATTGAAAAAAAAAGGTATACATATTACCAAAATGTCATTTATAGTAATAAAAACATTTAAAGTACGCCTGATAAAATACTTAGAAGACCTGAAAGATTCAGAAACTTATACTATGGACTGATGAAGAGAAGGTTGATGACATTTTGTCAAAGGTGCCATGGATAACATGAATCGAAAGACCTATGGAATTACTTAGGTGCTTGGTCCTTTGGTTCTGGATAGAGACTTGAAATTTGATAACAGAAAAAGCCTCAGAGATTCTTTAGTGGAAGTGCTTTGTGCACCACAACTAAAACTTGAACAAAGAAACAAGCTGGATTAATTAATTATCTGTACAGAACCATGAAGTAGGTGTTATATTTTGGGTCTCCTAGGAAAACACAATTCTTCAAAATACTAAGTAGGAACAAATATAAGTATTATACCAGAAATACTTATACCTTAAATAATATTAATACTTAATTTTAAAAATTGTTTTGCTGCCAATAGGCCATAATTAAGAACCAATTAAAATATATTGTAATTAATGATTTCATCAATACATTAATAAGAATATTGCATCAAATATTTGGAAATCAATAGATAATTGGAAAAACCTATACCTAGGTAATTCAAAGAGAGAAAAACATAATATGTGAAAAGGTGAAAATAGTATAAACTGTCATCAGAAAAATAGAAGTTAAAATAGCAATGATATAGCAATTGGCACTTAATATATATGAGGAGTGTGGATGCTTTTCCTCTTGTAAGGTGGGTAAATTGGTACTCCCCTATATCACTAGAAACAATGAAGGTAACAGAAACATTTTCTTTAGGAAAGAAATTAAGTTTCAAGAACTCCCAGACTCCATATTTTTTATGCAAAGTGAGTCACTCTTGGTATTTATTTGAAGGTAATAGTTTAATAACAATGCTCCCTGGACTTGTATGTTTGAGAGAAATCAGAAATAATAGAAACACCAAAAGAATTAATCATATATTAATTCCATCTACATAGCCCAAAATCCTTTAAATCCTTAATAACATGAAGATCAGGTAAGTGTCTCATTAAATTAAAACAAGAACATGCATTTATCTGTAACACAGATGAGGTCTTCAAAGAGGGCCATTTCCCAGGCTGATCAGAGGACAATACAGGAAGCAGAAAAGGACAGTACAGAAGCTGACTCATGACTGAGCCAATGGCTTCTGAAGACCTGTTATATTGTTTAAAGGATGGTGTCCATTAAAAATATTGAAAATTTTACATCTAAGCATTAGAAAACTAAAGCAAGATAGACAAATGAATCATGCACAAAATATTTGCTTTTGACTTTGGACCTCAGCATCATGGGAATCTATCAAAATCTTTTCAAGTTCATTACCTGTATAATGTAAAGGCTTCTTTCAACTGGTTATTAATTTAGACAGTTTATTAGATCTTCCACTAATATGGATGGTGCATTAATATTTAAATATCCATTAAGAAGATCTTTTGAAAGTTAGTATTATTTTTTTTCAATCTTTCTTATTTATTTTTAATTAATTAAATAATTTGTTCACTTTATATCTCCATTGTTACCCCCTTTCCCTGCTCTTAATGGTTAAAAGCTCTGTCTGCTCTTCCAAAGGACCTGGTTCGATTCCCAGCACTCATATGGCAGCTCGTTGCTCTCTATAACTTCAGTTTCAAGGAAGCTGACACCGCACATCAATGCGCATGAAACAAACTGAAATAAGTTATTTTTAAAAGGATTTTAAGTAACAGCTCCTTTTCTCATTTCATTCTTACCGGTTCAGCGTATGAAAATCCCAGGCCCTCTGCAGCTGACTTGATCAACTCAGCTTCAAGTTCATGACGTTTGACAAATGCCGCTAGGTCCTAGAACGAATAGAATTCATGTTTAAATAACAACTAAGAAATATGATAGATGCTCAAGTGGAACTTTTCGTTATAATAGTCAGTGGGCTAACATAAAGATCAGAGTTGCAAATGTGGTCCCCTTGGCAACAGGTTTGTCACAAGATAGCACCTCTCAGAAATACATGCTTCTGTCACAGAAAAAAAAAATTTGAAGGAATTAAGATCTAGAACAGCCATTAAATCTCTATGTGTCTTTAATAATAATAAGGATAGTGCTTATTTTTGTCATTGTTTGTTTTTGAATCAGTTTCTCCCTGAAACACATTGTAGTTTAAAGAGATTTCTCTCCAAACTCTGTTCTCACCTCTCGGGCCTCAATGGACTCTGGGTCGTGTTGTCATCCAGCAGACTCTCATAGAAGTCTACGTTGTCCAGGACATCCTCATCGTCTGGATGGCACATCAGGTAGGCTTTGGCACACTCCAAGGCTTTCACATATTCACCAACTGGAGAAACAAGGTGTTGCCACATTTGAATCAGCCAGATCTGCCCAGATGATTTCAGAAGGAGACTTGCATATGTCTCCTGAAGTCAGCATTGATCACAATAAACGGGTGACAAACTAAGGTTGAGCAAAAAGGCCAGAAGCATTTACGCAGAAGGTCAGACATGATTTTTCCATATTTAAATGGTAGGACCTTTGGTTGCCTTGGTGCTGAGCCCTTTGCAGAAATCCTCTAAAATCTCTATCAGAAAAGGCTTATTGGTAATTTCTGGAACACTACGTAAAATTGTGTGAATTAACTGGGACTTATTTTGTACTGTGTGGCCTATGTAAATATTCTGAGCATGGGTTTCTAATATGTTGATGATAATAAGCAGCTGGCTTACCTACTTTGCATTCATTGGTCTTGATGTGCACATGAATTATCACTGTCATAGCGCCAGGACAATGAAAAACACTGTACTCTTGGAAAAGGAGGGAGTTTGCCAAAGCAATTTTAAAACGGTCTGCATCATCATCAATCACTTTAAAAGAAAAATATTTCTTTATGGCTGATCCTGATAAAAGGCACGATGCTGAAGACAGGGATAAATAACAAGAAGTGCATTGAGCTAAGAAATCATACCTGTCACGCAGCCAGTCACTTTTCCACAAAGTGAAGATGTGGATATCATAGTAACTTAGGTGATCCAAATACTGTCAATTGCTTTTAAGTATAAGAGGGAATATTCAATATCTCTCTTTCAATAAAAAAAAGGAAAGCTTTTTAGAATTGCCAAACCTTACCTAGGGGATTGTGGGGTATCTAAACATTTTATAATATATTCTGATGATGAACCGTGAGAAATACAGTCCATATGGGTAGAAAACTGGGCAATGTGAATCGAAACTACAAATGAATAAACTATTTGATGCAGTAAATGAACCTCCAGTTAGTTATCCTTAGAAATATGTATATAGATATGCACAACATGTGGAAAGTATTATCTACTTGAAAGGTCACTGCAGTCACAAAAGATTACCAACAACACAACTGTCCCTCAATAAGAAGATGCATAAAATAAGTTAAATACAATGATATGCATGCATAAAAACAGAACAGGAAGGTCTCTCTGTACTCATCTAAGTTAAACAATAACTAGAATTTAAATTTGGCCCTCAAAATGATAAGTTTCTATGTTTAACTTAGTAAACGTCATCTGGCAAATATTAAGTAAAAAAAAAATACAGAAAATAGTATAAATAACACTGTCTTCACATAAAAGAAGAAGGAAAATTCTGTGATTGTTTTTGTTATGTATAGAATTTTGCAAGCATAAGACACGTGGTGTAGGACGTGAATGTGGCTGTGGGTACAGACAGGGAGGCGTATTTAATAGCATTGGTGCTATAACACAGTCCTACTAAAAATGTGTTGAAAAAGCATCTTAGGTTGAAAAAGAAAATTGGCAAGTCTAGTGTACGTTTTATGACGTTAACACAGGAAATCCTGTGCTTCATCCATTGCTAGTGTCCTCCTGCCTTGCGCTGAGCTGCAGCCCAATTTTATGGGAAAAAAAAAAAAACAAAAAAAAAATAACCAAACCAAAACGCGCATAAGCCTGTGTTGCTTTGGTGATGAAATGAAAGAAAGCAGGAGTCTGGATGGTGGCCAGATGCATACAATGATGGAGAACCCCCAAGGATTTTCATGGATGACCCCCACTTTACCTCTGTAGTAGGCAAACTGGAGGTAGTCGTAATGCAAGGGAAGAAAGTTCTCGATTGGTGAGAGGCGGCCTGGGCGAGTAGCGAGTTCCCTCACACACTCATGCTGACAGACAAGAACCTGCATGTAGTGATCTGGAAGGCAAGAGAGAGAGAGGTGTTCTCTAGCTGCTGAGATCATACCTTAGTCAGGGCAGCACTTCTACAGGGCTTGCTTTATTTACCACACCACACTCAGAGAAAGAAAGAAGAGAACTCTCTCTGTATTATCATTTCCTAGCCTGAAAACCTCATACAGACAGTGACATCATTTTCTCCATGATCACGTGACAGCACTTGGTCCCAAAACACCACAGTATGACAGGCTTCCTGTGTATAAAGCTAAGTATGGACTTCATCATGAGACGCTTAGAGCTTTGGATACTTCAGAAGGTCTGAGATACTCTGGAATTCACATCGGATTTTTACATCCTATGGTTGTTTAGAAGCCATTCAGAGATGGAACATGCAGCATGCAGAAAGCTCAGCGGTTAAAGGGAGGACCCAAATTCCCTTTCCCAAGCAACATCTATCTAAATGAGGAAGTAAAATGGTATTTCCTATACATATTCCTCAGAACCTCATACTACCCAATTATAGATCCGGATCTTGCCTAATGCTGCATATTCTAATATGTGGGCTTCTGTATGGACAGAGACTGGCAAAATGGCAGAAAGGATGACAGCTGAAGAATCTGAATAAACACTTCCTCCTTACACTCAATTCTATGGTTGCTGTTCTCATTTAAACTAACAAAGACACTGAAGTGCAGAGGATTCCATGCCCCATAGCTCTCGACTCTATTCTGCCAAGGCAAGAGCTGAAAAAAACCACCAGCTAATGCCACAGGGAAAATTCTTCTTCATCTTTGCCTAACTTTGAATTCTATCAAAAGATGGAGGGAATGTTTTCCAAGGAGAGAATGCTTCTTTCATGCTTGGGCTCCTTGGGGATTGAAAAAACAACTTGACCTCATGGCTACACAATTTAATTGGCCACAACTGCTTCTTTCAACAGGTCCTCTGTTTAGTCAGAATTCTTCTTGAATCTGGGAAACCATGCAGACTGAGGTCAGGACACAGGAAGGAAAAGAACATTTGGAGGGTGGAGGCCAACATTTTCTATTACCTGGCTAACTTGAGTCCACTTAGAACAGCTAACAGATTCAACACCAAAATTCACCACATTTTACCTCTGGTTGAAGATGGGCAGAGATAATGAGGTCTACATATACAATCGGAAAGTTAAGAATAAAACAAGAGCTAAGTTTCATATCTTAGGGGAACAATGAACAGCCAACTCTAGACTCTATAGACTGAAATCTTCTTTACCTTCAAACCTGTTTCCGCTAACGTCAAGAGATAGGAAAAGGGAAAGGTAACAATGTACCCACCAACAACTCAAAATCTGCAGGAATATATTGTCAAAACAGATATAAATAGCAAATAAGAGCAACCCAGATACCCTTGGCTGCACAAACAGAACTGACTATGGGAAAATCAGCACCAAGCAGTCGTTTGCACTTTCCTCCAACATTAAGTCTCTCCTAAGTCTACTATTCAAACATTATGGTTTTCCTAATAGAGTCTCTATTCTAAGTACCAACTTAACTCCTAATTGAGGTCACCTGAGTCAGACAAGTATTTGCACAGTGAAAGGTGTCATATTAGTTTTATTTGTTGTATTGGTTTCCCTTCAATATCATTGTGCAATTAATGCATTTTTAATGTGTTTGAGGTTAAGAACAATTGTGTGAGAATACGTTTAGGTTTTTGCTACAGTAAATTGAGCATGCTTCTGATTATCATGAGATCTTATTGCAACTGTGGATATTTGACTGGGATTAGATATACTATGATTTATTTTCACCAGCTTTTTATTTTATTTTATATATTTTTTTTCTGAGAGACAGGATGTTCATTGTGGTAATTAAGAGTCAAAGACACTGAGTGTGGATTTTTCTTGTCTGTTCATCTGTCCTTTCCCAGCAGCCAATGGGTTATGGTAACTTGACCAACATTGAATACCAACCCACAGAGATTAATTTGAGTAACAGGATCTAGATCATTTGCCAAAACTATTCCATGGCCACAGACAGCGCAGGTGCTGAGACAATGTGTCAGGGGTAGGGCACATCACCCCATAGAAACATAGCACAGGAAACTTCTAGATATCATAAAGAAAAGGTTAGCTTATTCCTCTTGCCAAAGACTGGATATTGAGGAAAACTCAGTAATTACACTGTAAAAGACACACAAAATTGACTTTGAAATGAATCACCTTTGATGCTCACATAAATACTGAAGAGTTAAAAATGTCAACTGTCCAAGGAAACAAAACTTTTGGAAATAAACCCTCAAAATAACTCATACAAGTATACTGATTTTAGGCAACTTAAATTTACATTGGGTAACAGAGCTCTTTATAGGGTGATAATTTAAGGTAATAATTTTGTTTGTAATAGACATATTGATTCTAGTTTATACTTTGTAGCTGTCCTCTAATTAGCTTCTAAAAACAATCCACCTTTATTTATGGCTGACATTATCCCAGGCACAAGGAATGACTAACACATTGATCTGTGCATAGTTATGGGTGTATATATCACATCCTTTATTCTTGCCTTCACCAACTCATTTGTTTAGCCAATATTTATTAAGTAGCTTAGGGATTTGCTGAAGATTGAGCACTGAACAAGTTAGGACAGCAGCCAAGTGATAGCAGAAAACACCCTAAATTTTGCAATGGGAAGGAGAGTGAGCGGCTCATCCAATGGGTTCAAAGAACTTAGGAAGACAGGAATGAAGACAGAATGTGACTGTACATACTGAAAGTCCTTAAAGGCTATGGGCATCATTCCAGTGGAATGAAAGCCACAACGGGAGGGAGTTTATGTACAATAGCTCTGTTAGTACAGAATGTGGGCTCTGTATTGGAGCTCAATCAAATTACACACCACGACCAGGAAGGAAGTAGTCACGGGGGCTTAGTTAAAACACAGTTTTGATTTAAGCCATGGCAAATGGGAAGATTGGTAAGTGTAAAGTGCCATGTGAAAGAACCATTTGTCCAAGTTTGACAACAAATAAGAGTTGAGGAAGATGTCAGATTGACAAGCAACTTCCTCGGATTTGGTAGGTGCTTTGTGGGGAGATAAGGACACTTTAGAATTGGAAGGGCAAACTGGCTTTAGTACTTTCCAATACAGCTGGACACTGTTTTTCATTATATATGTCTTGGAACATAATAGGTCATCAACACATATTTAAAAAAAAATGTTATTAAATAAGTCACCGTTTACTTAGGTTTTAATTACATTGACTTTGAAAGTCCCGGTTCTCCATTTTAAGAAGTCTTGGTCTGATTTTCAGATTGTTTCCAGCCATATCACATCAACCAATTCCTCACCCAAGAAGAGCAGAATCTCTTCAGTGAGGTGTCTGTGCAGCACACAGAGATGTAGATCTGTGTGAGAAAGATCAGCACCCTTTAGGCCCTTGTGATATCTTCAGAAACAATAAAACCAGCCCTTGGGTGGGGAGACCACAGGCCCAGGTAGAATCCCTACCAGAATTGAACCTACTATGTTGCCACAATGTTTGTTTTGTAAAAGTGCCTTCTAACTACTGTTTCTATCCAAGGGTTAGTACTGCACCCAGCTTTCTTCACAGATCTTGTTATGG
Organism: Mastomys natalensis; assembly: GCA_021653895.1. Taxonomy (NCBI): domain Eukaryota; kingdom Metazoa; phylum Chordata; class Mammalia; order Rodentia; family Muridae; genus Mastomys; species Mastomys natalensis. Next base: position 27,528 of record JAJTUV010000476.1, on the reverse strand, counting down.
TGGGGCAGAAGTTTATGAAGCAGCCCATGAGTGGGTAAATATGGGGTGCTAGTCTGTATGTGGCAGAGTTTTATCAACCCTCCAAGGCTCTCAAAACATCATGGGGTGTGGGGTGGTAGATGTCAGAAAGAATGTAAGAAACACAGATTGGGGAGAAGTAGAGTTAAAAACAGATGGTTTCAGGAAATGATATAGCCAATGTACTTATGAACTCACTGTGGTTGTGTTTATTTGCACCATATTTGTCCAACACTAGGCTCCTCAAAACTTCACCAAGGTTAGAGGAGGCACCCATGAGGTCAGTGGTGGTTAATAGTTGTTGGGTGTGGAGGTCTCATCTTAGTAAAGCCACTGGAAAACCATCCTTCTCAAGAAAGTAACATTCCATCCATGTTCCATCAAGAAACTATAGTTAAACTCATTGGACCACACACACATTGATAAGAAGTAGGAGTGGGACCCATTGAGAAGAAGGGCTTCAGTTGTAGAAGAAAATACTATAATGGATGGAATGGAAGGCAAAACATGACTAAAATATCACTAGCTAAATATATGAAAGTGTCAAAAAATTAAAAACAGAACATCAAAATCAAAACCCAACACAAGTTGCGTACCCACTCCCCACAAAGCAGCATCTAATACTTGTGTGCTGACAGCTCAAGAATAGATAGACACACTCAGACTCTGAGATTCAGTGAGAATCCACCCTGTACATGGTGTTTTACCTGTACAGAGGCCTCTCAAGTCTTCTTCATGCTAGCTTCTAAAACACAGCCACAGAAAAGTATGCTCCTGTACCTTTAGACTGGCCTGTACTGCTGTGGCCAACTGAGTCAAAGAAGAGACACTTCAAGAGCCCTTTAGCCATAAGGACCCTCCAGGGGCCATTGCTTCCCATGGAAAGTTGCCTTCTCTGTAATCCCCAAGGAATGAGGCATCCAACTTTTCACTTCACTGACTGCAGATATAAGCAAAGAAAGAGCCATGGCCTCGTGCCATAAACCCTTCATCTCAGCTACTTGGGGGGCTGTGGCAGGAAGATTGTAGAATCGATGCCTGCTAAAAACTGCTAGAGGGAGTTCAAGGCCATCCTAGGCAATTTAGTGAAGCTTGAATCCCATGAAGAAGTAGAAGTATGGATAGAGTTTTAGCACACTGTTATTACTATTCCCACTTGCTCCTGGCTTTTGTTTTTTTATGAAAGCACTCCACATCTCCTGTACTACATATACACACTCCTAAAGTTCCTCCAGATAATTGTATTTTCATAATTTAATTTGTTTATTTATATTGTTAATACAAATAAATTGTTTTCAAATATGGTATATACAGATAACTACTTCTTCCAATAAAAGGTTAGTTATCCAGTATCAGCAACTGTTGAATATTACACACATTACCCACTATTTTAAATAACATTCTCAAGTATAATAAGCCAATTAATTGCACAAGAATATATCAAAGGCTTTATTGCTATATTACTTACAATGATGAAAAACTGCAACCCTTTCTGTTGTGTTTAGTAAAAGCTAACATTTAAAATGATGGTTCCCACATATCATGGGTGTTATCTAACCACTACATACAAAAAAGTCAGTCCTCATGTACTTACATGAGAAGTCCACATTTTGTTGGTAAGCAGAAAATGAAATAAAAAGCAATATGTTGAAAAGAAATACTTATTGTACTTTCCTATTTATATTGATGAAATAAGTAAATATGCAATTAACAGCAAACTCAACAGAAGAAATTGGGAAGGGAAATCGTCAAAATTTTAACTATAAAAGTTAGCAATAGAAGACAGGGTGTAATAAACCCATGAAATCTTTAACATTTTATAATAGTTACTAATATGCACTGTATTTTCAGAATATCCACATGTATATAGCACTTGGGATTAAGCAATCAATGAACAAAAACAAGCTTTACCTGCGATTGCTTCATAAAGGCCCCCTTTATACCCTAAGTACTCATATTCCTCAAATCTCTGAGGCCCCTCACATAGAGCACGGCACTCCATTCTTCATTGAAATATTCTCTTAGAGCTTGCTCAAAGTACTTGATAGCTGCGTCAAAGTCATCAGCCTCATAGTGTTTAACTCCAGCATTGTAGCTCTCCTGCAAAGACACAGACAAGGTTCTGTTTGTAAAGAGTGATATCTACACAGACCTGGGATCACCTAGGAAGGTGAGGGCAGAATTTCATGCTGCAGAAGATAATGCCAGGTTTCACTGGTCAGTCCATTGTGACTCTCCTGTGTCAAACAAATATAAGAAAGGGAGCCTATAGCATAATTGGAATATGATAGTGGTAATCAATCCACTTCTTTCTGCACATACATGGAGCATATTGCATAGTCTCTCTACTGTAAGGAAAGTACAGAACAGTAATGGGGTATTAAATATGGTTAGAAGTGCCATCACTTCCATGACTTGATCTATTAAATCTTCCTTATAAGATAGTTCTCTATCATTCTTCTCAGAAGTAATATTGGAGGTCACACATTAAGAATGTTGATATCAAAAAACTAGGGAAGGGAGTCAAAAGTTTTTCCACATGTGATTTCAAATGATATGTTATTGTAAGAGCAATTCTGGGGCATTTTCAAACTCTGAATTGAAAACTTCAAGTACAAGGAAAAATCCTCGAGATTGAAAGCTGGGAAATGATAGTGTAGCCAAGAACCACTCACAGTGGCTTCACTTCTAGGTGAAAAGTAAGTGTGGTAAATTCAGAAATGACAGATGCCATCTGTTGAGATTAGGTCTATTGTTATATGTTGTAATGCTAAATACTGACCCCCAAGCTTTGGTTTGCCCCTGTGGATGAAGAAGTCCTCATGTACCCCAAGTGATGCTATGTGACCTTGTTCCTTGATTTAAAACTATTAGTTAAATAAAGATGCCTACAGCCTATAGTTGGGCAGAAGAGAGGTAGGTGTAGTTTCAGGTTCTGGGCTTGTGGTCTGATGGAGAAACAATGAGAGGAGAGGAGGGAAAAGAAGAGAGGAGAGAAGAAAGGAGAGGAGAGGAGAGAGGAGAGGAGAGGGGGGAGGAGAGGAGAGGAGAGGAGAGGAGAGGAGAGGAGAGGAGAGAGAGAGGAGAGGAGAGGAGAGGAGAGGAGAGGAGAGGAAGAGAGAGAGGAGGAGAAGATGCCATGGGGTAGGTGAATCACAACATGGCCAGGAGGAGTGGCCAGTTGGAGTAGGAGCAGCCCAGATGGAACATGGCAAGTTACAACTCAGGGTTATTTGCAGAGAGAAGTAGCAAAATAGCATAGAGGGTTGATACTTGTCCAGCTCTAGTACTGTTAAGGCTTATTATAAATAAAATGGTTTTGTGGCTTTTATTTGGGAACTAAATGATCAAAGGTGGGGTAGAAACCTCCATTAAATATTTGCCACAAAAGGTACCTATAAACTAGATACTAAAAGGCTGAGGCAGGAGGATTACTTGAGAGTTTGAGGTCAACCACTGCAACATAGCAAGATATGGCCATCTAATACTAAAGAATACCCATTTTTACAATTTTATGTATGTGAGTACACTGTTGCTCTCTTTAGACGCAGCAGAAGAGGGCATTGGTTCCACTTACACATGGTTGCAAGTCACCATGTGGTTGCTGGGAATTGAACCCAGGACCTCTGGAAGAACGGTCAGTGCTCGTAACCACTGAGCCATCTCTCCAGCCCCAGAATACACATTTTTAAAAATCAACTCATGAAACTTTCTTCAAAATAGTATTTATAGTAGCGCACAAAGAAACCCTCTTCAAATACAGGAAAATTCAAATAGCATTCTGAATTCTACCTGAACAATGTTAGATAGGAACAAAAACAAGTCAAGGCACAGAAACTCACTTAGATTAAACAACACAATATTTAATAACATGTGGACCATTTATATAGTACTTCCTTCCTGTAAGGCTCAGGGAAAATCAAGGAATAGGGGACAGAAATATGTAAGGGACAGAAATCATGAAGGACTGGGTAAAATCAATGTCTTATGTACATGATAGGGTTGCTGTCCTCATGAAGTCAGCATCAGTGGCTTGAAGTAAAAATTTCTGGTTTCTTTGGAAACTCAGTCGTGTCATGTGATGATTTCTGGAAGCTGTCTTGTGAGAAGATGTTTTGCTGAAGCAGAAGTTTGAGAGGGCACGTGATATTTGGAAAGGGTATAAGTCGAACACCAAAGAGAAGGGACTCTTTTATCACGAGCTGTTCAACATTTGCTGGAATTCGCTGGTCTTTATGTTGTAGGGAGAAAATTGCCAAAGAATTTCTCATGATACTTCAGCTGATTCTTGCCACATCCACAGACTTGTGCAGATTTGCAGAGCCTTGTGGTTTCTGCTGGATTGAGCCACTGCTTACTGATTTGTGTTTGGCATTTGCCATTGGACTGGACTGCTGGTTTCATGACAACCAAAGAGTGGAATTGCCCCAAAGAACTACATCTACACAGGTCCACAAACCCATTGTCCTACTAACCATCTTTCTCCCTTACCTTCGGTTGGTGGACTAGAAGGGAGGTTGAAGTGTTCAAGAACACTTGTTAAAGTAGGCTTTGAAAAATCTAAGCCTACAGTGACTGATTGTACAAGACCTGTACAAAGATCAAATGACTGAACATTCTACCATAAATTGGGGCAGGACACTTGTACCTACATCCCTAGTGGAGAAGTTATTAGGAGTTGATGGTTGTTAGGGGATGGAGAGTAAGATTTCTAACAATGCTACGAACTTTTAATACAGTTCCTCACGTTGTAGAGACCACCAGCCATAAAATTATTTTCATTGCTACTTCATAACTATAATTTTCTACCTTTATGAATTGTAATGTAAATATCTGTATTTTCCAATAGTCTTGGGTGATGCCTGTAAAAGGGTTACTTAATTGCCAAAGCAGCCATGAGCTACATGTTAAGAAGAGGTGCTTTACAGATATGGTCACTTTTAGATGCTCTAGTGAGTACCCCATACTCATGTATATAAAGACATTAATTGGTTTCTCTGGTTTATCTATTTATGTTTTTAGAAAAGGATGTGAAGGTCGGAAGAGGGAGTTTGGGGAGAGTGATCAGGGATCCAAGAATAGTTGGAAGGAAAAAGTAAGCATGAGCGCGATTTAAAAGCATTCTATGCTCATATGGCATTCTCAAAGAAGTCACAAAAAATATTGCATTAAAGATACAATACAGAACTAGACAGAATAGTCTCAAAATAATAAAAAAATGTCTAGAAGACACTTAAAAGCATGTTCAGCATCTTGATTAATCACAGAAATTCATAATAAAACTACTTTAAGGTTCAATCTTACCTTAGTCAGAATAGCTATTATTAAGAGTACCAACAACAAATGCTCAGGTATATATATGAGAAAGGGGAACTCATATGTTTCGTGTGGGAGTGTAAATATTGTAAACCCTCTGGAAGTCAGTCTGGAGATTTTTCAAAAAACAGGAATAAAACCACTATGTGGCTCAGGAATGAACTAGTGACTATTGACAGATTCCAGAATCAGGAAACCACTGTCATCCATTGTATATCTAGTGCTCAGCCAATAGAAAGTTCCAACCCTGGACACGCAGACTGACATGGATAAACTGTGGTTCATAAAGCAGACGTGAACATGAATGTAAAAAAGAGATTTGTAGGGAGGAAGGGGTACACAAATGTAGGAGACAGTAAAAGTCTGGGTAAAAGTGGTCAGTATGCATTATTCAATTTACATCGTGTGAAACTGTCAAAGAATAAATGAATAATTAAAAGTATTCTGTGAACCAAACCCCAACACTGTTGCTGATGCCAAGAGGTGCTTGCTGACAGGAACCTTGTGTGGCTGTTCCTTGGGAGGTTCTGCCAGAACTGATCAATGCAGATGTGGATGCTTGGAGCCAATGATCAGACTGAGCTCAGGGACCCTGGTCGGGGAGCTGGCAGAGGGACTGGAGAAGCAGAGGGGGATTGTAACCCCATAGGAAGAACAATGTCAGCTGGCCGGACCACCAAATGCTCCCAGGGACTAGACCATCAACCAAGGAGTGTACATGGCTCCAGATACATACGTAGCAGAGGATGACCTTGTCTGACATCAATGGGAGTGGAGGCCCTTGTTCCTGTGGAGGTTTGATCCCCCAGCATAGGGGGATGCTGGAGCAGTGGGGTGGGTCAGGGGAGCACCCTCATAGAGGCAAAGGGGAGAGGGGAGAGGACCAATGTGGGATGGGGGGTTGTGGAGGGGTAACTGAGAAGTGGAATATCATTTGAGATGTAAATGAATGGAATGATTAATTAAAAAAAAAAAAGTCCTACAGGGGGAGTATGGTGTGGAAAGTGCTGAATAGGTGCTGAAGCTTCACAGAGGGTACAGATACTTTCGTGGAGTTCTAGGCTTACCATATCCTGATATTTCTGAGTGAATTTTCATTTCCCTCAATTTCAATTTTTAATGACCAAATTTTAACTTAGAATATCAAATATGCATTTACTTCTGGCTACAATATGCCATCTGAGAGTTTTGGTTGTACAAAGTTAGTGCACACTGAACCAACCTTGATCTTTCCACTGTATGACTGAGCTTGGAATCAAGGAAACAGAATAGTTAGAGCCACACGCAGGGGCAGGCTTCCCCAGAACTCACCAGGTGTGGCTTGGCTTCTCTGTCAACCAGGGGGCTTCCACTCTTGCCATTGCTTTATAGTCCTCTATGTTCTGTTGCATTTCCATGTGCTCAGGGTTGGCCATGAAGAACGTGTGAGCTGCTTCCATGGCCTTTTCCAGCTGGTTGAGCTGTTGAAGAAAAGCACACAGTCAAGGAAATGTTCTGTAAACTTGGATTTAGAAGACTAAAGAGACCAGACCAAGGTGTCAGAGTAGAGAAGTAGTGAGGACAGGATTCCTCACTACACATTTACATGTGTGCACACACATATGTGCACACTCACAACATCTACACAAATGTTTTCACTCTACTGTATTCAACCTCTGCATTTTCAGTGCTGTTAATAAACTGTTCATAAAATTGCATGTGGATATTTTGGTCCTGGTCAAGTTTATTCTTTTCTACATATCCATGATTTAAGGAATGTGATCTGTACCCTTGTATTTAGTTTATGTTATCCAAAACAAAGAGATTGGTAACATTTTTGCCCTCTAGTTTACATTTCAACACTGGGGTTTATACTTTCATGTTAATAATGAGAGGTGAGGTATAGTGTGGTTTCCCGAGAGACTGAATGGGGTAAACTCTTCCTCCATTGTGTTAGTGTTTTGGCTTTAGAGAGTAAAGAATAGGAAGCTGAAAGATATAAACTAGTCCAATTCAGGAAGAGTTTAACTTTGTAACTTCGATTTTCATTAATGCAAAACATTGGGGGCATTAATCTTAGTCCCATGTGAAAGTGCAGGAGTCCATGGATGCCAGAAGAGGGTGAGAGATCTTGTGGACCTGGAACTATAAGCAGAGGGGGCAGTCTAGCCTAAGCTCTGGAAACTAAACTCAGCTCCCCTACAAAAGCTGTTCATATTCTTAACCATGAGGCCATCTCTCCAGCAAGAGAAATGACACCTTTGGAAAAATCACTATGCTGACATGGTGAATCTTTTTGTGCTGTGTTTCATGATGAAAATAAAGAGGTATTTTTAACTCAGTGGAATTAATTCCTCTCAGTGTCAACACACATTGGCAAATGCTCAAGTCATGGAGAACCCTTACAAAAAGATTCATTTTCTTCATGAAAAGTAAGCACTTATATTTGTAATCTTTTTTATAGGAAAACCCAAAGATGTTTGTTATAGTACAAAATATGAAGTAATCACACTGTTACTGGATACATAAGTAGGAAGTCATTCAACATCATAAAACTATTCAACTGAGTTTTCTCTAACAAAGTAGCTATTCAGTGATTAAAAACACCAGAGAAATAGTGTGTTCCAGGTTCCCAGCATGTGGAAAAAGACAAAGAAGCAACTCTCACCACAGAAAACATATACTGCACTAATTTATGATGTGGCACCCTTACTTTTCCTATTAATGCCAAAGCCTTTAATTCATTCACATCCTTTCACTATGAACTTCTTCTTAGATATTACCTAAAATTAGGTAATGCCATCATGGTATGCACCCAGAAATTATTTGGCTGCCCATGTAAAAGGTGTTGAATCTGCCCTCTTGTTCATTTCTTATTTTCTCCCTTTCACAAACACTAGTACATAGAAATATAAAATATTTGGATATTTAAATGATGATATTTAGATGGGAGCCAAGAAGATGTGCAAGTTCTAAATTGTGTAGAAATCCAAATTATTGGTCAAGTGAATATGGAAAAAGTTACTTAAAAGTTTATGCTTCCTTCCAGTCTGGGCCCAAGCACTGAGCAGATCCCAGGTGGCAACTCTGCACCCAATCTCACAAAACCCAGAGGAAGCAGGCCTCCCAGGAGCTCTAACTTGGCCAGTATCTTAGGTAAGGAGACAGCAACATCCACACAAACAGGGCGTAACTGGGACCCACTCGGACCCAGGAATTCACTCCTGGCCTGGAGTACTGGTTCCTTCCGGTCTGCACCTGAGTACTGAGCAGATCTTGGGTCCCAGCTCTAACCCCAGTAGTAACACCCACTCCACACAGTTCTGAAACAACCAAGATAATAAGAAAGAAAGGCTCCAGTCAGAGACAGGGCAGGTAGCACTAAGGAGATCCAGATGGCAAAGGCAAGCGCAAGAACATAAGCATCAGCAACCCAGGGTACTTGGCATCATTAGAACCTAGTTCTCTCACACTAGAGAGTCCTGAATTCCCCATATAACCAGGAAAGCAAGGTTCAGATTTAAAATCACTTCTAATGATGATGATAGAGGACTTTAAGAAGGACATAGATAACACTCTCAAAGAATGTAAGGAGAACACAGGTAAACAGGTAGAAACCCTTGAAGAGGAAACACAGAACTCCCTTAAAGAATTAAAAGAGAACACAATCAAACAGGTGAAGGAATTGAACAAATTCATCCAGGACATAAAAATGGAAGTAAAAACAATAAAGAAATCACAAAGGGAGACTACCATGGAGATAGAAATCCTAGGAAAGAAATCAGGAGTCATAGATGCAAGCATCACCAACAGATATAAGAGATAAAAGAGAGAATCTCAGGTGCAGAAGATACCATAGAAAATATTGACACAACTGTCAAAGAAATGCAAAATGCAAAAAGTTCTTAACACAAAACATCCAGGAAATCCAGGACACAATGAGAAAACCAAACCTAAGGATAATAGGTATAGATGAGAGTGAAGATTCCCAACTTAAAGGGCCAATAAATATCTTCAACAAAATTATAGAAGAAAACTTCCCTAACCTAAAGAACAAGATGCCCATAAACATACAAGAAGCCTTCAGAATGCCAAATAGACTAGAATAGAAAAGAAATACCTCCTGTCACATAATAATCAAAACATCATATACACAAAACAAAGAAAGAATATTAAATGCAGTAAGGGAAAAAGACTAAGTAACATATAAAGGCAGATCTATCAGAATTACACCAGACTTCTCACCAGAGACTATAAAAGCTGGAAGATCCTGGACAGATGTCATACAGACCCTAAGAGAACACAAACGCCAGCCCAGGCTACTATACCCAACAAAACTCTCAACTACCATAGATGGAGAAACCAAGATATTCCATGACAAAACCAAATTTACACAATATCTTTCCACAAACCCAACATTACAAAAGATAATAGCAGGAAAGCTCCAATACAAGGAGGGCAATTATACCCTAGACAGAGCAAGAAAGTAATCCTCTTCTAACAAATCCAAAAGAAGATAGCCACACAAAGATAATTCCACCTCTAATAACAAAAATAACAGGAAGCAACAATCACTGTTCCTTATTATCTCAACATCAATGGACTCAATTCCCCAATAAAAAGACAAAGGCTAGTGGACTGGATAAGTAAACAGGACCCAGCATTTTGCTGCATACAGGAAACTTACCTCAGTGACAAAGACAGACACTACCTTAGAGTAAAAGGCTGGAGGACAATTTTTCAAGCAAATGATCGTAAGAAAAAAGCTGGAGTGGCCATTCTAAAACCTCCAGCCCAAGAACACAGAGAGGTATTCATGGCTCAACCACTATAGGTAGTTGAGGGTGGCCTTGTCAGGCATCAGTGGAAGTGGAGGGTCTTGGTGCCTGAAAGGTTGGATTCCCTAATGCTGGGGAATTTTAAAGCATGCAGGCAGGAATGGGGGGGATGGTGGGAGCACACCCTCATAGAAACTCCCAGAATTATATGGATTAGACATGACAGAGGCAGGCCGCCAGAAGACTAGATTCCAGAATTCAAACAAAAAATTATCTTGATACTAAAATTTGTTTTGAGAATTGTATATTGCAGAATATACAGCCTTGGTGTATGTACTCATCAAGCAAGCTATGCAGACCTGCTCAAAACTCTGATATCCTGGAATTTCAGCTGGATGCAGTGAAGACACAGACATCAGAGGCTTATCAATTTACTCTCCTCCCCCACCCCTCTTCTAATATCTCAGTGCCTGTAATCAGGTTAAAGAAGCTAATGAAGTGTCGGTACCCCTATTCCCTGGGCTTGGGGACTGAGGTGGTTAATATTGGGCTGTCTTTCTAGGGAAAAGTAGTGGTTTTGTTGGAACAGGGAGGAATAGCTAGGATTTATTGCATAGCCATAACCTATTGGTAGAAATCTCTATAATTGTTATTAAGCTAAAGTTACAATTTCTTAAATGGTACAAAATTTACTTTGATTTCAAATTTAAGGTTTTCATTGATACGAGTTTCTTATTGATATAGAAGTGAGATTAACATTGTTACTCTCATAGGCATTGTGCCTATATAACACACTTAGGAATACAAGGCTTAGACCCAGTCCTTCTTTAACTTTTTTAAACTGATTTGTGATGGTTAGCCTATGAATAAAGGGCCTATAGCAAATTCATGGCTCTGATTTTATTGTTAGGGTGTTTTCTGTATTTTATTTAGAAATAGCTGAGAGGAGTTAACAGACAACAGTCCAGATTTCCTCAAATGGGTAGTTGGTTTTCAAAACATCAGAAGTCCACAGAATTGACATTACAAACATTTTTGTATTAATGTTCATCTTGATTAGAGACATGTCTGCTCCTGACAGCTTCCTGTCTTGGATTCCAAGAAGAAATTGAGCATCTTTGGAGTTACTCCAGTTATAGTGAGATAGCCACTAGGCAAGTATTGCCTCTTTTCATCTACAGACAAATTGCTATCCAGAAAAGGGCACATTTGTGGAATAGTCGACTGATTATATCTGACAAGACAGAGTAATCAGCCCTTAATAATTCTGCATTGCTAGGTCTGTCAGATGATCCTGGGCCAGAAGACTGAAGATCGGATGTTCCAACGTTTTGGTATAGGGACTGCCCAGGTGTTTAGCGGTCTCTATAATTGGCTAAGTTTTAGAAGCTATGCTTTGTGCTTCCTATAATTTCAGTTAATTCAATTATTCTGGATTTTCTGATGGTGTTGAAGACTTATAGTATCATAGCCAATCCTGGCTATTTATTTTGAGAGAAAAGATTTGAGAGGACGTTTTTTCAGCTGACATTCATTCTAAAGCCAAGAAAAAAGCCAGGTTCAGAACTAAGTCTTTTAGTTAGAAGAAATGACAGATGTTCTGGTTAGTCAACAAAATGATGGACTGGGTATTAGGTCTATCTTGTACCTTACTGAAACAAATTGGTATAGTTATGCTCTAATTGTATTTTGAGAGAAAAGGGTTTTTTAAATTTTAACAAGAAGGGTGATATGTAGGAGGAGCTAAGGTGGGAGAAGTAAGGAGAGGAAGAGGAAAAGCAGAGGAGGAGAAGGAGAGGAGGAGTTAGGACATGAGAGGAGAGAGGGGGGGGGGGGACATGGAGGTGGATTTGCATGTCTGCCCCAGTCAAAGGTAGTTGGCATATCTAGGTTGGGTATGGGGTTACACTTCTGATTGTAGGGGCATCTTGTTATTGAGCATTACTGAACTTACAAAGCCTTTGATTAACATTTTTAAAAAGTTACTAATAACAAAAAAAAAATGAAACTGAGTGGAAGAGGAGTGGGGAATAAATGGATTATAGTACAAAAAAAAGTTTATGCTTTGGTCATGTAGTGAGCAAAAGCTTTACTCATTAAAAATTTTATACCAGAATAGACCAAGTGGGATTCAAGTGGTTTAACTGTGTTGTGTATGAATAATTTTCACAAACAGTAGCTGTGGTGGTTTGAATAGGTTTGGATAGGGAAGTGACACTATTAGTAGGTGTGGTCTTGTTGGAGTAGGTATGGCCTTGTTGGAGAAAGTATTTCACTGTAGGGGTGGGCAATGAAATCCTCCTAATCACATGGAAGCCAATCTTCTGCTAGCCTTCAGATGAAGATGCAGAACTCTCAGTTCCTCCTGCCGCATGCCTGCCTGGATGCTGCCATGCTCCTGCTTTGATGATAATAGACTGAACCTCTGAAACTATAAGCCAGCCCCAATTAAATGTTGTCTATATACATGTTGCCTTGGTCATGGTGTCTATTCACAGCAGTAAAAGCCTAACTAAGGCAACAGCATATAATTTATAAATGATCAATCAAACAAGTGGGTTTGCTCCCACTCTCACAGTATAATGGATAGAGTCCATGAACACATCATTTCTACAGATACAGTACATACTTGAGCTACATGGAATCTGCCTCTGGGTAACAAGAAATTTCCAGTAATCAGTAAAACAGTTATCCCCAACACACTGGACCAGTAGCTTGAGGTATTAACACTGACAGAAATGCTTAATATTTATGCTTCTCACTTTCCCACTCTTCTGGCTTGACTCAGGCTGGTCTCTTGATAGATACAGAGAATATTTGTTCATTCATCTTTTCCTTTTGAAATCTAACTTGACCTATAAAGTCAATATTTAATAAATGCTTTTTCGGACCTTTTTTGGCAGTAAATGAACCTCAGCTATCATCTTATCTTTATTTCTATACTGGGACTTACCATACACTATCTTAAGATTGCCAAGTTTATTTGCTTCCTCATGAACAGTTTTATTTGGAAAGGGACCAAGAACTTATATATCTTTTCTATTATTTTCTACTTACATTTCACATACCTGATTATCTATGCAAAGAGAAATAAGTATCTCTTTCACATATAGCCAAAAGATATACATATGAATGTACCTTTTATGCTAAGCAGCGCTAACAGTATGAGATATCTCTGAAGCCACTGTGCATACTCAAGTTCCCAATGTGTGTGCTTACTTGTTTTCCTTCCTTATAACTCAAGGCGATATACATATATGACATATATGTATATACATATATATGTATATGTATACATATATATGACATATATGTATATGTGATTCTGTGCCCTTGACACTGAACCATAAAATTTCTTCATGCATGGTACTAGTCCTGGCTTTTATATTATAAACTAAACATCATATGTAGGCTTTAAGTACTTAAACTTTTATTTAAGAAGTACATGATTGTAGCAGGATATATTTCCACTACATTTGTATAAAGCTCTGCAATTGGGCTGTATAAGAGATAGGTGGAGTGAGGCATCTGGAGGAAGGAAGAAGGAGAGGAAGAGGAGGAGTTAAAAGAGAGAAGAGAGAGTTTGCAGCCATGGAGAACTACAGATGGATCTAGAGCAGTCCTGGGTAACAATTTATACCTAAGGTTAGTATTGGGTAACAATTCTAATTGTGTGGGCATCTTGTTAATTGAGCATATCCTAAAATATAAATATTGGATTATCTTTAAGCATTAAGAATCTCATTTCTACCACGTACTGTGGTCATAACGGGATGGTCTGGCTCAGCCAAGCATTGTGGACAGCGTGGTGGATTGGCAGAGCCAGCCACCACACTGCTGTGGGTGCCAGGGCTGGTGCTTCTAGAAAGCCAGAGCCGCAGTCCAGAGCTGGAGTCACAAGAAAATGGCGGCTCTCTGGGAACAAGCTGGACTGGGTACCATTTATTTAAATATTACCCATAACACATGGTAAGAAATGTCCAAATGATAATGTATATTCTACATACAATGTCAATTACTGGATGAAGAGTATAACGAAGTCCTATAATTACCAGATTTTAGCTTAAGAATGAACTACCCACTAAAACCAAACTGCATTTACAGGCCCTAAATGGGATTTTATATAAGATAGAATTGTAACAAACCACACACACACAGAGAACTCTGATGGGTTTACTTTGTGGAGTAAAAACATAAACTCTGGGTCATGAACAATTGAGGAACCCCAGCTGGTGTGACAAGAGGAGATTATCTAACATTTAACTGCCCACTGAGCTGACAGAACATGGGGAAGAGTGTCCGTCTGAAAGTGCTGGTTTACTTCACTCAGATCTTACAAAATGAGGAAACTTGCCAGCCCAGAAGCCACACAATATGGGGCAGTCATGCTGTGCAGGAAAAGAAATGAATGTTGATGATGTCGGCACCCTCTGAACATTCAGAAGACAAACCCTCATAGGCTAGTGAGTGAGTGCTGTCTCAACACAGATCCTCTTCTACAGGTAGTCCTAAAGATACTGCAGAGCTTGAGCTGAACATGCACACTCAGTCAGGGCTATCAACCAGCCAGAGAGAGGCTGCAGATACAGCACCACGATATTCAAGCACTTGTAGGTGAGAGCAAAAGGTTTAACTCTTTAGTTTAACTCCTCTAACTGTCATTTGCCAGATGAACTGAACTTCATATATGTGTAATTTACATGAAAATCAAGTAACCCAGACATCTACATGTTCTTCACTTAACCCACACACATATTTGGCAAATGTTCATTTTACACACTCTGTTACAGACTCAGGAGTTGATGAAATCTCCAGGTGGCCTGAAGGGGAAAAAGGCCCTGCTTTCCAAATACTTCCAGTAGGAGATACATTTCTAGTGGTAAAATATTTTTTGACCCTGCGAAGCGTTAAAAGGCAGAAATGACCAACATTGTGAGTTTGAAAATTTTGGACTAGAAGAGGAGTACTGTGAATACATTCAAGGAAGATTTCTCTGCAATCCAGCTTCTGAGCTGAGAACTAAAAGTAGAGGATCCAACCTGATCTACAGAGTGAGTTCCAGGACAAGTCAGGGCTACACAGAGAAAATTTGTCTGGAAAAACCAAAGTACAGATAGAGGAGGAGAAAAGTGAGGAGGGAAGAGGAGGAAGGAGGAAGAGAGGGAGGAGGAAGAGGAGGAGGAGGAGGAGGAGAGAGGAGAGGAGGAGGAGGAGGGAGGAGGAGGAGGAGGAAGAGGAGGAAGAGGAGGAAGAGAGGAAGGAGAGGAGGAGGAGGAGGAGGAGGAAATGAGAGAAACCAGGAAGAGTGAGTATTGGGCCACATGGCTGATACACTATGATAAAATAGATGCCATGCTAAGAGTAGCAGGAAGTTGACTATCTATTAAAGAAATACAAGAAGGCTGTAACAAGTTCTTATTCATATCTTTAAATGGTAACCAACTGGAGCTGCTATATGGAGAAAAGCTTTTGTCACAGCAGAAAAGCATTGCACAGACAGGTCAGGCTGAGGTTTTCTCAAAAATAAACAAGACAGCATAGGTAAGTCACTGTTCCCCCCACCCCTACACACTCCTTTGTGTTCCCTCTTCCTCTAGCACCTTATTTATAACACGTGGCAACTCTGGAACCAGATAGCTCAAAAGGAAACAAAAATGCAAGCATAGGAGGCATGGAATTAGAAGAAGCACAAGCTTAATGTTGTGCCTGTGTGTGGTGTTGTGGTGTGTTACATGTGTGCAGGCCAGAGGTCAACACTGGGTGTTGCTCTATAGCTCCATCCTTTTTTGAGACAGGTATCTCATTGAACCTGGGCTTACAGATGAGCTATGCTAACTGTCCACTAAGTTCTGGTTTCTGCTCATCTCTGCCTCACTAGCAGGAGACTTTCAGATCTGTATCACCTACCTGGGTTTTTCACAGGTGCTGGCATCAAATTTGGGTCCTTGTGCTTACTTGGTAAGTATTTACTGGCTGAGCCAACTTTCCAGCCCTAACTGTCTTCATTTGTTTAATAAATCTACAAGATAAAGATAGTGCCACAAGAAATTTTTACTTCAAATTTCATTGACCTAGGTTAATTTTGTTTTCCAGATATTATAAAGTAAATGCATAACTCAAAAATGATGAAAATATTAATGAGAATTTTGAGAAAATATAAACTTTGAAATAAATTTAGTAATTTGTCCAGTTACTGAATTAAGCTAACCTTGCATATTATAGTATAGTAAATGTAAAAATTGAATTATTTAGGACAATTACATCTTATTTTATGAGAAGCCAAAAGATTTGATAAAATAGAGTCAGACATTTAATGAAAAAGCAACCACATGAAAAACTTTGTATTTTATTTTCTAATGATGTAATAGTAGTACGATAATTTTAAAAAATACCCACATATGGAATTATTTTCATAGTATAGTGCAGGAAATAATATCTTCTCCTGACAAATTTATAAAATTAATTTCAGCAAACCTTGGGAACATATAATAACCTGTTTTTTTTTTTTTTTTTAGCTTTGACTTTAGAAAGCTTAATATTGAATTTTGTATCATTATCAATATGTAGAATATATTGAATTTGTAATATAAAGACTGAAAGTGGAGTGTTTGTCCTCAAGATATTGTATTTTCCATTTCAAAATGAAACTATCAAGATAGTTTCTGTAGCCAGGAAACTCAAAGACCTTTTGGGCACAGGAATTATTTCAATTTCTAGGCATCATTATTTTTTTTCCTATATCACATGTAGAATGTTCAGAAATTTCTAGTGTTAAAGTTCTATGGTAACTCAGAAAGTCAGTGTCCATGCTAGTGTAGAAAATGAATTATCTTTGTATTTATGGAATGTTAGCCTAGAATGTATCCATGGTTCTGAGTAAATATTTATGACTTTCAAAATAGCTGTTTGGTGGGGACTAAGGGGGAATGGTATTTCTGAAGAGTAGCATTCCCCTGTGGAATAAGCTCAAAAGCAATGAGCTGTTTAGAGAGCTTTTCCTCTGCCAATTGCTTTCTTCTTCCGTTACTTAATATGTAGAATCTATTAGTAGGAGCCGGCTATTTTTACAATATGGAGATGTTCTAAGCTTACATGTTAACATTAAACACTGACGATGGCCAGCCTGGAGCATAAGATACCCTATGACTTCATTTGAACAACAGACTCAAGCCATCAACTAAATTTTCTAGGAAGTTCTTACATAAAGGAGACCCATGTTACCAGGCCATGCAAATGCTAAGAGGCAGACCAAAAAATTTTGATGTTACAAAGAGTTAAACTTTTGAGCACTAACTGAAATTAAGTGCTGCTTAATTGGACAACATCCCTCAAGCCATCTGCCTAGGGTCTACTTTCCTAACAGAAAATCCCAAACCATTGGATCACAGCGGGCATAGTTGATCTGGCTTGGTGTCTTAGTGTGGGCCTGTCGTCTTGGCCTTGGCTACAATGAAATCAGTTTGTGTGGTTTATTGGTAGGAGGCCATCAGTTTTGGATCTAAACCCAAGTTTAGATCCAATGAGCAATGAAGCAGGCATTCCAGTCTCTGTGGTATTTGGCCAGCAGTCTCCCTTGAGGTGTCAAAGGGTGACTAAGGATTCCCGAAAAGACAGTTCAGGCCAAGACCTTTCTGACACTTGTTTCCTGCTACTGTTCTTGGAAGCAAAGCTCTAATGGTCTCTGAAAATTTCTTCTGGTAGTATATGCTGCACATTTTGCAACACAGAGGTTGGGTAATGTCCTGTGAATGTTGTAGGAGTCCTAGCTTCAATGTACAAAGAAGCTGATCTTAGTTTATTTCTTTAAAAACAACAGTAATTTTGTAAATACCTCTGATCATGGTAGGGAGAGAGAGAATATAGTTGTGAGGTTGTTAATAAGAAAGATCCTTGTATATTGTGGTACACACATTACAACGAAACTAAACATGGTCACTTATTGGGTGTCCCCCAGTAGAAATGTGAAATTCCTTAAGAATCTAGGAGATAACTCTCTAGCCTTAATCTGAATGCAGAGGCATTGGATCAACATTTAAATGGGCATCTTATATAAACAAGAATGTTTAGACCTAGGTATAAAGCTGTGGTGAGGTGAAGTCATTCTTGATAAACTTCATGGTATTGTAAAGTTTTTGCACAGTGACAAGTGGAGATTTGTGTGATCTTCCTTTGGTGAGCCACTTGTGGAGTTCTGGCCATAGCTTTACTAGATCCAAAAGGTAGCTCCTTGCTTGCTTTCAAGATTTTCAGATGTTAGCATCCATACCACATCTCTCTGAAACTGCCCAATGAAGTACAGTGATTTGACTGGATCTACTTTTATGGACTAATTCCTGTGGATTTCTGCTTCTAAAACATTCCTTACAAATCCAACAGTGTGATAGCTTCACACAGACTTTGTACATTTTTATTCAGTATTGAGACTTTTTAAAAACAATAGAAAGTTTTTTTTTTATTGGAATTTTATTTACATTTCAGGTGTTTTCCCCTTACCCCCTTTGCCCCCCTCCCTCCCAGGAACTCCCTATCCTTCCCCCCCTCCTCCTGCCTCTATGATGGTGTACCCCCACTCACCCTCCCCAGAACCTCACCTTCCCCCACCCTCGAATACCCCCCCACGATGTCCAGCCTTCATGGGACCAAGAATCTCTTCTCCCACTTATATATAGCTCCCTTGCATATATAGCTGGAGCCATGGGTCCCTCCCTAAGCACTCCCAGGCTGGTGGTTTAGACCCTGGGGGCTCTGGTTGGTTGGTATTGTTGCTCTCCTCATGGGTCCCGCACCTTTCTACTCCTTCAGTCTTTACTCTATCTTCTCTGTTGGGAACCCCATGATCAGTTTAATGGTTAGCTGTGAGCATGTGCCTCTGAATATGTCAGACTCTTGCAGACCTCTAAGGAGACAGTTATGTTAGGTTCCTGTCAGCATGCACCTCCTGACACCCACGTCAGCATCTACCTTTGGTGACTGTACATGGGATGGATACCCAGGTGGAATGGTCTGCAGATGGCCCCTCCTTCAGTTTCTGTCCTGCACTTTTCATCCATATTTACTCCTTTGAGTATTTTGTTACTTCTTCTAAGAGGGACTGTAGCCCCCCCCCACCCCAACTTGGTCTTCATTCTTCATGACTTTATGTGGTCTGTGAGTTGAATCTTGGGTGTTTCAAGCTTCTGGGCTAAAGTCCAATATGTTTTTGTTTGTTTGTTTGGTGCCTATTGATCAACAGTTACAGGCTCAATTCCTTGTCATAGAAAGACTGGATGGGAGGCCAAGGACAGAAAGCAAAGTGTCCTGTAGGCTTATTGTCTTATTTTTTCTCATGAGCACCTGGTTCTCCAAGGGTTTTTGCAGAGAAAGGCCTGCCAGCCAGAGAGAGTAAATGACAGTTGGAAGTTGACCATCAATCACTGTCACAGTTCTAGGAACACACTGGGAATGTTTTGTCAACATCATCATTGAAAAGTCCTTGAGGGTTTGTGAGTCACAAATAAATTCATCACTACAATTTCTAATGTGTTAGACTTCCAATGTCAACTTTGGGGGACATATACATTCACACAGGTGCACATGAACATGACACAGATATATGCCCATACACATGAAAACACACACACACACAAACATACAAACAAACAAAAAGAAAAAAGGAAGAGGAAGGAAGGCAGGGGAGGGAGAGAGATGAAAACACACACAAACACACACACAACACAAAAAGAAAAAAGAAAGAGGAAGGAAGAAGGGAGGGGAGGAGAGAGAGGGAAGAAAGGGAAGGAAGGAAGGAAGGAAGGAAGGAAGGAAGGAAGGAAGGAAGGAAGGAAGAGAAGGAAGGAAGGAAGAACTAAGTCTGTGAAGTATCAGTGCAGAATAAATAGTTGGCCACCAACATTGTTGTAGACAGAAATGTCAAGGCACCATAACCTGCATGGAAAGGCCTCACTAGAATGTAGAATGTAGAATGTAGAATGTAGAATGTAGAATGTAGAATGTAGAATGTAGAATGTAGAATGTAGAATGTAGAATGTAGAATGTAGAATGTAGAATGTAGAATGTAGAATGTAGAATGGGTTGAGGATCTTGAAGAACAGACGTGTGTGTCCATGTGAGTACATCAGCTGCAGAAGGACATGAGGGAAAACCAGAGTGGTGAAGATGTATTGATGAAATGATACTTGTTTTGCAGTGTCAAACATTTTTGAGAGTATGAAATACAGTTGAATAAAACTAGAAAATTGAGATCACTTCCCACAAAGCAGAGATATTTAAGATTTCATTCCTGGAAAGGGGAAGTGATAGGCGTGTGCACATGCTCACAAAAAATATATCTCGTTTCATATTTAAAGGCTTTCAAAGGTTATAAACTAGTGCTGGCTAGTTTTATGTCAGCTTGACACACAAACTAGAAAGGAAGGAATCTCCATTGAGAAAATGTATCTGTAAGATTTGGTGATAAGGCCTTCTCAACTTTTAATTGATGAGCTTTCACCCTATTCTGATGTGACCATCCCCGAGCTGCTGGGGATGAGATAGCAGGCTGAGAAAATCATGGGGAGCAAGTCAGTAAGCAAGAACCCTCCATGTCTCTGCATCACTTCCTGTCCTGTTTGAGTTTCCTATCCTGACCCCTTCAATGATGAACCCTTTCCTCCTCCTACTTGCTTCATAGTCCTGGAGTTTCATCACACCAATAAGAAGCCTTAATAAATACACTAATATATCAGTGCCTGCTATGGAAGCCTACATCTCTCATCAGGTGAAGGGAGTGAGATTGGGGTTATCGAATCAACTTGATGATATTCTTTGAATTCTGAGAAGAGCCTGTTTATTTTAGGATTAACTGAGATAAGAATAAATTTGGAGCAGATTAGCTCACTTAGGAGAACGACTGGAATTCCCCTTTAAAAAATAAAAATAAAACAAGTTAGCCAAAACAAATGTAAAGTCAACTTTAACTTTTCAAAGCTAATCAACTAAGAATTGGCTGGAAATAGCAAAGAAGCTAGACAAGTTTTGCGTGGGTGTACAGTGTGTTAGTGGATTACAAAAATTCATCATTTCATTTTGAGTAAGGTTGTGTTTGATGTCACATAGAGACATTTCAAAGGCATGCTTTTTTCTTTGTCAGTTAATAACTTTTATCTTAATCTGGTCAGTTGAGTAGCCCTAGTATTCAAATATGAGACATATTTGAGATTTCTGAACCAAAGGACTGTAGAAAGAAAATCTTCCAAGCGAGGGAGGGTCTAAGTAGTGATTACACATGTGACAGTGGAACCCAGGAAGGAAAAACAACTGGAGACTTAAGATAGCTCTTATCTTGCTAAGTATATCCAGCTGGATGATTAAAGACCTACAAAAACATGTTATAATTAAAAAATAAAGTGTAAGATAAACTTGTAAGTGAAGCATATTACTTCAGGGCAGGGTATCTGGAGTCTTCATTTTACTACTGTGCTATGAATCTTCATAAGGGGAGTAATGTATTCCACATTTTTTCTAATGCCTTTGACCAAGAACTCCTGTTTGCTTCAGAGTGTCTCCAAAGACTAATAAAAGCTCTCAGTCTCTATTTGACTAAGATAAATGTCACTATCTCCAAGGAATGACTTTAATTATAAAAATGTACTGAATTGATACCAGAATCCTAAAATGGGGTGTGTGACCCTTGGCAACCATCTGGTGAAAATCTGCCTCCCAGTCTATGGTAATGTGACTAAGACAATTGAAGTCTGAGTAGGAAGAGCCCTATGGTCCTATGCGTCCTAACACAGGAGCTAGAACCCATCATCTTGCTTCTAATTCCAGAGTCAGTGTCTTTTGTAGTATACCACAACATCTAAGGTGAAATAGCCAAACCACCTTTCTCATTGGGACAGAGACATCTACCATTTTAAAGGAATGAATATGTTAAAAAGTTATACCTAACATATATTCCTTGAAAATGAAGGCAGAAAAAGTCAAATTAAAACTTTCCATATACTACCAAGAATAAGTGAAATTAAAGTTGCAAAGTGGTTGCAAATAAATACAGAAAAGGACTCTGGAGTGTTTGAATTAGGAGGCTGGTTTGAATTATTTTAAAAAATAAGCCAGGAAAAAATTCATATCAAACAGACTGTGAAATTATATTCAGCAGTTAAAAAAACTTAGGGTTTTCGATTTGATTTTGTGTACACTGTGGGTTGACATTGCTTCACTGTCTCCCTTGAAATGTGACACTGTGGAAGAGGTCAGCTGTTGAATGTTTGGTTTTTGCTGAGAAAAGTTTGCCACTCCAGAGTTCCAACTTTGTTTGTCCGTGGTACTATTGACTGTGCATTTCCAGATGTCCTGAGATTCTGTCCCAACTTTGTCTTTGAATTCAAGCTGTTCTACATTTAAGAAAGGTCCTGTGCTGCAACTGGGTAAGAAGGATTGTGTAGCAATGTATTAGCTAAAAATTTTTTCTTTACATTCTAAGAGATTGAAGCTTCGACATGACCTCACAGACAATGATAATACTACATCTTGAGGTCACTAAAGACGTAAGACTGACATCCTACTCTGTACTCAGCCTGTTTGCCTTACCTTCCTATAAAAGAATAATGTAACAAACCAACGTATTTACCTTGAATTTTCTATGCAATCCAATTTTGTAGCCTAAAAAAATGCACAGCTATAATTTTAGATAATATGTGTTCCATGCCCCTAACCCAAGATTATTCTGTGTGATTTGTATTTGTGTTATAATAATCACATATAAAACCCAGCAAATTTATGTCTAAAACAATTTTATAAAATGGATATCTACTATAAATGTTGAAAGCATCATTTGGATATTGCTTAATAATGATTGCTTATTTGTTATCACGTCAGTTTGGATCAATAGGAGGGAAGGATTAAGTCCCTTGAAAAACTCTGCTAAAATCTTTTGTAATGAATCCCGTATTCCTTCTCCATGTGATACTCTCTGTGCTGTTCAATAAAAGATAGAAAGAGGTCCTTTGTTAAAGACATTCACTCAGACACAAACAGATATAGACACAGAAATAAATTCACAAGACAGCCTTCAGGAAGGCATATAACAGACCCATTCAACAGACAGACAGGGACAACAGAAACACAGGAAAGATGAAGTCAAAAATTCAACCTCTCTCTTGTCAAATGATATGAAGAAGATAAACTTTATTTTAATTTACACTATTGATTCCTGTCCCTGATATAAAGCAACACATTATTGGTGACAGGTTATTATTAATGTGCTTAAACTAGCACAGGATGATAGGAAAAAAACTGAGATAATTTTTACTTTTTATTAGATAATCAAGGGGATAGGAGGAAAAAAATAGTCACTATAATTCAAGTTTAACTAAACAATCCCAAGAAAGAAAAACATTTACTGTGAAGACTCAAAGAGCAAAGCAGGTCTGAATAGGAGGTTTGAATCTGGAGAGTCTGCCAGAAAACCAAGTAGGCTGCCTGAAGGAAGACCCATTCCTGTCTCTTTGTTCTCCCAGATCCAATTCCAAGTCTCATCCCTACTGCTACAACAGAACAGTAGCTGCAGTCTTCCTTCATCCCTGCCCACATTTCCTGTGGATCCTATAGACCATCCCCTTCCAATCTCCCTCCCCAACTCATCACTGTATCCTAGACCCCAACTGTAGCAGGCATCTCCAGCTAACCTAAGGATACTCCTACCAGGGCAAAAAGTAGGCTGCAGTTAGACTCATACTTTTCCTATTTCTTTTGGGATCCAATTACCACATCCTCAATGGATCACAAAGACCTTCTGGAACCTTCTCTCCCAATTCACCCCAGTTACCCAGCCTTCAACATGAACAGATATTCCCTGTGAGTACTCCAGCTGAACAGGCCAGGAAAAGAGGCAACACAGAGCCATCACACTCTGAAAATCCAAGGAGGAAACAGAAACCAAAGAAAAAATGCAAACCCAACAAAGGCAAACCCATTGAATCAGTACCAGAACTTTAATAATCAGGAACCAGATCATGAGGTGTTAGCATAAAAATGCACAGGACAAATGACTCCATAGAGCCTAGCTATCCTAGCACAACAGATCACCACTACCACCCCCTCAATCACCACCACCACCAACAACAAAGTAACAGGAATCAACAACAAAAATTGGTTATTGATATCTCTCAATACCAAGGAGACAAAATTCCCCAATAAAAAGACGCAGACTAACTTGAACAGGATGTGAAAACTAGATTCATTTCACTCAAATTTGTGAAAGAAATGCTACTACAAAAATTACTTATTGATACTGGGATACTTCAATACCATATTTTTACCAGTGGACAGGTCATCCAGACAAAAAACAGAGAAGTAGTAGAGCTACCAGACACTATAAACCTAATGGACCGAATAGATCTTTACAGAACATTTCACCATACACAAAAGAATTGCATATATTCTACTCTGCACCTCATGGAACTTCCTCCAAAATTGACCAAATACTCGAACACACCAGAAAGTCTCAACTTATACATAAAAATTGAAATAAACCCATGTATCCTATAGACCACCATGTATTGAAGCTAATCAACAACAGAAACAACAGAAAATGTACAAAATTGTGGAAACTGAACAACTTTATACTAAAGAAAAAAAATGGGTCATGACTGAAATAAAGAAAAAAAAACTAAAAGCTTTCAAAATTTAATGAAAATGAGTAAAACAACATATCCAAACTTAGGAGATACGATGAAATGGTGCTAAGAAAAAAAAGAAAGTTCTCAGCACTAAGTGCCTACATAAATAAATGGAAGAGATCTCACAATAGCAACTTAACAGCATACTGTACAGTCTAGACCAACAACAAAGAAAATCACACTTAAAAAGGTAGATGGCAAGAAATAATCAAATCAGGGTGAAATGAATAAAATAATAAATGAAAGCAAACAAAGAATCAATGAAACAAGGAGTTATTATGTGGATAAGGACTTAAATAACAAATCTTTGTTCATATTTAAAGAAGAAGCATAAGATATAAGACTACCACATGAAGAAAACAAAGTGGGTGTGGAATACATAATAAATAAAAAGGATAAATCAATCATGCTTTTCTATAGAAAAAAAAATGTTTCACATGTACTGAAGGAAAAGTGGTGTCACAGAAGAAGGTCCATTTAGTTTTGCCTCATGTCACTCACTGAATCTGCTCTGAGTTTAAGTGTTATTCTCTTGGAAAATATTCCTTCCAAATTTCAGCTTCTGCATTTTCCATTTGCCTTTAGTGGTTACCTTTGACACTGTTTCCTCAGCTACGACTTGCACTTACTTGTAAATACCATCATTCTATTCCCAAAGATCTCTGAAGTTCATCTCCAGGTGCAGATTCAGCAGGGGTAACAATCACTACTTCCATGCTCTTATTGGTTTCTTGGTTAAAATTTTGAGAATACTGTTTACCAGTATTCAGAGAAAATTAAAACTTTTGCAAGTTAAAAAAAAAATGAAGTCAGCATAGCACACACCCATAAGAACAGCACTCAACTATGTGCTACTGGGAATTCTAAGTTTGGAGCCAGTCTGGGTTATGGACTAAGACTCTGTCTTACAAAAACTTAAAAGCAACAAACAAGAAAATTTAAAGATTAAAAAAAAGTGAAATAATTTGTGTGTGAGTGTGTATGTATGTATGTGTGTGTGTGTGTGTGTGTGTGTTCACTTAAACAAAATAGCAATGATCTGTTCAACTCAAAAGTTCTGATTCTTTCTTTCAATGACTAATTCTCCTTAGCATAATATGGAATTTGTTGATGCTAAACACACACCTCTCACCTCAAAGGGAATAAGGTCAGTTTATTCTAGAGCCAAGGATGAGTGACCAGTGCTGGAGAAGACAGTTAGGTCATCCCAGGTCATGTTCTAACGTGGAAGGAGTTTCATGAGGTCCTATGGTTAGAAGAACAAAAAGTGTCATAAATCAAAGCTAGTTTAAGATACATAGGTGGGTTCCTCAGAGAAGCCAGGCAGATAAGCCTCGGATCTTACCAACATCATTCTTTCCATTGGTGGAGAATGGGATTTTGTTAAGTGAACACATTGCACAGGTTTTTTTTTTTTTTTCTGTTTATTAGGCTGTTATGGTCTGACATGGGTGGGCAAGGAATAACTGTTTGGTAGGCTAAAGATCATCCAGATGAACTGTAATTTGGTCTATGAATCTGTGACATCCCATCCTCTCCTTATCCACTGAACTTTTCTTCCATCCATCATTCAGCCTTGCACATGTATTCCTGGCATCCAATAAGACACTGATGAATAAGCATTCATCATGCAGTTGTGTTATATAAAGAAGTCTAGGTGAAGATATGCCCTTGTCTCTTCCCTTAAGAGTTAGTCCAGTTGTGTAGGTTAATTGCTTGAACAAGGGACCAACTCTTAGGATGTTGGATTCATCTTAAGCAATGCTAAAGGGCTATTAGGAATAACTAGATTCTAAATGAGATCATGTACTTTTCCTCCCGAATTCCCCTCCTGGAGTTCAGGTTCTTACAGAGTTGCAGGCATGGAGCTTTATAAGTCTGTCCATGTTGCCAAATTGCTTAGAAAGTGTAATGTTTCCTTTTTTAGTTCTATCTCTTTTTCCAAACATGCTTTCTCTAATACTTCAGGCTTTATTCTTTCACTAGAGCTCCCTTCCTACTGTGGAATACTTGTCTGCCATGTAGCTGGCCTCTGTAGCTTGCCTCTCTATGCCTAACGCAATGACTTTGTCAATGTCTCTTCTCTATTTCCCTCCTTAGGCCACTTCTTAGGCTTACAGCTTGCCTCCTTTGAGGGCTTGTTGCTGTTGTTGTTTTCTTTTGTTTTGTTGTGCTTTAATTCTGATGTAATTGTCTTGGAGTTTCTTTTTGAGTCTGTTTCTTAAATTCATT
The DNA here is from genome assembly GCA_021653895.1 of Mastomys natalensis. Lineage (NCBI taxonomy): Eukaryota > Metazoa > Chordata > Mammalia > Rodentia > Muridae > Mastomys > Mastomys natalensis. Next base: position 545 of record JAJTUV010000476.1, on the reverse strand, counting down.
TTATTAACAAGACTACAAATGTCCCCAAGAGGGACCCTGATACCCCCATATCAGTTGTCCATTCATCAAACATTGAGAGCTGCTAGTATATTGAACTAACCACCAATTGGACATGATAGGGGCATTGAACGTGAGCCTGTCTTTTAATCCAAATCACTATCAAGTTAATAAGAGGACACAGCACTGTGGAGGCTTCAGCAAGAACGTCACTACAGTCTAGTATGGTTAGTTAAATGGGAAAGAAAGTAACAAGTGACTTAGAAACATACTTTCAAATCAAGCAGTATTTCATTAATAAACAAATTTATTTAAATTTGTATTTGGTTCAAATACAGTGATCTTCTAATAGCTATTTAATAATAATACAACCTACTTAAACTAGAACTATAGGCAGTTCCTTATGATTTTTTTAAAAATAAGAGGTACACCAGTAAGGCTGAAGATTTATTTGCAAAGTTAGATTTAATGGAAGAGCATTTAAATGAAAAGCTGCAAAAGTTCAGTCAGCTACTGCTGTAGGAGCTATGTCTGTGAAAAGGCAGGTG